>CM029642.1:27661325-28261325 GCA_017311315.1 Dendrocalamus latiflorus
GGGGTAGATGTTGATTGCATCGTAGATTGGAAACAAAAATTTTTGCAAGTTTTGTTTGATCCTGCAAGATCACTGCACGAGAAAATTCTGCATGATTTCTCTATTCAACCATTGCACAAGAAAAAACACAGGCGTCACCATCACACCAGCATACGCGCCGACCGGCTAGCAGCCGGCCGTGGACCTGAAGTCCAGCAGCTGTAGCTCATACACCGCGCCCGCATGCGCGCATCCCGCTGCGGCCCGGAGACCGACTGCGCCGCTATGCCAACCCATTGCCCGAAGTAGCTGCACCGACGACGCGGCCGTGCGCCCTCCCGGCCAACCGAACCGAAGCCGATGGCGTCACCCCGAACGGCCGCCTCTTCGGCACCATGTGTTAGCTCCGCCCGGCCTCGCCGTGCTGCCCGGCGCCGGCCACCTGTACCGCGCCCGAAGCGCTGCGCCGCGCCGCGCGCCGCCCAGGGGTAGCCGAGACCCCCAAATACCCTAACCATGTCTTCAAGCTTTCCAAAGCTTTGTATGGACTTAAGCAGGCCCCTAGAGCTTGGTATGAGAGGCTTAAGTCCTACTTGTTGAGTCATGGGTTTGAGATGGGTAAAGTAGACAAGACCCTATTCATCCGTCGGCATGGCACTGATCCTCTACTCGTCCAGATTTATGTGGACGACATCATCTTTGGCGGCTCCTCGCATGCTCTCGTTTCCTAGTTTTCCGATGTTATGAGCTCGGAGTTTGAGATGAGCATGATGGGCGAGTTGAGCTTCTTCCTTGGCTTCCAAATCAAGCAGACTCGGGAGGGTACTTTCTTGCATCAGGGCAAGTACACTCGAGACCTCCTGAAGCGCTTCGATATGAGTGATGGTAAGCCGGTGTCCACTCCAATGGCTACATCAGTTTCACTCGACCCAGATGAGGACGGCGAGCCAGTTGATCAGAAGGAGTATAGGAGTATGATCGGCTCCCTCTTGTACCTCACTGCCTCGAGACCGGACATACACTTCTCCGTGTGTCTTTGTGCTCGGTTTTAGGCTTCTCCTCGCGTATCTCACCGCCAGGTGGTGAAGCGCATTCTTCGGTACCTTCGAGCTACCATTGACTATGGTATCTGGTACTCTTCCTCTTCCTGTCTTTCCTTGAGAGCCTTCTCGGATGCAGACTTTGCTGGCTGTAGGATAGATAGGAAGACCACTTCTGGCACTTGCCAATTCATTGGCACTTCTCTCGTTTCTTGGTCTTCGAGGAAGCAGTCCGGTGTTGCACAGTCCACCGTAGAGGCCGAGTACGTTGCTGCAACCAGTTGTTGTAGCCAAGTGCTTTGGATGGCTTCGACCCTACGGGACTTTGGGTTAGTCATATATAGTGTTCCACTCTTTTGTTATAACACTTCTGCGATTAACATTGCTAAGAACCCAGTGCAGCACTCTCGGACCAAGCATATTGATATTCGTTTTCACTTCCTTAGAGACCATGTGGAGAAGGGTGATATAGTGCTCCAGTTTGTGGAGAGTGACCACCAGTTGGCTGGCATCTTTACCAAGCCATTGGATAGCTCTAGGTTTCTAGCTCTGCGGGGAGAGCTTGGGGTGGTTTGTCCTTATGGACTATAGTGAGGGGGAGCTTTGGGGTTTACTGCTTTACTATATTGATTATGCTTCTGTCTCATTTCTGTTGCATTGCATTTGGGGTGCATCGGGTTTAGTCCTTCTAGCATAGGTTAGAGTGTTTCTCTAGTCTAGCTGCTTAGTCTTTCTCTCTCATCTTGTGATCTAGGATTCTGCTCTATTAGCCGCTTCTCTCTTTTTACTAGGTTGAGCCCACTCACTACTTGTAGGTTCTAGCAAGGGTCGGGCCACCCTTGGGTAGACAGGGTATGTGTTTGCTCCTTAGTGTGCTAGATTACCGCCTAATAGTCCTAGATTCATATGGGGTAGATGAGAGTCAGTCTGAGCCATAGTTGACTCTATATCTTTTCTATGCTTTAAGGACTGCCTATTTGCTGTTTTCTTTGCCAGCTTCTTGATTTTATTGCTTTGGTTCAGGGGGAGTTCATTTGGGAGCTTCTGGAGCTTAATATTAACTTAACTCAACTTGAACTAAAAGTTGCATCTCATGTTGAGGGGGAGCTGGATTTTCTTGCATTTCAGCATTCTGCATTGTAATATAACTACATTGAGCCTTGATTATTATCCTGTTATGACATGTTTACAGTGCTTTACACCTTGCCATGACTTGTGCTTATATGCTAGATTTATCATGACTTCATATGTGTAGACTAGCTTTTGTCATGATAAGTTAATTAAAATTGATCAACTTGAATTAAAACTTGTCATGCTAGCATTTGAGTCTAGTCTTTCTTGAGCTATCCTTTTATGATTCATGCCATGTCAAATAGGTTTAGTTGAGCGTTGAATCTTTGTTAAGCTTTAGATTGAGCTATTTTTGTCTCTTGATGATGCATAAGTTAGTACAACTTGTTTAAAAAGTAAAAAAGATCTCTTTTGTGCGAAAAAACTGATTTCACCAATTCTTTCTCATGAGACGGCTTGCCATTGCACTAGGCATGAACTCAGGGGGAGTTTTGGATGACCTAAACTATCTTCTTAAGCTTCTTGCTTGGAGTAGTCGCATAAGGCTTGAGATCTAGCACATAACAAAAATTGGGTTGGAAACGACATGAGCTTTAAAAAGACAATGTTTTATGTGTTCAATTTGCTAAATTACACAAAAAGAACCAAGTACTTGAATCAGTGTTTCGTTCTTGAGCATAGCACTTTATTTGGTCTCAATATTGGCTTCTTTGTTCCGCTTAGCTTATTGACATGGCCTGCGTCATCCTTGGATATCTCTAGTTAGACTTTGCTTACTGATGACTTGACATGCTCATAAAATGCATTACATTTCAGATCGTCATCTATGTGTTCTAGCTAGGACATACATATCTTGTCATGATCTAGATAGCCTTTTATTGAGCTATGGCTTGGTATAGTTCATTATGGTCATTATGGATAATTCTTATGGCTCTAAATGCTTAGAATAAACAAACTTCAGCCATTTTCATCCATTGACATGTCATATTCTCTCTTTTGCATCTTGATGTGTTTATTGCCAAAAGGGGGAAAATAGAGGAGAAAAGGTCATTTGGGAGCATTTTACAGCTTTGGAGAACAATTTGCTCTTTCAGGAGTTGCTCTCTTGTGTTCCTTCTGTCGACATGGTCATTAGTTTCATTTTCTTTCTTTGGACCATGTTGGATTCTTCAAACTCAAACTCTACTTAATGCTTTTTCTGATTTTGTCAATATACTCATCAAGGGGGAGATTGAGAGACCATGTGGTCGTGACCCCATGAGAGTGATGAGTAATTGACAAGGGTTTAGGTCAGTCGAGTTTGGTTTGGGTGGTTTGGACCATGTCGTTGCGTGGTGCAACGGGCTTGGTCGGTTTGGTCAAGCTTAGTCGTTTGGGCATTTTCATGCTTAAGTGAGGTTTGTTGATGCTAATGGTGATTACATGCTTTGAGCGGTGCTATGTAATGTGTTTCTTGTCTGTGATGGCTGCAGGACGTCGAGTGGAGTCGTGGCGAGACACGGAGGACTGGACTAGGTGCAGGTGGCGCTGAGGTCAGAACAGTCGGGATGTGTCGAAAACGACGTGGACTAGAGGTGGTTGCGAGGCGTGCGAGGCAAGGAACGCGGAAGCTTCCCGGAAATTGCAGCAGGGGCGTTTCGGTAAAAGCGCAAGACTGCAAAAGGAAGCGGGTTAGCGGGCAAAGCATGGAGGGTAAAACGGGCAAAGCAAAATGTAAACCCATCAAGGAATGCTATAAATAGGAGTGTGTTTCCTGGTTGTTGGCAAGACTTGGAGAGGGGTTTTAGGGCTTTTTGCTTTGTGCTTTAGTGGTTGAGAGAGTGGGTGTGTTTCCTATGCATGTATGCTCTAAGTTCTTGATTCTCAAGCATGTATGGGGACTAGTTTAGTGAGAGACTGAGAGAGATGAGCTGAACAACTATATGTAATCATTCCTCTATTTTAATCATGTATGTCTCCGTATCGTGTTTATGATATCTTGTGTTTGAGCTCTTTGTTCTTGAGTTCTTTGTCTTGTCTTGTTTCCTCTTTAGTGCAGTTTTTGTTTTTCGTTTTGATCTATCTTGGAAGAGCAGCAAGCTGTACTAATGTGTTTGGTTTCATGTCCTGCGGCCAGCAAGCATCTCTAGTTTCCTTCAGTTTGAGTATTGCAGTTTTTTATTGCTCTCGGATTGCTTTCAATGGCAATCACGTTTTGCATTTAATGGCTGCACTATTGACATATAGTATGTGTTCGGCTGCATGTTCTCACTAGCCAAATGGATCAATGTGTTGGCCGAATGAATCATTTATTAGCCAAATGAATTATTGCTTGGAAGGACTGCCGAGTACTTCTTCTCTTTTAAAGACTTCGGCCATGCAGTTTTTTATTTTTTTTCGGACAGCAGGGGTGTACAGACTGAGTAGTACTTGCCGTTTGCTTTATCTTCTGCGTGTTCTTTCGGTTCAGCGTGTGATCACTTTTCTGCTCTAAGGTGGTTCGGAAATAGCATTTCCTCTGGTCGGCAGCAGCAGGAGACTGTCTCTTTCTTGGCCGAATGGCATGTCCATCTATTTTCCCTGTAGTCTTTGTTTTTCAGTGCAAACCGAAAGCCTCTTTGATCTGAATCTTTATTTTGTTCGGCTAGCTTGTCTTCTTTTATTTCTAGCTTTTGATCTTCTCTTGTTCCTTTCTGTTTTTCTTATGGGTCAGTGGTTTATTTTGAAAGATCTTCCGCTCCAGTCTTGTATTCCTTGTTGGTTTTTATGAGCGCTAAAAATTCTTGCTTCATAGCTCTCTAGCTATCGGAGAAGAAATTTCGTGTGGATACTTGGGGTATTATTTTATAGTCGACATTCACCCCCCCTCTGTCGCCAATTCCGATCCAACAGTATTTTTTGTATTTATTTACTGTTTTGGTTAATTGTAATTGTTGAAAATTGCTTTTAATCACTGAAATTAGCAGTAAAATTATAGAAAATGCATAGAAAATTATGAAACATTACGAGAACCTTTTGTACCATTTATTTACCTGCAGTAAATTATTCCTTGCATGTTTACCAGCAGTAAACTTATATACACATATAGATGACTGATATTACGAACCAAGAGTTCGAGTAGCTGGCCCAGCATGGCCAAAACTATCTGACATGGGCATCCGAAAAGCTCCGCGTAGCTATTGGTATTAGCGGACCATATGACGTCCAACCTCTGTCTCACTCTTGAGAATGAGTACATGGCAGAGAAGAGTGCGCTAGCACCATGGACCGCACTCAAGAAGTGGTTTGAGAGGCTAAAGTAAACCATTCTTTCTCAAGCAGAGCAGGAGTGGATCAGACTGAGGTTTGCCGACTTTAAGACGGTCAGGGAGTACAATTCTGCCTTGCACATGATTTGTACTAATCTTCAACTCTGTGGCAAGCAGATCACAGACAAGCAGAAAATCGAAAGAACCCTATCCACCTTCCACCCCAATGTAGTATAATCCGCCCGCAACTATTGTCAAGACGGCTACAAGAAGTACGTCGAATTGATTGATATGATGCAGGTTGCAAAGGCTCAGGACAAAGTTCTCCGTAAGAACTACGTCACTCAACCACTTGGGAGCTCCGCTGGCTGTGAAGCCAACGCCGGGAGCAACAAGGTGCGAAAGCCCTTGATAAAGAAAAGGGGAAGGTAGGGTAAGGCCGCAGCCCAGAAAGGCGAATCAGATGCTTCACAAGAGAATAAGGCTATCAAAGCCAAAGCGGGATGGCAAAGGGCAGCATGAAGCCCACTTTGCAGCAGTTGAGGGGGAGCATGTTGAGCAGCTGCCTAAGTTGATGGAGGTTGAACCCATCCCGACAGCAGTGCCCCCTCTCGACCTAGAAACAGCCACCGCCATGATTTCTCTTGAAGAGAATATCACCCCGAGAGAATAGCAGAAGAAATCTAGTGCACAGAATGCATTTAGACTTTAATTGTCATTTATTTTGTGTGGAAGAATATGTTAGAATTTGCATGGATGGTACTTAAGAATTGTTATTTTCTCGTGATGGTTGGATGATATTTGAAGAATTCATTCATTTATTCAGTTTATGATGGCATTATATGTTCTGATAATGGCGTATTTTATTTATGTGTTGAATCTCTTCTAATACATGTTAATTAAAAACGTTATATTAGAACACGTGTAGCGCCCTATGGAGGAAGTATGCCTTGCCGATAGCGGCACAACGAATACCATCTTAAGAGAGACTAAGTATTTTCAGTCGATCTGTAAGAGCACCGGCAGCCTTACGATAATCACCGGAAGCGATGCGTGTATAATTGGTTCTGGAAGAGCCACCATTATACTCCCAATGGGCACAACTTTGGTTATTGAAGAAGTCTTATTGTACCCAAAATCGACTAGAACTCTCCTAAGTTTTAAGGATATTCGCGCCAATGGTTTCCACGTTGAGACTGACGAAGAGTACGGTAAGGAATACCTGCTCATCACGAAGCGCGAAAAAGAATGGCAAAAGGGTATTAGAAAAATTTCCTTCACTTGAAACTGGGCTATATTATACCAACATTAAAGCGCCTATAGTGTACACTGTTCTGAAGACAGTGTTTAGAAGCTCTGAACTCTTCTGTCTCTAGCATGACAGATTAGGCCACCCAAGTCTTAGGATGATGAGAAACATAATAAATAACTCGCATGGGTATAATATTAATGTGAAGAATTTCCTGAATCATGAAGATTTTGTGTGCCCTGCATGTGCCACCGGGAAACTAATAACTAGACCCTCCATTCTGAAAGTGAAGTATGAAATCCCTGCATTCCTGGAACGCATCTAGGGAGACATTTGCGGTCCCATTCAGCCCGTTTCAGGGCCATTCAAGTATTTCATGGTGCTCATTGACGCTTCATCGAAGTGGTTGTATGTGGGTTTATTGTCCACAAGAAACCACGCCTTTGCAAAATTGATCTCGCAGATCGTTCGCATCAGAAATGTGTTTCCAGATCATCATATTAAGTCCATCAGAATGGACAACGCCGGAGAATTTACTTCAAAGGCATTTGATGATTATTGCATGGCGATGAAAATTGCAGTTGAGCACTCGGTACCGCATGTCCATACCCAGAATGGTTTGGCATAGGTTTTAATTAAAAGAATTAAATTTATTGCCTGTCCCCTCTTGCATAAAAGTAATTTGCCAGCTACATGTTGGGGACACACAGTCCTTCATGCAGCAAATCTCATCAACCTTAGACCTTCGGCCTACAACATTCATTCACCTATGCAACTAGCGCAAGGGTCACCACCGAAAATTTCTCATCTTAGGAGGTTGGATGTAAGATTTATGTACCTATACCACCTCCGCAGCGTACTGCAATGGGCCCTCTCCGTAAGATTGGGATATACATTGGTTATGAGACTGCATACATAATCAGGTATTTGGAACCTATGACGGGAGATTTGTATACTGCCCGCTTCGCTGATTGTATTTTTGATGAGAATAATTTCCCATCATTAGGAAATCAACCCGTTGATGAAAAATATCGGGAAATTACGTGGGAAGCCACGGGAATTCATGCACATGACCCGCGCACTAGTGAAACTGAAAAAGAGGTCTAAAAGATCATCGACTTGCAAGCATTAGCAAACCAACTGCCCGATCACTTTAGTGATTTGAAGAGCGTGATTAAGTCGCATGTGCCTGCACGCAATGCACCGAAGAGGGTTGAAATACCAAAGAAAATTGAAGGTATCCCTAATCCCGTCCAGAGGCCTCAGAATAAAAGGACGAGAACTCCGGCTCCTCGAATCCAAAGTAACCAGGGACGCCCGGCGAAAAAGGATAAGAGGGATTTATCATAGCCGATCATTCAAGTCCCCCAGAATGAGAAAGGGAGCCAGTTGAGATCTGGCACAAGTATGATACTTTCAGAAAAAAGCATACCGGATCTGAACATCTCCATCGGCATGGATGTGTGCGCACACATCGGAGCCGAAAAACTAAAAGGACTTGCCACCGCAATTGAAAGAAGCGATGCGCAAGGTGAAGCTCCAGCAGAAGCAATCGCTACAGAAGAAGCAACTCATGAAGAAATAGTTATAAATTATGTGCACACGGGAGAGTCCCTGAATAGGACAACAGCCAATATCGATATCTACTTCGCAAAGAAAATTACCACAATCATCGATCTTGATCCCGAGTCTACATCGCTCGCTGAATGTAAAAAAATATCAGATTGGGAAGATTGGAAGAAGGCAATAGGAACTGAATTGCTATCTTTGAATAAAAGAGAGGTGTTTGAGCCCGTATGCCGCACACCTCCCCACATACACCCGGTTGGGCACAAGTGGGTATTTGTTCGAAAGAGGAATGAAAGAAATGAAGTAGTGAGATACAAAGCAAGGCTGGTAGCACAAGGTTTCACTCAACGTCCTGGAGTTGATTATGAAGAAACATACTCCCCAGTCATGAGTGGAATCACCTTTAGATATTTGATCTCAATGGCAGTGAACTTGAACTTAGAAATGAAATTGATGGATGTTGTGATAGCATACCTTTACGGTAACTTGGATTCGGAGATTTATATGAGAGTCCCTGAAGGAATCTCTCTCCCGAACCAAGACAGAGCAAATAGAAATCTGTACAGTGTGAAACTCAGAAAGTCACTGTATGGACTGAAATAATCTGGAAGAATGTGGTATAATCGCTTAAGCGACTTTCTCTGCAAGAAAGGCTACACAAACAATGAAGACTGTTCTTGTATATTTATATGACGATCCCAGAATGGATTTTGTATAATATCTGTGTATGTAGATGATCTGAATATCATCGGGAGAGCCGAAGACATAAAAGACTGCTCCTACTTGGAGTCAGAATTTGAAATGAAAGATTTGGGCAAGACCAAGTTTTGCTTAGGCCTGCAGCTTGAGCATGTCCCTGAAGGAATCTTGGTACATCAGTCAACCTACACTCAGAAGGTGCTTGAAAGATTTGGCTTTGAGAAGGCATTTCCCTCGAAAGTACCGATGATCGGGAGGTCTTTACAGCAAGAAAAAGATCCTTTCCGACCTAGGGAAGAGGGGGAGGAAATCCTGGGACTGGAATTCCCATACTTGAATGCAGTGGGAGCACTCATTTACTTAGCAAACTGTACTAGACCGGACATTACATTTGCCGTGAACCTGTTAGCAAGGTACAGTGCAGAGCCCACCAAAAGGCATTGGCAGGGCATAAAGGACATGTTCCGATACCTCCAAGGAAGCAAAGACCTTGGATTGTTTTACAGAAAGAATCAAGATCTGAACTTGATCGGCTATGCAGATGCTGGGTACTTGTCTGACCCGCATACCGCAAAGTCACAAACAGGCTATGTATTCCTGTGTGGTGGAATTGCAATTTCCTGAAAATCGTCCAAGCAAAGCCTGGTAGCTACTTCAACAAACCACTCAGAAATCATAGCACTATATGAAGCCGCACGAGAGTGTGCTTGGCTCCGTCGAATGGTTCACCATATTCAGCAGTCATGTGGGATGAATATTGTGCAAACCCCTACGATTATCTATGAAGATAATGCAGCTTGCGTCGCATAAGTACAAACGGGCTATGTGAAGAGTCATCTCACAAAGCATATCAACTCCAAGTTCTTCTATGCACATGAATTGCAAAAGATGGACGAGATTAAAGTACTGCATACTAAGGCCCTGTTTGGATCCCATGGTCTAAAGTTTAGTTGTCTAAAGTTTTGGACTAAACTTTAGCCACTAAACTTTAGTCGAAGGTCCTGTTTGGATCCTGTACTAATGGGTAGGACTAAAGTTTCAAAAAGACCATACTACCTCTCCTCGTTTCGTGCGTCAGCCATTAAATGAGAGGTGAGAGACCAACATGCATGGGTAAACACGTCTTTGTGGCTAAAAACCCAAAACTTTAGACCACTTTAGTTCACTTTGGTGGACTAATGGTCTAAAGTGTTTTTTAGGGGTTAGCTAAAGTTTATATCTAACTTTAGACCACCTGTTTGGAGACTTTAGATCTAAACTTTAGTGACTAAACTTTAGATGGAGGGATCCAAACAGGGCCTAAGCCATGTGAAAATCTCACAGATTTATTCAGTAAGTCACTCCCCGTATTTAGTTTTGAAAGGTGCGTGCGTGGAATTGGAATGATGAGACTTAGAGAAGTGCAGAATTCAGGGGGGAGAATTCTCATAAGCCTGCTGGTAAATCTTAATCAGGAAGATTAAGTACCCAAAGAATAAAGTCCTGAAGACCAAATGAAATTGGGTGAATTATACTCTTTTTCCCTTGACGAGTTTTTTATGAAGTTTCTCGACCAAGGTTTTTAATGAGGCAATTCGTGCATCGCAGCATCACATATATCATGTACTCTTTCTCCAAATTTTTCCCACTGGGTTTTTATGGAGTTTTAATGAGGCATGAGTATGTTGGGTGAGTACCCAAGGGGGAGTGTTGAGAAACTGGGCCCAGGACCAAAAGTCCTGGTCCAATATGGGCACCCCATCGTAGGCTATAAATAGGGACCTATACCCCTCATTATGTACACCTGAAGTAATTGAAAGCAATAAAGAAAGATCAGGAGTTCTCTCTACCTCTCTGTGTTCAATCTATTCTTCTGTGATTCTGTGATTGATTCATTCTTGTTCTAAGCAGAGGAATCGCTCAGACTGGTCGCCAGCGACGGTTCCCCAACAGTCCTTACGTACATCATAATTCATAAGGCCCCTTGGCTACCACCCCAGCGTGCTTACCGAAAGCAAGGCCTGATCGGGCAAGTTACACATCTACCCTACCGTGATTACTTCACAACCGTGGCGTGGAGATCACAAGATCCCACTAATCATGGGCCGGACATACATGGATACACATGGATCGACAGCAGAGCAGACAGACGGTTACCACGGATAGCGCCGTCGCGTCCTCGAACCTCCGCTTCGGCAATGTTCTTGAACGACGATCGCGAGCGGGGCTAGGAGCATGGTGAGCACCAGGGGCGTAGCCACCAGTAAGGTTTTATAGGGTTCGAGTCCAACCTCCGCTGGTACCTGTTATCTTGTATGAGATGTCTTTATTATATTTGTTTTTTCTTTTAAATTTATTTCTTTTCTATTTATGTATGAATTTGAATTGTATAAACTCAGTTTGTTATATTTGTCTTAATTTATTTTAATTCATCTTGATTTTTAGTTAAAAAATAGTTTAGTCTTTTGAACCCCTTCCAATTTCATTCTGGTTTCATCACTGCTGAGCACGATGGTGAGGCAGGCTGGCCCTGTACGTACTCGGCGCGGGTGAATTGGATTGGGAGCGCGAGCGACACGTAGAGGAAGCCGTACCGTGCCGGCAAAGGCCACCGAGACGCCGGCCGGAAGCCAGCCGACGAACAGAATGAGCGGGTGATCTCTCTCTGTGCTTCAGATCGTGACAGAAGCCTTAAGAAATTAAGATGTGCTATGATTCTGATCCCTCGGACCAAAAATAATCACAGCAAAGGGGAACACTACTTTATTAGTCTCATGTTACCCTCATATTGTTATTTTAGTCGCATTGCTATCAAGTTTGATGGAGTAGATAAATGTTTCTAGGAAGAAGCAAAATGGCCATACAAATCACACTAATATTAATAATTTATTTATTTGCCTAGCTTCATGATCTCATCTAGTTGGTGAAAGATAAGCATCAGCAAACTAACATATTTTGAAAAATTAGTAAATCATAGTTTAATAAAGAAATCACGTGGACATAAACATTTTCATCAATGCTTAATGATTGTGTGGCTAGATTACATAAACCTAAAAGTATTTGTCCCCTACTGCCAAAATGTTAATTTGCAAAAGCGTCACTTAACCCAGATATTTATGCCATAATGAACCATTTAGAGGCCTGTCTGGACACATGGATTTCGAAAGATTTTGCGTGATCTTCGCATGAAACGGTACAATTCCCGTTGGATTTGGGAAAAAAAATTTCTGCGTTCTAAACGGGCTTTCTACGTGCATTTGAATAGGTGGGTCATCTTAACGTGCAAACGGACATGAAACCCGGCGGGTGGGGACGAGCCTTGGCTGGCCTTGACGAGCCTCTCCCCGGCCTTCTCCACCGCCCGCCGATGCATGTCGAGCGCCGCGCCGCCGCCTGCTGGCATTGCTGCCACGCAAATGTATGTACGACTGCTAATGGCCTTGGATCTATCGAGATTTTTGGATCAGACTAGTTTAAATTTGTAAATGAGTTAAATCAAATTTAGATCCTTTTTTTATTAGACCAGATTTGGATTAGATTGAACCAAGCCTTGAGTCTCATATTTTTGTACTAATTACTAAAAGTAAACGAGAGCTGATCCTAATTAGACAACTAAGAAGGTACAAGTATTTGATCCAAGCTAAGGCTTAGATCTTTTTTTTGGGTCTAGATCAGGCCTAAGCTTATATAATTTAGGTCAGGTTTGAACCAGTTCTTTTCCAGTTTTATTTTAATTTAGATTAGATTTGGACCGGATTCCGACCTATTAACAGTCCTGAATGTAGGAGAGGATTAAGGCGAAACGAAAGATACAAGCAGCCTGCGTCCTCAATCCATGGCGGTCCATCAGAAACGGACCGTGTCGGCCTCTGCGGCCGGCCCAATAGGTACCAAAATGGCCCGTCCGTCGCCCCCTGCCTCGGACGAGCCTCGTTGTCTAGTGCATGTTGTCGGAGGAATTAATGGCAAGCAGAACTGCGGAAGGATGTTATGTTCCCACCACTGGAGAAGCTGTTACTCACGAGATGAACGATGGCATCTACGCCTGGTGTCGATTGCTATTATCTCAAAAACCTACGAGACCAGCCAAAAAAGCACCTAAGGAAGATGCATGCATACATGATCTCAAAGTTTGTATTTTACCTCTTTAAATTTCAACAAAAATTGATCGTATTAGTATTATTTAACCTCTCTTATTGAATATCGCTACATTGTATGACTTATTTGCGTTAGAAATAGGCCCACATAAGTGTGATGTCTATTTACTATAATTCCAAAATATATATAGTTTAATACTATATTGTTAAAGCAAAGTGAAAGAAACCAATTTATAATGTGGGATTCTTGTTATTCCTTAAAAACTTAAGACGCATGGTATAAGAGGTCTTTGGCTAAACACACATGCACTCGTGTATTCACATATTTTGGCGTGGAAACTCGCGTGACTTGTGACTTATGGCACATCGCTTGGCAAACCAAGTCCACCCTATTTTTGCTCAACCGTACATCTCTACACTTGTTTGAATGTGAATTCAAGCGTCCAAATTAATTTAGTTAATAGCATCAGTTATTAGATTAATTCGATTTAATTGAACTAATGGCGTCAGTTATTGAAAATATCTATAAAAAACCAGAGACGTCTAGAACAGAGTGATTGAAATCATTCTTCCTTTCTTTCTACTTTCTCCTCTTTTGATCTGTACTGGTATGCTGCGCTATTGAACTCCACCGACTTTTCTTCTCAGCGTGCACCGGGAAAGAGAGAGAGAGCAATTATCTTCGAGCCATTGTGGCATAGAGTACCTGCAAGGAGCGGTAATATAGTTTCTGAGCAGTGCAACATGCACGATCGCTCCTGCTCTGCTTCATCTACATTCTGTACTGCATCGAGCATACGTTGTTTCCTGTTCTTTATCAAGTCTAATAGTAAGTCGTTCGCGCAATCGATTGATTTTATTGTAATATTTTTCTTGTGTATTTTCTAAAATACAATGAGTAGCCTGCTGTTAGATTCATTTGTTGTACCACTAGTCTTTTACTATACTTGTCTCTTAATAAAATTTAGAATTAAAATATTCCCATGCTTCCAACAATTTGGTCCCAGATATCGCTAATTCTTTGGCTCCGCATCCCTATACATCCTCTATGTCTAAGTGTAGGATAATAAGGGCTTTCTCACCCCAAAAGCTAGCCAATGAGGTGAGGGACTCCCCCACTTTTAAGTTAGGTCCCTTGCCCTTCCACAACCAATGTGGGACTATTCCAACAATCTCCCCCTTCACACATTGGTGTCCCTCGGCCCTTCACCGCCCCTTCACCGTACATCGACGGTCCCTCAAGATCCCTTCACCATACACCGACGGTCCCTCGAGGTCACAGTCCATCAGGCATTCACATACTAGTGTCTATTGGGCCAGAGATGTTAGAACCGGGCTCTGATACCACTTGTAGGATCATAAGTGCCTTCTCACCCCAAAAACCACAGGGTTAGCCTCCAACCCCACCTCTATTTATAGTCTAGGGCCAAAACCTGGGCTTACCCCAAGCCCATGAGTTTTAATCCAATTCCAACAAGTAAGGGACCCGAAACCCTTCTTAACACGGGTTTTTCCAAAATTCTAACTTTTCTAACTCGTCTCGTGTCAAAGCCTCCAGGACCACACCTCCCGTAGCTTCTCCATGCATCATCCACCTTTAATCTCCATGCGCCCCAAACATGAGCCCGACCATCTCGTGACCTCCTTGACCGTCTGAACCTCGGATCTCCCCATCCTAGTCCCGGTCCACCTCATCACCGACCATGATCGTCTCCATACTCAACCTACACATGCAAAGACCAAAGAACATTCTTTTCGGCACAAGTTCGTCTCAACTTGACCAACATCAGTCCATACGCACACACGCTGACACACCTCGCATAACATCGATAAATAAAATCATCAATTATTTATCATAACAAATTAACCATTGTCAATTATTCATTATCAAAATAACGTAAACCTAACCACATGTTCTAACAATCTCCCCCTTGATGAATACATTGACAACATCTCAAGATAGCATGATGAATTAGCTTCAAATAGATATAAGTGAAGAACTGAAGCAAAAAAAAACATTTTGTAAGCCATAAATCTCAAATCTCTCTCCCTCAACACAAGAGAGGTAATTTTAGCAAATGTCTCCAATTTCTCACAAAGCACATCAAATCTCTCCCCATTTGGCAATGTAATCATCAAGAAAATTCAAAAAAGGAATAATT
This sequence comes from Dendrocalamus latiflorus, assembly GCA_017311315.1. NCBI lineage: Eukaryota > Viridiplantae > Streptophyta > Magnoliopsida > Poales > Poaceae > Dendrocalamus > Dendrocalamus latiflorus. Next base: position 27,676,398 of record CM029642.1, read on the forward strand.
CTAAGAAGGAGCAATGAGAGTAACAATCAAGAAGCTTTGTAGATTATACAAGTCATTATGCATTGATTAAATAACAGAACCAAGCTATATTTTTTAGTCGAGCTATCTAGATCATATAAAGTCATATATCATATAGCAATATCAAAACCAGTCTTGAGCATGATTAAACAATTTATATTAATAACAGGCATCTTCACAATGACCAAATCAATTATAAAGAGCACAATGAGATATCACAAAAAAAAAGTCAAAACCTAAAACTGATGCAAATTTTAAATCCGGACGAGCAAGCAGTCTCATATAACAACCTATTGCTCCACACTCAATTCATAGGCATGTGGCATGCTTGTAGCATACTTCTTTTCATAATGAAATGCTTGTAGCATACTTGCTTTAGATGGTGGCATGCTTGAAACATACTTCTTTCCATTTTGCGCACTTTTGTGTTTTTTTTTGTTCACCATGTCATGCTTGAAGCATACATCTTTTCAATTGTCTCTTGCTCATTTTTTTATAACATGCCAAATTGAGTGATCATAAAAAGATTGCAATATGAAACATGCGAGCCTCATAGCCAAGATTTAAAATAAGACTCACAATCAAGCTAATCCTTTTTGATGAATATCGTAGAGTACTATCTATAATCAATCTAGTCAAAGTGTTCCGCCATGTTATATTTTAGTTTAAGTATAGCAAATTAATTATAACTAGTCATAACCAAGCTATACAACATATGAGTAAATATGATAAAGAGAGCTCTACAACTCATTTAATTTCAATGGCTTGGACTTGTTGATTTATTTGACAAGTATAATAAATAAAGCTTCTAAGATCTTTAAACAACAAGCTCCCCCTCAGAATAATCCCATAAAATATAATACACTCAACTCACTTCGCAAATGAGCAAAACGGGACGTATCAAGCGGCTTAGTGAGAATATTAGCCATCTAAAAATCAGACTCAACAAGGTGTAAGACTGCATCACCTTTTCCACATGGTCTCTCAGAAAGTGAAATATCTTGGAAGCCATAAAAAATGAAGAACCATCAAGTGTTCCAATCAAGCAATGATGTAAAAGCCTGGAACCCAATCTAGCTCATGTTCTTCATCTCTGTCAGCTGTTCTTACATCACAGGAAACATCGGTCTCACAGTACTGGGGTTAGTGAAATAAGATCTAGAAATCCTGTACTGAGACACACGACAAACTGGAGCAACAAAGCTAGAACCAAAATCACGTGCATGTAGATGATCAGAATGCCGAAAAGAACGTGAATTATTTGAATTAAATCTCAATCTAGCATGCGAAGCAGATTTAAAACCATCATAAAAGTTCTCAAAAAACTTAGATTTCACATTAGTTCTAGAAACAAAAAACATTGCACGTTTTTGTTTCAAAGCATTCAATCTTTCCTTCTTCTCTTTCTTAGCACGTCTAAAGTAAAATTCATGCAAATGACCATCTCTTCCACAATAGGTGCATTGAAATTTTACATTACCAGAATTCTTTTGAGATGATGAGCTAGCACCTACATTATTAATCGGTAAACTTTGCACAAAGCCAGCAGATTTAAACACAGTTTGTTTTGGTTCAAGTTTCACTTCAATTTTTCCAGGTTCAAGAGGCTTAATAACCTTAGGAGGATTATTCTTAGCATGCTCAACAAAATTAAATCCTAGACCACGATTTTTCACACTTGTTTTTGACTTGTCTAGAATCATATTCAAAATTTTCTTGCCAAAGGAAAATCTCTCTAAAGTATCTTTCAGGTACTCATTCTCTTTAACTAGAGTGGGACAAGTTGTGCATTTAACAGGTTCATTCACAAGATTTTTAGAAGCACTAGACTGAGCCAATCTTTCTTTTTCAGCAAAATCATTAAGTTGTCTAGTTAAAGCTTCTATTTCAGTGTTAAGCTAGGACAATTAGAGCAAGAAGATATCTCATGATAAAGCATCTGTTGTATTGTTTCTTGTGATGAAGTAAGTCTAGCTTCTAACAATTCACATTTAAAGCAAGTTTTAGATTGAGCATTTGAAATACTTGACTCTAAACATGTAGGAGAGCTAAACTTGAGCTTTTCAATTTCATCATGTGCAAGTTTTTACTTTTCACCACAAGAGTCATGTGCCAATCTCAACTCATCAAGTTTAGCAGTTACATCACTAAGTTGAACCAAGTTTGATGCATTAATTGTTCTAGCAGATTCCAACTCAATATGTAAAACTTGACAAGACTCACAAGATTCATCATCAGGTATAGAAGCTCTAAGTCTATTGATTTCAGAATTTAAGTTCTCAACAACAAAATCATGATTTTTAATTTTCTTTTTATACTTCTTAAGCTCATTTGTCAATCTAAGTACAGCACGAGATAGATCAGTGTAAGAAGGTTTTACCTCATCAGGATCACTGTAAAGATCATCATCATTGAGCTCCTCACTGTTGGCCATAAAACACATTCCTGTGAAGTCCACCTTCTTTGCCTTTTTCTCATTGTCCTCATCATCGCTTTCAGAATCATCATCACTCAAAACAATCTCATCAAGTGCTGAAATTATCTTGTTGACTGCTCTGCGATAATTGCGCTTCTTGTTTGGATCAATCTTGATTTTAGAGCGATGAGTTGATGCCTTGTCATCTTTGACCTCCTTACTCCTCAATTTGGGACAATTCATCTTAATGTGGTTAAGCTCACCACATTCATAGCATCTGATTGGACCTCCTCTCCGCCTTAATGTGATATTATTAATTGCCTTGGTTACCCTGTTGGAGAGAAGTACAAGCTGCTCTTCTGGAATCTCCTCTAATTGTTCATCTGAAATAGAGCACAATGCAGACAAAGAAATAATAGAAGAACTAGAAGAACCGTCAGCTTGGTTAGTCACTAAGCCCAAAGAATTAGTCTTGTTTATCCTGGCCAAAACATCAATCTCATGTGTTTTCATCTTGGAATAAAGATCATTCAAAGTGAGTATTTCCATGTTAACAGAATGATTAATAGTAGTGACTAACACATTCCAAACAGACATATCCAAAGCATTTAAAATTTGACGGGCATTGTTAGAATCAGAATATGTGACATCAACAGATTGCAAATCACTAACAATTTTATTAAAGCGATCAAAAAGAGCATCTACCGATTCTCCAGGTTTCATCTCAAATTTAGAATACTCTTTTTTAAATTGATTCTGACGCACACCTCTAAAAGATTTATATCCTTAATGATAATCAACTAGAGTGGACTATTTTTTAAATTGATTCTGACGCACACCTTTAACAGATTTAGATCCTTCATGATAATCAGTTAGAGTGGTTCAAATCTTATTTGCAGATTTAAGGTGAGCAATTCTGACAAACTCGTTTTTACTTAAACCTTGCAACAAAATATTTCTAGCATTAGCATTAGCTTCAACATCAGATGAATTTCTTGTTGGCAAGTAGAGACGACTCTATTGGTAGGCGTTCGGTTCGCCGCCGCCTATGGACTATGCACTGAGCAATTGTGGAGGAAACACTAATCTGCTCATTGACAGCAGCTGCGAAGTCCAACAGAAACATGTAATATGCATGCTCCGAATGAGTTGGATGGCTTGGCGCGCGTAATGGGAAAACGACGTTTGCGGCGCGCGCGGGAATAATCCACTCGTTCGCCGGGCCTCGTCTCCGCTCTCCTTACAACCTTCAATCGGCCCAGTGAACTGGGACAACCCAAAAGACGACGGGAAAGGTTGTCTTGTGGCTTCGCCGCCGTAGCCCGCACACCGACCCGGCCGGGCTCGATCGCCGGTGGTGTCGGCGCCCGGTGCCGAGGGCGATCAACATCCTCTGTTGCAATCTGATGATGGTCATGGGCGATCTTTAGAGGACATAGGGCAATCTGCCAACAATGGTCAACAACTTTTACATCACCCGCTGAGGCCCTTGCTTGCCCAGCCCAAAATAGCTGCTCGGGTTGGTGTGATTTGGTCTCAGATTTAGCGAGGGTTGCGCACTAAATTGCATTAGGTGATTTAGGTCTCACAGCATGGTTGTTCTTCACGCAAGGAGGATCGTTGATCATGTCCAATCCGAACATACCTACATATGAGAATTATGTGAATTTTTTCTTTACTTATTCAATGGTAGAACGGCAACACGGAGTAATCAATTCCTCTTGTCATGTTTTCTTATCATAACTAACACTGCATATTCAGACAGTGGACAATACCATGTTCATCTTGAGCTTCTGTTGATTTTCTATTGTTTATCCGTTCTACCCAGATATACTAGTATTATTCTATTCTTAGATAGATACCGTGTGTGTGCGTGCGAACCAGAAGATATAGAGGGTGCATATAATTTTTGGTTTGAATTCGTAACTGGCGGTGCAGATCAAGGTGAAAATTTCATGTGAGAAGTAGCAGAACAAGCGAGTACAAAACCAGAATAATATCCGTGATCAAACTGTACAGATAAAGCATAAATAAACACACAAGCCCAGGGTCGAGGGTACATCTGCATAACTGAATATGTAATGTCCACTGAACAGTCTGAACCTCAATTAACATATAGAAAAGTTCTATACATAGTGCAGAGTTGGCTCCAACACAGAAAATAGAAGATATCACACCATGGTTGAATTAATTATCTGTGTCTGTCTTGGCAATTGCTTGTTTGAACAGAGCATGGATCGATCAATTGCTCAACAACGGGAAAGTGGTTACTACTGATCCTGAGAAGCATCCGACCTATTCATCGATTCAATCTCAGGCCACACATCAGTTGCCAAGTCTGGGCGCAGCTTCCTTTCATCATTGCTGCATTTCAGGCCTAGGTATATCATTTTCACAGCGTCTTTTATTGACTTCTCATCCAACTTCAGTTTAGCATCCACGATTTCCAGTTTATCTAAGAACACCCTTTGCCTGCTTGCATCCATTTTTTCCAAATCTTTACCTTCCAATTTATCAAGCACCTGCTTTCTTAAACCCATTGCACCTTGCCCTGTGACTAGCTGCAGCAATATGATACCCAACGCGAATATATCTGACTGAGGAGTCAATTTGCAAGTAGTCCTGAATTCTGGGTCCATATAGGGACCACTACCCTTCGGTTCTTCTGTAACATGGTTTGGTGTTGCTGTGTCGTTGGTATACTGTAACAAACGGGAAATTCGAAAGCCGCTGAGTTTGCATACATTTTCTGCACCGAAAAGGATGTTGCTCGGTTTAAGATCACTATGAGCGATCGGATTAGGCTTGGTTTCATGGAGGAACACAAGAGCAGGACATATGCTGGTGGCTATCCTGATTCTTTCTTCCCATGAGAAAGATGGCTTGTATTCTTTACGGAGGTGATCTTCCAGTGTGCCATTGGGTAAAAATTCGTAAACGAGTGCGAATTTCTCCCGACATGCTCCTATGAGGGTGACCACGTTTGGATGCCGAATCCTTTTGAGGACCTGAACCTGCATTTTAAGGATTATTGTCATGAAAAGAGAATATGAATACACAGAGCTATATATATTGGATAAATATGTTGTTTGTTAAAAGCACTTTGCTTGAAAAGGGTGCATCCAGGGAGAAATAAATAGCGAAGCATAGACCGTGAACAGGATGGACTACGCTAACAATTGAATCAGTCTGATAGATTGACGGAAAAAATATAATTGCCCAATAAAATCAACGGAATAGGATATTGGCTTTATTTTTTTTAGCTATTGCTATGGAAAACATATAAATCAGTTGTAGGCAAATCTTTTATTAGAACTTAACTCTTGCATGAACTCCCGCTCTCCTTTCAGACTTCCCTTGTTGAGGATCTTTATAGCAACACTTGTGTTCTGAATTACTGCCTCATAGACACTTCCATATCCGCCTGTTCCCAGAAAACGCACCCTCGCTGGGTTGTTGAGTGCACCGTCTATCTCTGCTGGATTGAACTCGGTGAAGTTAACCCTGCTGTTCGAGATGGAAGCTTCATCCTCAACCCACTGACGGAACTTTTCATATATTATTGCGTCAGTGTTCATCCGATCCTCTTGTGTTGTTTTATCTCTCCTTCAAAAACCAGCGTAGTGTTTACTCATAGGATTTGTGGTAGGATTTCCGACCAATTTATGAAGCACATAACTTTGATCCTATATATTGTCCGGGTGGCCCCACACACACAGATCCACAACGAAAGGCCATGTGTATTGGTGGTCGCAACCCTCTTATGTTCAAAAATAGGTCAATATACGGCTTGTGTGATAAGTCAATTCTGTTGGCAGGGATAATCCAAGCAGAAAGAAAGGGAAAATCATTGACACCACAAAGATAGCCACCCTATGTTTTGCCATCATAAAAGACTGTCATTCATCTTTTGCCACGCTATTCAGGGTAATATTTGGGGTGAAATATTAGGTGAAAATGTGAAGCTGGTGCAAATTCTATTTTCACCTAACCTACAAGTATCTAAAAATTTCCAAAACATTATCAGATGTAGGGGATGCTATATTGTATATCTCTGATCAAACTCAATCCCATTGACGAAATAAAAAAACAAAGAAAAATTGTTGAAATAGTGTTTTTACAGTTTGGGTACTATTCTAGGGAATGTTTGTCTTTTTTTGTTTCTCACGAATGTGATTGAATTTAATCTTCAAAACTTGCAGAGACATAAAAACATTCCCTCCCCTACATCCGGTGAATTTGTAAAAATCTTCTAAATCAGGTAAAAATGAAATTTGCAGCAGATTCCCATTGTCACCGAATATACCCCCATCTTTGGGTTGGCATATGGGACTCAAAGTTTGGATAGGGGATATTCACTTCAATGAATGTAAAAAATCTAAGTTAGATTCTACTCATACCAACTTGATGAATATATTTCACTCGGAGGAGAAAAACTGTCACATTGGAGCATATATTTTAGTGGGAGGGAAGAAACTATCAAATTGGAGTAGTAAGTCGGGTTTAGGAAGCGAACCACTCTAAAAACCGGAACTAGAGCAGTTTTGAAGTAGAGTTTTCAGCCAATATCCAGGCAAAACCGTTTTGAGGTTTTATTTTTTCATGATTTGAAGTTTGGAACATGCCCTAGAAGCAATAATATAGTTGTTTCTTTGCAAGAAGCAATCAATAATATAAAACCAGCCTATTTCTATGGAAGAAGCAATATATATAGCTTGAATCGGCCAGGGTAACAAAAAAACTGGAACCAGATTCTCATCAGTTTTTGGAAGAGAAATTTGATGATTTGCCCCACCTTTATTTGCAAACAGCTCATTTACCCCATAATTCATATTAATTGATTATTTGCCCCATCTTTTAATTTCCAGTTGATCATTTGCCCTCTTTGTATTTCCAAGCCATTTTCTATTTTGACAAAGGTAAATTACTATGAAAAATGACTAAACTGCCCCTGCTTTGACCAGGATTTGATTCGATGGGTCATCTCTTGTATTTCTTGTAAAGAGGCAGCCAGTATTTCTTGTATTCAAGGAAGTCAGCATCGATAGGCTGTCAGAGTCTTGCATTTGTTCACTCTCATTCTGCTTGTTCACCAGTTCCCGGCACAAATTTGATCAACAAGTGGTTCGTTAGTACGGCATAGAGCGGTTGGCCTTTCAGGGTTAGTGAACATATTCCCCATGGCAAACTCACAGAAACACTGTCGTGGTAAAACCATGGAACCGAGTAACTGATGTAAAGCTCACTATAGTACTAATTGAACAGGTTGTCCTCTCACAAAACAAGAATTTTTCGGCCTATTGGACATGAATATCTAGGATTAGTGGCCTACAAAATCAAACAGTTTGACTGTTAAATAACTAGAAAGCAGTAGCTCCGCCGCCTGCGGTGGCCAGAGCACTAGGCTGGGTAGCAGAGGCAGCTGCCACCACCGAAGGCATCGCTTTCGCGGCATGGCCAGGCTGGCCTTCCACATGCTTTCCTGAACGATGGCGTCCCCGGTTCATGTGTCGCTTGCAGTACTTCTGGTCGGCGACCACATCCCTCCAGCACCGCCATTTCTTGCCGTCCGTCCGGCGGCACCGCCCGGGCTCCGGATCCGCGCTGCCGGAATAGCCCAGCTGGAAAGACCCCCATCCCACTGCAAAAGCAAAACCCCAACCACGGGCAATGCAATCAAGATCAGTAAAGAAGGAGTCAATCAACACTTTTATCATATCAATGTGCATGATGTATGGAACTGCAGCCCAAAAAGCATTTGGTTGCTTTGCTTGCTCCCCTCTTTCTTGCTTACATACAGTGGCGGAACCAGGATTTGGCTACACCCCGGACTGAACTCTAACGACCTAAAACTAACGCCAATTTGTACTCATACCACGATATAACAAAAGTATATCATAATTGGCTAATTGTATTACAGATATGAAACTTAAGTTCAATACTAAACAAGCAAACATAAAACATAGAAAACTCCTGTTTCTAGTGTTTCGTTGGATTGTGTTTCTGTTGAAAAATACGATGACAATGTCTTCGCCCGCTTCATTTTGTATTGACTAAAATAACTCCTAACTTCATTTTTTTAAGATATAAAACACAGAAAACCACATTTTAGTATATAAGCAGAAACAGAAACAATCCTATCACAGTGAAATCACATTTTAATACAAGAACAGCTACTGACTGGACATCAGGACATTTCAATTCAACAGAAACACAATTCCCAAGTAAATGCAAATTCCATAAAAGCAAAAGCTTTTCTGCCACAGAATTACACTGTCCAGGTGAGAATAATCGTCGTCACGTGGAATCAGAAGAAAAAGGGCAAGAGTGAAGGATTGGTCACAACCTTTACCATCATTCAAGGCCAAAGTGGCTACTGGCAACTTTGGATAGGCATTTTAAACTAAAGACTTTTCACAAAAAAATAGGTAGTTAGATTCATAATTTTACTTCAGAGGTTCCCCCATCAAAAGATAATAGTCTAAGGTACTGATTACTCAAACCTAACAATCTGTGCAGCACAAAGCAATAGTAGAAGGAAAAGTTCAAAAAAAAAAGCATTAGTACAAGGAAATTTACCACATTAACACCAGGGAGTATGTAATTAGCTAACTTGTCATCCACTGAAACTGGCAAACTGGGTATGTTGCTCATTATTCCAGGCTTTTCGCTCATGCTGTTTATCAAGGAGAGCATCGCATTAGATATAGCATGGGTACTAATGGCATAGCTCTAACTTTGTGCCTTTGAATTATGAATCAATGTATGTGGGTAATATAGTAAACTGTACGTTTGTAGAAGAGCATTGATGTTCCTTCTTGTGCGATGGAAAAGATCAATGTTGTTCTGAGCCTGAAATGGATCATAAAGTTGAAACAAAATAAACTCCTGGGCGACTAATGCTCCCATACACTACAATTTGGGGGGTGGGGGGTCTAATAAGATTACTCCAATTGTACAGGAAATAAAAGAACAACCTGTGATGTCAAAATATTTGCTTCTATTTGACTGAGAAGCTGATCATTTTCTTCCAATATTATATTTAGCATTGCTCGATCGATGTCAGAGGCTGCATAATGGAATGTAGACAAGTTGTCATATGCTGGAATAAACTGAATGAACTAAAAAGGCGTCGTGCCGAGACGGGTCGGGAGGCGGGGCGGCGACGGCGGCCGCTGGGAGGCGAGGCGGGCGGCGCCGGGAGGCGGGGCGGCTTGCGGTGCGGTGCAGCGGCGCAGGACTTCTCTGGATCGCCCTTGTGCAGTTGTGCTGCTGCTGGTAGCTAGGGTTTCCTCTGAGGCAGATATTGCTTGGGCCGCGCGGGCGTGGAGACAGTGGTGGGCCGCGCAGAGACAGAGAGACTGGTGGGCCGCTAGTTTTGTGCAGATTTTCTCACACTCCTGGGCTGAATAGTGAAATATATATGGGCTACCTGGGCTAAATAGTAATGATAATACCTCGGGCTGACCTGGGCTATACACTATAAAATTTCTCATGCCCCGGGCTAAAGCCCATTTTGCCGAGGGCCCAAATCCGCCCCTGTAACTTACATACATGTGCTTGTGCCAAAGTAGGCAGGGGAGTAGGGGGATGTGAGGCTCCTCCTGATGGGGATGAGGAGGCTGTGAGGCACGGGGCTATTGGTAGCGGGAAAATTGCATATGTACCCCATAGTTAGCAGTGACTTGTAGATTTACCCTACACTTAGATGGCTTTGCTATTTTGCCCCATACTTGGAGTTCCCCCTTATTATTTTGCCCCACTATCCACTTAGCTGGTTTTTTAATTTCATTTTCCATTTTTCAGCATGGGAAAAGACAGATCTACCCTCCTCCTTCCTCCTCCTCCTCCGTTGCGCATGCACGGTCGCACGAGCTCGCCGTCGCTGAGGAGGACTAAGGTGAGCTCCGACCGAGCCCACCCGAAAAAACGCACGAAATCCCCCACCGCCACCACACGCGCCGCGGCAACGGCGAAGCGCACCGGCGCAATGGAGGTCGCCTCCCCGTCCCCTTCCCCGCCGCCTCCTTCCAAGCCGCCGCTCCGCCTCAACCCGGACGCCCTCCTTCTCCGCCCCCTTCTGACCCCGCCCCAGGCTACACCGCCCCCCGTGACGTCTCCCCCGCGGCCCAGCACCAACTCAATCGCCTCCTTCCTCTCCTCCCTCATCCTCCGCCTCCAGCGGCCGAAGCAACCGAGCCCCCCCGCCGCGCCGAGGAAGGCGGCGGCTGAGGAGGAGGCGGAGTTGGAGCGGCAGCTGGTGGGGTGCGCGGTGCCACTGTTCCGGCCGTACGTGGCGCGGCTGCCGTGGCACGAGGGCGCGCGGGCGTGGCTGTCGCGGATGTTCCCGCGCTATGGCCACTAGACCAGTTCGCCGGCGCCCAGGTGTGGTGGCTCGCCGGCCCCCTGGCGTTGAGGAGGAAGGAGGAGGAGGAAGGAGGAGGGTAGATCTGTCTTTTTCCATGCTGAAAAATGGAAAATGAAATTAAAAAACCAGCTAAGTGGATAGTGGGGCAAAATAATAAGGGGGCAGTCCAAGTATGAGGCAAAATAGCAAAGCCATCTAAGTGTGGGGTAAATCTACAAGTTACTGCTAACTATAGGGTACATATGCAATTTTCCCATTGGCAGCCAGGTATAGATCAGGGCCTGGTGCTCCAGCTCGGTCCACTGAGACGGCGTGAAGGGCCCCCTCACCCTGGCCATTGCGCCCTGCATGCTGGTGCTCAAGCTCACCGAGCTCAATCCTGGGAGAAACAGAGGCAGATGGACCAAGGAGATAAGCAACAAGGCAGTGTGGTTTAGGGTATGACTTAGAAACAAGAGATGACCCATTGAATCAAATCCTGATAAGCAAGGGCAGTTTGGTCATTTTCTATAGCAATTTACCTTTGCTAAAATAGAAAATAGCCTAAAAATGCAAAGAGGGCAAATGATCAACTGGAAATTGAAAGATGGGGCAAATAATCAATTAATATGAACTATGGGGCAAATGAGCTATTTGCAAACAAAGGTGAGACAAATCATCAAATTTCTCTTTTTTGGAATGGGAAGAATTACCTGGCTCCGGACGAGGTGAAAGTTGAATTTCTGAAAGAACATCATTATCCTCCTTTCCTCTTTCTCCTTGTATTGTTTCCAGCTCAGAGTATACTTTTTCATCCCTTACCATCTGGTCCATCTCCCTTTCAAAATGTCTGCTCGCAGCAAGGGTTGGTAGGTTGGGTTTCACATAGACACCAATTGCATGAACAAACCGCTCTGCACGTCCAAAGAAACCAACAATGCTGTCATTGCTTTGCACTGAAGTGCGGAAAGCAGTTCCTCCTCCTTGTCCAAAAGGTCCGTAGCTACCAGCATTTGTGACCAACATAAGTGACCTTACAACATCGGCCGCCGCCAATATATATGGGCCAGTTGTTCCAGAAACTTCCATCAGAAACTCCGAAGGGCCAACCTTAATCTGCAAGAGAAGAAAAACCATTTTCCATGTTAGTTATTTGAACAAGGGGGTAATTAATTTGCAACATGAATTACCATGAGAAACAGAAAAAAAATTCCATGCATGCTTGTCTTTCTGGAGTAAAACTTTTGTTTGCAAGATTCATTTACTGACCGTACGAGGACTCCCACCAGGACCGCCCCATGGACCTACAGTGTGCATCTTCCCATTTAGGTCACTGTACGAAAATGCAAGTGCATCAACGATATCAGCACACCAAATTGTCACGCTTTCTAGACGGTAAGATTGCACCTCGATGTCATGAGCCCTCCCTGCATTTCCTCCCCAGGGCCCAATCTTGGAAAACCCAGCCTAATGAGTATAAACAAATCAAGAAAAATTAGAAAGACAAAAAAATGAATAAGAAATAAATAAAATGAGCTAGGAGTAAATTAGTACCTTCTCGTCCTCCTCTCCTTGTCCTCTTTTTTCTTCCATTGTTTCCAGCCCAGGGCTAACTTCCTTTCCATTATGTACCATCTCTCCTTTAAAGTGGCTGCTCACACTTCCCGGTTCCTGAGAAAATGACATGGACACTTTGTGGTGCATAGTTTCTGTCTCTCTCAGCTTATGGATAATATCCCCTATCGTGGGCCTCTTGTGTCTTTCAGCCTTCACGCAGTTCAATGCTATTTCGATGCATCTCTTCACTTGCTTGCAATCTTCTTCCGGTGATGTTGCCTCTATCCTAACCTTCCATTTATTATGTACCTACAAAATCGAAATACAAAGTTCGAATTGTTGAGGGAGTAGCATAAAAATAAAAATGTTTGCTATTTTCCTAAATGTCAATTGTTCTTGATTTAGAGAAACAGCTTTTCTTACAAGCTCAATAAATTGTTCGGAAGTAGACATCTCGTGGTATTTGGAGTAGCCCTCACGTCCTGTCATTATCTCTATGATGATAACACCTAAACTGTACACATCATACTTTTTTGTGATTTTACATTCTTGTATGAACTCTGGTGGCATGTACTTCCTGCGTGATATCATAAATGTTAAGGACAGTCGGTATGAAACAAACAGTATTTAACTGATTACAGCAGTGAGAGAGAGAGAGAGAATACATAAGGCATTCTACTTACCTTGTGCCTATGAAATTTTTTGTAATATGAGTTCGTGTTTCTCCAAAGAGCCTTGACAACCCAAAATCTGCAATTTTCGGCACCATGTATTTATCTAGCAATATATTGGCAGGTTTTAGATCCAGATGGAGAATAGATTCTTTCAATCCATGAAGGTAATTTAAACCCTCACAAATTCCCTTAATTATTTTGTAACGTGTGTGCCAATCAAGTCCACAATGTTCTTCTGCACAAGTAGGCAAAGATAGTTTTTATAGAATGTAAATTTAAGGAATAATATTCTTTACGTGCTAAATAATATGATCGAATTGAAACAGAGTATCATCGTACCATAAAGATGCTTCTCAAGGCTTCCACCAGGCAAATATTCGAAGCAGAGCATTCTATATTCCCTTTGAGCTAAAACAAGTTTTCCATTGTGTTGAACAAATTCATCCTGTTCGTCATAACAATAGCCAACTAACTGTACGATATTTTCATGCTGGACCTTTATAAGGTTAGAAAACTCGTTCATAAAGTGCTTATCGTCAAGTCCTGGCTGTGGATAAAGCTTCTTCACAGCTATCTCTTCTCCGTTATCCAGTTTTCCCTGTTAAAGCCTCTTGTTAATATGGTACGTACATGGGTTAGTTAATGGTGGTGTCATTTGAAAAATAGAAAATATGAGTAAAATAATACCATGTAAACTTCTCCATACCCACCACTTCCAACTTTTCTCTTCTCAGAAAATCCATCTGTAATTTTTCTTAATAATGAAAACTGTAGAACCCAAGGTGCCGTACTTGAATTGTTTAACATGTCCAAGTTATCATATATCTGCGAGCTTCACCCCTTTCTATATACACAAAAGAGAATTTTTTGAATAAGAAAAGATGTCTATGTACACAAAAAAGATAAAGAGTGCACTTTTCAAAGGCAAGTTCAGCATAAATTACTATAGATATGAGTTGCTCCAACATTAAAATTATTTAATGTTTCACCAAAACTAGATATTGCAAACATAAAACAAAACGTCAAATGTATAATATATATAGCACTCATTCATTAGTGTTTTATATAGGGTACACTACTAGAAAACGGATCATCCCTCACGGGCTTTATTTTTCCTGACGGGTCCGCATAGAACGTGAGGGATATCAATTTTTACGGTACCTACCCATTATAGATAGACTACAAAGGTTGTATGCACACGAGGAGACAGCAAAGCTAATGCAGTCACATAGTCAGTCAACGTCTGGTAAGATGGTGCACCCATGTGATGGGGAATCTTGGCAACAATTTGACGAGGACTTCCCAAACTTTGCAAGTGATCCTAGGAATGTACGCCTTGCTATAGCAACAGATGGTTTCACACCATTTAGTTTGGGTGCTGCTCCTTTCTCATGTTGGCCAGTGTTTGTGGCTCCATTAAATATTTCGTCGGGCATGCTCTTGAAGCCGGAGTACATATTCCTTGGCCTTGTTATCCCTGGCCCTGAACATCCTGGGAAAAAAATAAATATTCTAATGCAACCTTTAGTTGACGAACTTATCAAGTTGTGGGAGGGGGTACAAACATGGTGCTTCACATAAGCAAAACTTTACAATGCGAGGAGCATATCTATGGTCAGTTCATGATTTCCCTACATATGGTATGTTTGCTGGTTGGAGCACACATGGTTCGTTTGCGTGTCCAGAATGCTTGGGTGACAGTAAAGCATTTCAACTCCGTAATGGTCGCAAGGCTTGCTGGTTTGATTGTCATAGACGCTTCCTACCTAGAGACCATGAATTCAGAACCCAAGGTAATGCATTTCGAAAGAACACAGTAGTACTTGAGGAGGCACCTAGGCATTTAAGGGGAGAGGAAGTCGAAGCCCAAATAGACAAGTTTGTAGGTGATACGAAAAACTTTGGTAAACTTCACCATTGGACCCACAAAAGCTGCTTTTGGCAACTTCCATACATCAATAAATTAAATGTAACACCCCGCTCATTCTCTGGGCCTAGAGTGCTACCATCATTGCAATACAATATCATTTTTAAAACATCTGCTAATCATCTTAAGCAAACTCTACCTTACCCAAAAAGCAAAGCACTTACACCATCCTTTTTTTTCTTAAGCAACTATGCTAGCTTACTGGTGGAATTACACATACTAACAAAAGCTGATATGTGAAGTGTTACAAGTACGTGAAATTATTCATGTGCTACAACCGCCCATGCATGACGTCCTCAACGGCCACCTAAAAAAACAAAACAAGGGTGAGTCCAAAGACTCAACAAGTACACAATAAAACGATAAACACTATCAAAACATGTAAGCAAATCAACCAACCATAACATACTCCACATGCATTGTCATGCTCATATCATCATTCTCATGTTTCCACATTAATTACAATATGCTCCACATGCATTGTTATGCTCATATCATCAGTGCCATGCAATGCAATGCACCTCCGTATGCAGCTTATACCGGTATAGTGGAGTGTTTCACCCGTCGATGAAACCCCTCTGCCTTATCGAAGGGAGCTCCTCGAAGAAGCTATAGTTCACCCTTTCGATAGGACTTTCCGTACATGCCTTGCTGAAGGGAGCTCCTTGTAGAAGCTATAGTTCACCCTTTCGGTAGGACTTTCTGTAGTTGCCTTGCCGAAGGGAGCTCCTCGTAGAAGCTATAGTTCACCCTTTCGGTAGGACTTTCATAATGCTCATGGTGTAATGCAAATGCATGCCCATTGGTATAGCCATGTTCATCATTGACATCATTAGCAGGTAAGCATCATGGCCCACCTTACCCCATCATCACCATCATTTACCATGCAACTTTATGTCATGTAAACATCACATTTCCACATGGATATCATGTAATCATCGCATTTCCACATAAACATTATCACATCAAGTAAACATTGCATATTCATAAACTCTGGTCTACCGCTTGATCGTGCAAAATAGCACACCCGCAAGTGCACGGGTTGCCACTGAAATAGCGGCGAGTGTCGTGTTCTCCACAGGGACTAGACTAAGGCTACCGGTGCTCAGCTAAAGCTAGGTCAATCAAAACTGGGGGAAAACTAAACTACCGAACGAAAACTAAACTACCGAACGAACTCTAACTCGCACAGACGAAACAACGAACAAACTAAACAAACAAAGGACGACGGGATGAACGACCGTACGAATGGATGTCGTACGACCGAACGAACAAACTACTGAATGAACTGACCACACAAAAGACGACAATGACTACACGAACGACACAACGACTAAACGAACGAACACGACTACCGACCGACAATCTAACTAACTATCGACTGCGAGACAGCAGGAGGAAGTCGAGAAGCACTGGGAGAGTCTAGAAGCAAGGAGGGAGTCGAGAGAGAAAGAGGGGGGGAAGGTCGACGGCTAAGTAGGCGACGGCGGCAACGACAACACAACAGACTACGACAAACATTCACACAATCTAACTATCGACAGACCACAGAAAGAAGGAAAGAGGGAGGTCGAGAAGCAAGGGAGAGTCGAGAAAGCACAAGGAGAGGGAGCAGCTGCCGACTAGCTAGACCGCACGACACAACAACACAGAGAGACTAACATTGCTGCACAAACACACTACAAGAACACTGATCACAAACAAATAAACTAACCCACATGTACTAACAGGTGAATAACAGAGCATAATCACATGAGCTGAACAATTCGCTTAGATACTGGCAATTAAACAGAGATTGCTTAACAGAGATCACAATCACTGAGCAGATATCACATGAACATATTGACAACTAATCTCAAATAACATCTCAGTGAGCACAAGCATTCATCAGTGCATAATTAACAATAACATCTCACTGAAGCAAATCACAAAATAACATTCACAATTCAGTTAAATTGAGAAAAATTAAGAAAAGCAATAAGAAAGGAAGAGGAATTGGAGGTAAACCGAGCAGAGCAGTAGTAGCGGGCGCAGAGAAGAAGCTGTCGGTGAAGTGGAGCCGAGGACGACGGGGTCAAAGAAGCCTCGGTGCAGGGCGGCCGGTGGAAGAAGATGGGCTCGTGGAAGATGTCGACGCCGTCGATGTCGGTGGAGAGGCGCTGCTATCGGCCGATGCAGTGAAGACGTCGGCGGTGAGACGTGGAGAAGGTGGCGCGCGGTGGATGGCGGCGCTTGATGGCGCGCCGGCGGTTGGAGTTGTCGGCGGCAGGGAGAGGTGAAGAAGGTCGGCGGCGGAGAGATGTGGTGGCACGCCGGATCTGGAGAAGGAGGGAGAGAGGCGCAGTGGAAGGAGAAAGCGGATCGGAAGTGATGGAGGAGCGGCCGGGCTAATGGAGATGGGGGGATGGCGGACGCCGGTGGAGCTGGTGGCGGTGAGTCGCTTGGTGGCGCGGTGTGGAGACGATGGCGGCTGAGAAGAGGCGGTGGAGGAAAGGAGAAGCGGCGGCGGCCGGAGAGTAGGGAGAGGCGGCGGTGAGGAGCGGCGAGAGGTGAACTGTAGGGGGAGACTGGTGGTGCGCCGCCGCGTTTGGCCCGGCCACGGCGGCGACCGGAGCAGAAGATGGTGGAGAAGAGGAGAAGCAATCGGTGGGAAGGAGGAAGAAATTGGAACCGGGCTCGATCTCTCCCAGGCGGCGGCGGCGGCTTTAGGAGGAGATGGGGAAATTTTGGTATTTTGCCATTTGGCCCTCAAAGATTTCTAGGGTTTGCAAAAAGGTCCTTCCTTCTTATGATTTCTTCTCTACTAGACCTCCGGAGCTCTGTTTTCTTCGCGGAAAGATCCTGCGTGTTCGTATCGATGCATACATCTGTATGGAGCAGTCCAGATTTGTCGTTTATGCGCCTAGATCGCGCCGGCCTGCGGAAAAGTACAAAAAAAAGTAAAATGGTCCATTTTGAGCAATTAAATATATAAAAGCATGTAAATGATGATAAATTGTCCCAAAATGCGAAAATATGAGGGTAAAATAACTGGTAAAATTATGTAAAAATGACGCATGACGGATGATGAATACCCACGTCGCGAGACGGTGCCGACTGTCCCTAGGCGGTCCGGGAACCTCTGAGAGCGCTAATTATACGGCTCTCTAGACGTTGCCGACCGTCCTTGGATGGTCTGGGAACCTCTGTGCGCGATAATAAATCAATACTCCAAAATTCGATGGGTTTGACGGTAAAACCTTCTTTATCTCTAATGTTTTCCTTTATGCAAATTTGGGGTATTACATTCTACCCCCCTTAACAGAATTCGACCCCGAATTCTAGCATTCAACAATCTGCATGAATGAACAAAATATAATAAACTGCACATGACATAGCATTAACTCGTACCCATGGAGAACAAGTCCGGGTACTTCTCGCGCATGCGAGACTCCAACTCCCATGTCGCTTCTCGCTCAGTCTGATGTGCCCAAAGCACTTTAACATACGTTATCATTTTTATGCCTCAACACCTTCTCTGATTCCTCCAGAATACGAACTGGACAGGACTCGAAGGTGAGGTCTTGCTTTATGGACACCAGCTCTAACACAATCTCATGCTCTGGATCTCTCCAGTACTTTCTCAACATTGGCACATGAAACACATTGTGCACTCCATGCATAGACTCAATTCTCATGCCTCGGCATAAGAAAACCTCTAATCTTTCAGAAAAAACACTCTCATTGCTTGCACAAAGAGTCAAGGCCACTCTTATTTGCAACAAGGAGTGCTCTTCTCTTTTACAAGAGAAGTATCACGCAACATTCATTGAATCAACTCATTCATCCACAAACATCAACCCTTCCCTCAAATCAGAAGGAAATTTGTTTCCTCTTGGGAAACCATTTCATCACAATAAATCCACTCAGAGTGAAAACCGGACAGAAAACCAATCCTCATCCTAACAACCAACTTTATGCCGCATATACCATGCGACATATTTCTATTCCCCAAATCAGTCTTTTCTTTTCCAAGAAAAGAAAGCATATTCTTTTAGGCATAAGGATAACGCCTTATCCAAAAACCACATAGACCACAAGTAAAATGCGGAAATACCGCAACTTTCCACTTAAATCCACTATCCCTCAAAATAGCCCTAAATGAATTCCCAAATCAAGGGAACCCAAAATAATCCTTTAACTATCGATCAATCATTTCAGTCGATAACACGAGAGATATTTTACTTCATGTCCCTTAAAAACAGTATCGATCACACATCCATGTGACTACACTCGCAAAGATAGTTCTCACTAACTCTCTTAGCAAGAACAATAGGTTCCCATGTTTCGACATATCAAAACATTCCAATTACCCATGTAATAGATTACACCCCTGACTATTTCTTTAAATAAGGATCACCAAACATGGTGGATAAAACAAATCGCACACCAGTTCTCAACTTCTCACATCCACAGAATGAGGTAAGCTCCATTAGGATCTCATTTAACATTGAATAACTAAATCTTCCAATAGCTCTACTTCAACTTTACCTCAATCTATGCTATGGGAATCAAGCACTCCAAAACATTAACCCCTAACGCTGATTACCTCAAAAACGTAAGTCAGGGAAGTTCGTTCACCAAAATCTCCTACTCTCACCGCTACCTATGCTTTACCAGCTTAAATGTGACATCAGTCACCATTATTTCCCATAGACGCTACTAGTTGCGGAAACACAATCGACCATTGGTTTCGCCTTTAAGGCCAATTTTTATCCCTAATCAATTTCACACCAGGATTATGGCATAAGATCAACTCAGAACTCTATTAGCCACACAAATTTTATTATCACCCTATTACCAACATATCAACCATCTCACTCTAGATCTAGGCCTAATAGAGCTTCATGTTATGAATTTAACATTCGTTTTGAGAGCAAGGGATTCCAATCCTTCAGCAACCCTCCAAAGTTAAGAAGTCTTCCAAACTTAAACATCCAAAAACAGAACGAAATCCCAACAACTTTCATTCTTCAACAAGACAGTACTTAGTATGTGTTCATCACTCACTCTCACAAAACAACTACAGAACTCCCCCAACATGGGATTCACTCTTTCAATGATGCAACACCTAGATAGGAGAACCATTCCCTCTGTCCATAGCATCACAACACAACAAACACCTTAGGCAATTAACACCAAGAAAATGGAGAGATGCAACAAAATCCAAGTATTACATTACCCTAGTTGACGCGCTCGGGCCCACTTTAGACTCAACTCAAGACAACCGAAATTACATGTTCGGGAAACGCTCAGGACTCATTCCTGAGTACGCCTAGGACTTCGTTCCTAGGTACGCCCGAAACTTACGCGTTCGGGAGCGCCACGGACCACTCGTCCGGGAAATCTCATATGCAGAAGTGAGGAAAGTCATGTAGCACTCACAACACATGCACATAAATCAATATGTGAGTCATGCGGATCTCCTACCGTACCTCCAAGCATTCATCATTGATAGAACTGAACATGACCTCCTTTGAAGTCATGAACCCCAAATGATAATGCACGCCAAAACACAAAATGTTTCTTCCAAATACCAACATAAAAACCAATTAAAATTCTCTTCCCCATAACCACAACAAGCCAGTACCTCTTGTACTGCTTACACAGATTAGCAAATGTCAATTTGCTAATACATAAGTCATTGACTTTTAGTATCCCATCTTGAACCCTTCCACGGCTCACTGGATACTTTATTCTTCTATATTTACTCTATAGTTCATCAAACACTACTACCTTACTGTACAAAACAACACAATCATAACATCTATCAAGCGCGCATACCACAAGATGTGGTCAAGGCTCTTTGATCAGGAGATCCACTATCAATAAATGATCCCATGAGCACCTAATTCTAAGGCGCTAACTAATCTCCACCAGCTCGACTTTAAGGATGATCAATCACCCGGATTTTTAGCACACATCGTATGTACTTTCATAAACCACAATGGCTTTTAAGCATTGAATCCGTCTGTTCTACTTCCGTAGGCGTGCACATGATTCCCTACAAAATGTAGTGGCAACTTCACCAACTCATGCTTAAATATTGCCATCAAATCTCACTAGAACATCATTAGCTTCATCTTTCAGGATTTGAGTCTCACTCAACTCTACAACAATTCATCTCCATTCAATTTAGCTGGAAGATTTATTCGACACTAAGATCCTCATTCTTATTCTCCCAACTAATCCCAATAGAGTTCTAACATTACAACTATTAGAATCTTCCAAAACCTTGGTTGTGATTGTAACAATCAATCATGGTGCGGGATTAGCGGACTTAGCTTTTATAATCCTTCACCTATTATCAATTGAAAGGATAACCCTATGAGGAATTTTCCACCAAAATAATAAATTAGCTCACTTAGCATGCCTAGATTGCACGATTGGGCTAATCGATTGGGACCATCATGATACCAGTCATTCATTGTGGTTCAACAATCTACGCAACTATAATCACCAACTGGGTCACCAATAATTCAAATCCCAATATTAAACAGAAATGGATATGCTTTACACCGCTACTTCTCATGTTACTACAAAATCCTCATTGAGTTCAGCTCAACTTTGATCCCACAACCATAACTAAAATTAATTACTCTCCTAGGTTCTCACAATTTAAAATACCATGTCCTACCAACTTGTTACTTTATGCTTAATCCAACACTTCAACCACTATTGGATATTGCCTTCTCTAAAAATATTGGTCTCATCATGCAAGTTACTCCAATCATTCATATAATCAAAATTCTCCCGAAAACCAGACTTGCATGGAACACTCTCCACTATCGGGTATTTACCAAACAACTCAACGAGTTGCTAACCAAAGGGAACCAATTTCCCGAAACTGAAGCAAAACATCACTACCTCAATGCCACAATTGGCAACATGACCAGGCCTCTCTAGTGGCCACGGTCTCAGTCTCTATTGCATTGGTACACGACACAATCATGGCAAAGTCCCGTAGGACACACAAATAACAAGTTCAAATGCTTGCTATCAACTCACAAGCATCAACATCAAGCATTGCAAATCAACAACATGACTAACAGAAGTGAAAATGCAATGCTTGACCCAATCCCATCCTACTGTGCACACGTCCACATCCTTTAGCTCTCGGCATCTCTGTTCAAGACAGATAGCCAATCACACAGCTAGCCCACAAACATCCATTTCAACAGCACAGATCAACATCAAGGCTACGAAAGCGTAAATACAATGTAAGACCCATTCCCCAACCTATGGTGCACCAGTGTGTCAAATTTTAATTTAATTATTAGGCCTAAGTCAAATTTTAGTTGAATAATTAACCTAGATTGTCAAATTTCTTTACCACGGACCTAACGTCTGCTCTGATACCAACTGTAACACCCCGCTCATTCTCTGGGCCTAGAGTGCTACCATCATTGCAATACAATATCATTTTTAAAACATCTACTAATCATCTTAAGCAAACTCTACCTTACCCAAAAAGCAAAGCACTTACACCATCCTTTTTTTCTTAAGCAACTATGCTAGCTTACTGGTGGAATTACACATACTAACAAAAGCTGATATGTGAAGTGTTACAAGTATGTGAAATTATTCATGTGCTACACCCGCCCATGCATTACGTCCTCAACGGCCACCTAAAAAAACAAAACAAGGGTGAGTCCAAAGACTCAACAAGTACACAATAGAACGATAAACACTACCAAAACATGTAAGCAAATCAACCAACCATAACATACTCCACATGCATTGTCATGCTCATATCATCATTCTCATGTTTCCACATTAATCACAATATGCTCCACATGCATTGTTATGCTCATATCATCAGTGCCATGCAATGCAATGCACCTCTGTATGCAGCTTATACCGGTATAGTGGAGTGTTTCACCCGTCGATGAAACCCCTCTGCCTTATCGAAGGGAGCTCCTCGAAGAAGCTATAGTTCACCCTTTCGATAGGACTTTCTGTACATGCCTTGCCGAAGGGAGCTCCTTGTAGAAGCTATAGTTCACCCTTTCGGTAGGACTTTCTGTAGTTGCCTTGCCGAAGGGAGCTCCTCGTAGAAGCTATAGTTCACCCTTTCGGTAGGACTTTCATAATGCTCATGGTGTAATGCAAATGCATGCCCATTGGTATAACCATGTTCATCATTGACATCATTAGCAGGTAAGCATCATGGCCCACCTTACCCCATCATCATCACCATCATTTACCATGCAACTTTATGTCATGTAAACATCACATTTCCACATGGATATCATGTAATCATCGTATTTCCACATAAACATTATCACATCAAGTAAACATTGCATATTCATAAACTCTGGTCTACCGCTCTACCATGCACTTGCCTGGTTAGCCTCGGGAATGACGCGTGGACGGCTCCAACCCAGGACCTCCACCTGCGTACAGGTTAACCCGACTCAACGACAGATCAAAAACTAGAGCGTAAACGGAGAACAACGTCCCTAAGCTCGTATTCCGACCTTGGGCGTAATTGCACGAGTTTAGAGGGACCTGTCGCGCAGGTGCCAAACCCCCTTTTTTCTCTCTCTCTCTTTCTTTTTCTCCTCTTTTCTTTTCTTCCTCTCCCCTTTTTTTCCTTCTCTTTTCTTTCCTTTCTTTCCCTCTCTTTTTTTCATCTTTCCTTCCCTCTCTTTTTTTTCTTGGCCGAATGGCCTCGCTCCTCCAGCACTTCATGCCACTCTCTCTCTTCTCCCCATTTCTTTTGGCCGAATGGGCCTCCCCTCCACAAGTCTCTCTCTCTCTCCACTCTATCTGGCCAGAGGGCCTCCTGCTCCCCTCACCGACCTCGCCTGGGGCGGCGCGGCAGCGCATGGCCGACGACCTCGCCGGCCCCCCTCCAGCGCCGACGGCCCAGCCCCTGCCTTCTCCTCCTTCGCCTCCTCTATCCCCCTCGCGTGCGGCGCTCGGGCGCAGCTATGGCGGCGTGGTGGCGCGTGGCCGACGCGGCGTCGCCGGCCCCCGCCTTCGCCGCCTCCTCTCCCCTTCCCCTCTCTCTCTAGCGCGGCGCTTCTCCGACGGCTTGAGGGCGCGCGGGCGGGCTTGGGGATGGTTCGCTATTTCTCTACCATACGCAAGATTGGGGAGGCACACCTCACTTGGCTCGGGTTCCCGGTGGGTAGGGTTGTCGACGGCTGTCAGCGGTTGTGTTTCACAATCGTGGGTAGCCAATCGCTGGGGCTTTCACCGGTTGCGCTTCTGTCGAGGGGGGGGCTTTATAAAGGGTCGTAGCTGGCTTGGGGACGTTCTTCCCCGTTGGTCGCTTAGCCCTGCTTTCTTTGCTTTGCTGCTAGCGCAATTCGCCCCCGCTTGTGCTCCTTAACGCCCTACCGTGGAGAAGGTTGCCTGCCACGACGATCCCGCCCGTCGGCTCAGCGGTAGCTCCTCATCCAGCCGGCGCGAGTTGTCGCCTCCTCCGGCTGAGTACGCTCTGGTGTTGCGAGAACCAACGCACGTCAACAAGCAGTGGGACGCCATGGAGCACTCGAAGGGCCGCTGCTCCCGTGTGCTGGGGCAGAGTCACGTGACTGAGGAAATGCTCCAGCGACTCGTTCGGGAGAGGAAGATTGAGGAGCGTGGCGGGGCTCGCCTGCCTGGTCCTGACAAGATGGAGCCGAATCCGGCAGAAACGGAGGCGATTGTCTTCGTCGCGTTCTTCGATGCCTGACTTCGGATGCCCTCGACGGTCTTTGTGGGTGAGATCCTACGGGCTTACGGGCTAGAGCTAGCGCAGCTGACCCCCAACGCAATAATCCGCCTGGCTATCTTTGCTTGGGCGGTGCGAACAGAAGGTCGCCGTCCCAGTGCGAGACTGTTCGCCATTCTTCACGATGCTCGCTGTCAGCCAAAGAAACTCGAGGGAGGAGCAGTGTCGAACTTCGGCAGCGTCAACTTCGTGCCGAGGAAGGCGTGCACGAAGTTGTTCCCCGTGCCGGCTACGCGGGGGAAGTGGGAATCCGGCTGGACACGGCGATAGTTTTATTACCATGTAATGAGCACGAGCGGCCTACTGTGTCGGGGTCAGCTGATATCGTTCAACAGCTTGCCAAACATGAGGTCGAAGGCGCGGAGACTTGCCGGTGTCGCTCGCCGGTTCAACATGCGCGACCTCGCTGAAGAGTTTACCATGTACGGGGTGGCGCCACTTTCTGGCCGGTGGCAGTATGAGCAACGGGGCGGCACCCGGAAGGACGGCGTCCATATGTCAGTATCCTGCCTCCTAAAGCCCTCTGCTCCTTGTAAGTCCTTCGACCTTGGCTGCTTGCCTGCTCGTGTAGCCGCATGATGCTTAATGATCAATGTCCCATTCTTTGTGCAGTGCCCCGGCTGGAAGATGCAGAGCACACGGCCATTGCGCTCCTTGGGCCATACACGGCCAGGGAGCACAGGCTGCACGAAGCCGCGACCGCCTCGGCGAGGCAAGGATGGATAAATCGGGTGTGCGAGGTCCTGGGAATTCCTGTACCCGATCGCGTGGTGCTGGCGGAGACCCCAAAACGCCAAGATGGCGACAGCCGACTGGGGGCGTCGACATCTCGGCGTAGGGCCCGATCCGACGCCGCCGTCTCCAGCCCACCGGCCGTATCGCCAGGCGGCACTGTCGATATGGGGGGCATGGTCGGCGCTGGGTCTGGCTTCGCTGGTTCGGAGCGTGTTGCCTCTGACGACGAGGCCCCAGGCGGTGGCGATGCAACAAGTCCTGGTGTCATTGCCCCTGGAGGCTCGCCGCCCATAGCGACTGTCGAGGACCTGCCGCGCGCGCCAGTTATCGCGGCTACTGGGGCAGCTGAGGAAGCTACGCCCGCGTCCCCGAGGGCGAAGCGTCCCCGGATACAGTCGCCTCCGCCCTCGAGGGGGCGATTCAACGTGGCGGGCCCTGTCACCGGGATCCTGGCGTTCGGCGGGGAGGTTGCCGGAGCTGGGGAGGGAGTCGCTCCTCGAGCCAGTGAAGCCCCCGCACCCTTGGTGGAGGCTGGGCGGACCCCTCCCCGCGCCGTGGTGGAGGGTGTGGAAGGTAGGCGCGATTCCTTTTCCTCCCGCGACTTCGCGAAACTCTCTTCGATTTGCTCGCTCATTCCATCATCGACGTCAGGCGAGATGAGGTCTCCTGGACGCGGTGAAGGATCGAGCAACGAGGGTGTGCGCGCAGTCCCCAACCTTGTTATGCAGGGCCCAACGCAGGCGTCCGTTGCTGCCGAAGCCGCCGACACGGGGGGGCCTACGCCCATCGTCTCTGATTTCGTTCCGCGATCGGAGATGCTTCGCCTCTTTAATGAGGCCGCGGAGCGCGTCGGCGGCAGCTTGGATCGACAAATGCTGTCGACGTGTGGAGGAGATTTTTTGGCGCTCACGCTGCGTGCCTCGGAGATAAGGGTAAGCGGTTGGGTTTGCGGCCTTCGCGGCTGCCCGGTGCGTTTCTAACTGCTGTAGTTTCTTCCAGACTCTTGTTATCAGCAAGGCCCTGGATGAGGCTCGCGTTCACGAGCGGAAGGCGATGGAGGCCAAGCTTCGCGCTGCGAACGAAGCTCACGCCGTCAAGGACGAGCGCTTTCGCGCACTGGAAGCTGAGAAAGCAATGGTGGTTTCCCATGCAGAAGACGCCGTAGCGTTTGCGTGACGCGAGGCTGAGGAAGTTCGACGCGCCGCGGTGGAGGAGTGCACCGCCTTTCTTCATCAGATCACGGCACTGGAGGAGGAGAAGATCCAGCTCGCCGCCACCCTTGCAGAGAGGAACCACGCCTTCGACGACGCGTGTACGTCGGCGTGGAGGGCGATGGAATCCTTGGAACGGGCTCTCCAGGGCCTTTCCGTTGAGGTGCCGGATGTTACTCACGGCCCTCCCATTTAGACTCCAGCTTGCCAACCGTCTCCGCATGGAGTGCCATTTTGAGGACGAGGTCCCCGGGCTGGAACTCCCGCAGGTATATGGAACGACCCCGAGTGCGCACCATCTGCCGTGCGTATTTTATGACGTGCTGGGTTGCGCTTACTCGCTCTCCATCAAGAAGGTCTAGGGACAAGTGGCGCTCTTCCTCTGGCGCCTGGACGAGGACCCTTCTTGAGCCAGCCCTGATTTCCTCAGGCGTCACTGCCTCATCGCCGAAGAGGAGTTTGAATGGTGTGAACCCCATCGGGCGTGTCACCGTTGTATGGAGGGACCAGTGGACGCTGTGAAGCTCGCTCGGCCACTTGCCCTTTGGCAGCCTGACCAAACGCTTCTTGATCGCTGCTGAGATGGCACCGTTCGCCCGCTTGACGGCATCGTTGGACTGGGGATGTCCGACCAAGGCGAATTGAAGTGTGACGCCCATGCTGTCGCAGAACTCTTTGAATGGGGCCGCGTCAAACTGGAGGCCGTTGTCGACGGTGAGCTCCCTGGGCACCCCGAAGCGACATATGATGTTCTGTCAAAGGAAGCGCTGTATGGCCGCCGAGGTTATCTTGGCTAGAGCTACAGCCTCTGGCCATCTGGAAAAATATTCCAACGCGACTACTGCGAATCGCAGGTCGTCTGGGGCTCGGGGAAGTGGTCCCACCACATCAACGCCCCACCGTGCTAGCGGCCACACCGGGGGAATGGGGTTGAGGTTCGTCGGAGGCCTGCGAATGATGCGTCCCATCCACTGACAACCTTGACACCGACGCATGAGATCTTGGGCGTCGGCAACGGTAGTTGGCCAGTAAAAGCCTTGCCAGAACGCCTTGTCGACTAGCGACCTCGGCGCCAGGTGCGAACCGCAGAGTCCTGCTGAATTTCCGTAAGGAGCTGCTTGCCTTCTTCGCAGGAGAGGCACCGCAGGAGAGGCGCGTAAACTCCTTTTTTGTAGAGTGTCCCTTCGAACACTTGGAAGGACCTGGCGCGATGCTGCAAGCATCGGAGCTCGGCGGGGTCGTTCGGCTCCGCGATGCCTTGCAAGAATCCAAAGATGGGCTCCCGCCAGTCACCCTGCTGGGTGATCTGGTGGACAAGAGCCGCGTCCCGGTTGTCCTGCGCGATAGCTGCCACTGGTAGGACTTCATAAAATGCCATGTCGGGCGGTGGCAGCTGCTGGCTGGCAGTTTTCGCGAGGGCATCGGCTTGCTCATTGTCCGCGCGAGGGATCACCTTGACCGTGACACCCAAGAAGTGCCTTTCCTTCGCTCGCACGGCTGCCAGGTATTTAGCCAACTCAGGATCCTTGGCTTGGTATGACTTGGCCACATGGCCCGCCACCAGACGCGAGTCCGTGCGGACGAGCACTCGGCGCGCGCCAAGCGCCTTGAGCTTTGCAAGGCTGAAGAGCAGCGCCTTGTACTCGGCCGTGTTGTTGGTAGCAGGAAATGCGAGGCGCACCGAGTATGACAGGTGCTGCCCCTCAGGCGTGGTAATCACTGTGCCTATGCCGGTGCCCGCAACGCCGTAGGCTCCGTCAGTGCTGAGCGTCCACACTGGGTCCTCCGGTTTCTGGATGTGCTGAGCCGGCGGGGTCCACTCCGCGAGGAAGTCCGCGAGGACTTGGGACTTGATCACTGTTCACGAGGCATACGTTAAGGAGAACGGGGCGAGCTCGGCTGCCCACTTGCCGATTCGCCCCGTGGATTCCTTGTTGTGCAACATCTCTGCCAGGGGGAACGAGGAAGGCACTGTGATCGGATGAGCTAGGAAATAATGTCGGAGCTTTCTCGAAGCCATGACCAGCACGTACGCGAGCTTCTCCAGCTCCGTATACCGCGTTTTGGCGCCCTGTAGGGCTTCAGAGATGAAGTATACGGGGCGTTGGAGAGCGCCTTCTTCAAGGACCTAGACCGCGCTAACCGCTGTCGTTGAAGCGGCAAGGTAGAGCAGAAGGGGAGCCTCTGGCGCCGGAGCGACCAGAGTAGGAAGGCTCGCCAGATGTCTTTTGAGGTCGTCGAAGGCCTTTGCACAATCGTCATCCCAATGAAACCCATCGCAGCCGCGGAGTGTCTTGCAAAATGGCAAGCCCCTCTCCGCTGCCATAGACAGGAAGCGGCTCAACGCAGCCATGCGGCCGGCCAGCCTCTGGACCTCCCTTGTCGTCTTGGGTGGCTCCATACCCAGGATGGTGTCAACTTTATCGGGGTTCACCTGGATGCCCCGTCCGGACACGAGGAAGCCCAGTAGCTTGCCCGCTTGCACGCCGAAGACGCACTTGTCCGGGTTGAGCTTGATGCCCGCCTTCCTGAGGTTGTCGAAGGTCTCCTAGAGATCTTGACCGTGCGAGGTGAGCTGTCTGGTTTTTACTACCATGTCATCGACGTAGGCCTCCACGTTCCTCCCGAGCTGAGCGGCCAAGGCCAACGCGACGAGGCGGGTGAATGTTGCGCCTGTGTTCTTCAAACCGAAGGGCATCCTGACGAAGCAGAAAGTCCCGACCGGCGTAATGAAGCTGGTCTTGTCCTCGTCAGCCTTGGCCATGTAGACTTGGTGGTAGCCGGAGTAAACATCCAAGAAGCTCATGAGCTCACACCCTGCGGTGGCATCGACCAATTGGTCTATGCGTGGCAAAGGGTAGTCATCCTTCGGGCACACCTTGTTGAGAGCAGTGAAGTCGATGCACATGCGCCAGGCACCGCTAGCTTTTTTGACCAACACTGGGTTGGCAAGACAATCCGGGTGCTGGACTTCACGGATAACCCCGGCTTGGAGAAGCTTCGTTACCTCCACCTTGGCCGCTTGCTGCCAATCAATGAACATGCGGCGGAGCTTTTGTTTGACTGGCTTGGCGTCGGGGCGGATCGCTAGGTTATGCTCGATGAGGGCGCGGTCCACGACCTTGATGTCCTTCGGTGACCAAGCGAAGACGTCGGCATTGCTCTGGACGACCCGGAGCAGGTCTTGCTCCACCTCCGGAGGGAGGCCTTCGCCAAAGGACATGAATTGCCCCTCCGCTTGGAGTGGCACCTTTTTGACTCCGTCCTCTGGCCGAGGCTTAGGCGTCCACCCCGGAGCGGACGGCGTGTCCGCTTTGAGTTGGTCGGCAAGGACGTGCACTTTGCGGTGCAGGCTCCTGGCGCCGGCCCCTACACACCTGGCGAGGTCTTGGTCGCCGAAGATGGTGATGACACCCCGCGGGCCTAGGAGCTTCATGCATAAGAAGGCATGGTGCGGAACCGCCCTGAAGGAATTGATGGCGGGTCGGCCTAGTATGGCGTTGTATGGGTGCGGGATATCTACGACGTCAAAGACGATGTCCTCGCTCCTAGCGTTGCCTTCCTGGCGCAAGGTAACTTGGAGATGTACCTGACCCAGGGCCTTCAGCGGCTGACCCCCGAAGCCCTGAAGCGGGGTTGCCGACGATCCCATACGACTCCGGGGAATTCCCATGCGGTCGAGGGACTCCGCGAACAGAATGTTTGCGGAGCTTCCCCCGTCGATGAGGATGCGCCTGGCATCGCAGGCTGCGATGTCAGCTTGCACAACCAAAGGATCCTGGTGGGGGGACTCCACGCCCCGAGCATCGGCTGCCGTGAAGGTGATATTGCAGTGCGGTAGCTCTGGGGGTGGTCGCGCCGAGGGCGCCTCCAGCAGGGAGCCTCCGGAGATGACGCTAACGATGCAGTGCTGGACCCCCTCTATAACTGCGGCTTGCGGGGGGCCTCCCTATGGCTACTGTGCATGGGCTACGGTGGGGAGCCGTGCCGCCGAGGCCCGGGTTCTGGCGGCTCCCTGTCGCTGCTCCATGACCGCGGTGCACGTCCGCGTGAGGTGGTCACCGTAGCCATGCACTTCGCACCACCTGCCGTAATCCAAAATTTCCTGCTCCGCGCGCGGTCTCTCGTCGTGGCCCCCCACGTCCCCATCCCTGGCCCCTCCCGTGTGGGGCGGGGGTAGGTTCCTGGGGGACGTCCTCGATGCCAAGGACGTAGAAGGCCTTCTGGGACCTGCACTGGTTGCGCCGGGGCTTACACCTGCCCCTTGATGAGCTCTCCCGCCCCCCGGCATTGCTGCTCTCGGGAGGGTCTCCCGCGAACTCTTGCTTGCGTCCTCGTTTCGGGGAGTCGCCCCCCGTGTTTCCTTTTTGCGACGACCCTTCCGTCTGAATAGGGTTGGAGTTGTCGCCCTCGCGCCTTCGCGCATCCTTCTCCGCCCACGCATATTCTTCCATCTTATGAACAGCTTTGCAACTGTCTTGAATGGCTTGCGAGCGTTGTATTCGGCTAGCGGTCCCGGGCGGAGGCCCTGTATCGCTGTATTGATAATAGTTGTTTCATTGACATCTTTGACCTGGCAGCGTACCTCTGCGAAGCGCTTGAAGTAGCTTCGGAGCTTCTCCGAAGGTCTTTGCTTGACTGCGAAGAGCCGATATGTGTCAACGCGCTCGACATAGCTTCCTTGGAAGTTGTTGTAGAGCCGGTCGCGGATCTGCTCCCACGCGTAGATGGAGTTTGGCTCGATGGTAAAAAACCAAGAGAGAGCCACCCCCTGCAACGCGAGGGGGAGTCCCTTCGCCTTCGTGGTGTCGTCTCCACCAACGGCCTCGACGGCGGTCTCGTACACGCGCACGAACTCCCGCAGGTCCGTGTCTCCTTTGTACGACTCGATGGCATTTGGGAACTTGAAGTCTTCCGGCCATGCCGCCTGCTGCAGGCCTGCGGAGAGTGAGGACTCCGGATCCATGCGTCGCAGCGGGACGCGACTGGACGTGGGAGCGCCACGGCTGTCCGCCCTCTCCGGCATGGGCCCGGATGCCACCACCGGTGGGGTTTGCTGGCTCCGGATCCGCTAGCTCCCGCTGGAACGCGTGGAGGGCCGCTAGCAAAGCATTCTCCGCCGCAAGCGTGGCTAGGGCTGTCGGCGCACTTGGCTGCGCGGTCGGAATGGTGGCGATCACGTCCCGCGCCCCCAAGTTGCCTGCTGCGCCGGCGTGATGGGCTCCGGAGTCGGTGTCGAGGCCTACGGTGCCGCTGGGACCGCTCACCACTCCTGCCGTGCGGTGGGTGGTCTCGGCCGTCGCGACGGCGGTAGCGGGGTCGGTGGCGGGGTCAGTCGTGGTGGTGGTGGTGGTGCCGGGCGTGATGTCGCGAACACCGGTGCTTGCGATCGCCGCGCCCACATCTCCACCCACGCCTGCGACTGCTAACGCCCTTGTGCCGACGCGAGGTTCCATCGCGCCCGCCTTCCTCTCCGCCGCCGATGATGAAGCTTTTTTCGATGCCATCTTCTTCAGATCTTGAGGCTTACTCCTGTCCTCCCCACGGACGGCGCCAACTGTTGTGGTTACAGACCGAACAGAGAGGGATGTGGTAGTGGAGAGTTAGGTGAGTAATGGCTTAGGCTCCTTCCCCATGGCCTGTGTCGTATATATATATCCACACGGGGAGTGCTTTTACAATTATACCCTTACACACATTCATCCCCTTCAGGGGCATTTATGTCATTACACATGCCCATTCTGGGCCTTATAGCCTTCTAACAGGCCGGCTGGGCTTAGGTGGGGGCCACCCCTACAACAGTAACCTTTAAGCTTTGCTGATTTTTCGATAGCTTTGCTTCTTTCTTTTCTGGTCCTCGCTTAATGTTATGTTTTATGGTCCTGCTTTAGAGTTTGGATTGGTAACCTTTAAGCTTTGCTGATTTTTCGATAGCTTTGCTTCTTTCTTTTCTGGTCCTCGCTTAATGTTATCTTTTATGGTCCTGCTTTAGAGTTTGGATTGGTAACCTTTAAGCTTTGCTGATTTTTCGATAGCTTTGCTTCTTTCTTTTCTGGTCCTCGCTTAATGTTATCTTTTATGGTCCTGCTTTAGAGTTTGGATTGGTAACCTTTAAGCTTTGCTGATTTTTCGATAGCTTTGCTTCTTTCTTTTCTGGTCCTCGCTTAATGTTATCTTTTATGGTCCTGCTTTAGAGTTTGGATTGGTAACCTTTAAGCTTTGCTGATTTTTCGATAGCTTCGATTTGTATCTTTTTGTAATCCTTCTGGAGCATCTTTGATTACGTGCTGAAAATGTTATCTTTGATGTTTTAAGTTTTGGTTTTTAATTCTTCGATGTGGGGACTAGGTGCTGACTAGAGTTCAGTCCTGACCCCCTGATCTCTTCCACTTGCTGTATGATTGATTGTTGCTTCCAGTTTGGTCTTGCCAATTGCGGTGCAATGTCTGCATGTACTAGTTCTTGCCCTGATTCACGCCTGAAAATGCGCTTGCTTATTTTGTTGGTTAATCCAGAGTTTCACAGATTGGTGTTGTCATGTCCACTGTTACATCTCAATCATATCCTTGGCTGTAGGTGATTACTTTAATTTATCTCTTGCAAAGATTATGGTTTGGACAAGAGGCGCCTGTTCTTGTTTCTGGAGTATCCAAAGAAACATCTATTCTCCTATCATGTGTGAAGAATTAACACATCTACCTGTTCCGCTGGCTGATGTTGCATGATGATCTATGCATGATGTTTTGCAGTATCTATCGGAGGAAAGAGGTTGAGAAGGGGAAGAGAAAGAGGAGCATATGAAACTGACAGAATCTAGCAGTATTCGGACTAGTTGCATACTGTTGGTTGTGATCATGCAAAAAAAGACATGATAAGCATGAATATGTGGACACCGCAAGGACACAGTGTCTGCAAATTCATGTGAAAGAACACTCCCATGAAAATTTCCAGCTTTTGTCCTTGCTTTCAGATCTTTAACATGGACCCGACTTGAGATATTTTGCATCCTAGAGAGCTGGCAGGATAAAGACATAGATGTTGTCACGTGCTGTATGCTTGACTAGTAGTAGTACTTGACTAATTGCCCCATCTTTTACTCAAAATTAAGGCCACTGTTTCTTGGGAGTACACTGCTTGAGAAAACTTTGTACCTCTGAAGATTTTCGAGGCCATCTTTGTAGGTTAGTTGTTGTTTGTTATTTTCTGTCACTTTTTCTATTGGTTTGACCACGTTTACTGAAGCTGAGGTAAAAATGATGAATTCTTTTGAGTTGTGGCTTATAACTTTTAACTTATGTATTTTAAATTATGACTGTTCGTAAGAGAAAGTACGAAGAAAGAGACAATCATGTACGATTTTGGCCGATATAGTTAAAGTCGGTACAGTGACTACAATTAACTTATATACTCTATCTTTAAAAGATATACCATTTAAAACTTAGATACTACAGTAAAAGCCATAACCATTACGTTACAGGCACGTCGGTATTTTGTCTTTTTAACCCGTCGGTTAAGTGAACGTGCTGAAGAAGGACAGCTGCATCTAAAAAATTTAATGAGGTACAGTTGCATCTAAAAAATAAAACCATAGGTATGGTTCTCCAAAAGCGATAGGATCCATGCATGTCTTTTGTAACTTATTCCTTTCTTCGTCATGTGTAAGATACTAGCGGCGTAAGCGCAGCGCCACGTCGCGTTAACTATTATATGGACCAAAGTAAAAGAGACGATAATTCGAGGGGAAGTTTTTATAAAAAAAATTGAGAACACATGCGTAATTTCGGGAAAATCGAAGGCCTTTTCCGCAAAAATCGAGGATATGTAAGGACCTGTACGTAACTAAATGAGAATCTGTACGTAATTTTGGAAAACCACAGGGTGCTATCCTTCAAAAGGATACGCAATTTCGGTGAAGTGGAGGGGGTTTTCAGAAGAAAAAAACATGACAGGGACCTTTTTGCAAGAACCTAGGATCAAAACGTAATTTCACAAAACTCGGAGGGCCTATTCGCAAAAAAGCTGATGTGGCGCGCTGGCCGGGGCACTTTCCCCCCGGCTTTAATATACTGACTTGCAGCGTAAGCGCGGCGCCACACGGCGCTAGCTACCATGTAGACCGAAGTAAAAGAGACGACAATTCGTGAGAAAACGAAGGCCTTTTCCGCAAAAAAAAATGAGTACTTGTACGTAATTTCAGGAAACTACGGGGTGTTATCCAGTAAAAGGAGACGCTCCATGAGAATGCCGAGGACCTGTACGTGATTAAACGAGGACCCATACATAATTTCGGGAAACCGCGGGGTGCTATCCTACAAAAGGAGGACCTTATGGAAATGTGAGGACCTGTACGCAATTTCGGAGAAGTGGAGGGGGTTTTCGAAAAAGACATGGCAGAGGTTTTTTTTTATAAGAATCGAAGACCAAAACGTGATTTCGCAAAAATTGCTGACGTGGCAGCGCTCACCGGGGCCTGGCTTTAATATAGGATGATGATGAGGATAGCATTATCAGTTTTCTTCAACACCTGTGGAATCAAATTCTAAACTAGTGCGTGTCAGAAAGGGACAGCTTAGGTCTTAACCCTAGGTCGAAGGGGCATCTCTCATTCTCTCTCTCTCACGTGGCCAAACAGTTGCCATCTGTGTGAACTAGTGAAAACATGCAGACGAATTATCAGCCCTCTCGTCACCATCAAGATAGGAATTTACCGATAGTTCAGCTAATAATGGCATGAAAATCGGAAGCAAATATTTTGATCTCACAATAATGAAATGGAAGGAAAATATGTACATAGATACATACATAAACTTTCATTTTTGACGAAAGGAGGTTCCACTTCGGTCCTCCCAACATTCGGCCACGCTTCATTTTAATTAGGACCTAAACCTCTCAAAGGGACAAACATACGACTTCAAAACGCGACACTCTCTGCGCCGGGTCCACATGTAGTAGACTCACAGATGACTGTTTGACACATTCGAACGTGAGCAATGGGCTACGTACTCATGGACTATAGTCCATGTCCCTTGGCAGTGACCTTCAATTCCCTTGCCTTTGCATGTGATCTTGTCGTGTGTTAGGACATGAACTTTTTCTTGCACTAGAAAACTGGGAAGAAACCAAACGCCATGGAATCCAGAGCTTTTCAAGGACGACAGAACAGTTCACAGTTGACAGGAGAGAAAGACTTGGATATATGATTGGATCGCTTTGGGGCAAAGGGTGTGTTGGATGAGGATGCATTTGGAACATTGTGATGCGGCAGCAAATTAAGTGGGAAGAGAATAGATACGCAGAACACTCGCTAGATTTTAGACAGCTTTTGTGTGTTTTCTTGGTCATTGTTTTAGTCGGGGTGGTGACAAGATGGCTAACCTTGAATCTTTTCTAGTTGCATGGCACATATTTAGGCTGTGTTGCAGAGAACTCTCTCTTTCTTGCGTGATCTTTTACCTGCTTCTGCCTTGTATACCCATTTTAAGATTGGCTCTACACTGTAGGGAGCTTTAGTTTAACCAAACTAAGATATGTAGGTGTTTCTTTTCTTCAATATCTTTTGGTAAAATTGTCTCATATTTAAAGCATGAAACGACTATGTTCCCTTAAAGACTAGCTAGCTACATCTTGGATTCCTGGTATTTAGAAGCTAACTTATATTATTTCTTAATTCCATCCGGACTACAAAGTAACGAGTCACATATGGTGTGATCGAGTTGTTTTGACATTTTTGTGCCTTTTTTTTAAACGAGACATTTCTGGGCCTTACTATACTACATATTGCCACCTAGAGTTCTAGAGATGAATTGACAGAAACAATTCAATTTGGTGCCAATGTTGTGCATGTAGATCCAGTGACGGACCCAAAATTTAAACAGAGGTGGGGGTCGTGAGAAGGTTCTTCTACCTCCAGACCAAATTACTTACTCTCTTTATGAATGGATACCGGTACTGTAGGGGTATTCACGTTTCGGCCAACGGTAGGGTGGGCTCTAGCCCTGGTTTACCACTGTTGGGTCCGCCCCTATGTAAATCTCCAACAATGAAAAAGATTTTTTTTGTGAATACTCTTCATTTTTCATTGAGAACAACAAGTTCTCATCCTTCAAACTAAATGGGATTTCTTTTCTGAAGTAGAACGACAGTCTTTTCTTAATCAAGCTGAGAAGTGAGGAATAAGTACCAAGAAAAAGAGAATTGTGGAGCAATTAGTGAATATTTTGAAGAGCAACTCTGCGATCTTTCTAATATCGCAGTGGGCAAAATCCATCTTTGATGCTCAAAGATTGACTCATATAAACAAATTTTGGCACCTCGAGCCTGGAGAAAAATCAACATTCAAAAGAGCCCCTTTGTTAACATTATATAGTATGGAACCTTGCAACCATAGAAACATAAAACAATGTCTGATGTGGAACCTTGCAACCATAGGCACATAAAACAATGTCCGATGTGGCTACAGTCCAAACAGTAAACAATGGGCTCTGGAAGACCGCTAGGGGCTGCCTAGAGCCTTGCCTATACTAGAAGTGGGGGTGATTAAAATGAATTGTCTCTCCCCTGACCCCTTTCTTCTCTAGGGCTATATATATTGTAGCACCCTACATACCGATGTGAGATACTACTATGGAACGTCATCGCCAAAGTGAAGAATAAGAGAAAAAACAATAATAGGAATCATGGGAAAATTAAAACTTTAAAAGTACTTTGATAGAGAACCAACGGAAGCTGGAATAAATGTTTGAACATGGGACCGGTCCACTTCTAACCAAATAAGAACGAATAAAAAAACAAATAGTGGCAAGCCACGGTGCTGAAAACTCGAGTGCTTCCACCCATGCATGATGCTATCATTCCGCTGGCCTTTTACCTGAGAATGAAAAGAGCAAGCGTGAGATTTAAAAATCTCAGCAAGTATTCAACAACGGTCGCAACGCGGTGAGTAAAGGACAGGTAATGCAAGCAAGATATATAAAGGACAAACAAAGCAAGCAAGCAATTGATACATGTTAAGTGTAATGAAGCTAGGTTATCGAAAACACTGATACAGACTAGACATAGGTATCACAGGAACAGTGGCATTAAAGATAAATGTTATTTAGCAAGTTATAACAGTGGCACCGATGATCATTTTCCACATACCCGGTTATATGAGAATAGTCAGGCACACTATCGTCCTCGACTGTATAACCACCGACGGGGTGTAATATCCTAAGTAACGAAGTGTACGGCCCTCCGTACGTTACCAGGTGGGTGAAAATCTCCCCTATATGTGGATGATCCCAGGCTAGGTAACCGTCATCTGATCAACCGGAATAATCGTTATTTAGCAAGTTGTGGCAAAGGCACTGGCGATTACTCCCCACATACCCAATTATACGAGAATAGTCAAGTACACCATCGTCCTCGACTGTATAACCGCCGACGGGGTGTAATATCCTGAGTAACAAAAGTGTACGGCCCCCTGTACGTTACCAGGTGGGTGGAAATCTCCTCTATATATGGATAATCCCAGGCCAGGTAACCGTTATATTATTAACATGTTATATGGTGTGAATTTAAGGAACTAAGAGAAGGATAAGATAAAATTAGGAAAAGTGAGGAGATTTGCTAAGGTTGGAAATGAAGACACATAATTCCCGATATAAGTATGATACGGGATGATACTATGGTGTTAAGGTAACCGATATATCACGGACAGGTTATATAGTATGAACTTAAGGAAACTAAGAGATGGCGAGGATAAGGCTATAATAAAGTTATGAGAGGTGAAACGATGTGCTAGGTTGAAAATGGAAAGACATAGTTTCTGATATGAGAGCGATGTGAAATAATGATAAGGTGATAGTGATATAAGAATTAACCTAAAAGGTATTATAATATCACTCACACAAGGTTATCAACCAATCAAGTTTTATTATG
Organism: Dendrocalamus latiflorus; assembly: GCA_017311315.1. Classification (NCBI taxonomy): domain Eukaryota; kingdom Viridiplantae; phylum Streptophyta; class Magnoliopsida; order Poales; family Poaceae; genus Dendrocalamus; species Dendrocalamus latiflorus. Next base: position 27,714,965 of record CM029642.1, read on the forward strand.
TGATAAGTGATCATTAGTCAGCTTAACAGGTTTAATACATACATCCTTCATGGCTCAAATACAACATCATAAAATTATTGAAATATAATATTAGAAAACTAAAACATAACAGCCCTAATATCAAAAGAGTATCAATAATTTAAACCTAAGTTAAAACATGTTCATATGCTACCCCCCATTAACGGTTTAAGCATAGATTCTAAAACACTACTTAAAAGCATGAACTCGACAAAATTTTAACCGAGCATCCTAATAAACATAAAAGCAAGTGAAATAAAATAATCTAGAACATCATGGCATGGATACAATATTACAAGTCTTTAACCAGGCAAACATGAACGATATGAGAATAACTAGATAGCATTAGTGATATGATACAGACCAGATAAGCTTTAGTGATATGCTAATAGACAGGTAACTTTAGCGATATAATATTGGCCAGGTAACTTCAGTGACATGGTATCAGTTAGGTAACTATAATGGTACGATATTAGTTAGGTAACTTTAATGATATGATATCAGATAGGTAATTTCAATGATATGATATTAGACAGGTGATTTTAATGATATGATATTAGATAGGTAATTTTAATGATATAATATTACACAAGTAATTTTAATGATATGATATTAGACAGATAATTTTAATGATATGATATTAGATAGATAAGTGTGAGTAATATGATAATTATACTCAATGATAAGGTGACAAGTAATCTGGAAACACATGATATGCGAAACGAAAAGATCACGGCCGCAAGGTACTTGCTTTGAGCACACTCGATGGACACACTCCACGAAGGATCCGAAATGCGCAACTGCTCCCTCAACAGCTGCGTGCGAACCTACATGTTGGAATGAAAGACATCTGATCAGATACAGATAAATTTGATAAAGGAATAACAGGAGATGAATTTGACTGGAAAGAAAACGGGTTCGCAAGCCCCCACGGCCGAGCGAAACGCCGTTCGGCCAAGCGAGCAACATTCGGTAGAGCGAAACGCTGTTCGACCGAACGAACAGCCATTCAGCCAAGCGAAACCACGTTCGGCCGAGCGAAACCACGTTTAGCCGAGCGAAACCATGTTCGGCCGCTCATTTTGCCACTGGCCACCGGCCGCCCGCGGCAGCCCACCCGCCGCTGGTCGCAGCCGCCGCCGCCGCCGCGCATGCCGCCGGCCACCAGCCGCTACCGCCATGCATGCCGCTGCCAGCAGCCGGCCACTGTCACCAAGCCGCTGCCACCCGCGCCACAGCCGCGCACACGCGCGGCCGCCACTGCTCCACATGCCACCGCCGCCACCATGGTTACGCGCGTGTGCGGCTGCACGCGGCTGCGCCACACCGCCACCGCCTGGCCGAGCCAACCGCCAACGACCACCGCTGTGCCGTGCGACACCGCCGCCGCCGTCGGGCCGAGCGCCGCCATTGGCCACGCATGCAGACGCACGGGTAGGGAAGAGAGAGAAGAAAGAGAGAGATGAAGATGAGTTTTGAGGAAGAGAGAGAATAAGATATAGAGAGATATAGGGATAGAGATAAATATGAGAGATATAGGGATACGGGTGAATTCGGGTTTTTTTTTGTTTTTAGGGTGCTACATATACATGGTCTTATAGCTGGATTACACGAATGCCCTTGCTAGGGCTCATCAAGCTAGGGATACAAATGTTTTTTTACATACACAATGGGCCTGTTGGTCCAGCAAGTCGAATGGGAAAAGGTGGGGGGCCACCCACGCAACAGTAGCCTTTCATGGTAAAAGGCGCCACCACCCATAGGCCGAAACCATGCCTTGTTGCCTTTTGGACCCCTCTGTCCCTTCGGGCTATTTTTGCCTTTGGCACCTAGCCACCTCGTATTATGTCGCCGTGAGACATGCGTCCCCTACCTGCTGATGGGTCATGCGGCATGGCGTCATGTCGATGTGAGCATCGTGGGTCATCACGATGTGTGCCATCTTCGTTCTCGTGCCTGCCCCAAAAAGGTGTGCCCATTAACTTCTGATTTCCCTTGTAAGATGCCATGTGCTGGCTCAATTGCCATCCTGCCCGACGATTTATCGCCTTCTCCCTTCATCTTCTTCCTGTGCCGCAACCCATCATATTGCTCGACCACGCTGCACTGTGTGTTGTCGTCTACTATGTCTACCGCTGTTGCCTGTCATGTCCATCACCGGTAGTTTCCGCTCCGGTTCCTCGTCGTCCTAGCTTGCAACTACCCCACAAGCCTCAATCATCTTCGGCGTTTCCCTGACCATTCTGGACCTCAACATCTCCTTGAGCCTAGTCTCGGTCCTTCCACGCCTCACCATAACCTAGCTCCGAAGTCTTGCAACCAACACCAACAAGCAAACCATCATGTAGCACTGCACAATACATAAATATCATCAATTTGCACAATCAAAATGTATGCACCCAAATCATTGATTCTAATCCTAGAACCAAGCAATAACCACACATGCACACTCGCAAGAACATCCCGGTCAAACCCTGACCAAAACCCCACTAGTTCCAGAGAACAACCTTAGCACACCGACTAGTCTGATATGACTTACAAGTACTCGGATGCACAAGAGATGAGGTACTCGTAGCCCATCAGGTCCTACCAGCAGCCTACGACCACACAACAGACCGCAACAACCACCACACATATCGCTACGACCATCGAGGACACAAGCTATGACTACCGCACAGATCGCTATGACTACCGCAACTATCGCTACAACTATCACTCACATCGGCTATGACTTTACCAAAACAGGTCGCTACGACCTACAACTACCACAACCGATATCCACGATCACCGCTCACATAGGCTACAACTAGCGATAATGACCAGGCAGAGTTACAACCATTGATCACAGGCTATGACTATCGATCACACATGGTTGTTCAGGCACTGAAGCTTTCGACCAACCCATGGTCGTTATGCCAATCAGACCTACTAATCACCAAGTCGTAAGTAGCAAAAGCTCTGGTACTCATAGACAGACAAACTCATAGACCATGAAGTCATCGTCCAGACAAACCCGAGATAGACAACAAAGTCGATAGACCAAGAAGCAATCTTTTGCAAACTCCTCAAAAACGAAACTCAACCTCCACACATACTCTAATCCAAAAGTCGATTACTCATCATAACCATGGGGTGACCTTCACATAGTCTCACATCTTGTGCTCCTTTCTCCAACCTTGGGAACTGTGCCAGCAAAGCTAGTTGTAGGACAAAATAGGATTCACGTGCGCTCTGTCCCTCACCCTTCGGACGGGCATGGAGGCGCATGCACGTCGGAGGCGTCTGAGGAAGGGGATGCCTCCACTAGTGTATATGGCATCACATGTGCTCCGCCCCCACCCTTTGGAACTATGTCAATGATGTAGGTGAGAGGGCCACCTACCCCGACAGTTGGGCTGTGCCCAACATTCAGGGAAGGGGATGCCCCTGCTAGTGGTAGAAAGAAGTGTCATTTCACACTTGCGCGATGTGCTCTGCTATTTCCCTTCATGTTTAGAGTCCGTAGGGTGGCCCAAGATGCCCGATGGTCTCGACGCTTTATACTTCACAGAGTTAACGCAGAGCCTATCGACTCTGTGCTCTCATTTATACTCTGTAGAGTGGCCTGGGATGCTCGAGGGCCCCAATGCTTTATACTCCACAGAGTTGACACAGAGCCTATTGACTTCACACTCTTATTTATACTCCATAGAGTGGCCCAGGATGCTCGAGGGTCCCAGCACTTTATACTTCACAGAGTTGGCGTGGAGCCTATTGACTCCGTACTCTCATTTATACTCTGTAGACTAGCCCAAGACGCTCGAGGGTCTTGACGCTTTATATTTCGCAGAGTTGGTGTGGAGCCTATTGACTCCGCACTCTCATTTATACTCCATAAAGTGGCCTGGGATGCTCGAGGGTCTTTGTGCTTTATACTCCACAGAGTTGGCACGGAGCTTATTGACTCCATACTGTACATTGTATTTCAAGATGTTGTTTTACGAGGTAAAAACATGGGATTTATTATCAAACCCTATTTGCACGAGTACGCTTTTACAAATGTCTATACATGCGATGTGTGAGGCCACGGCACCGCTGGTGACTATGCATAGTAACGACGAAGATGGTCGCCATTCCACGTGTGCTGAAGTTTCGTCCCATCTAGAGTGGCCAAGTGGTACAAGCTCGGCCTGAGCGATGTTGTGATGATGTATGTCCCCTCCCATTTGGAATCTAGCTTGCCCACCGTTGACGCTTGTAGTGCTTTTCGTAGCACAAGGTCCCCGACGGCGAGCTGTCGCGGCTGCACCTTCTTGTTGTATGACACCGAGGTTATTCGTATGTACTTCACAATGTTTTCGGTGGCCTAGACTCATACACCGTCGAGGAGGTCGAGCGACACCATGTGCTCATGGGGTGGGGCTTGGGCCAGCACCCTTCACTACCGGGTCTTGAGCTCTTTGGTCATCATTGCTTTGTCAGTCGATAGGGCACATCGCAGTGGTGCGCATGGACTTGAGCACACTCAACAGCTCTATAGGCCATCTACCTTTGAGGAGCCCGACGAGCTACTTCTTGGTGCTGGTGGAGATGGTGCCATTAGTGTGTTCAACCGCTCCATTAGACTACGGATGCCCAACGAAGACGTAGCATACATTGATACCCATATAGTCACAAAATGCTTTGAAGGCCACAACATCAAACTGTAGCTTGTTGTCTACGGTGATCTCCCTTGGAACGCCGAAATGGTAAATAACATTTTACTAGAGGAACTTTTGCACTGCGGCAGAGGTCACCTTGGCTAGGGCAGCTGCCTCAGAACATTCAGAGAAGTAATCGTATGCCACAACGATGAAGTGGAGGTCCCTAGGGGCCCGCGGTAGTGGTCCTACAATGTTGAGCCCCTATGGCGCCAATGGCCATATCGGGGGAATCAGCCGGAGTTGGTTGGGTAGCCTGTGAGTCATTCTCCCCATCCATTGTAGCCTTGACACAGCCTGACGAGGTTCTATGCATCGAAGGTCATCATGGGCCAATAGAAACCCTGTTGAACGCTTTACTGATGCAGGCCCTTGGGGCTATGTGCGAGTTGCATAACTCGACGTGGATTTTGGCAAGGAGGTCCTGGCCCTTGTGGTGCAAGAGGCAATGCGGGAGGAGGGCATAGACCCCTTGCTTGAAAGTACATCGTTAATCAAGTTGAAGCCGCTGACGTGGTGTTGCAGCCTATGCAAGTCTTGCAGGTCGTCTGACTCCTTGGTCCCTTGTAGAAAAACAACGATGAGCCTCCTCTAGTCATCATGCGGGGTGATTTGGAGGACTCAAGCAGGCTCTGCGTGATCTTGCAGGATGGCTGCACTTGTTAGGATCTCGACAAAAGTGCCACTGACAGCTCGAGTCTCTGGTTGGCGAACTTTGCCAGGGTACCTACGTCCATGTTGTCAGCTTGAGGTATGGGTTTGATGGTTGCACATAGAAAGTGGCACTCCCATGCCTGGAACACCGCCAAATATATGGCGAGGTTGAGGTCTTTGGCCTGGTATGACTTGTCAATGTGGCCTGCGAGCAGGCAGGAACCAGTGTACACCAGTGCCCTTCTTGCCCCAAGGGCCTTGAGTTTCTCAAGACTGAACAACAAGTCCTCATACTCATTCATGTTGTTTATAGCCGGATGTCGAGTCGCGTGGAGTACCATAGGCAGCGTCCCTCGGGCGTCGTGACAACAGCTCTCACACCTGCTCCCGAGACACCATACTCGTCATCTGTGTAGGTTCCATACGGGCTCCGGGGGATGTTGTGCTCCTGCCTGAAGTGGTGGAGTCCATTCCATGATGAAGTCTGTGAGGATCTATGACTTGATCGCCATTCACGAGGTATAGGTTATGGAGAATGGTGCTAGCTCGGCCGTCTATTTGCCGATGTGGCCCGTAGCTTCCTTGTTCTGTAGTATTTCCCCAAAGGGGAAGGACGAAGGCACCATGATGTTGTGCGTCAAGAAGTAGTATCTGAGCTTGCATGAGGCCATAAGAATTGCGTAGGCCAACTTTTCCAACTTAGTGTATCATGTCTTCACTACTTGCAGCACCTCCAACACGAAGTAGATCGGGCACTGAATGGACCCCTCCTCCAAGACGAGGACCACGCTTACTGCATATTGGACAGTCGCGAAGAACAGTAGCAGTGGAGCCTCTTGTGCTGGGCATACCAACATGGGGAGTTTTGCAAGGTACTCCTTTAGTTGGCGGAAGGCTTGCGCATAGTCATCATTCCAATGGAAGCCATCGGTGTCGCATATGGTTTTGAAAAATGGGAGGCCCCACTCCGCAACCCTAGACAGAAAGTGGTTGAGGATGGTGAGATGAACCATGAGGCTCTATACTTCCCGGACCGTCTTAGGCAGATCTATGGAGAGTATGTCATCAATCTTCTCTGGGTTGGCCTCAATCAATTAGCCGGACACCAAAAAGCTGAATAGTTTTCCCACTCATATGCTGAAGACACACTTCTCTGATTGAGCTTGATGCCAGCCCTACAGAGGTTATCATTTTAGCCCTGGGACTATGAAGTTCGTTTTAGCCTCATCCTCCCTGGCCATGAGGATCTAGTGGTACCCGGAGTGTGCGCCCAGGAAACTCATGAGTTTGCAGCCCACCATTGTGTCCACCAATTGGTCAATTCGTGGAAGGGGGTAGTTGTCCTTGGGGCATGCCTTATTAAGGTTCGTGAAGTCGACGCACATGCACCAAGCGCCGCTGGCCTTCTTAAGGAGCACTGGGTTGATGAGCCATTCCGGGTGGTGCACTTTGCAAATGACACTGAAGGCGACCAACTTGGCCACCTCCACCTTCGTGGCCTCCTGTCGGTCAGGAGACATTCGCCTTAGCTTCTATTTGATGGGTCTTGCATCGGGGCACACTGCCAACTTGTGTTCAACGATAGAGCAGTCTACTCCCATGATGTCAACAGGCGACCATGCGAAGACGTCAATGTTCTTACGGAATACCTCCAGTAGGCCCTTCTTGGCTTCTGGGATGAGACCCTCCCCATTGGAAACTTGCCGAGAATCGTCTGCCCTATCGAGTAGCACACTTTTGACCTTGCCCTCTGGCTTGGGCTATGGTGTCTACCTCAGGGCCGATGATGAGGATGGTCTAGATGTGCAAATGGTCTCGCTGATCACGTACACCATCGGGAGGAGACCCCATGCACCTAGTTCTATCTGCTGCATGAGGTCCTGATCTCTGAGCACCGTGATGACTCCCTTCAATCCTAGGAGCTTCATGCATAGGTAGTTATGGTGAGAGACTGTCCCAAATGTGTTGAGCGTTGCTCTGCCAAAGATGGCGTTGTATGGATAAGGGAGGTCCACCACGTTGATGGTGACTACCTCTTTCCTCGCTTGTTCTCCTTGGACAAACGATACATCGAGCGTGACTTGGCCCAGGGCACTTATCAGGCATCCTCTGAAGCCTTGCAGGGGCACACCCAGAGGCTCTAGCCTACTCCGAGTGATGCCCATCTAGTCAAAGGTGTTTGCGAATAGGATATCTATTGAGTTGCCTCCGTCTATGAGGGCGCGCATTACATCGCACCTTGTAGTGCATGCTTGTACCACCAATGGGTCTTGGTGAGGAAAATCTACTCCCGCTGCATCCTCCATTGCAAAGGTAATATCGACTTGTGCCCAGTTCATAGGCAGCAGCGCGGGGTATGTGGAGGTGGGTTGGATCAGCTAAACCTCCATGGGCTACTACGCGTGTGCCACTATTGGTGCCCTTGCATCGAGGGTTCTCTCCTTGGCGACACTTTCACAGAGTGTTACGATGGTGATACAATCATGGGTGAGGTGCTCCCCCTGAAAGCATCTAGGCCCCTAAAAATAGTTTTGGTAATTAATGAATTTATGTGAATATGGGACAACATGTTTACTAAGTGTTTAAAAGGTTTAGTCCCTAAAATGATGATGAGACGCATGCTAAGGGTCAACATGAAGATCAATGTGGCTCAAGACAAAGGTATATATAGACTAAAATCCCTTTCTGGAAGTTTCGTCAAAATGAGCTGTACGTTTTTTCCAGAGAGCACCCTTGGCATCACTTTGTCTTTGCGAAAAACGGAAGTATTGAAGTTTCAACGATGGAACTACCATAGAGCGGTAGTATCGCAACCTTAAACGGTAATTCCGGATCATAGAAGCTTCGAAAATCTGGGCAGTACGTTTTTTCCAGAGAGCGCCAACTTTTGGCCTCGAAGCAAACGGAAGTATCACGCTGAAATTTTGGAACTTTTCAATATCGGAACTACCGCGATTACAACAGCAGTAGTACCACACCGATTTTCAACGGCTAGTTCAGAAGCTCTGAAATAGTCATTACTGTTGTGTCAGAATAGGTGCGGTAGTACCGATCGATGAACGACGGTACTTCCGCTCGCCCTGATTTTCCAAGGATTGCTCTATAACGGCTAGTTTTGGTTGGTCGGGGTATAAATACTCCCCCACCTGCTCAAGGACAGCAGAAGAGACTCCATTGAACCCCTTAAGCATTGAGCATTCTCTCCACACCTCAGTTTTATATTGTGCATTCATTTGAGGTGGTTGAGCCAAAATCAAGTGCATAAATCTTAGATTGATCCTTTTAGCACATGATCACCGTCAAGTAAAGCTATGATCTATTACTCTTGGTGTTTGCCAGCACCTAGACAGCTTGGTGGGAGCTTATGCGGTGACTTCTTCAAGAAGGTTGTGAAGAAGCCCGGCATCGACTTGTGAGTGGTTTGGTGTCCACCATCTCCGGAGCGGAGGAAGGACATCCACTAGTGGATTGAGGAGTTGAGGCTTAATTCGTGGAGCCGGTCCAAGTCGCTTGGGCTTTCCTCAACGTGGATTAGGGGAAACCAGCAAGTTTATGAACACCACGGTAAAACATCGTGTGTCAATTGGTTATTTCTTTGTCATTGCTCTCCGCCTTTGTATTTCTAGCATATTGTGATTGTCATATTTATTTGTACTAGAGTTATTATTGAAGAGACTTGTGCTTGTAGTGCCTAAGACATACTAGAATTTTGTATGTTTGAATTGCTTTAAAATCTTGCTTGACTAAAATATGGTAATTATTTTAGAAGGCAAGATAATTTTTTAACCTCCTATTCACCCCCCTCTAGTCGGTTATGCTTGATCCTACACCCCCGACCATGGACCTCACATCGTAACCCATACTGTCGTCCGTCCTCCCGACCTTGGCCTCTTCCACGGCCACAACCCCTTTGGCGCACTCACCCACTGGGGCGGTGTTGCCCTCTCCGCCCCCTTCGATGCTGAGGATGTACCTAGACTGGGACCCCTTACACTACTTGTGGCTGGAGCCCTCCTTCGAAGTCTTGGGCGTGAGGACATGGCCTCGGAAGTTTCGACCTTGCATCTTTGTGCATCCTCTTTGGCTCTAGCATACTCCTCCATCTTGTCAAAGAGCTTCACCACCATTCTAATGGGCTTGCACGCATTGTACTCGGGCAAGGGTCTGCTGTGAAGGCCCCGTATCACAGAGTCGATGATGCTTGTCTCATTGACATCCTTGAACTAGTAGTAGACCTTCAGAAATCGACTGAAATACTCTCGAAGTTTCTCGGTGGGCTTCTACTTGATCGTGAAAAGTTGGTTGGTGTCAACGCGCTCGACGTAGTTACCTTGAAAGTTGTTGTGCATCCTATCTCGAATCTGTTACCATGCACATACGGATCTAAGCTTGGTGGTGAAGAACCATGAGAACATTATCCCCTGGATGGCGAGTGGTAGTCCCTTCGCTTTCATCGAGTCATAGCCCCCCACGGCTTTGATGGTTGTTTTGTAGATACACAGGAATTCGTAGGGTTCGTATCGCCCTTATAAGGTTCTACTATGGGCATCTTAAAGTCCTTGGGCCATGCGCATTGCTGCAGGCTAGCAAACAAAGGAGACTCCGGGTCTACCCGCTAGAGGGTGCTATGAGCACCAATGTTGGCTTCATGGTTGTCCGCCCTCTCCGTGGTGACCTTCGTCACCATCGTTGTGGGCGTTTACTGACTCCGAGCCTCCAATATCCCCTACATAGTGCTTCGTAGATTCGCCAGCATGAGCTAGCAAAGTGCCAAAGCGCCCTCTGACAATTGCGTGCTAATGGCCAGGGTGCCAAGGTCGACAGAGGTACCGACACGTGTGGCGGGGTTGTTGGTGGTGATGGCACAAGTGTTGAGGTTGTTGAAAGTGCCAGTGTGGGTGTTAGAGTCATAAGAGGTGCCGACACGGGCGTTAGGGCAGCTAGAGGTGCCGACGCGAGCGTTGAAGGCGTTGGAGGTGCCGGCGCAAGCATCGGGGCCATTGGACATGCCAACGCGGGTGTCGTCGAAGTTGCTAAGGGCCGCCGTCACTGCGCCCTCCGCTTGCGGGACTCCTCATGTCGCCATTTGTGCACCTGCTTGCTGGTGCTGCTCATCACCGATTGTGCCAGTGCGTCGCTGCCACGAAGGTTGGGGCCCCTCGACTACCAGCCCCTGTGTCCTGGCCTCGGTTGTTGCTGCAGTCATACTTCTCTTCTGCTTAGCCGTTGTTGCCGCCTTTTTTGGTGCCATCGCTGCTTCAAACTTGTAGCTTCTTTTGGCGTCCCCACGGATGGTGCTAACTGTTGTAGCTACAGGCCAAACAGTAAACAAGGGGCTATGGGAGGCCGCTAGGGGCTGCTCAAAGCTTTGTCTATAGTAGAAGTGGGGATGAGTAAAATGAATTGTCTCTCCCTGGCCCCTTTCTTCCCTAGGGCTATATATACATAGCCTTATAGCCAGATTACACGAATGCCCTTGCTAAGGCTCATCAAGCTAGAAGTGCAAATATCCTTTTACATGTATAATGGGCCTCTCTTGGCCCAGTAGGCTAAATGGGCAAAGGTGAGGACCACTCCCCCAACAATGTCAGTATGTACTACCTAATTAAGGGTGTGTCACTACTGAAAAAACTTAAAATATCAGCAATTTGTAGTAGGAGAATAAAGGTTTTAGTGTTGGATGCAGGTATAATGAAATACTACAATGATTCTAGAACTATTTTAATTTACTTTGATAATTATTCGGATAGCAACATGCAATTAACAATAGTAATTGAGTGACTGTAACAGGCAAATAGATAATGTCAACACTCTGTGGTGCCCTGGTCATCATGGCAGGTACAATATTTTGGCAGATTTTTACACAGAGCACAGGACTGCTATCACAAAATTGTCGTTTTAAGATCATGGAATATATGGTTCAACTAGATCAACATCAGCAGGAAGACTGAAACTAGCAATTTCACTTAGCGTCTTCAAGAATATATATATACTAGATTGCCTAGTACACTTGCTCGAACCATGTGTCAAAAAATTTATTTTGTATGGTTGCATCCACGTAGATATGCTTCAAAGTGCAATCTCATAAAATTGAGTGGGACCTGGCTGAGGATATAGAACAAAAGGAAGAAAAAAATATAGGGTGGTTTTGGTAATTCTCCCTTGCTTATTAGTCAATGGGGGCAGGAAGCGGTCTCCTTAAACAATTTTGAGGCCCAAATTCCCATCATTTCAGTTCTATACTCACACCTAATACTCACTAGCTGTTCCAACAAATTTATCTTATGCCCAAAGATAGCAGGGCCCATGTATTTGTGATGAGATTTAGAATATCTATTAGTCGGCTAATTAAGTAGGATAAACCCTAACAGAAAACTTTCGGCGCTCCGGAGGGTGAGAAAGGTACTCCCCGTCGTTGGATCGCCGGTACACGGCCCAGATCAAGAGAATCTTTGAGGATGTTCGATCTTGGCCGTCGATTGCGCGAACGAATGAGATGTCAGGAATGACTCCGTTGCTTCCTCTTCCAGGAAGCAGCAGCGCCCTGATAAATTTCACCCACTCAATTGGATGTATGCCCAGTCCAGTAGCTCTACACTTCTCTCTGAGCTCAGAACTCATAGAGTCAAGACACCCAGTCTTCACCTAAGACACAACTGAAAGAAGAAAGTTCTAAGAAGCTAGGAGCATCACATGCTTCCATCTCCGTTTTCTTGGTAAGTTCTTGCCATTCTTTCCTTCATATACACATCCGTACGATATCTTCACTGAATTGCTTGCTTTCCATTAGAGTGGTTATGTGGTTTCGAGATGGTTATAGTCTGTTGCTTCCTTCTGTTGTGTGGTTTCGAGATGGTTTTAGTCTGTTGCTTCCTTGTGTTGAATGGTTAATGAGGAAGGGAGGTTTACTTAGGACGAAGGGATACTATTGGATGGATGGGTTTTGCTTTTCTTTAGCTCAAATACTTGCCTTTAATAGAGCAATGGATTATACTGAGAAGCTTCCACCCCATCTGCCTAGAGAACTGAGGGAGAGAATTCACTTGCATATCTTGATCTTGGAGGTTATTAACTAGTGTTCAGAACAGTGCTGTATGAACTTTAAGAAGTTGCTACGTAATTGCAAAGAGAGAGAGAGGAAAAACATGTTTTTTTGCTCAACCCCCCCCCCCCCCCCCCCTCATGGTGCCTGTGTAGCTAGCAAAAGCATTATGACCTTGTTATTTTATACTGTGGCTAATCGTTTTTATTATGCTTTTTGAGACGGTACAGACATGTGATGGCGCATACTATTTTAGGCTCGGGAAATCATTTGAATAATTCGCTTCAAGAACCCGCCCCGATGTTTGTCTTTTCGACTTTCGGAGAAGATAAAAAAAGAACACCCCTATATTTTTTTGATATTCCAGCATTTATGAAAACAGACGGTCCTAAGAGAATAAAGAAATGAAATAAGAAGAGGAAGTGTTGTATGTCTTGTGTTGTGGCATGTAAACAAGAAAGAACATTTCTGTTGTGGACTCACTACACTGTATCGGTCAAGGGGCTAACTTTATTCCAACATTAGCATAATTTTGCTTTTTAAAGACAACCTTTTAGACGGCATATAGGGGCGTTGGGTCCCATCTTTATACAGCTAATCTCACTGGGGTCAATTTCTAGACTTAGATGTACATATCTCTATATGCGGACGAAGTTTACATGCGAACGAACTGTTCTTTATGAGACATTATCAGAGGGAACTTTCTGTGGAGTGCAGAAAATTAATGGTGTCCAGTAACCCAACTAAGGTTAATTTGATATTGACAAAGATCATATGATTGTTTCATAGAAGTAATCACGATGATAATTTGCAATTGAACCCAATTTTTATAACTGTAGACAGGATTCATTAACCTAAATTTTCTTCATTGCTTTAGTCTTGGCGTGTTCAAGTGAATCTTCGTCCTCGCTTCCCAGTTGTAGGATCTTGTCAGACTTCTTTCTGATCATTACTGCCCTCCATTCTTCTCGGTTTGCTCTTCTGTTCTTCTGAATCTCATGCACTTCATTTTGTTCTTCAGTGATGCAGCTATCTGGCAGTGATCTCGCTTCGAGAGTTCTTCTGCTTTCGATCAACCAAACAGATTCAGAGTACATTCAGTAGAGCTTTGGTTACTGAAAACCAAACGAATTGAGATTACTTTCAGAAAGCATGAGGCTACTAGCTTTTGGGTTAGTCTTATTGGGGTTCCTACAGTCTTATGCTTCTCGTGACCCCCAAGGTAAGGCCTCTATACTTGGATATATATACCTTTGCCACATCAGATATTGTTGTGTGGCCGGCATTAGATAAGGCAATGACATACTTAAATTGAGAATTTTGACTCTGAACTGTCAAGCATTACAAGGGACTCAAGAAATTATTTTACTATTGACTATTTGACTAGACTATCTTTACTGAATACTCATTTTCCTTCCTGTCCTCGTCAGCAGTCAAATGTTTGAATTAGCAACTCTAACAAAGAAAGTACATAATAGATCCTAAAGCACCTGCACTTACAAGTGATGTAATGCATATCGACTACCCTTTCAATTGCTTTTGTACATTTGCAATTTTCTTTCAAGAGAGTAAAAACATCCAGATTGCAAATGAGACAATCAGAAGGATATCACCACTTTTAATTCTCTTGCATTGAGTGTCTATCTCATAATCTGCAAATAAAAAAAACATTCTGTTTTCTCCAGCCATAGCACTGTATGAAATGAAGATGATGCTCAATGACAGTCGCGATGTTTTGAAAGACTGGAGGGATAATCAAGTTAGTCCCTGCTATTTTGCTGGTGTTATTTGTCAAGACAACGAAGTGATTGGAATGTAAGTTAAGACTACTCATCTCAATTGTCTGAGCCCAATTCCTTCCCAGGGTAGCTATGCTTAAATTCACATCTAGCACTAGCATTTGAACATAGGGAAATCTCCAACACTTTTAGTAAACTATATCTGAAGTGCTTGATCCCAACTTTTCATTAGAGGAGAAATGTTTCATTTGGACAACGCATTCTTCATGCTTCAGTCTTTCCTCTTTTTACTATTTGTAATGCCTTGTACTAGAGTCCACATGACTATTTGCTTAGTTCACATTTTCGAATTTTTGCAGAACTTTGAGCTCATCAGGGTTAAGTGGACTCTTGTCCCCCAGCATTGCAAAGCTAACAACTTTACAACAGCTGTAAGCTCAAAATCTATTCTTTCAAATATGTAAAATTTCAAGATTATTCCTCGTAAAAAAGTTCTAGCCATAGATAAAGCTTACATTCCCATTCAAAATGGATACAATTTGCTAATTGTTACATATTTGGTTCCAGGTCATTGGATGGTAACAGCATAACTGGAGGAATTCCACAGGAGTTAGGGAACCTATCAAGCTTAACGACTCTAAGACTTGAAAGAAATCGCTTAAATGGCTCGATACCTGAATCTTTTGGCCATCTTTCAGAACTCCAAAATCTGTAAGTCAGCCCATGACTCATCTTATTGTGGTTGATCAACAATCCTAACAATGTGATAACTTGGACAGGGATCTAAGCCAAAATCTCTTAAGTGGCAACATTCCAAGCTCTTTGTCAAATCTTCCATCGTTGAATGATATGTAAGTTGGCCTTTTCATTCTGATAAAACCATTCAACTTGCCAAATATCATCATTGCTATTACTAATTACTACTATTTTATTTGTTCAAATAAGTGAAGAACAGTTCCATTATCTGATGATGTATCATAACTCACTGTGTTCTGCAGTAATCTAGCATATAACAATCTTAGCGGTGAAATACCAGGACAGCTACTTCAGGTGTCCCAACACAAGTACGACATATCTTTAGTATTACAGATAATATTATACAAAAAAAACAACATTTATGTGTACTATTTCACAGTTTACATAATTAGTGAAATCTTGTCTTTCCAGCTATACGGGCAACCATTTGAATTGTGGCCAACACTTAATTCCATGTGAAGGAGGCACCACTAAGACAGGTAATTTAGAAAGCATTGTTACAATCTACATTGAATCCTACATTTAGAACAAGAATCATGCACTTTTTGTCAGACTAAATGCTTGGTAATACCAACAGGTGGATCAAGAAACTCCACACTCAAGGTGGTTCTTGGAAGCATTGGTGGAGCAGTCACTCTCCTTGTTACTGTAGTTCTATTTTTTCTATGGTGGCTAAGAATGCGTCACCGACCTGAAATATACATTGATGTTCCAGGTTCGTTCAGCAGCAGAACTACATTTGTTCATCGCTTACCATATTGAAACTTTTCAAACATGAAGACAAATTTCCATGGATTGAAATGGCTCAACAAATTGGCATTCCAGAAGAAACACTGAAAAACCGACATATGATAAAACACGTACAACAATTTTCAGGTCAGCATGATCACAGCCTAGAGTTTGGGCAGATAAAGCGGTTCTCGTGGAGAGAGCTCCAGATTGCGACCAACAATTTCAGTGAGCAAAGTGTTCTTGGCAGGGGCGGCTTTGGTAAGGTGTACAAAGGAGTGCTTCCAGGTCCAGACAGCAGAAAGGTTGCGGTCAAACGACTCTTTGGTGTGGAAAGGCCTGAAGGGGAAATGGCTTTCCTCAGAGAAGTTGAATTGATAAGCATTGCTGTGCATAAGAACATATTAAGATTGATAGGGTTCTGCACGACACCGACGGAGCGGCTCTTGGTCTATCCTTTCATGGAGAATCTGAGTGTTGCTTCCCGTTTAAGAGGTAATACGAAGCTAAGATCATCTCTTTATCATTACATTAGACTACGCACTTGTCTATTTGATTAGTCTTTGTTTAGATGTGTCACTTGAAGGTTGAAGCATGCAGTTATAGTATATCACGTAGTGTATTTCTGGAAACTTGGAACTAGGAGTGATGTTGCAAATGCTGAATACTGAATCTTTTTGAAAAAATAGAAAGCATAGATAATTGAATTATCTATTATTTTTATACAGGGCATTATAAAATTTTCATAAAAGTCCTTTTAGGATAATACCATACAGGCATACACTATAATTCATTTGCTCAACACTGCTCCTGATTAAACATATGAAAATATGCAGATATAAAACTAAATGAACCAGCATTAGATTGGCCAACGAGAATGAGAATCGCTCTTGGCGCTGCCCGTGGTTTGGAATACCTTCATGAGCACTGCAACCCCAAGATCATCCACCGTGACGTCAAGGCTGCCAACGTCCTGCTGGATGGGAATTTTGAAGCAGTGGTAGGAGACTTTGGGTTGGCGAAGATGATGGACACAGGGAGGAACACAGTGACGACAGCGGTCCGCGGGACAATGGGCCACATAGCTCCTGAGTACCTGCAGACAGGGAGACCATCAGTGAAGACAGATGTATTTGGATATGGTGTCATGTTGTTAGAGGTTGCGACAGGAGAGCGTGCAATCTTCCCTGACTTCTCCGAAGGAGCAGGCGAGGTCATGCTTATTAATCAAGTAAGACAACATTACAATATTACATAATGTCATTATCCTACTATTGTTTATAAAGTACTCAAGTAAATATTAGATTGCATAATGTCACTGATAGCTCATGATGTTACTGGGGCAACAGAAGCATGTTGAGCTCTCAGCAGTCAGTGTTGCTCACCCTTAGTAATTAGTATGGGTAACAGTTAGGTACGACCGTATGACCATGAAAGATGTTTGACTTGTGGTATGAACAATGAAATCTCCTTGCATTTTCTTGTAAAATGTTGCCTCGTGTTCACATAGTTGACTCAGATGAGACTGACTGATTGATTAATGTGAAGGTTAAACTGTCGATGCAAGAAGGGCGATTGGAAGACATCGTGGACCACAATCTGGACTGTGAATATGACCTCGAAGAGCTGGAAAAGATTATCCAAATAGCACTGCTCTGCACCCACATGGACCCTGATCACCGCCCTGCAATGTCGGAAGTTGTACAGATGCTGGAAGGAGATGTTGTCCCAGCAGATCGGTGGGAGGAGTGGCAGCTGGCTGAGCTTACCCGCCGACAGCAGTATGAGATGAGGCAACAGCGCAGGTTGTTCAGCTTCAGTGAGGAGTCTCAAAACATCCAGGAAGCCATTGAGCTGTCTGCTGGCAGATGAGCTGCCAGATCACTAAAATGTAACATGATTTCCACTTGTTTCTTCAGCAGAAAGGGTGAAAGGAAACATCAGAAGTACCTTTTATAGATGTTGTCTATTAGGAATAGTCTAAAGAACCATTACATAATAATTTGCATAAGTAACTGTATCTAATCTGTATGCTGTGAACACAACGGTGTGCAGCTACATCTAGTTCAGATCTTCACCTTCATATGTATATATATAGACTATAGAGTATAGACTATTGTACATTTGGTTTGATAAGGAATTCCAATTAATCATTTTGGCACACTGTTTTTACATAAATAATAAGTAAAAAGGCAGTAGGAACTAGAATGGACAGTGCAGTAGCAATAAATGTGAGAATATTGACTTCCATAAGCTCTTTTTTTCGCAATAACTCAGGATGTAATCCCATGGAGAAACAAAAGGGTATCCTGTAAATTCTAGGGGAGGACTTGCATTCTGATAATACTGAATCAATTGCTTACTATCTACTCTTGATTCAACACACTTCCACTGTAGTGTCTGAGTGGATCCTGCTACATCCTCTGGTACCATAATAGACTAGTATTGTTATTTGATCATTGAATTGTTTATTTCTCTTGAAAGCGGTTTAATTCTTTTACAGACATCTTGTTTTAGGACGTCGACATCCCCCCAAGAATTTTCTCTACAGCCTAAAGTATCCAAATGGCATGTCTTATTTTACAATAACCCATGTTTGTAGCAATGAAATACCACAACCTACCCGACATGATATATGAGAATTAGAATTATATTTTTCTATGATATGCCTTTCCTATAAAGGACCTGAAATACCTTGCTTACCTATCATTGGAAAGTGCATTAACATACATACGGCAGTAAGCAGAGGCACATGAAATCTCTCATTAGTGTGTATTATTGCTTATTAGATAGGCCCCAAATGTAAAATCTCGGAAAAACTGAAATTCAAATTTAGCCGAAGAACCAGGTTTTTTCCGGAAACCAGTCCAAAACCGCCTGGTTCCTGGAACTGCCCTAGAGGCTGTTTTTGGGCTGGTTACAGTTTTCAAATTTCTGAGTACAAATATGTAAGCCGAAGAACAATGACCTAAAGAAAATTTCTGCACAGCAATATGTTATTCAAGCAGTTAAGGTTTCCTTTCCCACAGCCAAAAACTGAATGAGAAATAATTTTTTTTATAAGAGTTGTAAGGGTGACAGGAGAACAAAGATATTAGACAAGGGATCATACTGTAAGGCATCAATATGGACAAAGTGGCTTTGCTTAAGAAGCTAGCATACATGTGTAGATACAATCATACAAGCAATAATCGTAAGCATCAAACATGTACAATGAGAAACCATAAAAGGAGGTCAAGAAATAAGGAAGACATCTTCAGTCACCAACTGCGAATCAACATAATTGCCTATTCACCACCAGTTCCCTCAAATACCAGTAAGCACCAAGATTTTGCTAACTGTGCAGGAAGTTCAAGTTATGAGCATCCTCACCAGCTTTGGTCAGTTTTCAGGTTGCTCTTTCATCTAAAGAAACTTTTTCATAATATTGTAACTAGCCAGTTGCCAGTTTTTGCAGGAAATTTGCTGATCTCCAACCAGCTTGATATTAGGGGTTTGAGTAAGAGCCCTGTCTTATGGGAAACAAGCAGCCAACCACCCGCAGCCCAACTGTTGCCATATTAGAACCACTGAAGGCAGCAAACACTAACAATGAGCAAGGTTCGAATACCAAGAATCAGGCCTGCAGAAAGTGGAACAAAGATCAGCGGAAACTGTGATGTTTAAGGTTTCAAATCTGTAGCACAACTATGTTAAATGAATCATATTTGCAATTTATAAACCCAGATGTCCTAAAAAAATACTTTCCCGTAAGTAATATAGAATGCGAAGCAAGGAAGCTATGAAAGAAAAAATATTGGAGAAATGAGAAATATAATAAAGACGTGAAAAGCTAACAGCTATAGTTTATGGCAATTGCAAAATGACAGTAAGAATAAATCCTATGACCTCCCTACTTATTAGAAGATTTTTCTGAAGAAGAATTGAGACGGACTGGAGTTTGGCCATATGATGATAAAAAACCACACATTTTGTATAACAGTATAGCAAAACTATCTACACTGGCAGGAATAAACATAGAATCAAATTTGTTAACCATCTGAGCTTGAGGGCCTTCAGATTGTAGAGAATGCATAACCTGTCTCTGAAACACAACGCTGCTATGAATAAGCATAAAATCAAATTTGTTCTTGATAACCAGGAACAGTGGGTAATGAAATGACCTTCATATAACACACGGATGGATTTTGCTAGCTTGAATATCTCAGAAGCATTCAAGAAAGACTTGTTCCCTTGAAGGAACACAAACATTCAGAATGGTAAATGATACAAGAATGTGTGTCAGACAAATTAAAATTAGACTTATATTAAAATACTATTTACGTGCTGAGCTATCACAGTTTCTCCATCATATCCATAACTGACCTTTCTTCTCACAGAGTTTATGTGAAGCAGATGCCATTCCTGTCTTCAAGCACTTTTCAACCAGTCCACTGAAGAATGTCACCCAGTCCATTGAAGAAAGTCAGGTCATGTAGACCTTGGCCTGGAGATTTTATAAAACTAGTGAGTATGCAAGAGCAAAATTTTGACCAGCTAATACTGGAAAAACTTTATACAAGCGTCATGGCTCAAATAAGAAAAGCATATCATTTTACCACCGTTTGTGCACCAAGGTATTTTCATTGATTAATATGGAAGCAGCGAGAGCACACTGAGCACCTATTGTAGAATTTCTCTTCTATATCAGTAGAAGCAATTGGATCTCTCTTCCTAATCAAGCAATGGCTGCAGCATCATTTTCTTGAAAGCTAGAGATTCTTTTGGTGATCTTTTCAGATAGTTCAGAAGCTAGGGTGTATCTATTGTTGCCATAGCATGAATTGATGAAGCCAGTATAAGTTACATGGTCAACAGCACAATCCTCATCAAAAACTTTTTTAAGGAAAAGACTTGCAGCATCCACATTTCCCACAGCACTGAGCTTTCTAACTAGTACATTTGTTGTGTGAGTCCGTTGCCGTTTGTCCAATCTATCCAAGATCGATACAGCAATGCTTGTCTTCTCCCTCCTGCAATATTCAAAAGCTAAAGTGACACGAGTTACTTCACATGGCACCAAACATTTATCAAACATGCCCTCATATAATGCCCTTGCTTCCTCTACCCTCGATTCCTTGCAGAGCCCACTTATTAGGGCCCCATAAGTTATAGAATCAGCAAGGCAACCATTTTGAACCATCCTCTCAAAGACCCTCAAAGCCGAGGTCGATTTGCCAACTTTACAGTATCCTGCAATCATTGAGGTATAAGTTTGCTTGGTTGGCACTAATCCTATCAAAAGGCACTTGTCAAACAGCTTCTGGCTTTCTTCCATTTGCCTCTGCTGGCAATATGTAGAAATGAGGGTGGTGTATGTGTCTATATCAGGATGGCAACCATTTTCTGCCATCCGGCTGAACAAATCCAGAGCATATGTTATGTGGCCTTGTTTGCAGTGCTCAGTTATCAGTATAGTATATGTCACCTTATCAAGATGAAGTCCCTGACTAGTGGCCATCCGGAGCACCTTGTAAGCCTCTTGAATCTTTCGTTTCTTTAAGAGACCATCAATGACAGCATTGTATGTGCAAATATTGGGCAGAAAGCCTTCCTGGGCCATCTTATTCATCAGCTCAAAGGCACGATCAAAGCTGCCTCCTTTGCAGTGCCCACCAATCAGTGTGGTGTACGTGTTTGTGTTTGGCGTCAAGCCCTGATCAACCATCCTCCCAAACAGCATCTCAGCTCGAGCAAGCTTGCTCTCTTTACAGTACCCTCCAATCATGACAGTGTATGTATGCACATTCGGCTTGTATGAGCTACTCTTGATGAGCTTCAAGAAAAGCCGGAACGCCCGCTCCGTCCACCCAATCTTGCAGAGCCCGTCAATCAATGACGTGTGCGTGTACACATTCGGCTTCAACCCTTTCCCAACCATCTCCTCCAGTACATGGAACGCCTGCTTGATGTAGCCCCTTTTACACAGACCATCAATCCATGCAGTGTAATTCACCACGTTCGGCAGGGTACCCATCTCCAACATCCTCCTGAACAACTCAGACACATCCTTGAACCGACCCATCTGGCAGAACACGCGCACAACCGTCGTGCACGTCGCATTATCCAGGCAGAACCCCTTCCCCCACAATGCCGTCAGCAAAGCGTCGACCTCCTCCACCCGCCCTTCCCTGCAGCATCCCACGAGCAGCGCCCGGAAGCTGCGAGCGTCGGGGCATACCCAACCCCGCTTCACCATTCCGTCGAACACCTTGCGCGCGTCGGCGAAGCTCCCAGAGTCCAGCCCGACTCCAAGGACCCAGTTCGCCGTCTCGACGCAGAGCGGGAGCCCGTGGCTGCGCATCTCGAGCACCATGTCGGCGGCCTCCGGGAACCGCCCTGCCTCGGCGAAGGCGGCGACCATGCGGCGCATAACCTCGTGCGCCATGGGGAGGCTGCCCCTCGCGACGAAGGTGGTCGCGGCAGTGACGTAGAGGCGCATGAGGTGGCGCAGGTCGGGGCGGGACGCGAGGCGGCGGAAGAGCGCGAGCGCGGTCGCGGAGCCGGCGGAATCCGCGAGGGAGGAGAGCGCGGCGATGGCGTCGTCGGGGGCGAGCGTGCTGGGGTCGCGATCGCCGGGGGAGGAGACGCGGGAGGCGGCATCTGGGGTGGGAGCGGGGGGCGGAGCTGAGGCAGCGGTGGAGAGAGGTGGGAGCTTGGGGAAGCGGCGGAGGCCATGGCGATGGCGAGAGATCATCTCTGCATGGAGTTTCCTACTCTTCCAGACTTCCAGTCGCTCCCCTTTCGAACAGAAGTGATCGAGATGGAAGTGCGCTTTCGTGAGGAGAATACGTGTCAGACATGCTGTCTACCTGGGAAGTACTGCTCATACGCCACCCGTTTTCGGAGGCGTGATTTGGAGAATTTTTTGTACGGATAATCTATTTTTTATTCAAAATTATATAAATATACCCGCAGAAATTTTTTTATAAAAATAGGCTCCAGTCGCCTAATGGTTGGGCGACTGGAGCCTTTCGCCCAACCAGATCGCGACAATTAATGAATCTACCAACCATTAAGCGATTAAATATAGTCGCTGCACCGTTGGGCGATTGGAATGCAGTCGCCCCACAGTTGGGCGATTGGAATCCAGTCGCCCAACGGTGCGGCGACTTTGGGCGATACAAAACCCCGCCCCTCGGCCGGCCCCGATTGCGTTTTCATTCGTTCGTTCACTTCGGCCGCGCAGAGGAAGAAGAGAAGGGGAAGAGAAGGAGGGGGAAGAGGAGGGAGAAGAGGAGAGGAAGAAGAGAAGGGGAAGATGTCAGACCCGGATTTTATAATCTGGAATCTACTGTGTTTAGCTGCACTATTCCCTGGATCAGTAGATAGTGCACACAGTTACAGTTCTGATTATCAAAGTACATATCATGCGGAAAGTAAATATAATAGCAAACTTACACATGGGCCGATGAGGCCGAAATCATTAAATTGCAGCAGCGGAAGAACGAAGCACACAGGTGGGACCTTCAGGACATGCCCACAGGCAGCCAACTGGAGGTTCGCGACCTAGCCCTTGACATCTTCATCTTCATCTTATCTGCCAGCTTGTCCACTCTTGTTGCTGAGGCGAGGCGATTTGACTCTTGATTCTGAATTTTGCCGCAAAAGCGAGCGTGAGCACTCCGACCCCGTGCTCCGCGAGCCAATACACAGAATGCAATATATAACATGTATGGCTAATCAAAGGATGGCTTAGGTTTATTTTAATTTGCGAAGAGTGCTTTTGAATACAATTATATAAAAATTCCCTAAGACCTAGCATTTTAAACAAAAACATAATGTTCAGGAACATGCAATATTAATAGTGATTCAGATTCCATCCACCATTACATGGCATCTGCACCCTATAGCAATTCTTTCAGCGTTATAGCCGCTTAATTAACCACTGGGACGACACCCAGGAACCACTGGAACGACATCCAGGATACACTAGGACGACACCCAGGAACCACTGGAACGACATCCAAGACACACTGGGACGACACCCAGGAACCACTGGAACGACATCCAGGACATATCCAAAACCAGGGCCTTTTGCTGCCCGTCACTTTTCCATTCCCACCCATAAAGCATTTAGAAATAGAACTATATCTGGTTAAGTTCCCATGTCTGCCCTTGATCGTGGGCACGGCTATTCGAATAGTTTTGACTCTGCAGAGTTTTGCACACTTTACCCACAAGAGATAAATCCACCCGTTGCCCCATATGATTCCTTAGCCATGCGGTTGAGTAGACTATCACAGGATTGTTACAATGCATAGTCCTACTGTGGTTATGCCCGCTAAGGTCTATCTTCCGTAGGATACGACCATCCCTCGGGAAGGGTCCCTCGTGAGCCATCACGGGTAAAGGCGGGGATACGACCATCCATCCCTTTACTCGTGTTCACACCTTCACATAACCACCTTAGAGCCGTACAAATTAGTTAACCCTGCCTACACTTTGCCAGCTTGTGGTTGTACTGTTTTACACGGGTTGACATGACAAGATTCAGTCCTTAGGGTTACCTGGGCGGTCTACCACTAACCCACTTGTGCAATCACTGCACCACACACACATACACACCCTCGAACCAATCCGCCCAGACATTTAAGCAAGTTGGGGATTTTGAGAGTGTAAAATAATCATATCAATTATGCCAGTCATTATCACAATGACTGCCCAAACCAGTCTTTCATGTTTCAAAGTGATGCTTCGGGACATTTTTGATGCCCCCGATTATCTAAGCAGCACTAAGCATGGCGTGTAGTTATGGACTTATTTTCGAAATAATAACATTATAACTTTGCTAGGGTGACAAGGTTCACATATTCAAATATTCCAAAGGAGGGGAAATATTATTCAAGGTAAACAATGGCATATAACTAAAATCTTAAATTTAGCATGTCTTTGCATATAAATAACAGCATGCAATTTGTTAATTTAAAACAAAGTAATTTGCATGAAATGTAGGTTCAACATGATCAAAGTATTGACTCGCCTGGCGCGGTTTGCCGCGTTCTTGAGTTCACGCAATGGTTTCTGTCGAGCTTCTGGTCGTTATCTTCACTTTGAACGTGACCTTGCTTGATTCGTTGATTCTCCGGGACTCCAGTTTCTAACTATGCGATAAGCGACTGAATCCAAATAAAACAAATAACTCAAGAGATCCAAATAAATCCAACCACTTTAAATACCCGATTTACTTTAAATTATGCATTTACTATGGTTGGAGAACAGAAGGATGATTTAGGTTGATGTGTTGTAGGCACAGCGGTAGCTGGGTTTGAGCAGGAGGACGAGTTGTCTGAATGCTTTATCGTGAGGGAAAATTTTAGAAATACGAGGGATCAGAAGTGAAGATGTACCTACAGGAATTATCTGCTTTTGGGAAGGGAAGGTGGCCATACATGGCCGATTGGGGAAAAGCGAGGCTTGACCTTTTTATTAATAATTTCTTTTATCTATTTGTATTTATCAAGGAAGTTTCATGAGCTAGGTTAGACCTATGAATAGGTACACAAATTTATATTAGCATTATTTTGTCGAGCGCTCATATTCAGGGTATACGTTACATATAGAGATGTATATAATTTTTAGTTTACCAATTAAATATTGGAGTCCGGTTTTATAGCATTTTTATGGCTCAACATTTTATGTATCCTCAGTTATTGCTAGGCTTAATCTAATCTAAATTAGGATCTACCTATACGGGTCGTTGCTTGCTATACTCAATCATGCTTGACAATATTATTTACTAAATCTAACGTTGAGGTTTAATTGGTGGCACCGTTATCCTTTTGTCTATACATTTGTTATTATTATTAGACTTAGCTTTATTTATTTATCTAGCAAGGCTTGATTTATAAGGTTATATTCCTAGGTTTGCTATTTAGCAAGATCTAACACTAAAATTTATTTGTTAATGGCTCGCTAGTGATAACTACTATTTACGTAACTATATTAGGTAGCTTACTTTTAATCACCCGATGACCTAGAGGTTACTTTATTACAATTGCGGCATACATACACATACATATATCTTAATTAGGATCCTTATTAAATTTAGACATTGACAGAACTGTATTTTACCAATGCCACTAAACGGTAATTAGACCCCAATAATTATTCCGGCTATGCTATTTGCTCAATTGCGGTAATTGGTCAAATATTAACTCTTAAACTATCTTGTTTACATTCTGATAAAAGTTGTTGGCTTAATGTTTCAAATCATCTAATAGTCAAAAGGGATCTCCTAATTGCAAGGGCATAAAAACATGGGTTTATGATCTAGTATCTTGCAATGGCTAATTCTTTATTTACTAAGTTATCATTTTCATGAGAGCACATCTTTAGACACATTCCTATTAAGTCTTTTAGTTACTAAAGATTTAAAATAAATATTCAATGCATATTATTTACTAACATGTGATATTTAATCCATGGTTAAATGTTCAAGAAGCATCCCTTATACACTAAATAGATTTTTGCAGTACTTATGGGTTAATTTTCTGATTTTTCCCAATTAATATCTCACTGTACCTTAAGTTAGGAATTAAGACCTAATACAAAAGATTAAAGGAGTACTAGCTATTAACATGCAACTTTTAATTATCAGTATTAAATTTCTAACACTTTTGATGTATAAAAGAGGATTCTTTTAATTAGTTTTCCCTAATTAGATTTTAACAGCAACCCCCTTTAATCCAAGTCGATTTTCTTGTCATCTGAAAATAGGCTATGCATGATCTCGTCTTAGTAGTATATGGGGATTAATCTATTAACCTTAATTGGCATATAGCCAACCCATGTTAAATTTTTGTTCAATTGCATTAATCTTGTATATGAGTACTAGCTTATTAATATTGATTGACATATAAATACATTAACCAATTGTTAAGTTTCCAATTTGGCCTTATACATCTTTTCATTATAAACTCTTAAGTAAGGTTCTCATTTATACCCTTGTTCCCAATTTATCTTTATTGGACATGCAAACTTAATATCCCTTTACTTATGAGTTTACCAATTAGTCAAAATGGTAGTAAGCATTGCAACTCTTTCTGGTTGGGCCCACCTGACAGACACAGAGAAATGGGGGCGTTCGGCTGGCTGAGGGCAGAGCAGGGGAAACCACGGCAGAGCAGGGGAAGAGGAAGGCGCCGGGTATGGCAGCGGCGGCGACGGCGAAGGGCGGCCGGGGAGGCGACGGCGACCGGCCAAATGGGTTCCTCCGGTGATGAGGGAGCTCGGGGAGGCGGCATCTTCGGCCGGGGTGGCGCCAATGCGAGTGGGCGGTGGCGGTGCTAGGCGGTCGGCGATGGAGGGGGAACGGGACGCCGGCGGCCGGAAGGGAGAGGGAGCGAAATAAGGTGAGCACGAGCAAGAGTGAGCCATGGGGAACCTTACCATGCCGTGCATTGTGGCGGGGAGGCAACGAGGAGCGCCGGCATCGGGAGCCGTGGGCGGCGCGGGGAGGCTCACCGTGGCCGGAGAGTTCGGGCGGCGGGGAGCTCCGGACGACGGTGGGAAGGGCTTCAGGGTGATGAGGTGCTGCTCCCACAGCGCGCAATCGGCCCGGGGTCGACCGTGGTGGAGGCGGCGGCGAAAATGGTGATGGCCGGCGCAAGCGTGGGCGGGGAAAAGGAGGAGGAGTGGGAAGGGGAAGCTCGGCTCTTTATAGGCGGCGAGTGTGGGTGGTAACTGGGCGAGGTGAAACCGGGACGAGGCCAAGCTTACCTGGGGGCGGCGCTATCTGGACCACGGCAGAAGGAGGGAGGAGACGACTCGCGGCCGAGCTAGGGCGGTCCCGCGCGGCAGAGGAAGAGAAGGAGAGGATGCGGGCGGGGCGCAGGTCCACGGGCAGGGAGCGGAGACGCGGGGCCCGTGCGGCAGAGCGGCGCGCCGGAAGAACAGGGAGGAGGTGGAGACGAAGGAAGGAGGAGGCGGCGTGCTGGCTGCGGTCGGGAGAATACGGGAGGGAGGAAAGAAGGGAGGAGGGGCACGGGTCCGCCGGCAGAGAGAGAGCGGGGGTTGGGTCGGGCCGCGCGGCAGTGAGGAGAGGGGTGGAGCTGGGCCGCTTTCGGCCGGCCTGGCTCCCTCCGATTTATTTATTTATTTAGTGTATATTTATACATATGTATATGTATACAAGTTTATATATGTATACCCATATATATAGTATTTATTTATACTGTTATTTATTTCCATTTTTTTATGAATATATATATTATTTGCATATTCATTTTGTATACATTTTATATTTTTATTTTTTTTGCCCTTTTATACTATTATTTTCAAAATGAAACATTTATATTTTTGACTCAGGTTTCTCTCTTCTTATACTAGATCATCTTTTCAGATTCGTATTTTAATTTTTAATTCTCTATTATTTGAACATGTTTGTTCCTTTCTTGAAATTTTTATTTTTACCAAATTCCAGAAAAACACCATAAAATCCAAATTCCAATAAAACACAGTGCAAAAATAATTCAAAAGCTTTAAATTTTTAAATTCAAATTTTCAGGATGTTACAGAAGAGAAGGAGGGAGAAGAGAAAGAGAGGGAGAAGAGAGGAAGAACGTGATTTTCAGGTATTTGTTGTGTTATATTTTTTTGTTAGTGTTAAAAAAATAGTTTAGAAATTTAGTGTAGAAAATATAGTTTAGAAATTTAGTGTAGAAAAATTAGTTTAGAAATTTAGTGTAGAAAATATAGTTTAGAAATTTAGTGTAGAAAAATTAGTTTAGAAATTTAGTTTACAAAATTTAGTTGTATTTTAAAATTTAGTTTAGAAAATTTAGTTGTAATTTAGAAATTTAGTTTAGAAAATGTAGTTGTAATTTAGAAATATAGTTTAGAGAATGTAGTTGTAATTTAGAAATTTAGTTTTCAAATTTTGATTAGAAAATAAATTTTAGAATTTTAGTTTAGAAAATTTAGTTTAGAAATGTAGATGTACTGTAGAAATTTAGTTTAGAAAATTTAGTTGTATTTTAAAATTTAATTTAGAAAATTTATCTGTAATTTAGAAATTTAGTTTAGAAAATGTAGTTGTAATTTAGAAATTTAGTTTAGAGAATGTAGTTGTAATTTAGAAATTTAGTTTTCAAATTTTCATTAGAAAATAAAGTTTAGAATTTTAGTTTAGAAAATTTAGTTTAGAAATGTAGATTTACTGTAGAAATTTAGTTTAGAAAATTTAGTTGTATTTTAAATTTTAGTATAGAAAATTTATTTGTAATTTAAAAATTTAGTTTAGAAAATGTAGTTGTAATTTAGAAATTTAGTTTAGAGAATGTAGTTGTAATTTAGAAATTTAGTTTTCAAATTTTGATTAGAAAATAAAGTTTAGAATTTTAGTTTAGAAAATTTAGTTTAGAAATATAGATGTACTATAGAAATTTAGTTTAGAAAATTTAGTTGTATTTTAAAATTTAGTTTAGAAAATTTATTTGTAATTTAGAAATTTAGTTTAGAAAATATAGTTGTAATTTAGAAATTTAGTTTAGAGAATGTAGTTGTAGTTTAGAAATTTAGTTTAGAGAATGTAGTTGTAATTTACAAATTTAGTTTAGAAATTTAGTTTTCAAATTTTAATGTTGAAAGTATTGAACAAATTTTGCAGGTATGACTCGTGCTGGACGTGACTCCGAGTGGCAGTACGCGCTGTTGGATGAGCACGTGGACCGCTCTCATCGCGCTTCCCGTCGTGCGCCGCCACCGGGGAGCACGGAGCCGACTGAGCTAGGAGTGGTCCGGACACGCACACCTCGCGTGGCTTGGGGACTCGACCCTCGTTGGACTGCCAGGTTTGCACTACACCAGCGTTTAGTGCGACTGTAAGAACGTTGAGTTCAACGCACTGTAGCGCGCTGACCTTCACTTTGTTTGCAGGCTGCGGGATGCCGGGCTACTCCCTCTTGCCCGGATGGTGCAGGCCACGAAGGAGGATCACGAGGCGGGCGGGGAGCGATCACGACGCTTCCCGTTCGACCGTTCCCTGCTGACGGCTTTGGTGGACCGTTGGCGGCCGGAGACGCACACATTCCACCTCCCATTCGGGGAGATGACGCCGACCCTGCAGGATGTGTCCCTGCTCCTTGGCCTTCCGATCGCGGGAGGCGCTGCCTTCCTACCGGCGGCCCCGGCCGACTGGCGCGCTGACTTGCTGGCCAGATTCCAGGGGGTCGTTGTGCCGGGCGATGCCCACCACATCTTCGGAGAGGATCAGACCCATGGGCCGACGCTGAGGTGGCTCACACAGTACCGGGTACGTGGTTTTTCAAATCGATCGTGTCTTCAAAGCTCTTATTTGTGCTATTACATACTAATAACAACTTGTTTGCATTCAGGTGGAGCGCATGGATCAACACGCAGGCGATTACCAGGTCTCGCGCCACTGGAGGCGTACGTGCTGTGGCTGTTTGGTTGGGTGCTTTTCACCACCAGCCACGGCAACTCGGTGGATGCGCGCCTTATCGCCTATGCGAGGGCGATCGCTGACGGCGAGCCCCCCAGGTCAGCTGGAGATCGGCCGTACTTGCCGCGACGTACCGTGCACTGTGCGATGCGTGCATGAGGATCAAGGCGAACTCGATTCTTACGGGCTATCCCCTGCTGCTACAGTTGTGGTCGTTCGAGCGCTTCAGCCTCGGACGACCTGTGCTAGACGACATGGGTCCGTACGGGCCCGAGATGTATCCAGGGGGAGACGTCGACTGGCCGACGATGGGTTCTCTTTGGTGCCGTCAACAAGTAAGTATTATCACAGTCAACTATGTCTTTCTTATTAACGATCGTCGTAGTAAACAACTTGTCTTTCTTGCAGGTACAGTTCGCGCACGTGCAGGTGACGCGGGCGTACCAGCCTTTTGTGGAGCAGTTCGACCGCCTCACAGCCGACGACGTGCGCTGGGAGCCGTACGCAGATACGGCAGTGGAGGCCCGCGCTCCTAACGGGCTGTCCACACTTTGCTCGCGTGACCGGGATTTCTGGCTCACCCGCCGGAAGCTCGTCTACCTTATCTACGTGGAGGACTACGCGCCTCAGAGAGTCATGCGGCAGTTTGGGCTACACCAGGCGCTTCCTGTACCGGTCGGACCACCGCTTCCGCGGAACGTGCACGCGTGAGTGATCGTTCGTGCTAAATACTTACTACTTTGTTCGCAAATACTCACATTACGTAATGTTTCGGTACGCAGGCACAACGCGAAGGGAGTTAAAAGAGGCACGAACTGGTCGTCGAGGATGCAGCCCTGGGTCGAGCAGTGGGAGGGTGCGCTAGACGACCGCGTGGAGGAGGACCGCCCGTACGACAGCAGCGAGTACGCGGAGTACCTGCGCTGGTACCAGCCGCGGACCCGTACCAGGCTCGTATATGTCGTAGACCCGCCTCCTGCCACACATGTCGCCTCTCCGACGGACACGTACCCCGCGCACCTCGCGCGCGACGCTCACATCGCGGTACGTTACATGTCATTTCAAAGATTCTCAAATGGTAATGTCGTTTCGATTATCGACCATGGTTGTCTTTGTGTTCAGGCTGACGTCGGTTCTGCCCTATGGGCCGACTCCGGCTCACTACTCGAGAGGGTCGCCACTGGTGCGCAGCTGACCCATGAGGAGGGCGCCAGCTTTGCGCGTCGGATGCACGAGGGGTGTAGACGTATTGTTAGCCTACTGTCCTGCACGAGGCTACCGGCGGTCTCCACGCCCACCGCTCCAACTGCTCGTCCACCAGTGCCACCCCGACCAGCGTGGCACTACTCCGGAGGTAGTACGTGGACACGTCCTCCACCACCTCACCCGGAGCAGCCAGGGGGTTCAGCCTGGGCACAGCCTCCTACACCACCTCACTTCACGCATCCTGCGCACATCCCCTTCCACACGCAGGGGGTGCACGCCCCTCCTCCTACCTCGATGGCGCCAGCTACAGGTACGCATCGTCTGATCTCGTTTTTATCCCAAGACGACATGGAACGAACTAACGATATTACTATTGCAGGTATTTACCAGCAGCTAGGCGTCTCCCCGGCCCAGGACGATGTGGACCAGTTTTTCGCGGAGTGGCCTGGACAGTTCTCCGACGCAGCACCGGAGGTTCTCTCTGGCAATGCCCTCCCCGGTGCACCGGAGGGCACACAGCCAGAGGTGCAGCTGACTCCACCAGCGCAGGGGCGGGATAGACACCCTCCTGCTCGTTTTACTTTTTCGGAGCCCCGTAACCCGTTGCACCGGAGGAGGGCCAAGCGGGGCCGTATGGGAGGACGTGGACGCGGTGATGGGGCACACCAGGGTGGCGAGTGAGGTGTGCTGCAGATGCTATATATGTTATGGATGTAATGAAAAAATATGCGGCATGTTACTTACAATTATATTATAAAGTTTATTTAAATTTACATAAGTCTATCATCTCTTCTCCGCACATAAACTATCTCACTTAACAATGTATGTATCGATCGTTCTCTACTCAATCTTTCATAAAAAAAAGTTTCTAAAATTTTTTACGCACCTACAATATACAATGAATATAAACTTTTATTACAACTTCACCATATTTCTTACCCGTTGAACATTACAAAATTCACAAAATCTAAAACAATCACGGAGGCGAGTGAGGTGTGCTGCAGATGCTATATATGTTATGGATGTAATGAAAAAATATGCAGCATGTTACTCACAGTTATATTATAAAGTTTATTTAAATTTACATAAGTCTATCATCTCTTCTCCGCACATAAACTATCTCACTTAGCAGTGTATGTATCAATCGTTCTCTACTCAATCTTTCATAAAAAAAAAGTTTCTAAAATTTTTTACGCACCTACAATATACAATGAATATAAACTTTTATTACAACTTCACCATATTTCTTACCCGTTGAACATTACAAAATTCACAAAATCTAAAACAATCACGGGGGCTACGTGCGGCCGCCATGCAGTTGCCATGCAGTCGCCTAACGGGATGGCGATTTCATATGCAGTCGCCTAACAAAACGGCGACAACTTGTAAGTCGTTATACGGCACAGCGACTAGATACAGTCGCTCCACTGTGCAGCTACAAATGTTGTGTCGCGATCTGGTTGGGCGAAAGGCTCCAATCGCCCAACCATTAGGCGACTGGAGCCTATTTTTGTAAAAAAATTTCCTGCGGGTATATTTATGTAATTTCGAATAAAAAATGGATTATCCGTACAAAAAATTCTGATTTGGACCGCGAATAAAATCTGCGGTTTTGATCTGGTCCGTTTATTGGCCGATCGGCGGCTACTGTCTGGTGCAAGGTTGTACCCTATCTTCCAAGTAGGAAAATTATGTACTTTGTCAGGGATTTCTCTAAAAATGCGCCAGCTTCTGCCTTCTGTGCCCCTCATCGTGCTCAAGCTCAACCGACCGCGGTCGCCGCCGCGCGCGTTCCGGCCCCCTCAATGGCGACTCCGATTGTGTCTTCCCGGAAGTGCGGGAGTACGTTGAGGTGGTCGTTAGGGCTCCCTAGCCTCCGCCAATGCATCTGCTCGCCGCAACCTCGCCGGCACCGAGCCCTCCTCATTCCATGTCCTCGGCAGCAACTGCGAGTGCGCTCCTCACTGCCAAGTCCATGTGAGGTGCCCTCGCGGCCTCCTCGCCGGAGTGCCCCCTCCGTCGCGTCCTCTGTCCACCCTCTGGCCTGTTTCACTGGGTTACCTTTCGATTCCCTCGAGTCCTAATCATGCATCGATGATCAAATTACCAGTGTATTTCTGTTAATATCTACTTCCTAAACAGATTCTTGTTGATATATAGTTGGGAGGCTTCAGTTCATGTACATAGATAGCATGCTCGTATACTGAATTGCTGTAGAGGATGCTCACAGTGGATTGTACTGTGTACAAAATTGGAATTATGATTGACTTCGAAAAATGTCCATAAACTAGTTAATTTCTATTGGGTGATTCAACAAAATATATGGTATCCTCTAGCCTGGTGAGGGTCTTGCTGGGATGCTGAATTCCGTTGTAATATATAACATCACGAAGATGACCACAAAAAAGTCATCCTCATCCAGGTCAATGTCTGTCTTCCTTCATGGATTTTCTCCATGATGTCAATTACACCCTTATAACAACAATATCGGAGACAAATGGTCCAATTGGGATAGGAAACCATCCTCTGGCAATTGCTTATAATACATGTACCGCACTCAGCAGCACTACTATAGCTGACATCAACACACTTGCCAATGCAGTCCACTGCAGAGTTGGCTCTTCCATGCACGGCCATTGTGCTAGTAACTGTTTTTCACCGCTGAAATTCTCATAAAGGTTCAGAACTGCTGGAATTGAATCTACACATTTTTTGTGTAAAGAATGACTCAAGTGCATAGTGGCTAACCGCATCCCCTGACATTGCAAAGGAATGGCATGGCGCTACAGTAGGGTGCCATTGCTCTGCAACCATTGGATCAAAAATAGACGGGCACCAAGGAAGCAATGCACTGTGCCGAAAATACGGTAACATACTGTAGCACATTTCACTCTAGAACATTTCCTGTAGCTGTGCACCGTAGCGTCCAAGCTGATTCCTTATATTTTGATCGGATGGACCGAAGCCAGGCTATGTCAGTGAACTGTAGTTCCCTGCCATTACTCATGTCATGGCGGAGGACACAAATCAGGCTAGAACATGCAACAGATAGCTCAGAAGGGAACTTGAAACTGCTACACAATGCATAGCGGCCGTAGTCAAAAAAAGTGAAAAATATTTTGACAGATGGATGGGTTCTTTCACCAGGAACCTCCCAGGCTACATGGGAAACCTATCTAGACAGCTAAAAATTTTCGTCGCATATGACAGGAAGTGAACTGGTGGCCTTCCTGCTACACTGTCAAATCTTTGTCCTCTCGAATGCCAAGGAGGCAGTTGCCTCTGCCCAGCGGCTGCTCGAAAAATCTCCGTCAAGTTGGGCAGCAGTGAGGTCAATGGTTGCAGCACCCGGAAGCCGCGCGCGTCACCGTTCCGTGGAACACCTTGCGCGCATAGGCGAAGTTCCCGGACTCCAGCGGTCCAGCCCGACGAGGAGCACCCAGTTCGCCGTCTCGATGCAGAGCGGGAGCCCGTGGCTCTATGAGATCTGGACCTGGCCGCATACCTAGATCCAGCCGGGTTTTTACTCCCCGGGCCACAGGTCCACATGGGCGGAACACAACCAAGCCCACGGAGCAACGGAGCAACAACCTTATAAGTGGTACTGGGCCTTCTCCCCCCAAAAGACTAGTCCAATGGGTGGGGCTCCCCCACACTTATAAGTTGTGCTTTCTCCTCTTCCACAACCAATGTGGGATTATTCCCAACAATTGCATCTCGAACAGCATGTCGGCGACCTCCGGGAGCCGTCCGGCCTCCGCGAAGGCGGCGACCATGCGGCGCATAACCTCGTCCGTCATGGGGAGGCTGTCTCTCGCGACGAAGGTGGTCGCGGCGGTGATGTAGAGACGTGTGAGTCGGAGCAGGTCGTGGCTGAACACGAGGCGGTGGAAGAGCGCGAGCCTGGCCGCGGAGCCGGCGGAGTCCGCAAGGGAGGAGAGCTCGGCGATGGCGACGTCGGGCGCGAGCGCGCCTGGGTCGCGGTCGTCGGGGGAGGTGACGTGGGAGGAGGCATCTCGGGTGAGAGCGGAGGGGCGAAGCTGAGGCAGCGGTGGTGGTAGAGTGAGATAGTGTGATACTACTAAATTGTAAAAGAGAAGTAACGTGAATAATAAAAACAATACAAAGGAGAATAAAAAAGATAAAGAAGAGATTTACCATCAGATCCAACGGCTTTTAGAAAGCTAAATAAAAGTAGCGCTCTCAGAGGTTTCCATACCGTCCAGGAACGGTTGGCACCGTCTCTTGTTTGGGTTCTTATCATCCGACAGGAAATTCCATTCTTACCTTTTCACCAACTTACCTGCCAGAGTAGAAAAAGGCCAAACAATGCAGAGCCCTTTTGGACCAAAAGGCCCTTATGGCCAATAACAACCAAAGAGAGTGAAGGAGGGCTTATATGGCAATGCACAGCTCAGAGGGAGGCCAGTTGTGACCTCATTACTTAAGCTTAGCCAACACCTGGTCCTCCTTATTTTCCTTCCCCCAACTGAGAGTTCACCTAGAGCACAGCCAGAGCACAAGTCAGTAAGAGAGCGCTGCCTCTCTATTTCTTTGCCAAACCAAGCCTCAGCCCACTTCTCCCAGTTCAACCCTTCCCACTGAGAGCCAACCCAACCAAAGAAACACATAGAGGAGGTGAGGAAGAGAGAAATGGAGGAGAGGAGCTTGGGAGATTGGGGTAGACCAATGACGTGAGGACGGCGTCCACGGCGACCGCAAACCGCCTAGGACCACTGGAACCACGTCGAACCCAATCGGGACAAGGAGGAGGCGAGAAGGGCCAACGGAAACGCGTAGAGAGCATTGTCACCACCACGGCCATCGTCATCGCCTTCTCACCCCCACCCAACCCAAGCCAAGTAAAGTTCGTTTTCCCCAAACTTGTGTGACAAAAAGTAGAGCAAAACAAAACCTAGAAGTTAAATCAAAGTGCGTTAAAGAAGAGAGGATTAGATGGACCGTCCGGTGAAGTAGTGGAGTAGAGGTGCTTAGGCTAAGCTCGGGCACCTTGGCCAAAGCCAGGGTCACGAGGAACTCCCGGTGGCCATCCAGCGGCGCAGCCACGGCCGGGCTAGGCGTCAGCTTGGGGAGCCGACATCACCAAGGACGGCCGGACGAAGTCCGGGGCCTTGTTATGGGGAGCCGCCATGGCAGCGTGGGAGGGGGCGACGGCCGTGCTAACCGAGCGACGGCGCCGAGCGCCTCGCCACCGCGTGCGCACAAGGGAAGGAAAAAGAAAAGAGAAAGAGAGAGAAAAAAAGAGAAGGAAAAGGAAAAAAGGAAAGAAAAGAAAAAGGGAGAAAAAGAAAAGAAAAGTGGGGAGTTGGTACCTACGCGATAGGTCCTTAACCCCGTGCGTTCTATGCCAAAGTCGGGTTATGCGCGTAGAGTTGTCGCCGCTCGCTTAAACACTGGTTTTGATATGATGTGTTAAGTCGGGTTGACGTTTGTATAGGTGGAGGTCTTGGGTCGGAGCCATCCACGCATCGTCCCCGAGACTAATCAAGCAAGTGCATGGTAAAGTGGTAAATTCGAGTAGTATTTGCTGTTAGATGAATGATAGTGCATTGCTTACCATGTTGTGGTAAGTTAGCTATTTATGGATGCATAATGAAAAATGATGAATAACAATTGTTGAGACATGACATGCATAAATGGAGAACTTGCATTGCATGCATGTCATGAAAAAAAGATAGTGTTGTGGTATCATTGGTCCACTTTGTGTGGACGCTCCACGAGAGTGGAGATTGTGGTCCCTGTATGAAAATGACGAGCTACTGTGGTCCCTGTATGAAAAGGACAGGCTTGTGATCCTTGCATAGAAACAGGGCGGGCCTAGGTGAGCATCGACGGGTTGCTGGCTTTGCTATACCGGTATAGACTAAAGAGATAAGAGAGAAGTGCATGTGCATGTGCATATGCATAATGATTGGTTGATATGATCTGAAAGAGATTAAATGGAAATAAATGGCGATTGAAACTGTAATGGTTATGGACTGATTTGTGAACCTGTTATTTACTGTTTTGCTTTGTACTTGCTGAGTTTTTTGGACTCACCCCTTGCTTTTTTGAAGTTTTTTAGGTGACTGTTGAGGACGTCATGCACGGGCGGGAGTAGCACATGAATAATTTCATGAAACCAGCAGCACTCCTTGTATCACCTTTGTTAGTATATGTTTAGACTCTACTAGTATACTAGAGTAATTGCTAGAAATGCTTTGATGTATTAAGTTGCTGCAACATAAATAAATTAGTGTTTGTTTAAAATTTTTTTGTAGTTGATGGAATGGTAAAAATATGCAATGTGATAGTATTTCGGGCCTATAGAATGGATGGAGTGGCGAAGGCCATGGCCATGGCGATGGCTAGAGAGCATCTCTGTATGGAGCTATAATCCGCTTTTGGGAGGCGCATGCGGGCCACATTCACTATCTACGGTGAGAATACGCTTTGGAGAGGCGAATACGGCGCCGTATGTCATCAGTGGGACCCCGTCTTCCCGGTAAGAGAATTACGTCCTGTGTCAAGGACTTCTCTGCAAATACGTCTCCTTCACTAGTTTGCTGTCTGCCCCTCGTCCTCAACCCACCGGCGGTTCAGAACTGCTGGAATCGAATGTACACATTCGATGTGTAGGGAACGAATGAAAGAGGAAATGGCTAGAATATGTAAGTAGACAGCACATATATAGGAATGTGAAACCGCTACGCACAGCATGCTATAGCGGCCGTAGTGAGCTGTAGTAGTGTAGTGGCCATGACGGTCCCCATGCCCTCTAGTGTGCTATTCAAAACAGTGACAAAATATAATCTTTTTTCCTGTTTGAGATCATCATTTTTATCACCTTTGCATGAGAGGAAATTTGAAAGTAGGCAACATATCACCTAGCCTCTTGTTTCAAGTTGTTGTTTTAATACCTTTTCCATTGATTTGGTGCCCCAACCGACCGGGGTGCACTCTAAGGTTGAGTTGCACTAGACATGTCGCACATTTATCTACATTATCTCATTTTTGTTATTCACAACTACAGTCTGAATCTGAGGAGTTGTTTTTGGGTTGCAATTGATGGCTTTTGGATATGTTTTTAGAGACGGTAGTGGAAGATAGAGATGCTGACATGGACGATGTATGTGCTGGCGAGCTTAGGAAGCCGTTTGGACAAGCAGTTTTGAGAAGCCGTTTGGAGAAGTCACCCTATTTATTTCGACTTCGGAAGAAGCTGAAACCAGAAGCTCAAAAGAATATGGTTGAACTTGATATTTTATACAAAAGTAATATATATTAAATTGAGAATTATCTTCTTATAGACTTTTGTTTTCTTATTTGTATATGTCATATTCCTTTGTAATACTCCTTGTACTCTCTCATACATAGTGCTCTTTGGGCTTTATGAATATACACACAATATTCATAACAACTCCCACCACACCTACTTCCAGACATTCAGTTTTCAGACAAACGAAACACTGCAGCCACCTCCATTACAGACTTCTAAGCGAGCCCTATTTCCATTATCTTGTATGCGTCGTAGCGATCATAGACAATAGTGTTTGATCCACAAAACCACGACAGCAACACTAGCCATAATCCAATGTAGAACGCCGGGTAAGAGCAAGTGAAATGTGGTAAGGAGGACGAAGCAAAAGATGTGGCAATTCAACAAGAACAAGCACATGTAGGAAATTGTACATAAAAGCACCATCAATTGGAGTAATATTACAACACAACGAGTGAATACACGCTTACAGGAGCTGTGAGGATTATGACTAGGTAAATAATCTATTGCTCTTTTGATGATTCGTTGTACTCATCACTAACCACACTGGGGGCATTCCCAATCTTGCTTGCTAGTCCCTTGATCTGAGACACCTTTTCCTTGGCATCTTTAGGTGCCTGACTGCTAACCGTAAGAAACACCTGTTGGAGACGTGCAAGGTTTTCCAGGCCGTAAACACCCTCCACCATTCTGAACTTCATCTCAAGCCTCTGAAGCTCTGGCATTGCCCCCTCTAGGAAGCTCAGAGGTGGCAGCACTGGTGCCGAGAAGCGTAGAAGTTTAAGCTTTTCGAATCCCCCAGCAGGCACAAAGATCTTCCCTCCTGACTCCAGTGTATTCTTGTGGAGAATCTTGAAAACACTTGGAGCTCTGTTTTCTGCATCCAGTGAAAAAATGAGAGAGAACAGCTCAGGCAGCGTACCAAGAACTGGCAAAGTATCTGTCGTGAGTGAAGTTAACGACAGAGTTAGCTTCTCAAGGTTATGCAGATCGCCAATCCACTTGGGCACTCTGGACAACTTTCCCGAAAGCTCGAGGGTCTGCAGGTGTTCCGGCGGTGCTTGCGAAGAATTGAGAGAGCGGTCAAGGAAGCCGGTGAAACTATCGTCAATTGCAAGGAACTTGAGGGAGCAGCTGCTCAGATGCTCAATGGCAGCGAGCAATAACTCGTCATCTTTCTCGTTGAAGTTTCTAAGTTTGTAAATGGAAAGTTTCTTCAGATTGGTGAGGTTCTGCAAGGCTGCAAGCGGACGCAGGACTTTCCGTAAAGCCGCTTTGCGTCCGAACTGCCGCTCCAATCGCCAGGACCGACTGCCCACATCTCCGTTCTTGGAGATGTCAGCCGTAGGGGTTCCGACGGCAGTATCCAGTGCGCGCGCTCCATCTCCGTACTCTGGGCTGTCCGGCGTAGGGGTTCCGACGGCCGTAGCCGGTGCGTGTGCTCCATCTCCGTACTCTGGGCTGTCTGCCTCCCTGACGGATCCGCCCATGGCTGCACCTGAGCTTCCACATATCTCAATCCCAGATAGTGTCTGTAGAGCTGTCATTTTTGTGATTCCTTCCGTTAATGTCAATGCTATCCGCTTGCTTTTATTGCCAGTAAGCAGATGCGCCATTCGCTCAAGCCTCTCAACTGATGAAGGCAACTTTCTGACGTTTGTCTCCCTTATATCAAGTACCTCCAGATATTCCAGCCTGCCTATTTCCTTTGGAATCTTCTCAATGCCCGTCCGGCGCAGGCTCAGGTACTTCAACTGATGCCTTTTGCATATGCCCCTAAGCT
This sequence comes from Dendrocalamus latiflorus, assembly GCA_017311315.1. Taxonomy (NCBI): domain Eukaryota; kingdom Viridiplantae; phylum Streptophyta; class Magnoliopsida; order Poales; family Poaceae; genus Dendrocalamus; species Dendrocalamus latiflorus. The sequence continues at coordinate 27,755,293 of CM029642.1, forward strand.
GGTGGAATGACAAATCCTTGCAGCCTTCAAGATCAAGCACTTGCAGTATCTGAAACTTGAGAAAGGAAGAATGCACTGCCTTGAAACTCTCCGATACCGTCAACGATCGGACGTGCGACAATTTCATCCTCTCCACTGTTTCTTTTTCTTGCCGATCACTTCTATGGACAGAGAGCCGGCGTACCTTGTAGCTTGGAAATGGCGTCTGCCAGTGACCACCAACTACGGTGATGAAATTCTCGTCGCTTGACTTGGAAACAATGTACTCAAGAACCATGTCATGGATTTGATAGTTCTTCACCTTGCCATTACTGCTGTTGTTGACTGGCCGAATTAAGTTCCTGCTAACGAGTTCATTGAAGCAGTCTTCAGAAACTTCCTCGATAGTCTTCCCATGCTTCTCAGTAATGAATCCTTCAGCTATCCATCTTCTGATCAAACGCTTTCGGCTGATACAAAAGCCCTTCTGAAACATGCTCAAGTACAACAAGCAGGTCTTAAGATCGGCCGGCATATCATTGTAGCAGTGGTTAAGTATTTGTGTCACTCCTTCCGAGGTGAGACTTTTCTCCAACTCTGCACTTAAAAGCTTGTCCACTTCACCCAATTGGTCATCTAATGTCGATCCTGACTTCAGTTTACTAGCCACAAGCCCTGCTACTACAATTACGGCCAAAGGCAGGCCTCCACATTTCTTCAAAACAGCTCCAGTTCTGGAATCATCTGGAGCACTGGAGACAATTTGACGAAACAAATTGTACGATTCCTTGTCTTCGAGTGGCTTGTGCGCACAGACTTGACCTTGTTGACGACGGCAGGCTTCAGCAACATATTTAAACCTTGTTGTCACAACTATGCTACCACCCTTCTTATTTTTGGGCAAAGAATCCCTAATATTTTCCCATGCTGATACAGACCATATGTCATCTATCAAGATAAGGTACCTATTCCAAGCATTATTTAGGATCTAAGTAAGTATTACAAGAATAGCATAATTTATACCACAAAGGGTTGACTCAAGCAAATGAGACGTGAGAATCGAACAGAAAAGTAACTTGTAAAGAAACGCCAATAATGCGTGAGCTGATACTACTTGCCAGTTAAATCGTGATAGGAGGATTAAGTAAATCCTCGCTAGTGATTGCAAACTATAGTAGATTTTGCTAAGTAAATACTAACCGTCTCTTCGCGGTTGTGCAATCATGGTCATAAAAGGAATGATGGTCACTCTACGAATTTAGAAGTGGCACTACGAATTACATAATAGGATTTATTGCGTGAAGAGTAAATTAAGGCACCTTTTTCTCTCTTTTTTTATGATTACAAGAAAGACGTACACGTACGCACACCACCACACGCACACACACGCGAATGCATCTTACTAAGCACAAACCCAGAAATACAGAAGTCAGAGAAAAATCCGCACCTCACAAAGGAACACTCATATGTACATAAAAGTAGATAGCAGGATTTCAACATTGGTGGGCAACTCAATCGCCCTACCAAGAGATAGTTCTCAGTCAATTAAGACACCTAGTGCTACTGGTGTAAACATATTTGGTATTGATCTTTCCAAATCCATGTTTTATAAAAGGTTAAATGAATTCGAGTTGAATCAAAATATTGCTTGCATTCAAATATGAATTAAAGAATCAGGTAAGAGTTTGGATCATACCTTTTTCCATTTAGGTATGATGGTCAATGAAGGAACATCTACATAGTTTTAAATTAGTTCCGTTTATTGTTTGTTTGTCCGTTTGGAGGTAAGACTAAATGACTAGATACAATCACGTGGATACAAAAACACACACATACATTTATCATAAACAAAAAATGTTTTTGTGATTGCTACTAATACTAAAACTTGAGCGAAATTATGAAATAACATATTTAATGATCAAATGTGACCGATTACCTCGTGCTAGGTAAAGTTTTGGCTATTAGCCCGTGTCTAAGTTGGTGTGCTCTTAAAAATTCCTAACCAGCATTAACTGTGCTTAAGGAAAAATGAAATAGAAACTAGCAGAGAGCGAAAACTAATATACCTGTTAGCTTTTAATTGGCCACTGAGCTCCCTTTTGAGCCGGTCTTCTCCCCAATCCTCAATTCCGTCGACAGGATTCTCAGAAGCACCGGCCTGCTGCTTCCGCTGCTCATGGAACTGCTTGACAAGACTCCTCAGAAGCGTCAGGAGATTGTGATAGGTTGCTTTTAGGATCTCCTAGGTTAGATCTAGAGGTGTTCATCTTTAGGGTTCGTGTTCTTGAAGTAAAACCGAGAGGGAGAGAGGGGTACCGACCTTCGGATGTAGAGGAGGAGGAGGTGGCCATCTCGGGGACGCTCGGTGAAGTCTGCGCACGGGCAGCGACGGTCGGGGAAGAGGTGCGGGCTCCTCCGGCGGCGGCGTGTCCCGGGCGGCGGCGACCTCCTTGGCGGCGGCGGTGAACGGCGGTGGTACTTCCCGTCGCTTCAGCGCCCCCCTCTTAGATCGGTCTTAGGGTTTTGTCGGTGGGGTGGCGGCGGCACGGTCAACCTTGGGATGCGTGCCGCCCAGCCCCCACCTCTGTATTTATAGCGCTGGCGACAGGGGCCCACCAGCCAAACGGGCTGGGCGCCCCCGATCAGGGCGCGGTCAAGGGCTGGGCTTTGGCCGTTGGGCCAAAGCCCTGAGATCACTCTAACATTCTCCCCCTTGATCTCAGTCTATACTTTATCTTTTAATTACTTTTGACTTTACACATTCCATCACAGATTAGTGCATAGAACATGTCTCATCGTCACGGTCAATCGCCGATAGATTCAACAGTTACAATACACCTCTCTGTTCTGAAACAGTTACTTTAATCTTTGGGCCATCTTTTAGTCCAGGAATCATAGGCTTTCCCTTAAACCCATGCCGGCTACATGTTCTCTGAACACGTTGGGTGGTAAGCCTTTTGTAAGCGGATCCGCTAACATCTTTGCGGTACTTATATGCTCTAGACTTATAATTTGATCCCGAACTTTATCTTTCACAACATAGTACTTTATGTCAATGTGTTTGGCAGCACCACTTGACTTATTGTTGTGGGCATACGTTACTGCGGGTTCATTATCGCAGTACAACTTAAGTGGTCTATTGATGTCGTCAACCACTTTTAAACCGGGTATGAACTTCTTTAGCCAGTTCACCTGCCCCGTAGCCTCATAACATGCTACAAACTCGGCATACATTGTGGACGATGTAGTGACGGTTTGTTTTGAGCTTTTCCACGATATAGCTCCTTTAGCGAGAGTGAACACATATCCGGATGTAGACTTTCTATCATCTCCCGCAAAATCAGAATCTGTATACCCCACTATATGGAGTGAATCTGATCTTCTGTATGTCATCATGAGGCCTTTTGTTCCTTGCAAATAACGCAAGACTTTCTTTATCAATTTCCAATGTTCTATTCCAGGATTGCTCTGGAATCTGCCAAGTAACCCGGTAACAAATGCTAAGTCAGGGCGTGTGCACACTTGAGCATACTGTAAGCTTCCGACAGCTGAAGCATATGGAACCGCTTTCATTTGATCGATCTCATACTGGTTCCTGGGGCATTGAAAATCCCCATATCTGTCGCCCTTGACTATAGGTGCAGGTGATGGACTACATTTATGCATACCAAATTTCTTTAAGACTTTCTCTATGTATGCCTTTTGTGACAGTCCCAATACCCCTTTGTTTCTATCTCGGTGAATTTCGATCCCTAGAACGAACGAGGCTTCACCAAGATCTTTCATATCGAAGTTTGAGGACAAAAACTTCTTTGTTTCCAGTAGCAGATTAACATCACTACTAGCTAGTAGGATATCATCCACATACAGGATTAGGAAGATGAACTTCCCATCTTTAAACTTTGCATAAACACAGTTGTCCTCAACATTCTCTTTAAACCCAAATTTTCTTATTGTACTGTCAAACTTCAAGTACCACTGTCTTGAAGCTTGCTTTAACCCATAAATCGATTTCTTTAGGCGGCATCCCATTCTTTCATTTCCTTCCATGACAAAACCTTTCGGTTGTGCCATGTAAACATTTTCCTCCAAATCCCCATTAAGAAATGCCGTCTTTACATCCATCTGATGTAACTCTAAATCATAATGTGCTACTAATGCCATTATGATTCTGAAGGAATCTTTACATGAGACTGGAGAAAATGTCTCATTGTAATCAATCCCTTCTCTTTGCGTAAAGCCTTTTGCCACAAGTCGCGCTTTATGTCTTTCTACATTCCCTTGGGAGTCATGTTTAGTCTTGTAGACCCATTTACAGCCTACTGTTTTGGCTCCTTTAGGAATAATTTCCAAGTCCCAGACTTTATTAGTCTTCATGGACCTCATTTCCTCTTCCATGGCCTCAAGCCATTTTGAGGAATTTTCGCTTCTCATGGCTTCTTCAAATGAGGTGGGATCATCCTCCATTTGAAATTCCTCTGTATTATAAATCTGATAATCATCAGAAATAGCTGATCTTCTTACTCTTTGAGACCTCCTCGGGGCCTCCTCATTTGGTACATCTACTGTTTGAGGCTGCTGTTGCTCCCCCTCATCTGTGGCAATAGGTTCTATATGATCCTGAAGAACAGGTTCTTCATTCTCATTCATTGTTGCCACGGGAGGAACAATAACAGGTGCTGGCACCACAGTGTCTTGCACCGTCGGTGCAGCGACAGCAGGTAGTGTGAAGAATGGCTCTTGAATCATCGGAGTGGGCGCATACACCCGCTTCTCTTCAAGATCAATCTCTCGAGCTACCATGCTCCCCCTCATCATTTCATCCTCTAAGAAGACAGCATGTCTCGTTTCTACAAACTTTGTGTATCTGTCTGGACAGTAGAAACGATAACCTTTTGACTTTTCAGGGTAGCCAATGAAATGACAACTTACTGTTTTGGGATCAAGTTTCCCAAGGTTTGGGTTAAATACTTTAGCCTCAGCAGGACTCCCCCACACACGTAAGTGGTTTAGTGAGGGAACTCTTCCTGTCCACAACTCGTACGGTGTTTTGGGCACCGACTTACTGGGCACTCTGTTGAGAATATGAATGGCGGTTTTCAACGCCTCCATCCATAAACTCAATGGGAGTGTGGAGTAGCTCATCATACTTCGCACCATATCCATCAGGGTACGGTTGCGTCTTTCAGCTACTCCATTTTGCTGAGGTTCGCCCGGCATAGAATACTGGGCCACTATTCCATTTTCCTGTAAAAACCTCGCAAAAGGTCCAGGAACTTGTCCATATGGGGTATGTCGACCGTAGTACTCCCCCCCACGATCAGATCGGACTATCTTAATCTTTAAATCGTGTTGGTTTTCAATTTCAGCCTTAAATATCTTGAATTTATCCAAGGCTTCATTTCTTTCTTTGATTGGATAAATATATCCATAACGGGAGTAATCATCTGTGAATGTTATGAACGAGTCATATCCATCCACACTTTTCACAGGAAAAGGACCACAAATATCTGTGTGAATGATTTGTAGAACTCCTGTGCTTCTTTTAGCGTCTTTTTTAATTTTCTTTACATATTTTCCTTTAATGCATTCTCTGCATTGTTCTAAGTCTGAGAACTCTAATAGAGGAAGAATATCATTCTTTACTAGTCTTTCTATTCTCCCCCTCGAAATATGGCCTAAACGACAGTGCCATAATTTCGACGACTCATCTAGAGTTTTCTTTCGTTTTCTGTTTACATTTGTAGACGAGGATTCAATCACTTTTTCGCACGCAACGTTCTCATTATCGCATACTACATTCACATCATCACACAATGATAACAAATAAAGCTCATTCTGTAATATGGCAATACCAACACATTCTTTATTAAACATTATTTCGCACTTGCCATTTCCAAAATTGCAATCATAACCATCTTTGTCCAAATTTGACACACTAATCAAATTCCTCTGTAAAGAGGGTACAAAAAGGACATCTCTAAGTAAAAGAGTGGAGCCATTAGCTAATTCTAATGAAAGATCGCCAACGGCTTCAACTTCAGCTTCGACTCCATTTGCAACTTTAATGCATCTTTCTCTTCTTTGCGTAGTCCTCGTCGAACGGAATCCCTGTAATGAATTAGCAACATGAACAGTTGCTCCTGAGTCAATCCACCAAGTGGATTTCGAATATTGTACATACAGGCATTCATTTATAAAGGTAATAATGTTCTCACCTTTCTTAGCCATTATCATCTTTAAGTAGTCAGGACAATCCTTCTTGTAGTGTCCCGTCTTCTTGCAGTGAAGGCACTGGTCTTTGTCTACAGCAAATTTATTCTGTTGAGGCTGATGTACAGAGGTTTTGCCCTTGTTCTTTGAGAAGGGGTTACTGTTGTAATTCCTTTTCTTGTTTTCCCTCACAAAGTTGATAGCACCACCATGTGAGGATTTGATTCTTTCCTCCTCTTGCACGCACATAGCTATGCACTTTTCCATGTCCCATTTCTCGGGTTGCATATTATAGTTGACAACAAAGGTGTCAAACTCTTTTGGCAAAGAAGCAAAAACCAAATGAATAAGGAACTCATCCTTGAGAGCCAAATCCATCGGTTTAAGTTTAGATGCCAAGTTGCTCATTCTAAGAATGTGCTCTCTTATGCCATTGCCACCGCCAGAATACCTCTCTGTTACCAGCTGCTTAATCAGCTGTGTAGCATAAGTCTTTGAAGAGCCAGTGAACTGACTCTTTATTTTATCAAGGTATTCAGTGACAGTGTCACACTCTGCAATTGAGCCCAGAATAGCAGGCTCAATTGTGTTCTTTATCACAGCCATACATTTCTTGTTGGCTGTGGTCCATTTCTTATGATCAAGATCATAAGACATCTGTAAGGGAGCATGGTCCCTCTGTCTGTTCTGCCATGCAGTATCATCCTCATTCTGTTCCCTCACTGGCGCCAAAGGCTCAGTGGGACGTGCTGTAGTGAGGACCCAGTCCACCTCAGCCAAGATAAACGCTAAGTCTATCTTTTTCTTCCACTCTCCATAATTATCACCTTTGAGAATGAGGATTTCTCTAATACAACTCATTAAGTTGTATACTCCTGAAAAAATATTTCAAATACAGTGAGAACGTAACATCAAAATCATATGCCTTATTTCCAACGTTGGTCAAAAATACGACATACGATTTAAAATAATTCTATCATACATTAAATCTACATCACCGTTGGGCAGAAATAGAAATAATGCATGAAATTAACATTAAAAAAATTTATAATACTGTTATTAACAACGTTGGTCAGAAAATAACAATATCATAAATCTCTGGAAATTTTAACTATTTTTCCAAATTTAAATTCTCCCGTTGGTTCGAATTTAATAATGAAAAACAGTCAATATTAACTTTTGCAGCGGAAACTGTAATTATTCTAAAAATAATTCAATATTCAGAAGCATCATAACTATTCTCTTTTAATCTCTGAAAATTTAACACGTTGGTGCAAAAATTTCCAGAAATTTTGGGTCAAATTTCAATCAAAATTCATCAAAAAATACTTCTGAAAATCAATTAAACATCAATTTCGGGTTTTACTGTGCATTCTGCCATTTCGGCCTGCTCGGCCTGGCCCACGGCCCACGGCCCACGGCGGCCTGACCGCGCAGCCTCACGCTCGCGGCCCGCTCGGCCGGCCTCTCTCGCGCGCCTCACGCGCCCACGCGCGCGCGGACGCCATCAGCGCCGCGGCCCAACTCGCTCTCAGCCGTTGGATTCGCATCCAACGACTGCAAACCCGCACAGCCGCGCGCGCGCGCGCGCGCGACGCGCTGCCCCGCCCTCCGGCCGCAACCTGGGCCTGGGCCGGGAAAGCGCTCGCCCGCCTGGGCCTAATCTCGCCCGCGCCGCGCCGCGCGATCTGATCCGTCCAACACAATCCGACGGCTCAGCGGGGTTTGCGCCCGATCAAAACCAGCGCGGCGGACGCTCCCCGAACCCTAAACACTTCTCTCCTCTCCCTCTCCTCTCGCGCCCGAGCGACCGCGAAGCGGCGGCGGCGGCGATTACGTGCACGCCGCCGGAGAAGAAGAAGAAGAGTCGGCGCCGCCGCGGGCCCTCTCGCCGGCGTGCGCGCTCCCCCGAGAGGGAGCGCGCCGCCGTCGAGCGGCTCCGTGTCGGCGCCCCTGTCCCGCGTGTCGACGGCGGCCGCATGTGGAGCGCCGGCGAGCCCACGGCTCGGCCGGTCTCCCGCACGCCAGCGACGACGACGGTGGTCCGGTAAGTCCGGTCTTTTCAGATCTAGGATTAGGGTTTAGCCCCAGTTCCCCTCTCTTTTCTTTTCTGTTTTCTAGGGTTCGGGGGGGTTTCTTTCTTCGCTTTTCTTCCCCTTCTAGATCTACACCTAGATCGGCTCTGATACCATTGATAGGTTGCTTTTAGGATCTCCTAGGTTAGATCTAGAGGTGTTCATCTTTAGGGTTCGTGTTCTTGAAGTAAAACCGAGAGGGAGAGAGGGGTACCGACCTTCGGATGTAGAGGAGGAGGAGGTGGCCATCTCGGGGACGCTCGGTGAAGTCTGCGCACGGGCAGCGACGGTCGGGGAAGAGGTGCGGGCTCCTCCGGCGGCGGCGTGTCCCGGGCGGCGGCGACCTCCTTGGCGGCGGCGGTGAACGGCGGTGGTACTTCCCGTCGCTTCAGCGCCCCCCTCTTAGATCGGTCTTAGGGTTTTGTCGGTGGGGTGGCGGCGGCACGGTCAACCTTGGGATGCGTGCCGCCTGGCCCCCACCTCTGTATTTATAGCGCTGGCGACAGGGGCCCACCAGCCAAACGGGCTGGGCGCCCCCGATCAGGGCGCGGTCAAGGGCTGGGCTTTGGCCGTTGGGCCAAAGCCCTGAGATCACTCTAACAGATTGAACTTCTGCGACGCCTGCACGGATGCCCTGCAATCGAAGTCGTCTCCAAACTTGCGGTACACCGCCATGGCGAGTGTGGTCTTGCCAAGGCCGCCAAATCCGAAAATGGCAAAGAACCTCAGCTGAGGCGGGTTGTGCTTCCCCTCGTCCAACCATCGCTTGGCCTCCTCCATGGCACCCTCGATGCCCACGGGCTCCTTGGTGCCGATGAGCTGGGGGGTTGGGGTTAGAACGTCTCTAGGAGCATCAGTTTCCACGGGGTTGCTGCCGCCATCTTTAGGGATTATCTCCACCGCATATCTCGTGCGCCGGTCGCTGACGTGCTGCGCCCGGAGCTTGAGGTTGCCGATCTCGTTGGCGATGCCGCGGCGCGCGTACAGCGTGGTGAGCAGGTACCACGCCCTCCGGAGGTACATCAGCTTGTCGGTACCGCGGGGCTCGCGGCCGAGGCGGTGGCCGATGTCGTCGATGCAGTCCTCGATGTCGTAGGCCACCTCTCGCACCTGCTTCATCCAGTCCCTCCTCTGCTCGTCGTGGCCGTTGGCCCGCTTGAGCCTGTTGAGGAAGGCCTGCATGCTGGCCAGCTCGTCGTTGATGTACTGGACGTCGTCGCGGACGCCTTGGATCAGGGTGTACTCCTGGGCGAGAAGGCCTCCGAGCTTGCCGACGAGGGATTTCACGGCGTTGCTCGAGGCACCGACGACGAGCTCCATTGTCGGTCTGCTCGCTCGTCTTGCTCCCGTAAGTACACCCCCAACACGGATAGATCTCCCGCCCTTGCCTTGCCTTTACTTTTGCCTTTCAACTTGCAGGCAGTTACCAACACATTCCACTGTTTTTTGAGGTTAAATCAGTCGATTTTTTTGTCATATATACAACATTTTCACCTATTTATATATTTTAATATATACATATATATACAATATTTCTTAGTGAAAAATGTTACAGTTATCGAAAAAATATTACAGATATATTAAAATATTGTATACATAGACAAAAAATATTACAAATATGATAAAAACATATTATATACATGATAAAAAAATCGACTGATCTAGACTTAAAAAACAGTATAGCACGTCCGTAAGATTTATCGTATACAGATGACACCGTCCCAAATTACGCCCTCCTTACCAGCTAAGCACGCAAGTTGATTTATGGTATCAAGTTGACTGGCACTTTGCTAAAAAAAAAATCTAAGTTTCGAGATCTGAAAACTCGTTGAAACTTTTAAGTCTCCCACCAGCAATGTCATTTTTTTTGCCCACAGCAAGTCGCTCGTCGGGCGTGCTGCATGCAACTGGCACATGATCGTGCTGATGCATGGCATATCCACATGGGTATCCAATGGACCGTAATTACTATACCAGTGCAACTAATTCGCGTGGAATTCTTTATTATTGATGGCTAAAACGAAAGTTAATAACTCGACAGCACTCCCGATCGAGGATGCTATTTTAGCAAGGGATAGACTATTGCACAGGTTGAAATTTTTTTATCTTTCAGTCACCTAAAGTTGCACTTTGAATCACCTGAAGTTGTATATATTTTTTTTGGAGGGGGCTGCAATTTTAGTTGATTGAGAGTGCAATTTCAGGTCACCTGAAGTTGCACTCTGAATCACCTAAAGTTGCAGCTGTTTTTTAGGGGGCTGCAATTTTAGTTCATTGAGAGTGTAATTTCAGATGACTGAAATATAAAAAAATTTCAGTCGCCTGTGCAATAACAAAACTGTTTTAGCAAACTACTACCCTCAAGTGTCTCTCGTCTAGTCTTCTGGAAACCCCAGCCGGTCGGGGGGAGCGAGACGGAGAGAGATGGCGGATGCAGCTCCCGACGATGAGCACAAGGCTCGGATGGAGCTTGAGTTCCTTCGTATGAGGATCTCCGTGGTGCTGCCGCGGGACGCTAGTCCTGGGACTGCGCGAGTCACCACCAACGCCCGCGTCCGTTCCCTCTGGAAGTTGGTGGAGATGGAGCTGAGAGCCGTTATTTCAGCGCTGCGTCGTCACCTGGCGTTGAAAGAGCTTGAGTTCCTTCGTATGAGGATCTTCGTGCAGCTGCTGCGGGACGCTAGTCCTGGGACTGCGCGAGTCAGCACCAACACCAGCGACCGTTCCCTCTTGAAGTTCATTGACATGGAGCTGAGCGCCATTCTTGCAGCGCTGCGTCGTCACCTGGCGTTGAAAGAGCAGGGAGCAGATCGTGTCGTCGACGACCAGCACATGAAACAAGAGTGGTTGAAATGGATTCATGTGCTGTCCAGACACATCGAGCGCCTCCTCGATAGGCCGCATCCATGTCACGCGGTAGTGCTGCACAGAGCCGCACGCTGCTGCTGCCGCCGTATTGCTGAGCCCGAGTACTGGGGGGAGTTGGCAGACATTGCAAACTTGTTAGCCTTTGTCGGCCAACACCCCTTGATGTATAAGCATCTTCTACTGGTCGGTGACGATGGTGATGAGGCGGCCTCTACCTCATCACGGACATATCATCATCATCTTCCTTACCGGTTAAAGCCATTGTTGCTATACATGGTGAGCATGTTTCCACAGGGATACAAATTTGACAAGAATCGTCTGATCTGGAAATGGGATTCGGAAGTACTGAGTAAAGCAGAGGAGTATTTCTCGGAGCTCGTCGATAGGAAAATGATCATCCAGGCAGCAAACTATGGACACAAGCCTGCTGCTGAAGCGGAGGACTGCCGCTGGCAGGTCAATCCTGATATGCTGCAGTTCCTCGCCTCCGAATCAGCCGACAAGGGTTTTGTTTGTACCAGCGGCATGCTCAACTCAGCAGCAGCAGCAGCAGGCGGCGACAGCGACAGTACTCAGGTACTACGCCGGCTATCCCTCCACCAACCTGATCCGGAGCTCCCAACGCTGCTGGCAACAATGGATCTATCTCATACTCGTTCACTAGCTGTTTCTGGTGCAGTGGACCGAATCCCTCTTGGTAAGTTTATCTATTTGACGGTGTTGGATCTTGAAGGTTGGGAGAACCTGAAGGATGAAGACCTGCGGCAGCAGGTATGCAGCACAATGTTTCTGCTGATGTATCTGAGCGTAAGGAACACAGGGGTCACCAGGCTCCCACCCGAGACCAAGGAGCTGCGCTGTCTGCAGGTATTGGACGTAAGCCACACGAAGATAAGGCAGCTGCCTGAGCAACTTGTTGAGCTTGGAGAGTTGCGGAGTCTGCTCGTTGGTGGTGATGGAAGTAATCCCGATGAAACAGTGGCAAAGGTACCGGAGGGGATAGTGCGTAGCGAGTACTTGCGCGTACTAGCAACTGTTGATTTAAGCGAATGGTCTGCCAGCTCTGTAGAGGCTCTTGGTGGCCTACGGAACTTGGAGGTGCTTGCAATAACATGGTCTTTTCACCAGTGCGCTGACGGAAGATACCAGGACGCTCTACGGTCATCCATCGAAAAATGGAAGAAGCTCAGGTCCCTGACAATCCACTGTGGGCTCGGTTGTTCCATGGAGTTCCTGGGCTCCCTGTCTCATCAGCCTGAGAAACTTGAGAAATTCAAGGTAACAACCGGAAGATTTGTCAGTGTTCCCCAATGGATCAAAGGGCTCGAGCATCTTTCTTTCTTGCAAATCACGGTTTGCAATCTAGGGACAGATGATCTGACGATCCTCGGGGAGTTGCCCAAATTGCAGTGCCTTGTGCTCGGCTTGGACTTCCTCCCAGGAGAAGCCATAGTGATTCGAAGCGAGGAGTTCAGCCAGCTCCGGACATTCTCGGTCCATTGCCTAGTGCCATGTATGACTTTTGAAGGAGGAGCAATGCCGGAACTCACATACCTTGACCTGGAAATAATCTGCTCAGTCCCACCGAATCAAGAGATTGTTCTTTCAGGCATCAGCAACCTCGAGACGCTCAGGGAGGTAGTCCTTCGGTACAGCGAATGTTACAGCGACAGCTCCAGCGTGAAGAAGACGGTCGTGGCGGTGAAGAATGAAGTTAAGCGTGGCGGCCCGAAACTCTTCATCAATGGCACCCAACATGTTCAGGCAGAGGCAGGTGATGAGGAGACAGCGAGGAAGACGACGACAGAGATTCAGAGTGAAATTGAAATTGAAGGCGAAATCGAAAGTGAATCCCAGAAGCCGTGACAAGGTAAGCTTTCTGTTACTTGCTACCATTGCTTACTGTGATTAACACCGGTTTTGTGACACATTTCCATATTTGCTGCTTCAGCGCAGGGGCAAACATGTTAGCTCCCTCAGCTATCTGCAGTCAAGAACGAAGTAGGAGTTGCAGCTTTGCAATCTATGTTGCAGAATGGTGCATCACTTCCTACTAATCGCGCTTCTATATTGCCGTTGGCTGCTTCTATTTGTATCCTTGTGTCAGGTCACGTATCGGTTACTTTTCCATATTGTCAGGTAATTCGTCTGTTTAGTCATGCCATGTGGTGTGTGTTCGTTTGGTCATAATGTGCCAGTGTGTCGCTTCAAGACTGCCAACTAATGTATCCGTCTGGTCATGCCGTATAAGTATGTTTTTTTGTGACATGTAAGGGTGTACTGTTACGAGCTGTATGTCTACGTGTAAAAGATTTGTGAGATATTAATGTATCAGTATGTTACCAGTAAGAATTTCAGATGATGTATCGGTTGGGTCATAATATTATGCGCAAGATTGTGCCAGAGCATTCTTCGAACTTCCTCGTGCCGTCATAGTGAATCGACGCATTTTCAAACTACAAATCACCCAGCAGTGCAAATCATCTGTATGCAATATAAGGCCTTCCTCCAACGAGATTCTACTTCTGACTTCTTAATTTCATCTTTTTTTTCTTATTTATTTACATTATCTATACTGATATAACTTATTTATTTTTTTAAAATTTTAAAATTTAATTACAAACAATAGTTACAATGTATTTTCAGCCACTACAGTGAACAAAGCTCGAAGACTAGCACTACTACAGACGGCGTTATCATAAACAGTTCAACATTGTCATCACAGACGGTTTCTGAATCGTCTGCATTTATGTGTCAGTGATAATAGGTGGTTATTACAGATGACTCCAAAACCGTCTATGATAAATTAAGACACAGACGGTTTTTGATATTAACTGTCTGTAATATTGTATATATCACAGACAGTTGTTTCTGTGATAGTTACAGCACAGATGATTTTCTATGAACTGCCTGCGATGTAGTCATCCAGTATAATCTCTTTTGTAGTAGTGTAGCCTTATAAACTCTTTAGAGCATGGCCTAAATCGCCTAACAAAGTAAGGAGGGCACTGCAGGACACAGATCGAAACGAAATGCAGCATCAAATATAACAAGATTGACGAAAAAGTAGGTTAAGACTGCAATGTAAGCAGCTTTTGATTGCTGAATGTACACATGTTCACAAACATCTACAAAGCTGCTTGTCCATTGCTGCAACAACAATGTCTGACAAGCAATACACCATCAGTAGGTAAAATCTGCGCAGATTATCTCCATGCGTTGGCGGTGAACCAGCGCCAACTGAACCAAAATTACTCCTTGGGGTCTCTCAAATGCCAGCCAGAAAACAAGTTGAGAAATGATAGTTTAGGACAGGTGATACTGTCTAAAGCCAAATGTAAAGACTATCGAGTAACGCTATATGCTAGATACATAATATGATCGCATAATTAGTCACCACTTCGATTCAACATTCAAGTCGTTGGCAGTAGCAAACCTACCGTATATAGTGACTAGTGAGTGGTTCGCAAACAAGACATATAGGTTACAACAAATATGGCAACCGAATCTCCTAGACATCTATACCATCTTTTAAATGTTTTTCTTTCTTTTACCACCTAAATGTATCAAATAAGGCAAGCTACAGTCTTACACTCCCAAGAAAGCAAAAACATAGGGCCGATCAAGATAACTTAGTTGTATTTATTTCTATTATTTAATAAATAACAGCTTGTTAGTAGTAAACTCTTCGCTATCTGAGTATACCAATAGGAGGAGAGAACAAAACTGACAACAAAATTCCTTAACTAACAAATATGCAGTCATCATGATTTGCTGTCAAAGGAAGTCTTACCTCAGAGAAATTTGTAAAGCTTTTGAGTTAAATCTTGATGTTGAAGTAGTCGGAATCAAAATGGTGCAACCTAACATATCCATCTTCACCACCACTCGAAAAGCTATTGACATTATATAGATAAACAATATTAACATTTTAGATTTCAGCAAAGTAAAAACAGGACTACGGAAGTCCAAAGCAAAAACACTTCCTCAACAAACAACTTGGTACAATAAATTAGGCATCCCAAAAGAAAGAATATTTTATTTATCTACTTCCTTGCTTACACGATGAATCCCGAATAGGTAAAACAAATAAATGGATGTTTGCATAAGCTAAAGCAACAAACATCAACAACGAAGCCTTTTGTCCTAAACAAGTTGCGCAAGCTAAAGCTGCTCTCATAAATTTATTTTTCACCAATAGAAATTAGAATAGAGTATATAACCAAATCTGATTGGCAATAATCGTTGAGCCAACATATTGTCAAAGTGCAACAATTGCTAGACAATGTGCTCAGTACTCATTAAACCAAGAAAAATTAAGTGGCACAAAGAAGTACAAACTTTCAGCAATGGAACCTCAACTTTAATATAGAATATTCCTTCAAAAAACCTTTACTAAACTATAATACACTATGGCTTTTGGAGAAATCACTAGGGGCTCTCATTGGAAAATACATTGGCACTAAGCATGAAGCAACTATCTTCTGTATATACAATGAATCGAAAATAAGAAAAGCCTTGCATTAACATAAAACTATTCTAAGGGTGTGTCGGACCGCGAGTTAGCAACCTAGATCCTCTGTAACTCCACCGCACTATTCTCTGGATCAGTAGATAGTGTTCACAGATACATTACTATATATCAAAACATATCATGTTGAAGCGTAAATAATACAGTAATAAGTTACTCATGGGCCGTTTAGGCCGATATCAATAAAATACAGCAGTAAAAAAACTCCACACGAGTGGGAACCTCAGGACTTACTCACAAGCAACCAACTGGTGTTCGCAACCTAGTCCTTGGCCTCATCAACTTCTAGCTTTGTCGACTCACTCAATGCACATCAGGACTTGTCCTTTTTCTTCCTGACTGATGGTAATTAAGCAGTGGCGGACCCACAGGGTATGCCGGGAGGGCCACGGCATACCCTGGGGCGCAGGAGAGATACTTGTGACCCACTGTCGAGTCCCTCCTCTCCCTCGGCCGCCACGCCGACGCGCGCCGCGCGTTCGAGCTCCTCGCCGCCGCCGGGGCGCACCCCGACACCTTCGCGTGGAACAAGGTCATCCAAGCGTGCGTCGTGGCGGGCGACCTCGACGAGGCTGCGACGGCGACGGAACGCCATCCCCCAATGCGTTCTCGTACAATGTGGTCATCGCGGGGCTGTGGAGGGCAGGGAGGGGTGGCGACGCCGTTAAGGTGTTTGATGAAATGGCAGAGAGGGCCGTGCTGCCAAATCACACCACGTGCAATACGATGATTGATGGGCATATCAAGGGTGATCTACAACACTCTAATCAGTGGGTATTGTCAGATTGGAGAGCTTGAAGGGGCCTTCTCAATCTTTCAGCAGATGAAGTCACGCCTCATTAGGCCAGATCATATCACTTATAATGCACTAATAAATGGTTTGTGTAAGGTGGAAAGGATCACCGAAGCGCAGGATTTGGTCATGGAGATGGAGAAGAATGGAGTGAATCCCAGTGCAGAAACTTTCAATACACTGATTGATGCTTATGGAAGGGCTGGACAGCTTGAAAAATGTTTCATTCTACTTCTGATATGCAAGTGAAGGGGCTAGAACCAAATGTTATCTCCTACGGTTCAATTGTCAATGCCTTTTGCAAGAATGGAAAAATCCCGGAAGCAGTAGCTATCTTGGATGATATGTTCCATAAAGATGTTTTACCAAATGCACCTGTGTACAATGCTATCATAGACAGATATGTAGAGTGTGGTGCCACTGAGCAGGCTTTCATTCTAGCTGAGAAGATGAAGAGTAGTGGGGTCTCTCCAAGTATAGTTACCTACAATTTGCTTATAAAAGGCCTTTGCAAGCAATCACGGATATCTGAAGCAAAGGAATTAATTTACAGCTTTAGAAATCACGGGTTGACACCTGATGTCATCAGCTATAATACTCTAATATCAGCATGCTGCTACAGGAGCAATACTGATAGAGCTTTGGAGCTTCAACAAGAAATGCACAAATAACTAGACAATGTTTCACCCGTGAGGCAGACCAATGTTTGCGAGTTGAACTCGCTCTCTTGCCATGCTGTTGATTCACGAATTTGAGTCGGACTGTTACTAACCTTTTGGAAAATTGTTTGGTCTTCATTCTCCTTCTATCACCCATGAAGAGCACAGTAAACCCAAGTGATTTTATCATATAGAAAGAAGTGTAGTGATTCATGTTATTGGAAAAGTGTCACAAATAACTAGACAATAGTGCCTGTATACTGAATTACGGTGCAAATTTTACAATTATTTACCGAATTGGCAAATGGTTCTATCGAATTGCATATGAAAATTTTGGTGCGGCATACCCTTTGGTAAAATCCTGGGTCCGCCACTGTAATTAAGCAATAGTGAGTATACTCAGCAAGGCACCACACAGAATGCAATAATAATATATGCAAAGCTGCGTGCGTCGGGACATACCCAGCCCCGTGTCACCATTCCGAACACCTTGCGCGCGTCGGCGAAGCTCCCAGAGTCCAGCCCGACTGTAAGGACCCAGTTCGCCGTCTCGACGCAGAGCGGGAGCCCGTGGCTGCGCATCTCGAGCACCATGTCGGCGGCCTCTGGGAACCGCCCTGCCTCGGCGAAGGCGGCGACCATGCGGCGCATAACCTCATGCGCCATGGGAAGGCTGCCCCTCGAGACGAAGGTGGTCGGCTGGTCGCAGCAGTGACGTAGAGGCGCATGAGGCGGCGCAGGTCGGGGTGGGATGCGAGGCGGCGGAAGAGCAGAGCGCGGTGGCGGAGCCGGTGGAATCCGCGAGGGAGGAGAGCGCGGCGATGGCGTCTTCGGGGGCGAGCGTGCTGGGGTCGCGATCGCTGGGGGAGGAGACGCGGGAGGCGGCATCGGGGGTGGGACCGGGGGGCGGAGCTGAGGTGGCGGTGGAGAGAGGTGGAAGCTTGGGGAAGCGGCGGAGGCCATGGCGATGGCGAGAGAGCATCTCTGCATGGAGCTTCCTACTCTTCCAGTCGCTCCCCTTTCGAACAGAAGCGATCCAGATGGAAATGCGCTTTTGTGAGGAGAATACGTGTCACGCTCGCTACCTCCCTGGGAAGAACGCTTTGGAGAGGTGAATATGGCGTTTTCGAAGGCTGTTAGAATAAATCTGTGCACGTTCATTTCCTTTCTTCTTCAGTCTTATTTATGTTAGACTCCCGCGTTTTTAGCTTGTTCTATTTTTGCCAAGAGTGGCTGAGTTCGTGCCCACGTTCGGCCATGATGTCCACGTTCTGTACTCAATAAAAGGAGAAAGAAACAGAGAAAACGCTGCAAGTTTTGTACGCAGCACCAAAAGGCTCCTGTGTTCATTGTCTTCTCTCTTGTGTTCTCTGCTCGATTGAATTGAGTTTGCAGGTTCAGCTGTCAAGTGGTATCAGAGCGAGGAGACGTCCCTGGCAGCATGTCTCTTCCGGCCGATCGACAGCGACGCTTGTCTGTTTCACCGCCGCCCCAGCACGGGCGACGTACCGGCCGAGAGCTCTTCGTCGAGCGCGTGATCGAGAGAAGTTCCGCCTCCATCGTCTACCCGATACTCACGCGCACCAACTACACCGAGTGGTCCATGGTGACGCGCGTGAATCTTTAGGCGCAAGGGCTATGGGAAGCCATCGACCCCGGCACCGACGACTTCCGTGCAGATTGCACGACGCTCGCCGCCATTCTGCGTGCCGTCCCGTAGGATATGTTGACGTTGCTGGCACAAAAGGGGACAGCGCGTGAGGCCTGGGAGGCAATCCGCGCCATTCGCATTGGAGTGGAGCGCGTTGAGGACTTCTCCCTGCGCGTCACTGGCCTCGCCAACGAGCTGCGCGTCCTGGGTGATCCGATCACCGACAAGGAGGTGGTCAAGAAGATGTTGAGGGTGGTCCCTGAATATCTCGAGTAGGTGGCCATCTCCATCGAAACTCTTCTCGATCTCAACACCGTCTCCATTGAAGAGGCGACGGGTCAACTATGAGCCGTGGAGGAGCGCAAGAGGCCGGCGAACGCGACAGACAAGGATAGCGGCAGCCGTCTTCTCCTCACAGAGGAAGACTGGCTCGCTCGCTACAAGGCCTACGAGAGGGAGAAGTCAAACGGCGGAAGCAGCAGCAGCGGTGGGCGTAACCGCCGTCGCAGAAAGGGGAAGAGCGCCGGCGGCGGAGACAGGAGTGCCCGGGGAACTCGGACCGACCCGGCAGGCCGCGATGGGCCGGGTAGCGTCTGCCACAACTGTGGAAAGGCTGGTCACTGGGCCTGAGACTGCCGATCTAGGCCCAGGAAAACCGGTGAGGCGCATGTGGCCCAAGATGACGAGGCATCTCTCCTTTATGGTGAGGTGTGCGACGTTCGGACCAGGGGGACCTCCAGATCCCCCTTTCCACCACCGGCGGAAAATCCCACTCCGGCGCAATCCGCTCCTGCCAAGCCACTCCACTCGACCCACGCAGCTCTAAATGTGCGCGAGGAGGTGCACCTGGTCGAGGAGAGGGTGCACGTGCAGATCAGGGATGAGGGGCAGAAGAACGACCGCCGGTGGGTGGTCGACACGGGCGCCACCAATCACATGTCCGGCATCTGGGCCGCCTTCTCCAACCTCGACACAGGGATTGGCGGCTCGGTCAAGTTCAGCGACGGGTCTCTGGTGCGGATTGAGGGTCACGGGACTGTCGCCTTCAAGTGCAAGAATGGGGAACTCCGTTTCTTCGCCGACGTATACTACATCCCCAAGCTCCGTACAAATATCATCAGTGTGGGGTAGCTCGACGAGTCGGGCTATGAAGCCCTCGTGCATGGCGGCATGATGCGAGTCTGTGACAAGGATGGCCAGCTCCTCGCCAAAGTCCCCCACGCGCCCAATCGGCTCTACGTGCTCGACATCACGCTCGCACGCCCAATGTGTTGCGCAGTGCAGGGGACGGAGGACACCTGGAGGTGGCACACCTGATTCGGGCACCTCAATTTCGCAGCACTGCAGAAGCTGGCGCGGGACAGACTTGTTTGTGGGCTACCGGAGCTGCAATCCCCCGGCAAGCTGTGCGAGGGGTGTCTCATCCGTAAACAAAAGAGAACTCCGTTCCCTGAAGTAGCTCAGGAACGCGCAATGCGGCCCCTAGAGCTAGTGCACGGAGACCTTTGTGGACCTATCACTCCGGCGACGCCTGGGGGTAAGAAATATTTCTTGCTCCTTGTGGATGACTTCAACAGATTTATGTGGATGGAGCTGCTCCCGTCTAAGGACTGTGCACCGGCGGCAATCAAACGAATTCGAGCGGCGACAGAGTCCTAGTCAGGTCACAAGTTGAGCTCCCTCCGCACTGACCATGGGGGGGAGTTCACCTCTTCGGATTTCACCGAGCATTGCGCCACCACCGGAGTTCGCTGTCAGCTCACTGCACCATATTCCCCATAGCAAAATGGTGTGGTTGAGCTGCGGAATCAAACCATCGTGGTGGCCGCCCGCAGCATGCTCAGAGCAAAGGGACTCCCAGGCTATTTTTTGGGGGAGGTGGTAGCGACAGTAGTCTACCTGCTCAATCGGTCGCCAACCAAAAGTGTAGAAGGGATGACTCCTTTTCAAGCCTGGTACGGGAAGAAGCCGGCGGTACATCATCTGCGCACCTTCGGCTGCATTGTCTTCATCAAGAACACGGCACCTCATATCAAGAAACCCGACGCAAGAAGCACAAAGATGATCTTCGTCGGGTATGAGCCGGGTTCCAAGGCGTACCGCGCCTACAACCCGGTCATAGGGCGCGTTCACATCACACGTGATGTGGTGTTCGACGAACATGCCCAGTGGGACTGGGGGCAAGATGCTGAGGACGGCGGCGGCGAGGACCAAGACCCGTTCGAGGTGGAGTTCACGGTGGTCCCGCTCGCCGAGCTCATCGACCACGGGCCCCTCCAAGAAACTAGCTCGTCACCAACGCCGGCTGCGCCAGGAGCACAAGCTGAGGACCGGACACCTTCCCCGCCTCCAATCGAGCTAGCGTCACCGCCAAGTGGCGAACCTGACCTTGATGATGAACACGACGATGCCCCACTTCGTTTTCGCAGGATCGACAATATCCTGGGGGACACAGCGGTGCCTGGGCAGGCGCAGCGGGAGCTGGGAGACGAGCTTCACTCGTTCACAGAAGCAGAGAAAGAGGAGTGCTGGCGTGCCGCCATGAAGGAGGAGCTGAGCTCGATTGAGGATAATGCCACCTGGGAGGTTGTTGATCTCCCTCCAGGCCACCGTGCCATCGGCCTGAAGTGGGTATTCAAGACCAAGCGTGACGAGCATGGGAACATCATCAAGCACAAAGCCCGGTTTATCGCGAAGGGGTATGTCCAGAAGCACGGCATCGATTTCAACGAAGTCTTCGCTCTGGTGGCGCGACTGGAATCGGTGAGAATGATTCTTGCAGTGGCAGTACATGAAGATTGGCGAGTCCACCACATGGACGTAAAATCAGCGTTTTTGAACGGCGAGCTCCAGGAGGTGGTGTATGTTCAGCAGCCGCCCGGTTTCACCATGGGTAGAGCCGGCCAAGTGCTGAAGCTGAAGAAGGCGCTGTACGGGTTGAGACAAGCGCCGCGGGCATGGTATGCCAAACTGGATGCCTGTCTTAGCTCACTCGGTTTCACCAGGAGCGATCACGAGCATGCCGTGTACACACGGCGCACTGCAAGCAAGCCGCTGGTAGTAGGAGTCTATGTTGACGACCTCCTGATCACCGGCCCTGTGAACGGCGAGATCGCACGTTTCAAGCAAGAGATGTTGGAGAAATTCCAAATGAGTGATTTGGGATTGCTCTCCTACTACTTGGGAATCGAGGTACGTCAAGACGACGCTGGCATCTTCCTCACCCAATCTGCATACGCCCAGAAGCTGCCAGAGCAAAGGGGGATGGTAGAGTGTAACCCCTGCCATGTTCCGATGGACCCCAAGCTCAACTAAGCAAGGCAAGCACAGCTGCGCCAATTGATGCCACCGGCTTCCGCAACATTGTTGGGGGATTACGGTACCTCGTCAACACAAGGCCGAATCTGGCGTTCGCTGTCGGCTACATCAGCAGGTTTATGGCCGAGCCGTGCGAAGATCACATGGCGGCTGTGAAACAAATACTCAGGTATGTGGCTGGCACTCGGAGTCACAGACTGCGATACACCAAGGGGAGGCTAGTGGAGCTGAAACTATTGGGGTTTTGTTGGACCGAAATGGCGATAGAGGGGGGTGAATGTCGACTCTTTTTAAAAACTCGACCCCTCAAAGTACTCACGAAACGATTTCTCTTCAATAGCTAAGAGAGCTAGGAAGAAGGAATGTTTCTGCTTACTGAACTCTCAGAGAAGACATAGCAGTTAAAACTACGAGGCAAGGCCAACCGCAGATAAAAGTAGGAAGATTAGCACACAACACCCGCTGGGCAGTCAGACCGCAGGTCATGAGGCGGTCTGACCGCTGCTCGGTCGCCGGTCTGACCGGTTCAAGAGTGCCGGTTTGACCGCAGGCAATCAACCGGTCAGACTGGTTAGATCTGTCCCAGAGCCCGAGCAGCCCGACTGAAAACCAGATTTTTCAGATGAAAGCCTAAATCAAGAGAATGAGAAAATTCCTTCGATTCTTTCCAGACCAAAATACCAAGGAACTATTCTCAACATAGCAGAGGCCTTAAACAACTGGAGAGAAACACAAAACCACAAGAATTTCAGAAAATTGCCAAGGACTTGAAAAGTACAGAGGCAATCAGCAAAATCCAAATTTCTCCTCAATCATTGAATCTTTGATCATGAGCTTTTGCAGTTAAGTTAGCAATAGCAAAAGGACTTCTCAGACCAAAAATCAGGCCATCTCATGAAGGGAAACTCAAGAATCACCAAAACCCTAGAAGCTTGGGAAACTTTAGAGAGGAGCACAAAAATCCAAATTACTCAAGATTCACAAGTCCTTTGCATATGAGATTTTGCAAACAAGTTAGCAATAATCTAAGGACATGTCAGCAAGAACCTCAGACCATTTCCTCAAGGGAATCAAGAAATTCAACAAAACCCTAGAAGAGGAAACGAAGAACAGAGAAGCCCAAAAAATGAAACCTGAGATTAAATGCGATTTGCTCTTGGGAAAATCGATCAAATGATCTTGAGGCAACATCCCAACATAGAGCAACCCATTTTGGGCCTTCTCAACAAGAAACAACACAAAAACGAAAAACTCACAAATCAACCACAGAGAGCATCGAAGGAAAAGAGTGCACGGGAGAAAAACTTCAGATTTTCATTCCATAACAAGAGAGGACTACATAGGAGTCCCGATACGCATGGACATTAGAACAAGGATGATTACATGGTGGCTCAACTCAATCCTCTCCCTCTCCCAAGCTCTCACACCCAAAAACACAAGAACACCATAGAGGAAGAAAGCTACGAAGGAGACATGTCTCAACAGAACTCTGCCTCTCCTACCAACTAAAGTCCCAAAGGCAAAACCACCTCCTAAAGACTCTTTTGACCAAGGCAAACCCTAACTCTCTCCCAAAGCCATGAGGAGGCATGCAGCCACTCCCTCATATATATAGCCCTAGGCTAACGGGTCTCCAACCCATTACGCCCGCTAAACCCGAACGGAGCCGTCTCCCGCTTGTCCAGCCTCGCGAAATTACCCATTTGCCCCTCCTGCACCTTCTGGGAAGCTTCCGCACTCCTTGTCTTCCACGACTCGCAACCACATTGAAACTCCGCCGTCTTCGACACATCCGACCGTTCTGACCTCGACACCGCCTGTGTCTAGTCCGGTCACCTCGTGTCTCATCACGACTTCGCTTCGACATCCTGCAGTCATCACAGACAAGAAACACATCAAATAGCACCGCTCGATACATTAAAGCATAAATAGCATTAACAAATCATACTTATGCATGAAAGAGCCCAAACTTGTCAAATCATCATAATAAGCATTCTAACCACTTTGACTCGGTCTGACCAAGTCCGACCGAAGCCGTTTGCACCACGCAACGACATGGTCTGAACCACACAAACCAAACTCGACTCTCCTAAACCGATGTCAATTACTCATCACACACATGGGGTCACAACCACATGGTCTCTCAAGTTTAACGACAGCGACATGGCTGGCGATCTCGACGACCGCAAAAGCACGAGTGGTGTCCTGTTCTTCCTCGCGCACAGCCCCATCACCTGGATGTCATAGAAGCAAAAGGTGGTGGCTCTGTCGTCGTGCGAAGCAGAATATGTTGCGGCATCAACAGCGGCATGTCAAGTAGTTTGGCTGGCCGGTCTATTTCAGGAAATCTTGGGGATGCTGGTGACGCCGCCAAGGTTGAAGGTGGACAACAAGTCCGCCATTGCCCTCACCAAAAACCCAGTTCTTCACAATCGAAGTAAGCATATTTAAACTCGTTTTCATTACATTCGTGAGTGTGTGGAGACTGGGAAGATCGACATCGAATTTACAAGCTCTGCTGAGCAATTTGCTGATATGCTGACCAAGCCGTTGGCGCGAGTCAGATTCCAGGAGCTGCACGAGCTGATCGGCGTCGTTGACACTAAGTATGAACACCACAAGATTTAGGGGGAGATTTGTTAGAATAAATCTGTGCACGTTCATTTCCTTTCTTCTTCAGTCTTATTTATGTTAGACTCCCGTGTTTTTAGCTTGTTCTGTTTTTGCCAAGAGTGGCTTAGTTCGTGCCCACGTTCGGCCATGATGTCCACGTTCTGTACTCAATAAAAGGAGAAAGAAACAGAGAAAACGCTGCAAGTTTTGTACGCAGCACCAAAAGGCTCCTGTGTTCATTGTCTTCTCTCTTGCGTTCTCTGCTCGATTGAATTGAGTTTGCAGGTTCAGCTGTCAGAGGCGTGATTTGGACCGCGAATAAAATCTGTGATTGTGATCTGGTCCGTTTATTGGCCGATGGGCGGCTACGGTCTAGTGCAAGGTTGTACCCTATCTTCCAAGTAGGAAAATTATGTACTTTGTCAGTGATTTTCTCTGAAAATGCGCCAGCTTCTTTGCCCCCCCCCCCCCCCCCCCCCCGGCTCAAGCTCAGCGCACCACGATGGCCGCTACGCGTGTTCCGGCCCCCTCACTGGCGACTCCAATTACGTCTTCCCGGAGGTGCGGGAGTAGGATGAGATGGTCGTTAAGGCTCTCAGCCTCCGCTGATGCATCTGCTCGCTGCAACCTCGCTGGCACCGAGCCCTCCTCGTTCCATGTCCTCGACTGCAGCTTCGAATGCGCTCCTTATTTTCAAGTCCATGTGAGGAGCCCTCGCGGGAGTGCCCCCCCCCCCCCCCCCCCCCCCCCCCCGCCGCGTCCTTTGTCCACCCTCTGGCCTGTTTCTCCGAGGCACCTTTCGATTCCCTCGAGTCTTAATCATGCATCGATGATCAAATTACCGGTGTATTTCTGTTTCATATCTACTTCTGCCTAAACAGATTCTTGCTGATATATAGTTGGGAGGCTTCAGTTCATGTACATAGATAGCATGTTCGTATACTGATTTGCTGTAGAGGATGCTCACAGTGGGTTGTGCTGTGTACAAAATTGGAATTATGATTGACTTCCAAAAATGTCCATAAACTAGTTAATTTCTATTGGGTGATTCAACAAAATATATGGTATCCTCTAGCCTGGTGAGGGTCTTGCTGGGATACTGAATTCCGTTGTAATATATAACATCACGAAGATGACCACAAAAAAGTCATCCTCATCCAGGTCAATGTCTGTCTTCCTTCATGGATTTTCTCCATGATGTCAAGTACACCCTTATAACAACAATATCGGAAATAAATGGTCCAATTAGGATAGGAAACCATTCTCTGGCAATTGCTTATAATACATGTACCACACTCAGCAGCACTACTATAGCTGACATCAATACACTTGCCAATGCAGTCCACTGCAGAGTTGGCTCTTCCATGCAAGGCCATTGTGCTAGTAACTGTTTTTCACTGCTGAAATTCTCATAAAGGTTCAGAACCGCTGGAATTGAATCTACACATTTTTTGTGTAAAGAATGACTCAAGTGCATAGTGGCTAACCGCATCCCCTGACATTGCAAAGGAATGGCATGGCGCTACAGTAGGGGTGCCATTGCTCTGCAACCATTGGATCAAAAATAGACGGGCACCGAGGAAGCAATGTACTGTACGGAAAATACGGTAACATACTATAGCACATTTCACTCTAGAACATTTCCTGTAGCTGTGCACCGTAGCGACCAAGCTGATTCCTTACATTTTGATCGGATGGACCGAAGCCAGGCTATGTCAGTGAACTGTAGTTCCCTGCCATTACTCATGTCATGGCAGAGGACCCAAATCAGGCTAGAATATGCAACAGATAGCTCAGAAGGGAACTTGAAAAAGTGAAAAATATTTTGACAGATGGATGGGTTCTTTCACCAGGAACCTCCCAGGCTACATGGGAAACCTATCTAGACAGCTAAAAATTTCCGTCGCATATGACAGGAAGTTAACTGGTGGCCTTCCTGCTACACTGTCAAATCTTTGTGCTCTCAAATGCCAAGGAGGCAGTTGCCTCTGCCCACCGGCTGCTCAAAATATCTCCGTCAAGTTGGGCAGCAGTGAGGTCAATGGTTGCAGCACCCGGAAGCCGCGTGCGTCACCGTTCCGTCGAACACCTTGCGCGCGTAGGCGAAGCTCCCGGACTCCAGCCCGACGCTGAGCACCCAGTTCGTCGTCTCGATGCAGAGCGGGAGCCCGTGGCTCCGCATCTCGAACACCATGTCGGCGACCTCCGGGAGCCGTCCGGCCTCCGCGGAGGCGGCGACCATGCGGCGCATAACCTCGTGCGCCATGGGGAGGCTGCCTATCGAGACAAAGGCTGCGATCATTGTGGCTTCGCTACAGTGCTGGAGGCTTATTTGGCACTATTCATAAGTTTCGTCTTTTTCTGAATTTTTGGCTTTTTGTTGAGCTTTTTTGCCGGTTCTTTTTTTCCCGTATTTGTTTGTATTATACGTAATGGGCTAACATATTTTTTTATTTTTAAATTTTTTTTAAATTTAATTATACTAAATAAGTCTCTGTCAGCTACAATGTTTTTTTCAGTCAGCTACAGTGTTTTCAGGCATAAGCCACGAGCTTTTCAGCCGAACCTATCACCCCAAAGGTGGTCGCGGCGGTGATGTAGAGGCGTGTGAGTCGGAGCAGGTCGTGGCTGAACGCGAGGCGGTGGAAGAGCACGAGCGCGGCCGCGGAGCCGGCGGAATCCGCAAGAGAGGAGAGAGCGGCGATGGCGTCGGCGGGCGCGAGCGCGCATGGGTCGCCGTCATCGGGGGAGGTGACGTGGGAGGCGGCATCTGGGGTGAGAGCGGTGGGGCGGAGCGGTGGGTGCTAGTAACCGTTTTCACTGCTAAAATTGTCAGAGAGGTACAGAACTGCTGGAATTGAATTTATACATTTGTTGTGTAGGGAATGAACCAAAGTGGAAATAGCTAGAATATGTAAATATATAGGAACGTGAAACTGCTTACATACTTCATGCTATAGCGGCCGTAGTGAGCTGTAGTGGCCATCATGATGAGCCCTTGTCCTCTATAGTGTGCTATTCAAAACAGTGACAAAATATAATCTTTTTTCTTTTTGAGATCCTCATTTTTTCTTATCACCTTTGCATGAGAGGAAATCTGAATGTAGTCAACATATCACCTAGCCTCTTGTTTCAAGTTGTCGTTTCTAGGCAGATATTTTTTCTCGATACCATTTCCATTGATTTGGTGCCCCAACCGATCGGGTTGCACTAGATATGTTGCACATTTATCTAAATTCTCTCATTTTTGTTATTAACAACTATATTCTGAATCTGAATGTGGGATTTTATACAAAAGATAGGTTAAATTGAGATTATCTCCCAATTTTATGGGATGTTTCATATTGATATGATGCCTAAATAAGCACTATATATTTAGCCCAAAGGTTAGAACAAAAATACACACATCTACAAATTTGAGAAAAGCTAGGGTTCAGAGTAAAAAAGTCTCAAAAAATATATGAAAAGCTCATAGATTGTCTTGCTTAAAGCCAAGCTGTTTTGCGGCACATTTTATTGCTGTTTTAACATTATGACTCAGTAAACGGAATCTACTCTAGTTAATATGCATAGCTACCACCGAAAAGTATGATGGATCCCAAAGGCTACCACAGAACGCATGCATCACTATATCCCTTTTGCATTTAAAGAACAAATCTAAATAATGTGAAGATAATATGAAATAGTATAAAAAAATCGCATCATACCTAAGTCACGATTACAAAAGTAACTATAGTTTTCATCCTGGTCAATTTATAATTTTTAAACATAGTTGTAGGGAAAAATGATATACCAAGATGGCATTATAGATATCTAATGCTTTGGAGTTAATCGAGAGTATCTTACATGGTTGAACCTTTCTAAGCGAGCCCTTTTTTTCTTTTCAAATGGAAGTTCCTATATCTATATCTATTATTAGAAACAACCTGAATTACAAGAGTCTCCATATTGACAGATGTTGAATCGTAAAGGCCTTCTCACCCAAAAGCTAGCCAATGAGATGAGGAACTCCCACATTTTTAAGTTAGGTCTTATGTCGTTCCACAACCAATGTGGGACTATTCCAACAATCTCTTCCTTCACACATTGGTGTCTCTCAGCCCTTCACCGCCCCTTCACCGTACACCGACGGTCCCTCAGGGTCCCTTCATCGTACACCGATAGTCCCTCAGGGTCAGTCCATCAGGCATTCACACACTAGTGTCCATTAGACCAGAGATGTTAGAACTCGGCTCTGATACCACTTGTTGGATCGTAAGGGCTTTCTCACCCCAAAAGCTAGCCAATAAGGTGAGGGACTCCCCCACTTTTAAGTTAGATCCTTTGCCCATTCACAATCAATATGGGACTATTTCAACAACAGACGAACTAGGAAACCCAAAAGTAAACAGTAAGCTCCCACCACACGTAATTCCAGACTTCCCGTTTTCAGACAAACGAGGCCTATTTCCACTATCTTGTATGCGTCGTAGCGATGGTAGTTGTGATACCGAGAATTTGGTGTATGACATAGTGTTTGATCCAAAAAAACCATGACAGCAACACTAGCTATAATCCAAGATAGAACAATGGGTGAGACCAAATGAAATGTGCGAATGGGGACGAAACAAAAGATGTGGCAATTCAACAAGAACAAGCACATGTAGAAAATTGTACATAAAAGCACCATCAATTGGAGTAATATTACATCACAACAATGAGTCAATGAAATGCTCACCGGAGCTGTGAGGATTATGACTAGGTAAATAATCTATTGCTCTTTTGATGATTCGTTGTACTCATCGCTAACCACATTGGGGACATTGCCAATCTTGCTTGCTAGTCCCTTGATCTGAGATACCTTCTCCTTGGCATATTTAGGTGCCTGACTGCTAACCGTAAGAATCACCTGTTGGAGACTTGCAAGGTTTTCCAGGCCGTAAACACCATCCACCATTCTGAACTTCATCTCAAGCCTCTGAAGCTCTGGCATTGCCCCCTCTAGGAAGCGCAAAGGTGGCAGCACTGGTGCCGAGAAGCGTAGTAGTTTAAGCTTTTCGAATCCCCCAGCAGGCACCAAGATCTTCCCTCCTGACTCCAGTGCATTCTTGTGAAGAATTTTTAAAACAGTTCGATCTTTGTTTTCTGCATCCAGTGAAAAAATGAGAGAGAACAGCTCAGGCAGCTTACCAAGAACCGGCAAAATATCTGTCGTGAGTGAAGTTAACGATAGAGTCAACTTCTCAAGGTTATGCAGATCGCCAATTCACTTGGGCACTCTGGACAACTTTCCCGAAAGCTCGAGGGTCTGCAGGTGTTCCGGCGGTGCTTGCGAAGCATTGAGAGAGCGGTCAAGGAAGCCGGTGAAACTATCGTCAATTGCAAGGAACTTGAGGGAGCAGCTGCTCAGATGCTCAATGGCGGCGAGCAATAACTCGTCATCTTTCTCGTTGAAGTTTCTAAGTTTGTAAATGGAAAGTTTCTTCAGATTGGTGAGGTTCTGCAAGGCTGCAAGCGGACGCAGGACTTTCCGTAAAGTCGCTTTGCGTCCGAACTGCCGCTCCAATCGCCCGGACCGACTGCCCACATCAGTCGTAGGGGTTCCGACGGCAGTAGCCAGTGTGCGCGCTCCATCTCCGTACTCTGGGCTGTCCGGCGTAGGGGATCCGACGGCCTCCCTGACGGATCCGCCCATGGCTGCACCTGAGCCTCCACATATCTCAATCCCAGATAGTGTCTGTAGAGCTGTCATTTTTGTGATACCTTCCGTTAATGTTAATGCTATCCGCTTGCTTTTATTGCCAGTAAGCAGATGCGCCATTCGCTCAAGCCTCTCAACTGATGAAGGCAACTTCCTGACGTTTGTCTCCCTTATATCAAATACCTCCAGATATTCCAGCCTGCCTATTTCCTTTGGAATCTTCTCAATGCCCGTCCGACGCAGGCTCAGGTACTTCAACTGATGCCTTTTGCATATGCTCTTGAGCTGGTGGAATGACAAATCCTTGCAGCCTTCAAGATCAAGCACTTGCAGTATCTGAAACTTGAGAAAGGAAGAATGCACTGGCTTGAAACTCTCCGCTACCGTCAACGATCGGACATGCGACAATTTCATCCTCTCCACTGTTTCTTTTTCTTGCCGACCACTTCTATGGACAGAGAGCCGGCGTACCTTGTAGCTTGGAAATGGCGTCTGCCAGTGACCACCAACTACGGTGATGAAATTCTCGTCGCTTGACTTGGAAACAATGTACTCAAGAACCATGTCATGGATTTGATAGTTCTTCACCTTGCCATTACTGCTGTTGTTGACTGGCCGAATTAAGTTCCTGGTAACGAGCTCATTGAAGCGGTCTTCAGAAACCTCCTCGACAGTCTTCCCATGCTTCTCAGTAATGAATCCTTCAGCAATCCATCTTCTGATCAAACGCTTTCGGCTGATACAAAAGCCCTTCTGAAACATGCTCAAGTACAACAAGCAGGTCTTAAGATCGGCTGGCATATCATTGTAGCAGTGGTTAAGTATTTGTGTCACTCCTTCCGAGGTGAGACTTTTCCCCAACTCTGCACTTAAAAGCTTGTCCACTTCACGCAATTGGTCATCTAATGTCGATCCTGACTTCAGTTTACTAGCCACAAGCCCTGCTACTACAATTACGGCCAAAGGCAGACCTCCACATTTCTTCAAAACAGCTCTAGCACCATCAGCGGAATCATCTGGAGCACTGGAGACAATTTGACGAAACAAATTGTACGATTCCTTGTCCTCGAGCGGCTTGTGCGCACAGACTTGACCTTGTTGACGACGGCAGGCTTCAGCAACAGATTTAAACCTTGTTGTCACCACTATGCTACCACCCTTCGCATTTTTGGGCAAAGAATCCCTAATATTTTCCCATGCTGACACAGACCATATGTCATCTATCAAGATAAGGTACCTATTCCAAGCATTATTTAGGATCTAAGTAAGTATTACAAGAGTAACATAATTTATACCACAAAGAGTTGACTCAAGCAAATGAGACGTGAGAATCGAACAGAAAAGTAACTTGTAAAGAAACGCCAATAATGCGTGAGCTGATACTACTTGCCAGTTAAATCGTGATAAGAGGATTAAGTAAATCCTCGCTAGTGATTGCAAACTATAGTAGATTTTGCTAAGTAAATACTAACCGTCTCTTCGCGGTTGTGCAATCATGGTCATAAAAGGAATGATGGTCACTCTACGAATTTAGAAGTGGCAGTCTACGACTTACATAATAGGATTTATTGCGTGAAGAGTAAATTAAGGCACCTTTTTCTTTTTTTTATGATTACAAGAAAGACATACACGTACGCACACCACCACATGCACACACACGCGAATGCATCTCCCTAAGCATAAACCTAGAAATACAGAAGCTAAAGATAAATCCGCACCTTACAAAGGTACACTCGTATGTACATAAAATTAGATAGCAGGATCTCAACATTGGTGGGCAACTCAATCGCCCTACCAAGAGATAGTTCTCAGTCAATTAAGACACCTAGTGCACTGGTGTAAACATATTTGATATTGAGCTTTCCAAACCCGTGTTTTATAAAATGTTAAATGAATTCGAGTTGAATCAAAATATTGCTTGCATTCAAATATGAGTTAAAGAATCAGGTAAGAGTTTGGATCATAATTTTTCCATTT
Source organism: Dendrocalamus latiflorus (assembly GCA_017311315.1). Classification (NCBI taxonomy): domain Eukaryota; kingdom Viridiplantae; phylum Streptophyta; class Magnoliopsida; order Poales; family Poaceae; genus Dendrocalamus; species Dendrocalamus latiflorus. Next base: position 27,787,650 of record CM029642.1, read on the forward strand.
AGGTAGGATGGTCAATGAAGGAACATCTACATAGTTTTAAATTAGTTCCGTTTATTGTTTGTTTGTCCGTTTGGAGGTAAGACTAAATGACTAGGTACAATCACGTGGATACAAAAACACACACATACATTTATCATAAACAAAAATATGTTTTTTTGATTGCTCCTAATACTAAAACTTGAGTGAAATTATGAAATAACATAACGGGAGTGTTTAGACATCACCCGGTTGTTTTCTTCCTAATTATCATCCAAATTTGTGACCTTTGGATTAGAGATCAAGGAGCCCCTTATTTTTGAAGAGGGAAGATTTTTTTCAAGGGGAAAGGGGTAAAATTCAAGGGGGGATAATTTATAGCCATTAGATTTCTAATCCAATAGTTCTAAATGTGGATGATAGTTAGAAACAAAGCATCCGGATTATATTTAACAAAACTCATAACATATTTACTGATCAAACGTGACCGATTACCTCGTACTAGGTAAAGTTTTGGCTATTAGCCCATGTCTAAGTTGGTGTGTGAAACAAAACTGTTTTTTTCAAAAGTATTGAAATTGAGTTTTGATTTTATTCCCTTTGATCCCCAGCCCAAATTTGCACAAATCTTAACCAAAACCGCCCCTAATCTCTACCAACACTACCTCAACGGAGGGGATTTCACGTGGTACTGTGCATTGTCCGAAAATCAACCGTCGCCCCCTATTTTTGCCACCGTCGTCTCCCTTCCAGTCGTTCTCACGCCTTTGCACGCTCTCCCGCTGCTGCCACTTCTGCACCATCTGTCAGAAGCCGTACGCCTCCCCCTGACACCCTAGCTCCCCTTGCCGCGCGTCGGGCAGTTTGCCGTGCGCCTGCCACCGCCTCTGCCCTTCTCTTGAAACCCCCTCTCTCGGCTGACCAGCCGCAATCCTTGACCACCGCAACTCATCACCTGAGGTGCCACCACACCCTGCCGACCTCCCTGCCGCCATGGACCAGCACTCCCGAAGTATCCCGAGCCAACCCAAAATATCCCCCTCCCTCGAACCGCCTTAGACTCGCTATATAAAGCTCCCAAGCCCCCTCCTTTGAGACACACTGGTGCCCAGTAAGCCACCCTCGCCCCTAATTGCTCCGGTGAACCCCACACCGCCGGCAATCTCCAAAAATCCTAAAGTAAGCTCAAAATCCGATTCTCCTTCCCCAGTCTACCCCGATCCAATTTCTTGCGCCTACAGCCTCCTCAAGCTCCCAGGAAACTTCCCGAACTGTCTCCCTAGCTCGCCGAGCTTTCCTCTTCCCTACCATCGAAGACTGCCGCCGGCCGCAACTACCCCACTGTGGCCAGCCCAATCCAAACCACCCCTGCCCAAACCACCACTCCTCCGAGCCTCCCCTAGCCCCGTAGATGCTCAAACACCGATGCTTTCGCCGATTAACCCTCTACTTACCCTATAGCCATCAAAAACCGTCTCAAGTTCATGAGCTCGCCGTCGGCGGCCGCCGCCGACCCCAAAAACGGGTTCCTTGCAGTCCCAGGAACCCGTCCATGGCCTCCAATCCCGTCGCAAGTCGCTATAGCACCGCCGGATTGCCTCCGCTCTATCCTCTGTTTTCGGTGGCGCGCGGGCGAACGGAGGTTGAAGATGAACAGTAACGGGCAGTCACTGTTCATCCGACCCAACCGAACCGTTAACTCTTTAAAAACGACCCGCCATGTATAGTGAATACCCATTGTGAACAGTAACTCTGCCCGCAATGAACAGTAAAAGCCCGCAATGAATAAGAATCAGACCTGTTAGTCATTTCAAAGCCCAAAAATACAAATATATAGCTATTTTGACCGTTTCGAGCCCACAATCCATTTTCCAACTCCGTTTCACCATCCCAAATAGCCAAAAACCCAAAAACCTATTTTATTTGAATTTCTTTAATTTTCTTTTTATTTGTTTTCTTTCTTCCTCACTCAGTCTTTTGAGCTCGGAATTGATTTATTTTCTCCCTTTTTGCGTTAGCTCCCGACACTAATTTCCAAGAAGACCAAGGAGGAGAAGTGCAAGCTCAAGAGCTAGAAGGATACGAACTTGTTGAAATAGTAAATCCGCAAGGCAAGTCACATGTCCTCGATCATGTTGAACCTACATTCCTTTTATTATTTATTTATCAGTACTTTCATTACATTATTCGCAAGTTGTTATTTTATGTACAATGAATGTTTAGAATGACATGATATTAGTTAATGTCCTACCACCCGAAAAGCCCTGTTTAATTTGATGGCCATATTCACCTTGACAAAACTTAACAATATTAAAAGTATTATTAATATAATCATAGTAGATTAGGAACTCAACAATTTTTCTACTACAAAGAGTCTTGGTATTTTGCCGATAGAATTTTACAAGTGAATCTAGGATAAAGAGATATCACGGGGAGCCACAAGATGGCTTAAGCCCATGATCTTATCGTAGGGTGAAAGTTTAGCAGTGCCGTGGGCACTAAAATATAAGTTTGTGAGTGGAAGTTGCTTCAGTGAAAATATAAGGACTAGACCCTTATGCCAAGTAAAGAACATAGCAACCACTTAACCACAAGCGTTGACTTGTCAAACCTGATTTTAGTATATACTCAAATCAATTAAATATCTACTATAAGGATTTAATATACTGTTCCACAAAAAGGAACAGCCGGCGCAACGATGTGGTATAGAAACAGTAAAACCATATTTCACAACGGTAGACTCCACTCTGTCAAGGCCATCATATTCCGTGACAGAGGGTCCATAGTCTATCGGGTAGAGGCTACATAAAGAGATGAGCAGTGAAACAATCTTGTTTTCTCAACTTAGTCATGAGGGTTGAGGAATCTTGTGGGTAAAGTTAGGCAACTCTGTAGAGTCATTTATAAATGGTATTCGAATGCACCGTGCTTCCAGTATATGAAGCTATGTTTAATGGGTTATTCCAATAACGAAGCATAAGTAGATTTGGAATGGTTTTGAAAATGTGAAAGTGTGATAATCAAGTTTGAAACCCCCAAATACCTTAAATTTATGATTTGATAATTTATGTTTAAAAGCAAAAGTGTTTACAAACAAAATTGCATCCACTTAGAATAATAAATGGCTTTATCCCATTTCATGGCAATCTCTTGCATGTAGTTAAATAGCATTTCTCATGTGACTTGTTGAGTACGGTTAATTGTACTTATACTTGCTAAAATCATAAACAGAGAATGCTTGTCAAGAAAATGAAGAAGTTTATCAAGACGACGCCGAACTCTACGATATAGATGACGCTTGATATTAGGGTTTATTCTACACTCAGGCCTGTCTGTGGAATTTCTTTTGGTAATGTAACTTTGGGTTATACGCCTTTTATGTAAAACTTGGCTGCTAAGCTTTATTTTTGTAATAAAGTTTGGTTTTTATGCTTAAGCTTATCTTGGCAACGACATACACTTTTCTATAGTACTCGCAGCTGAACAATCCTGGGCAGTTGCGAGGATAATTTAACGTCCCTAGAAATGGAGGTGTTACAGTGTGCTCTTAAAAATCCCTAACCAGCGTTGATTGTGCTTAAGGAAAAATGAAATAGAAACTACCAGAGCGAAAACTATACCTGTTAGCTTTTAATTGGACACTGAGCTCCCTTTTGAGCCGGTCTTCTCCCCAATCCTCAATTCCGTCGAGAGGATTCTCAGAAACACCGTCCCGCTGCTCCCGCTGCTCATGGAACTGCTTGACAAGACTACTCAGAAGCGTCAGGAGATTGAACTTCTGCGACGCCTGCACGGATGCTCTGCAATCGAAGTCGTCTCCAAACTTGCTGTACACCGCCATGGCGAGTGTGGTCTTGCCGAGGCCGCCAAATCCGAAAATGGCAAAGAACCTGAGCTGAGGGTTGTGCTTCCCCTCGTCCAACCATCGCCTGGCCTCCTCCATGGCACCCTCGATGCCCACGGGCTCCTTGGTGCCGATGAGCTGGGGCGTTGGGGTTAGAACGTCTCTAGGAGCATCAGTTTCCTCGGGTTTGCTGCCGTCATCTTTAGGGATTATCTCCACCGCATATCTCGTGCGCCGGTCGCTGACGTGCTGCGCCCGGAGCTTGAGGTTGCCGATCTCGGTGGAGATGCCGCGGCGCGCGTACAGCGTGGTAAGCAGGTACCACGCCCTCCGGAGGTACGTCAGCTTGTCGGTACCGCGGGGCTCGCGGCCGAGGCGGTGGCCGATGTCGTCGATGCAGTCCTCGATGTCGTAGGCCACCTCTCGCACCTGCTTCATCCAGTCCCGCCTCTGCTCGTCGTGGCCGTTGGCCCGCTTGAGCCTGTTGAGGAAGGCCTGCATGCTGGCTAGCTCGTCGTTGATGTACTGGACGTCGTCGCGGACGCCTTGGATCAGGGTGTACTCCTGGGCGAGAAGGCCTCCGAGCTTGCCGACGAGGGATTTCACGGCGTTGCTCGAGGCACCGACGACGAGCTCCATTGTCGGTCTGCTCGCTCTTCTCTTGCTCCCAGCACGGATATATCTATCCCCCCTCGCCTTCCGAACAGCTAAGCACGCAAATAATTACTCATAAAAAATCTAAGGGCAGCAGCAAACGTTACCCTAGCAGTATACTAAACGCAATTGGCGTGGGGCACCAATTATATACCAATTATAATTGGGGGTAGTCACCTAGAAAAAAAAATCTAGGTAGGAAAAAAAACTAGGTATGCTGAAATCGGAAGCGTGAAATAAACAGTAGTACCCAAAAGCAAAATAATCCATGATCAAATTATGTTGCAATCACACTAATAAAAGAGTGTGATACGAAATAGAAACAACAACTACAATTCACATATTAACATATATAGATAACGGAAGGACAATGAAAAATACCTTACTAATGAAGCTTAATCCATAATTGTAGATGAGCTGTAAAAGAAATAATCTGTCAATTATGAAAGATAGATAAATCAGTAGTGTCACAATTCGATAATAGAATATAAAAGATACAATAAAAAAGAAGACAAAAAATATACCAGTCTGACATATTCTACATAAAATGAGCTCAAGTTTACGAGTTTTGCGGACAAATTGATCTTAAGAATTAATCGTGGTCTCCCAAAAGCTCATTGTTAGGTATCACATAAACAAAGAAAGCAGCTGACCACTCTTTCTCACTGTGTATAAGCTATGCTTTAACTAATCTGAATATGTGATAAGCCCAACTAATAGAGGGTCCATTGATTAGATCTTCCCAACTAATAGAGGGTCCACTGGTTAGATCTTACACCTATGACCTTTGTCATAAAGGTAAAGTACTGATAGTAGAAACAATGTGTAAAAGAAGAAACAAAATTACCTTCACTAGAACCTTTGATTTGCCCATGACCTTCACCACCTCACCAACATACGAGCCAGGTTCTTGAAGCAACTGTAGCTCTTCCCTAAGCATTCTAACTGCAAAATCAAAATTGCGAGACAAATTTAGAGGAAAATTGTAAAAAGAATATTAGAATATAGCACATGCAAAAAGTAGTGCCACTCCTTGTACCAAGATCAGAAGAGTAAACCTTAATATAGGCATCATGCTACAAGCCAATATTCCTATACTGCTATTGCTATACATCATTGTGAAAATAAAAATTGGGAGCACAGGAAGATCAACAAATCAATTTCACATTTCCAATGTTCAACAAGAAGTGAGTTTAGTTTTTGATTCTTGTTATCAGGATTATGCATTAGACAGTCAAAATACCACAAATTTCTCATATGAAAGACAACATTGAATTATAATGGATGGTCCCAGAAGAATTTAGTAACCAAAGAGAAAGATTGAAGGCATAAGGAAAGGCAGTGTGCGATGTTATTCCTCACAACCTCACAAGTACATAGAACAGCATCGCAAGAAAAATACGGGAAATACCACTAGGCATCAAAACGCAATCAAGCAACAGACAGCATGCATGTACACGGTTTGCATAATTCAATATCAGATTTGGTATCCAACCGCAGCTAAACAATAGTTACCATGCACATGATACGCAATTCAACTGAACACTGGACTAGTCAGCCTGCTGCTTAAACGTCGAACCACGCACAACTAAAGCTCGGCCGGCCGGCGAGGGGGCGCGGGGGAGGGGGTCCGGCCGGCGAGGGGAGCTCGGGCAGCCGTTCGGGCTTGCCCGAAGGGTAAGTCCGCCCCTGGGGCAGTATACTAAACACCATGCCGGATTGCCAAATTTTTCTGAGAGCTCTAGTCTCCACCAGGGTTAACAATTTCGGCTAAATTTTGCCAAAATTTTTCGTTAGTTTCATTGCCCAACGAAATGTATAGCATTCGGTCAAATTTTTCGTTGTCATTTGAATTTACAGACCGGCTCCAACGATATGGCTACCTCCCCACACCCCACTGAAAGGAGAACGGGTAGGCTACGCTAGCTACAACATTTGATTTTCTACCGCGTTCAACCAGAAAACATGCGTGTAAGAGAGTCATGGATAGTTACCACTAGATGCGCTGCGCAGCGGAAGAAGAGTTGGAGCAACCCGGTCCAACGTAGATGCGTGTTGATGAAGAAGAAGCAGTCGATCGTTTCACGAACTGAATGTCTCCTCGCGTCCTAGCAATAGTTTTGCGCTTCTCGCCGATCAGCACAGCAGCAACAGCAGCGGCGCCTCCACGGAGTCCACACGTTCGAGATGGAACGTCGTGCGCTGGTGTGCTAGCACCGCGCGATCGGCTAGGGTTTCGGGATACGGCCGAGGGGAGGTGGCGGCCGGGGTTTTTAGCAAAGTAGTCTATTTTACCTGCAGCCCTGCCTCCACATATTTATAGAGCATGCTAATAGGCTTCCATGTTGTAGGCCCATTAGAACCCTAATCCCATATGGATTAATATCCCTTTTAGCCTATAAAACCGAATTGTTTATGATTGCCTCTTGGGCACATCACTAACAATCCCCCACTTGCACTAGAGACAATCATATAGGCAAGCTTTCCAATTCCAACCCCTTAAGTGTGTGACCCGTTAGGTTCATGTGTAGACAGCCATAACCCGAAAACCCTTTTCAAGCCATAAGTCAATAGTGGCACCTAGCAGGGCATATTGACTCCCGAATGCACATAAAGATCATATCGGCTAAACCTTGATACACACACACTTGGATCCCTTTGCCACACGATACCAGTCGAACTTAAGGCGGGATTCGTGCCACCTTTGTGATAGCTCAACCATTCACTCGGTATTGTGGTGGATTACAACTCATGACTAACCCTTTAGTCACATTATGATTAACTCTTTAATCACCTTGGCATGGCCATGCACTTCCCTAATCCAACCACATCAAGGGGCCCAGAGATATCTCTCCTGTTATGTAGGAGGGGTAAATTCCATCTTAATCCGCTCACATCCCATTCCATGTTTCATGATGCACCTGAAGACCACTTTTATAGCTACCCAGTTACGGAGTAGTGTTTGGCAGCCCCAAAGCGCACCACTACACATAGTGAGAAACAATGGCGATTTCAGGTCGAAGGATCCAGTAGGTATACCACTCGAGATCGCTTGATGACACATATTAACATAACAATCCCAGCAACGTCTCGGAGTGGGTCAATCCAACACCATGTTCTCTAACATGTGTCCACATTATTGATTTGATATTCCTATATCTGTGATCCGTGAAACATGATCATCAATCAATACATGTGCTAGTCCATAAATCATTGTTGTCCCACGTAATGACATAAGACTAGGGATCTTTAGAATAACATTAAATAAAATAAAGAATTTCACGAACAAGTCACATGCTTGCCAATCAATGCATACAATCATTATTCAAGAAACCAAATAACACCTTATTCAAAATTTCATAAGCATAGACTTGATACAATTATCTCCCACTCACACTAGAGTCAATTATGTAAGTATCTAATACCCATTGCACTCGTGTGTGCCTCATGCTTTGGTTGTGGGAGAGGCTTCGTCAATGGATCAGCAACATTCAAATCCGTGTGTCTTCACTTCACCTCTATCAATGATCTCACGGATAAGGTGATAGCGCCGAAATATATGTTTGGACTTTTGGTGTGACCTAGGCTCCTTTGCTTGCGCAATGGCTCCACTATTATCACAATAGAGATCCACTGGACTGTACACACTAGGGATCACACCCAACTCAAAAACAAATTTTCTGATCCAAACAGCTTCCTTTGCAGCTTCAGAAGCTGCAATATACTTGGCCTCAGTTGTCGAATCAGCTACCGTCTCTTGCTTGGAACTTTTCCAGCTCACTGCCCCTCCATTGAGGTAGACCACAAAACCAGACTGCGATCTGCTATCGTCTTTATCAGTTTGGAAACTAGAATCGGTGTAACCTTTTACAACGAGCTCTTCTTCACCTCCAAAAATAAGGAACATATCCTTAGTCCTTCTAAAGTACTTAAGAATATTCTTTACAGCCACCCAGTGAGCTAGACCGGGGCTAGATTGATACCTGCTCGTAACACTTAGAGTATATGAAACATCTGGGCACATACAAAGCATAGCATACATGATGGATCCGATGGCTGAGGCATACGGAATCGCACTCATCTTCTTTTGCTCATCAAGTGTTGAAGCACACTAAGTCTTGCTAAGACTAATGCCATGTGACATAGGCAAGAAATCTTTCTTGGAATCTTGCATATTGAACCGTTTCAATACCTTGTCAATGTATGTACTTTGGCTTAATCCAATTAGCCTCTTCGATCTATCTCTATAGATCTTTATGCCCAAAATGTAAGCTGCCTCTCCGAGATCTTTCATTGAGAAACTTTTTCTCAAAGAAGACTTCACAGCTTCTAGCATTGGAATATCATTTCCGATCAATAATATGTCATCTACATACAAGACCAGAAAAACAAGTGCGCTCCCACTAGCCTTCTTGTAAACACAAGGCTCTTCTTCATTCTTGATGAAGCCAAACCCTTTGACTACTTCATCAAAACGAAGATTCCAACTCCGAGATGCTTTCTTCAATCCATAAATGGACTTCTGAAGATTGCATACTCCCAGCATTTTTCAGATCAACAAAGCCCACATCCTCGCTTAGGTTTCCATTTAGGAAAGTTGTTTTGACATCCATCTGCCAAATCTCGTAGTCGAAATAGGCAACAATCGCTAGGAGGATCCGAATAGACTTTAGCATAGCGACGGGCAAAAACGTTTCATCATAATCAACACCTTGAACTTGCTTGAAACCTTTCGCCACCAATAATGCCTTATAGATGTGAACATTTCCATCCATGTCTATCTTTTTCTTAAAAACCCATTTACACTCAATAGTTTTTACACCATCAGGAGGATCCACCAAGTTCCAAACTTGATTATCATGCATGGATTCTATTTTGGACCTCATGGCTCCAAGCCATTTTTCAGAGTCTGGTCCCATCATTGCTTCCGTGTAGCTCTTGGGCTCATCATTGTCCAACAACAATATGTCGCGTTGTCCCGTGGTTAGGAGCGTGAACTTTTCAGTTGTGCGACACGCCCTTGTAGACCTACGTGGGGGCGGTGCCTCCATAACCGGATGTACAACATCTTGTACATCTTGTACAAGATCTTGTACATCTTGTACAACATCTTGTACATCCTGTTGAGGTTCAATAGGAGCTGAAATATTTTCAGGTGTTTTCCGAATTTCTTCAAGCTGCACCTTGCTCCCACTAACACCCTTTGAAAGAAACTCGTTTTCCAAAAAGACACCGTTCCGAGCGACAAACATTTTGCCTTCTTCCCGATTGTAAAAATAACATCCTTTGGTTTCCCTAGGATACCCAACAAAGAAGCATTTATAAGATTTAGGATGGAGCTTATCAGACGTCAAACATTTCACATAAGTCTCACAACCCCATATCTTAAGGAAAGACAATCCAGGACGTTTCCCGGTCCATTTCTCATATGGTGTCTTTTCCACTGAATTAGATGGAACACTGTTTAGTGTAAACGCAGCAGTTTCTAGAGCATATCCCCAGAAGGACAATGGAAGATCAGATTGGCTCATCATAGACCGAATCATGTCTAACAAGGTCCGGTTCCTCCGTTTAGATACCCCGTTCCATTGAGGCGTGCCAGGCGGAGTCAGCTGTGGAACAATTCCACACTGTTTTAGATGTTCACCAAATTCATGGCTCAAATATTCACCTCCACGATCAGATCGCAGAATTTTAATTGTCTTGCCTAGCTGATTTTGTACTTCATTCTGAAATTCTTTGAACTTTTCAAACGATTCAGACTTGTGCCTCATTAAGTAGATGTATCCATATCTACTAAAGTCATCGGTAAAAGTAATGAAATACTGAAAACCACCTCTGGCTACTGAGCTCATTGGTTCACATACATCGGTATGTACAAGTCCCAACAAGTCACTTGCCCTCTCACTATGACTGGTGAAAGGCGCCTTTGTCATCTTGCCAAGTAAACAAGACTCGCATGTCTCAAATGATTCAAAATCAAATGAGTTGAGTAGACCATCTTTATGGAGCTTCTCTATGCGTTTCTCATTTATATGACCTAAGCGACAATGCCAAATAAAAGCGGGATTCAAATCATTAGGCCGCAGCCTCTTTGCATTAATATTATAGATAGACTTATCCTCAAGATCAAGAACATATAACCCATTCATCAATGGACAATGTGCATAGAATATATTATTCAAATAAATAGAACAACATTTGTTTTTTATTACGAACTCATAACCACCATCTTCCTCCAAACATGAAGAAGAGATGATGTTCTTACTCAATGTTGGAATGTAATAACAATTATTTAATTCCAAAACTAATCCTGAAGGTAATGACAAGTGATAAGTGCCGACTGCCAGTACAGCAACCTTTGCTCCATTGCCGACACGCACGTCCAACTCGCCTCTCGCAAAACTTCTAGTCCTTCTTAGACCCTGCAACGATTTGCAAGTATGAATCATCGATCCGATATCAAATACCCAAGATTCACCAGAAGAAATTGCAAGATTAATTTCTATAACATTTATACCGGAAGCAGAAGTCTCGCTTCCCTTCTTCTTTTTCAGATCCTCTAAGTATTTCTTACAATTCCTAGACCAATGCCCCTTGACATGGCAGTGGTAGCATTCATCATCAGGAGAAGGGCCAGATTTGACCTTCCCATTTGGCTTTGGCTTAGAGCTAGAGTGCTTATTAGGAATCTTTCCTTTGCCTTTGCCTTTGGGCGTCCAACGCTTCCTCTTTTTATTCTCCTTCTGAACCATCATCACATGATTGGTGTTTTTCTTAATGCTTTCCTCTGCTGTCTTAAGCATCCCATGCAATTCAGTCAATGATTTCTCCATGCTATTCATATGAAAGTTCATAATGAACTGCTCATAGCTCGGAGGGAGAGATTGGAGAATAACATCTGTAGACAGATCAGGATTAAGGGGAGAACCAAGCTTCTCCAAGCTCTCAATGTAACCAATCATCTTGATCACATGAGGACTGACTGGACTACCTTCCGCCAGCTTGCACACAAACAAGGACTTTGAAATGTTAAACCTCTCGGTCCTAGCTTGGTTCTCAAACATGTCACGCAGTCCTTCAATCATAGTGTGAGCATCTGCATTCTCATAATGCTTCTGAAGATCAAAGGACATGGTAGCAAGCATGAGACAGCTAACGTCGAGTGAATTATTGTAGTGCTTCTCATAAGCTTTGCGGGTGGCAACGTTTGCACCCTCAGGGAGTTCATCAGGGTAGGGTTGCTCAAGAACGTATTCCTTTTTTCTTGTCTGAGAACAATTCTCAGGTTGCGGTACCAATCAATAAAATTCGTTCCATTAAGTTTTTCTTTCTCAAGAACAGATCGCAAGTTAAAACCAGAATTGTTTCTAGAAGCAGCCATGATCTACAACAGAAAATAAACAAGCAAAGTTTAGCACTATGTTCATGTTTGATCTTCCATTAAACAATTTAACAAAAGACACTCCCACTATATGTTTTGTAATCGTCTTCCCTCTAACGACATATAGTGGTTAAGATCCATGTTCATCTAAGTTCTAGTGAGCTTTGGCATCACCGCTAGAAACCTAGTGACGTAGGTAAGTAACGCTTGCTAATCACATCTTATGTGACTCTTGTTTGTTGGGTGGCATCCAATGCCCCGGCTCCCAACACCATGCCCCAAGGCCCAAATCCAATTTGATAGCCTTGTCAAGTAAACCAATACTATACATGTGGATGTCCGACATCCACCCTATTAGATCAAGATAGTTGATGGTACTTTGCTTTGGCAGACCTACCAAACAATGATCGTAATTCTTATAGGCGCAGCAATTGGAAAGCATCAAATAAATTCTTAATTTTTCTGAGGGAAGCTATTCTGTCATGAAAAATACATCCTCTACAGGTATGGCATGAAAGAATAGTATGACAGAAAATAAACATCACATGCATATAATCACATTATACTGTGAATGGTATGGCCTTTTGAATCGTAGTGGTCGCCATCGCCATGGTTCCACGGTGATGTCCTTCGCCACACTTCCTGTCCTCTTTGTCATCATGCTTGAAGCCTCCATGGTAAAGAACTAAACTATTACAACTAATAGCTAGCAAATGAATTACATGAGGAGCGCAAGCATCACAAGTCGACACGCAAGTCGTTATACAATTAAAGAACAGCCTCAACCCAGCTGTGATTAATACGACACACATGCCGCCAAAACACGCATGCATCACATATACATCTATGCCATACCATTCACATCATTCCCTGCAAAACAAGTTAAGTGTAGAACGCATTCTACCGCCCTAACATGAATGTGTTTGTATAACAATCTATGCGTGTACGCAACGGCGGTCCCGCTGGCCGGTCAGCGGGCGGGGGGTCGAGGGGGGAATTTCATAGATCGCATCTATGAAATCGCTATGAAAATCTCATCGGGCCGATCAAATCAACCCAAATCCGAGCCATTCAAAATGTCTCAATTTTCATTAGATCAATCACATTGACCATCGCGATCGGTATACTTGAGCAGACCGCAACACAAGACCTCGATCTGTTGGCTCGATCTACTGACTGTGCGCGCAGTTAGCCCCGATGGTGATTCCAGCCGGTAGGGGCAAGTCGCGCGTACATCAAAGAAGGAGCACAAACTAATCTTTTTGGCCACATGATGCTATCAACTCATACCTATTTCAACCCCTTATGACCGATTGATCTAATCAACCCATACACCGAAAGATCCATCACATGAACCTAGCATAAGAACAGTAATAGATCGCATCTACTACAAACGACATATCATCTACAAGCGCATGATCCAGACCACATACTACGTAGCTTTGCTCTGATACCACTGAAAGGAGAACGGGTAGGCTACGCTAGCTACAACATTTGATTTTCTACCGCGTTCAACCAGAAAACATGCGTGTAAGGGAGTCATGGATAGTTACCACTAGATGCTCTACGCAGCGGAAGAAGAGTTGGAGCAGCCCGGTCCAACGTAGATGCGCGTTGATGAAGAAGAAGCAGTCGATCGTTTCACGAACTGAATGTCTCCTCCTCGCGTCCTAGCAATAGCTTTGCGCTTCTCGCCGATCAGCACAGCAGCAACAGCAGCGGCGCCTCCACGGAGTCCACACGTTCGGGATGGAACGCCGTGCGCTGGTGTGCTAGCACCGTGTGCCCGGCTAGGGTTTCGGGATACGGCCGAGGGGAGGTGGCGGCCGGGGTTTTCAGCAAAGTAGTCTATTTTACCTGCAGCCCCGCCTCCACATATTTATAGAGCATGCTAATGGGCTTCCATGTTGTAGGCCCATTAGAACCCTAATCCCATATGGATCAATATCCCTTTTAGCCTATAAAACTGAATTGTTTATAATTGCCTCTTGGGCACATCACTAACACCCACAGTCCCATAACGCAGCCCACACAGCCCAGCAACCTACCTCCATGGCTCACCACTCACGCCACTCAACGATGACCGATCCCTAAATCCCCCCATCCTCATTTCTTCCCCTTCGACAGTGCCAGCTCAGAGCAATCCCTCCCTCCCCGATTGATTCGACGGCGGCACAAGTCCCCCTCCTCCCCAATCTCCCCCAAGGAAGAAGAGCTAGAGGTCGACGGGGAGCTGCTCCGGTCACTGCACCGTGCCACTACACCGCCTGGCTCGCGAGCTGTCCGTCATCGAGATGCCTGCGCCATTCCTGTGGACCTTGCGTCCATCTCCAGGAGGTCGAAGCTCCTCGCCGCCAAGTTGGATGATCTGCTGCTATGCGCTACAGTTGCAGGTTTGTATGTATTTTGTTCATTTATCAGCTGTTCCTTCTCCATGTGCAAATGCATCATGATTGATTTGTTTCCTGTTAATTTCTCAAACATCAAGAAGCTAATTAGTTTCTTTAGTTCTTTACAATTTCACCGAAGGAGCCGGCCTCTGGTGGCAGCTCAGGCTGCCCTTTATTGGAATTTATCCAAATTTTGGTTAAATTTTGTCAAAATTCAAATGATATTTAAATATTTCGTCTGAATTTTTAGTCGAAATGATGAATTTTCATTCATTTCATCTCTTTTGTTGCCCTCCGAAAGTTTTTGCAAATCAGAAGATTTTCCCCTGGTCTCCACTGATGGCCACCCCAAGCCTCTCACTGGTTATATACTATTTTACAGGCTAAAACGAAAATGAATAACTAGACAGCACGCCCGATCGTGGATGCCATGTTAGCAAACTGCTGGTCCTAGTACCCTTGAGAGTCCCTCATCTAGTCTTCTGGAAGCACCTGAAACACTTTCAAAATTTCAAAATTTTGAAATTTCTTTGCGTTTTGCTTGAATTCCCAAACCTTCCCAATTTGGCAACCTTCCTTGGAATGTGCCTTCCTTTTTGGTCTTTCCGCTTTCTCCTCCTGTTGGCCCCCGTGCGTTCACACCTGCTCTGTGGCCCCACCATCCAGTCGCTCAGCTCCTAGCCTCCTCCTCGCTTCACGCGCGGCTCGGCTTGCACTTCCCCTCTTGCCGCAGGCTACAGCTCCCAGCCGACACGCGCCCCACTTTACACCTACAGCGTCAACTCTCACCAGCTCCTATAGAACCTACAGAGCCACCTCACCAGTGCTATCACTTCACCGCAGAGCCCGGCCTCTCTCCTCGCCCGCGCGCATGAGAGTGCCCAAACCGCCTTACTGTCGCCACCACCTTACGCCACTTTTAAAGCTCTTCTGCCATTCCAAGAACTTCACACTACTCCCCAAATATCCTCTAGAATCACCAATTTGAGCTTCAACTCACAGCATCGCCGCCAGCGACTTCCCCTACGCCCAATGAGCTCAAATAACACTCTCCCTCTCTCATCGATTATTTTTCGATTGCATTCGCTGACATGGCCTCCTTTACTCCCTAAATATGCTGACATGCTCGCCTGGACGTGAGCGTTTTCCAGAAGTCCTGGCGGCGAAAGCTACCACCGGCCAAAAGGCCACTCTCGTGGACAGCCCAGATGGGCATTCCTCGACCTAAACCACCACCACTATCTTGAAACCTACACCCCACAGATGGTTAAATCGCCCCTAACTTTGTTGGAGAACTACCGAGAGTCACAAATGCATCTTCTCCCCTGCCACCAGCCACCACCATCCACCTCCACACCTTCCAAAGCCCTAAAATGGACTCTCCGTGCTCCCAAGAACCTAACTGTGTCCCTCTTTTCCGCCGGCGAGCACTGTTGAAGCGGAATCGTGGGGCGTCGCCATGCTCTCTGTTTTCCGCCGGGGGAGTGAAGCCAGAGGTTGAAGACAACTCGGGGGCACGACATGGCCCTATCTCGGCCGCTCGTACATCGCCGCTGTTTGATCTAGGTCGCGCATGGGTGTTGCACCGCGCTGTCCACGCGTCACCCATCGGGCACGTGCGTGCGCGCACACGCTGGGCCTCACAGCCGCGCGACGTGGGCTAAAGCCGACCAACCCATTTGCCTGCACGGGAGAAAACTCCGACCGAGCCGCATTGTGCATGTGGGCCGGCCCAGCACTGTTCACCCGAGAAAAATTCAGAAAATCAGAGAAAATTCCAAGAAAATCCAGAAAATTCCAAAACAACACCGTCTCAATCGTTTCGATGTCGCGAATCCATTTTTTACCTCCATTGCACCAAATTGAGCTCCAAATAAATTCAAACCCCTCCATTTGAATTTTATTGCATTTTACTCCTTTTTAATTAGATTATTTTTCCTATCTTGATTAGATTCAAGTATAGACTTATGTTATTTTATGTGTTTGCGCTAGCTTCTGACCTTTCTGAAACGACGGTACAAGGACCAGAACCAGACAGTGAAGTTTACGAGCTAGTGGAAGTTTTAGGGAAGCAAGGCAAGTTATAAGTTTTTGATCATATTGAATCCCATGAAATTTAAATTATTTAATTACCGTATTTGCATTATTGTTATTTGTGAAATGTTAATTGATTAAAATAAATATTTAGAACGTCATGCTAATTAGTTATATCCTACCACTGAAAAATACCATGTTTGATTTGATGCAATATTCACCTAGACAACCTTAGTAATATTTAAATTATTGTATAAATAATTGTAGATTAGTTCACTCAAAATTTTGTACTACTAAATGACTTGGCTCTAGGCCAGTAGAATTTATTAAATTGGTACTAGAGTAAAGGTGTGCAGTGAAAAGCCACAAGGTGACATTTGTCCACGACCTTACCCTAGAGTAGAGGCTTGAATAGAAGGGTGGTAGTGCTGTCGGACACAGTTGTTGGGAATGTGGTTCATGCCTCAAGTGAAAAATAAGGATAAGAACCTTATGCTGAGTAAAAGACATAGTAATCGCTCAATCATAGAAGTTGATTTGTTAACCCTGGTTTAGTAGCTGCTCAACTCGATTAAATCTCTACAGGAGGTAGGAGTGTTGATGATAGGGAGTTAGGTATGTGGAATGGTAAAACCATACCTAACAACGATAGAGGTCACTCTGAACACGCAGAAGGGATTAGGGTTAGTGTGTGAACCATGTCTAGGTGATTCTATCGGGTAGAGCTTATATAAAGATATGAGTAGTGAAATGACCTGGTTTTCTTAACACAGTCATGAGGGTTAAGAATTCTTGTGGATAAAGCTGGGCAACTCTGTAGAGTGAAATCAATGGTATTCGAATATGCCGTGTTTCCGGTTAATGAAGCTGTGTTAATTGGGTGATTCCAGTAACGAAGCATAAGTATATTTCATAATGATTTAATTTGGGCAGTTGTATAAATAACTATTGAAAGAAAACCCCTTTAATATTAAGAAGATCTGTTTTTGTTTACCTGTTTGCAAATAAAACTGCATCCACTCAAATTAATAAAACCATTATAATCCTACCTTTGTTTATTCCTACAAGTCATTAAATTAGGGTTTACTCTTGTGACTTGCTGGGTACGACTGTACTAATTACTTACCAAACAATAAACAAAAGACCCATGGAACCAAGATGCCCAAGCTGAGGATGAAGTTCCTGAAAAATATTTCTTCTTCGAGGACGACTGGTTTTAGGTCTTAGTTGCGCTCAAGTACGCTTGGGAGTTTTTTTGTATGGTAAGATAGTTTTAGGCTTACTCGTCCGTTGTGTAAAAAGGCGGTTAATAAACCTTATGTCTGTAATAAAAGTTTGGTTCTTTTGCTTTAGGCCATTCTCAATGGAGAGTTTCATGGCGTTGTTTCCAAGACTGCCACATCATGTAAAATGAAATGAAACATGGATGAAACATCCATCCTCAATGCATAGTTTCATTCTATTGTTTCATAGACATTTAATTTCATGACTCATATATAGTTGGTAATCGTGCCAAGAGAGTTTCATCTAGATGAAACTCACTTCTTCTCTCTCTTCTTAAAAATGTTGTCATATCATCAAAAATGCCTATGTGGCAGCCTATTAAATGCAGATGAAACTCCCACTGAGACTGGCCTAAGTATGTATTGTTGTGGTGCGCACTCATATACAGTACTCCACAACTGTTCAGTCTTGAGTAGTTACGGAGATTACTAGGGTCTTCATAAATAGAGACGTGACAGCACCAGCCGCCCGGGGGGAGCGAGAGGGAGAGAGATGGTGAATGCAGCTCCCGACGATGAGGTCATGGCTGATATGAAGAGAGCGTTGGAGGAGCTTGAGCCCCTTCTTAGTAGGATCTCCGCGCTGCTGCTGCCGGAAGCTAGTCCTGGGACTGCTGCGGGAAGAGCCCGTTCCCTCTTGAAGTTCATCGACATGGAGCTCCATGCCATTCTTGCAACGCTGCGTGGTCGATCGGTTGGCGTTGAAAGAGGAATGTGCTGGCCAGGACATGGAACAGGACTGGTTGCGAGCGATGAATGTGCTGGCCAGTGAGATCGGGCTCCTCGTTTGGTACGAGGATGAGCAGCCTCCATGTCACGCAGAACTGCTGCACAGAGCCGCACGCCGCCGCCGCCGTACTACCACTGCGGAGCCTGAGGGCCCGTGGGAGAACCCCTTGTGTATAAGCATCTTCTACGGGTCGGTGATGATACGGCCTCACTTCTACGAGGTGGAGTCTATGTGAATGTGGAAGAAGGCTGAGAGAGAGAAAAGATGAAGGGCTTTGGTGAAATTGAAAATTGGTTTTAGATGTTAGAATTTGTAATTTCAGGATTTACATTTGAATTTAAATTCGAGTTCTTGGCTCAAACCATGAATATGAATTTTAATTATTGTTTTGGCTCTTTAAATTTTATGTTAATTAGATTTTCAAATATGGGTTTTCAGTTCGAGTTTCAAAATATAATCAACTTAAATTAGATTTATTTGGCTCTTGCCTCATAACTTTTATAGTTATTTGGCAAAGCAAAAGCAAAGAGCCAGAAAATTTTAAATAACTCCGAAAGAAGAATTAAAAGATTTAGAAACTCCCTCCAATTTTTACATTCTTATTTGCTTTGATTCTTGATCCTCGATTTTTATTCTTGCCATTAAAGTTGTTTGGAAGGAAACCAAATCGACAAACTAGGGAAAATTTGGTGATCAACTCGGTTTCGGCTTCTGGCTTATTTTGCACTATTCATAAATTTTGTCTTTTTCTGAACTTTTGATTTTTTGTTGAGCTTTTTTGCCGGTTCTTTTTTTCCCGTATTTGTTTGTATTATACGTAATGGGCTAACATATTTTTTATATTTTTAAATTTTTTTAAATTTAATTATGCTAAATAAGCCTCTGTCAGCTACAGTGCGTTTTTCAGCCAGCTACAGTGTTTTCAGCCATAAGCCATGAGCTTTTCAGCCGAACCGATCACTACCTGAGTAACACCGAAAATCGATAAAAGGCTTTAAATTCTTTATATTTTTGTGAATTCCCAAATTAAGAATTTTTAGATAAATATCAAAATTTTGAATAACACTAAAAAAATAGAAAGATTTTTTTCATGATTCCTAAATTTAGGATGTTACAGACCGGATGCCCACACCGGTTGGATCGGTTCCAAAATCCAGTTGAAGCAATCTCCCAAAGCGGTCGTACCGATGCCATGCACCGGTCAAACCGGAATAACAGAGCTGTTGAACCGCTTGATAGTTAACTCTTGCAGCGATCTGCACGTTAAAAAATCCTGACAATTAACAGACCTCATCAATGCTATTCACAAGACAATGCATGGCAAATAATGACTCAAGATGCATCCTGCATGACTAATCAATTTATCTAACAAATCAACAATTCGGCTGACACCGACCACATGCATGCATGGCAAATAATGACTCAAGAAGCATCTGCATGGCTAATCAATTTATCTAACAAATCAACAATTCGGCTGACACCGACCACATGCATGCATGGCAAATAATGACTCAAGAAGTATCTGCATGGCTAATCAAATTATCTAACAAATCAACAATTCGGCTGAACAATTGATTTGACAGGACCCCAAGTAAAAAGACCTCTTAACGGCAATGGTTCATTATAATAAAAACCAAAATCTTTTTATATGGTTTTTCAATCTCCTCCTTGATAAATTCATTGACAATTTTTTAGAAATACAATTTGGAGGTGGTTTTAGACAACAGAGAGAGAAAATTACAGATAGAGCTTAAAATGGTCAAAAGAAGAAGCCAATGAACTGAAAATGACCATGTTGTGGCTACGGGCCAAACAGAGAGAGATGGTAGTGGAGAGTGATGAAGATGAGTCTAATGGCCTGCCCCCTCCCCATGACCTGTATTCATATATATATATACACATGAGGAGTGCTTTTACAGTTATACCCTTACATCTGGTTATCCCCTCTGGGGTCACTTATGTCATTACACATGGCCTATCCTGGGCCTTATGACCTCCTACCAGGTCTGCTGGGTTTAGGTGGGGGCCACCCCTACGACAGGAGCCTCTCATGGTGAAGGGCTTCACGGGACTGAAGCCATGTCGCCGAGTCCTTTGGCCCCCTCCGTCCCCGCGGCCTGTGAACCTTTCCAAACTTGACCCGGGGCTGCGTTGTGGCCGAAGCAGACGCGTACGCCCCGGCCCTCGCCCTTCGAACGGGCGGCGGCGGAGGTGGCCCCAGCCGAAGTAGACGCGCGCCGAGGGTGTTGCACTGGCCCAGGTAAGCGTGGCGGGCCCCTGAGCCGTCGCGTGAGCCTTAAGCGATAAGGGACGTGCTGCGACGCTCACTCTTCCGGCCGTCCACGTGGCGAAGCGTGCTTGGCGCGGTGCGGGCCTTGAGGCGTCGTGATCATTAATGTGACGGCGGGCTCCCGGCATTTGGACTTCTGCCGATTGGACTTCCGCCAGTTGGCTTCCCTGCTGCTGGGGTATATATATGGCGTTGGTGCGGCGTTGTTCCTGCATGCATTTTGGTAGGAACTGCTCCCCTAAAATGGGCCCCTTCCGTGTATCAGCATTCCCTAGCGC
The DNA here is from genome assembly GCA_017311315.1 of Dendrocalamus latiflorus. NCBI lineage: Eukaryota > Viridiplantae > Streptophyta > Magnoliopsida > Poales > Poaceae > Dendrocalamus > Dendrocalamus latiflorus. Next base: position 27,808,513 of record CM029642.1, read on the forward strand.
CGTTGAGCGGCTTGGGGAATGTTGATGTACAGATGGTGGTCTATTTTTCTTGGGAGCTTGGTCAGCGTCAGTGATCGGTGGCCAGCCGCGCGTGCTGCCTTCGCGCTGCGTTTCCGCATACGATGGTAAGGTTTGCCCTGTTCTCCTTAGCAGACCTACCTACAGCCGGTGTTCCCTATGGAGCCCGCCCGCATCGCTTTTGAAAAAATGCTGATGCACTGTAGGTGGCCTGTTAAGGAGAACGAGGCAGACTTTGCGGTTTGTCGTTATTCCCCGGCGCGGGGCCGAGGCGGGCGGCCAAGTGCCTTAGCTAGGGCGGGGACCCGCCGGTATCAAGGTGCCGACATCGACGCAGCGGGAATGGTGCCAAGTCGGGGTAGACAGCGCGTGCGGTGACTTGGGATTTCGCGATGCGGCCCTGCACTATAAAGGTTCCTGGAATCACGCCGGCCCCCAGTCTGCCAGGGTTAGGTTCCCGTACCATGCGACCCGCCTCGACGCGCACAGGACACGCGGTGGCCTATGACTGGTGCGTGGCGGGATGTGGACGGTTGCGTGCTCGCGGCCGCTCGCCTCTTCCCTAGGCAAGGGGGACACGGGGCGGGCGATGAATGGCGCCGCGCCGAAGCTGTTGTGATCCCCTGGCCCATTAGTGCGCCTTTAATAGCGGCTAGGTAGCGTCGTGCTGTGACGGCCCTTGGCGCTTGTGGTCGTGGCCTTCCAGCTTTGGGTATGGGGCATTGCGCCGGACGGGCGCTTGTACGAGTGCGGTCGCGTCCCGTACGCGGACCGTCGCGACACTTTGCTCTCAGTTACAGGGAATCGTGCGGGGCGGACCTTTACACCGGTGTGGTTGCATCCGGCACGCGGATCGTTGCGACGCATCGGTAGCGGCGGTATGGGCGAGGTGGCTTGAAATAGCCCCCTCGTAACAGCGTCCCCGCACCTTTACGCCCTCTTTCCTGTCTGCTCCGCCCTCTACACTTTCGCGCTATCTTCACCGCTTCAGTCTCTCCGTGGGAAGCGATGGCCTCCAGTAGCAAGCACGGCCAGGCGGTTGGTGGCCCTGACATTCGCCGGCGGTCCTCGCTGTTGAAGGTGAAATACGCGCTCCAAGAGCGCGACCCGGCGGCGGCGGACCAGGAGCGGCTGGTGGCGGAGGAGGAAGGCGCGTTCTTCGGCGAGCTAGGCCCCTCGCTCGTGACTGAGAAGACGATCCAAGGGCTCCTGCGCGCGGGGAAGTTGTCCGAGCGCCAGGAGGTACGATTGCCCGCCGCCGACGAGATGGAACCGCATCCCGAGAGGTCGGAGGCGGTCGTGTTCGTTGCCTTTTTCGACGCGGGGCTCCGCATCCCGGCGGCGGCTATGGTGGGCGACGTGCTGCGGACCTTCGGGCTGGAGTTGGCGCAACTGACTCCGAACGCCGTGGTCCGGCTCGCGGTGTACAGCTGGGCCTTGCGCTCGGGGGCGTGTTGGCCCAGCGCCTCGTTGTTCGCCTATCTTCATGAGGCACGATGCCAGCCCAAGGGCCGGAAGGACGGGACGCTGTCGAGCTTTGGTAGCGTCACTTTTATTCTTCGTCCGTCATGCAAGAAGCTCTTCCCTGCGAACTCAACTCGCGGGAAGTGGGAGTCTTACTGGATGAAGCGGTGGTTCTACCACCGTGTGGAGAGCGGGAGCGGCCTTGAGTGCACAGGCCGACCGATCGCGTTTAAGCCCTCGCCCGGCCGAACGCTCGATGATGAGGACAAGCGGAGGGTCCAACGGCTCGTAGGCGTGGCCGCCCGCCTCAACATGCGCGACCTCGCCGAAGAGTACGTGATGTACGGCGTGGCACCGCTTGCCCGCGACTGGCGTCTTGCCGCCGAGAAGCGTCGAGACGATAATGTTTCGCCATGGGTCTGCTCGCTGCCGGCGCCCCCCGGTCTTCGTAAGCCTCGATCGCGTCCCCCCTTTGTTCACGCGAAATGCGTTATATGCTGATGCTATTCTCCTTTGCTTCAGGGATGTCCTTGGAGGAGGCGGAGCAAGCCGCGCGCGTATTCCTGGGGCCGTACACCGGCAGGGAGCACGAGCAGCGCGCGTCTGCTATCGCCGAGGCGGGGCTGGGGCGAATAAACCGCGTGTGCGAGGTCCTGGGCCTTGCCGTGCCGGACCGTGTCGCTCCAGACGACGGTGCGGCGAAGAAGAAGAAGGCACCGTCTCGGAAGAGGGGCCGCAGCGGGGCGCCTGCCGCGCTTGGCGCGGCGGCTGCTACTGCTGCTGCTAGTGTTTCCGAGGGCGCGGCGGACGCGGAGTCGGACTCGGCGAGGTATGCCGATTCGGGCTTGGGTGGCGCAGACGCCGAAGGCGAGGTATCTTCGGCGAGCGTCCCGGACGGCGGGTTTGCCACGGGCAGCCGGAGGGGGGAAGTCTCACCGCCCGCCGAAGTCACCGAGGCGGAACCCGTGCGGACCGGCGATGCCGAGGTGGAGCTTTCGACCGCGGCCGCTGTGGTGCCGGAGGCACCCTCCGCGGGGGCGCACGGAGCCGTGCTGCCTCTACCGACAGCAGCAGAAACCGAGGTGCCCCCTATGACAACTGCCACCACGGAACCTTCGCCCCCGGGCGCGGCAGCCGCGGGGTCTTCCCTAACCGCGGCTGCTGGGGCGGTGTCGCTGCTGGCTGCCCCGGCTAAACGTCCGTGTGTGCGGCCGGAGCTCCACCGGACACCGCGAGGATTCGTCGTGGCCACGGGCATCAGAAGCTTGTGGGACCCCAGCGCAAGCGCCGGAGACCCTGCGGCATACGCGCCTTCTGCCCCCCTGGCCACGCCGCCCGTCGCGCAGGGACAGCCGTCGCCCTTCCCGAACGCGGAGGCTTCTGCCCGCGGCAGGACCATTCCTTCTGCTACCGAAGGTACGGTGGCTTAGCTTACTCTGGTGTATGTTTTTATGCCTTGGGGTGCTCACCTGTATCCCGGTTTACAGCGTTGCTCATTCCGGAAAGGGAGCACTTGGCGGAACACGGGGCCTCCGCGCGCGTAAGCCCCGCGGACTTCGTGCCGCCTCCGGAGACACTGAGGGCATGGCGCGGGATTGTGAATGACGCGGCCACCAGCGTCGACCTGCAAGTGCTGCAGGCCTACGGGGCGGGGCGCCTCGAGGACGCCTTCGAGGTGTCTGGGGTGAGGGTAAGTACTCATGCGACAACGTCTGGCTAGCTGAGCTTGCTAAGTCTTTCCCTTCTGCAGACACTTGTGCTGGGGCAGGCCCTGCAAACGGCCTATACTCGTGGCCAAAAGGCGCTCGAGGATAGGCTGCGGGCCGCCGAGGAGGAGCTGCGCGAAGCCTCTGGAGCCCGCTCTGCCCAGGACGCCCGCATCCGCCAGCTGAAAGCGGAATGCGCCGAAGCGGGGGCACACGCCGAGGGACTTGTTGCGTCGGCGCGGGAGTCGGCCGCGGCAGCTGCTGAAGAGAGGTTTGCGGCGGAGCGGGACGAGCTCCTGGAACAGGTCGCCTCGCTAGAGAAGAAAAAAGGCGAGCTTGCCCTGACTCTAGCGGAGCGTAATCAGACGCTTGGCGACGCCTCAATGGTTGCGTGGGACGCCATGCAAGCGCTGGAGAGCCATCTTCAAGGGCTGGTAACTGAGGTGTCGGACCGCGCCTTTGGCCCAGAGGAGCTGTCCCGGACCCTCCGCTGGGTCGGGGATGCCGCCAACGTCGCGCGCGACGCCGCTACGACCTTTGGCACCCACTGCGCGTACACGTCGGCATGCTTGGTGTGCGCTCCTGCAGCACCGCGGTTGTACGCACGTCGCCGGGCTAGATGACCCCCGGCTGGAGATGCCTGGCGGGGCCGGAGTAATGTCCGGCGCCGTCCGCTCCGCTCGCCTTGCCCTCGGGCCTTTCTTCGACCGGATCTGGGCTTACGTCGGGGCGGATGCTGCACGGGTCGAGCTCCGGAAGTCGCTCTACGGGACGGGGAGCCTCGGCCAATTTCTGGATGGGGTCCCTCGACGCGACGAGGGCGGCGTTAGGTCCTCCGAAGGCGCCGGGAACCCGCAGGTCTGACGCCGTGGTGTCTAGGTGTAGGCGTGTGTTGTACTGCTCCCTCTTTTTGCGAATGGAGTACACACTTGCTGCATGCATTCTGACTTTCGCCTATATCCCGGGCAGCTTCCTTGCTGGGGCCGGCTTCTTGCGACCGACCTTTCAACTCGGCGACGCCTTCGACGCTGGCGAAGGGCCGAAGAGTCGCTGAACTTTTGGGCGGGCCGACCTTCTTCGAGCGAGGCCCCAGCTTTAGCGCGTGTTAAGGACGAACCCGCGGGATAGCGGCTTAGAGCGGCAAGGATGTTGCCGGACCTTTGTGCTTGTGTGATTTTTCCAGTATGTAGGTTTTCTAGCCTTTTGGGATATGCGCTATGTGTTGATGCCACTGTGGGTTCGCCGGTACGCCACATGCTGCGCTGGGACGTGATCTCCACGCTCGACGCGCACCGTTAGCGACGTAGTTGCGCAAGGGTTCCGTAAAACGGCGCTTGCGGGGGTAGTCCTTGACGCCCCACCTTTTTACAGTCCGTAGACTGGTGTGTGCGGAGGCGGACCTCGGCACTTTGCCTTTTTATAGTCCGTAGATTGGCGTGGGCGGAGGCGGACCTCGGCACGTTGCCTTTTTATAGTCCGTAGACTGGCGTGGGCGGCTACGACTTCCTTTATAGTCCGGAGACTCGCGCGTGCGGAGGCAGACCTCGACGCTACGTCTTATTTAGAGTCCGTGGACTAGTGCGTGCGGAGGCGAACCTCGACGCTACGACTTCCTTTATAGTCCGGAGACTGGTGCGCGCGAGGGCGTCCCCCCGTTGCGTCTTTTGTTTATACTCAGGCTCGTCACCTTTGGCTACGGCGAGTGCACACGCGAACATGCGACTTCGATTTATACTCAGTCCCGTACCCCTGGCTACGGCGAGTGCACACGCGAACGTGCGTCTTTGTTTATACTCAGGCCCGTCACCTTTGGCTACGGCGAGTGCACACGCGAACGTGCGACTTCGATTTATACTCAGTCCCGTACCCCTGGCTACGGCGAGTGCACACGCGAACGTGCGTCTTTGTTTATACTCAGGCCCGTCACCTTTGGCTACGGCGAGTGCACACGCGAACGTGCGTCTTCGATTTATACTCAGTCCCGTACCCCTGGCTACGGCGAGTGCACACGCGAACGTGCGTCTTTGTTTATACTCAGGCCCGTCACCTTTGGCTACGGCGAGTGCACACGCGAACGTGCGTCTTTGTTTATACTCAGACACCGTCACCTTTGGCTACAGCGAGTGCACACGCGAACGTGCGACTTCGATTTGTACTGCGGGAACGCGCGCGGTGGCTAAGCCTGCGCGCGCCTTCGCCGCGTACTTGCGCGTGATGAAGAAAGATTAGTGACAAACGGCGATCTTCATTACATCCCCGTTTGCGCGGGTAAGCAACTACAAGGGGTGGAGATACTAACCGTTTGCCCTTGGTGCGGCCGAAGCCTCTAGTCGCTAGACATCTGCCGGGCCCGCCAAGGCGCCTCTGAATGGTTCCGCGGACCTCCGCGCTCTGACGCCAGCTCTAGGAGCGTCGTTGGGCTTCGCGACGCGGGCACCTGGTACCTGGCTCGATGCGCCGGGCCATATCCTGGTCGCCTCGGACGGTGATGATGGTCCGGGGACCCGGGATCTTCATGCATAGATAGCCGTGATGTGGTACCGCGCCGAAGGAGTTGAGGATTGGGCGCCCTAATATGGCATTGTAGGGGTACGGAAGGTCGACCACGTCGAAGGTGGCATCTTCGGCCCGCACATTGTCATCTTGGCCGAAGGAGACTTGAAGACCTATTTGGCCCAGCGCCCGCAGGGGCTGTCCCCCGAAGCCCTGCAGTGGGATTCCCGAGGGCTCTAGGCGGCTTCGAGGGATCTCCATCTGGTCGAAGGCCGCCGCAAACAACACGTTCGCGGAGCTACCGTCGTCCACCAAGGCACGCCCCACGTCGCATCCCGCGATAGTGACCCGGATGACCAGGGGGTCCTGATGAGGGAAGTCCACGCCTTGGGCGTCGTCGGGTGTGAATGTAACTTCGTGCTGCGCCCAGTCCGGCGGTGCTTGCGCTGGGTATGCCGCCACATGATGTAGTCTTCGCGCATAGGCCTTCTGCCGCCGTGCTGAGGCGAATCCCAGCGCAGAGCCTCCGGATATGATGTTAATGATCCTGCGGTGGGTTGCCTCCGGAGCCTGCAGCGACAGGAGGCCCTCCCGAGGCTGCTGTACGTGAGCTTGGATCCGTAAGGTGCCTTCCTGGGGTTGCATCCCTTGCGCCTGTACCTGCATGGGGGCCTCGTACGGGAACTGGACGTGGGCCACCGCAGGCGGACGCGTCTCCGGGTTCCTGTCCCTAGCGACGCTATCGCGGAGCGCCGCGATGGAGGTGCAGGTGCGGGTATCATGATTGCCGCGGCCGTGGACTACGCACCACAGTCTCTGGTGCTGGTCGTCGTAATCTCCACGACCTTTATCGTCGCGGCCCCTGCCACGGCCGCGCCCCCGGCCACGGCGCCCCCGACCGCGGGAACGCCCTCGTCGGAACCGCCCTCAATGTCGAGGACGTACCGGTTTCGCCTCGACCTCTGCTGGCCGCGTTTGGGCTGATCGGACGACTCCTTATGCGAGGCGTCCCTGCGGTCGGGCGCAGCCCTGGACGACTCCTGCTTACGTTTTACCTTCGAAGAACCGTCCTTCGGCGGATCTTCGGCTTTTGCTGAGGCTCCGGCCTGGTTGGTGTCGGAGTCGTCACCTTGCCTTCGCCGCGCGTCTTCTTCCGCCCTGGCATATTTCTCCATTTTGTCGAAGAGCTTCGCCACCGTCTTGATTGGCTTTCGCGCATTGTACTCGGCCATCGGGCCCGGACGAAGGCCCTGTATGGCTGCATTAACGATGGTGGTTTCATTAACGTCTTTCACTTGGCATCGAATCTTGACAAAGCGTTTGAAGTAGTCCCGGAGCTTCTCCGAGGGTTTTTGCTTCACAGCAAAGAATTGGTCCGCGTCGACGTAGTTTCCTTGGAAGTTGTTGTGAAGGCGGTCGCGAAGCTGCTCCCACGCGTAGATGGAGCCCGGCTCTATGGTAAAGAACCAAGAGAGCGCCACTCCTTACAGCGCGAGGGGGAGTCCCTTCGCCTTCGTGGTGTCGTCTCCGCCCGCGGCTTCGATCGCGGTGTCGTACACGCGCACGAACTCACGGGGGTCCGTGTCGCCTTTGTACGGGTCGATGGCGCTAGGGAACTTGAAGTCTTCGGGCCATGCCGCCTGCTGCAGCCCCGCCGAAAGCGGGGACTCCGGATCTACGCGCCGTAGCGGCACGCGGCTAGACGTGGGGGCTTCGCGACTGTCCGCCCTCTCCGGTGTGGGCTCGGGCGCGATTACTGGCGCGGCCTGCTGGCTCCGAGCCTCTTGCATATCTCAGACGACTCCGCGAAGGTCACCTAGCTCCCGCTGGAACGCGTTGAGGGCCGCCAGCAGGGCGCTTTCCACCGCCTGTGCGGGCGGGGTCGCCGGTACTCCCAACGGGCGGATCGGCGCGGGCACGACCGCGTCGCGAGCTCCCGAGCTGCCGGTCACTCCGTCGTGGCTACCTCGAACCGCCCGGTCCGCGCTGCCGGCGAGGGTCGCGGCGGGGGCGGCGAGGTCGGCTGTCGTTGCGTCGGCGGGGTCGGTTGTCGCCGCACCAGCGTCGACGTCTTCGACCGCCGGGTTCGTCACCGCAACGCCGGTGGCGGGGTGGGTCGTCGTGGTGCCGGTGACGGGGTTGGTCGTCGCGGTGCCGGTGACGGGGTTGGTCGTCGCGGTGCCGGTGACGAGGTTGGTCGTCGCGGTGCGAACGTCGCTGTCCTCGGCCACCGCGCCTGCGTCGCCACCCGCGCTCGCCGCTGCCGATGCCGAAGCCCTGGTACTCATACGACGCTCCGGCCCGGCCGCCTTCTTTCCCTTCGCCACCGCCGACAAAGCTTTTTTCGGTGTCATCCTTCTTCTTCAGTCTTCAGGCTTGTCCTTGTCCTCCCCACGGACGGCGCCAACTGTTGTGGCTACGGGCCAAACAGAGAGAGAGATGGTAGTGGAGAGTGATGAAGATGAGTCTAATGGCCTGCCCCCTCCCCATGACCTGTATTCATATATATATACACATGAGGAGTGCTTTTACAGTTATACCCTTACATCTGGTTATCCCCTCTGGGGGCACTTATGTCATTACACATGGCCTATCCTGGGCCTTATGACCTCCTACCAGGCCTGCTGGGTTTAGGTGGGGGCCACCCCTACGACAGACCATTTAAGATAGAGAATGATAGAAACTACTGAAAATAACAGATAATCTATAAAAAGCTTTAAATCCACTAAATGAATCGAAAAATTTCACTCTAGATCTATATGAAAGAACAATAATTCTATTTGACATTGGCCATAATGAGAAGAGATCAAAAGATCAAAAAAATCACAGCAAAACATTAAAACTCCAAGTTGGTTTTAAACGCAATAAACTACATTGGCGTGAGGTACATGAGCTCTTTTTTTACAGGCTAAAATGAGAATTAATAACTCTGACAGCACTCCCGATCGATGATGCCATGTTAGCAAACTAGTGGTACAACTACCCTGAAGAACCTCTTCTGGAAACACCAGCCGGCCGGGGGAGCGAGAGGGAGAGAGATGGCGGATGCAGCTCTGATAACGAGAGCGTTGGAGGAGTCTGTCCGGAGCGAGTCACCACTAACACCGGCCGACGATGAGGACAAGAGCGCGTTGGAGGAGCTTGAGCCCCTTTGTAGGAGGATCTCCGTGCTGCTGCTGCGAGAAGCTAGTCCAGGGACTGCGCGAGTTACCAGCAACGACCACGCCCGTTCCCTCTTGAAGTTGATGGAGACGGAGCTGAGCGTCATATTTGCAGCGCTGCATAGTCGGCTGGCGTTGAAAGAGCGGGGAGCGCCATTCTTGCATCGCCAAGACATGAACCGCGAGTGGTTGCTAGGGATTAGGGAGCTGGCCGGACTAATCGGGCACCTCCTCGATCGGTACGAGAGGCCGCCTCCAAGTCACGCAGTAGCAGTACTGCTGCACAGAGCCGCACGCTACTGCCGCCGTACTACCACTGCGGAGCCCGAGACTTATCGGGAGATCGATTGCATTGCACAAAGATTAGCCTTTGTCGCCCAACACCCCTTGATGTATGAGCATCGTCTACTGGTCTCTACCCCATCACGGACATATCATATTCCTTACTGGTTAAAGCTATTGTTGCTATACATGGTGAGCATGTTTCCACAGGGATACAAATTTGACAAGAATCGCCTGGTCTGGAAATGGGCATCGGAAGGACTGACCGGCAAATATCATTGGGATGAAAGGGAGAGTCAAGCAGAGGAGTGTTTCTCGGAGCTCGTCGACAGGGAAGTGATCATCCAGGCAGCAAACTACGGACACAAGCCTGCTGCAGAAGTGGAGGACTGCCGCTGGCAGGTCAATCCTGATATGCTAGAGTTCCTCGCCTCCCAATCAGCCGAGAAGGGTTTTGTTTGTACCAGCGGCATGCTCAAATCAGCAGCAGCAGGCGGCGACAGTTCTGAGATACTACGCCGGCTATCCCTCCACCAACCTGATCCGGAGCTCCCAACGCTGCTGGAAACAATGGATCTATCTCATACTCGTTCACTAGCTGTTTCTGGTGCAGTGAACCGAATCCCTCTTGGTAAGTTTATCTATTTGACGGTGTTGGATCTTGAAGGTTGGGAGAACCTGAAGGATGAAGATCTGCGGCAGCAGATATGCCGCGCAATGTTTCTGCTGGCGTATCTGAGCGTCAGGAACACAGGGATCACCAGGCTCCCACCCGAGATCAAGGAGCTGCGCTATCTGGAGGCATTGGACGTAAGCCACACGAAGCTAAGTGAGCTCCCGACTGAAGCGTGCGAGCTAGGGAGACTGCAGATACTGGACCTGAGAAGCACACAAGTAAGGCAGCTGCCTGAGCAAATTGTTGCGGTTGGATTTTTGCGGGCTCTGCTCGTTGATTTAAGCGAATTGTCTGCCAGCTCTGTGGAGGTTCTTGGTGTCCTAGAGTCCTTGGAGCTGCTTGCAATAACATGGTCTTTTCACCAGTGCGCTGACGGAAGATACCAGAAGGCTCTACGGTCTTCCATCGAAAAATGGGAGAACCTCAGGTCCCTGACAATCCACTGTGGGCTCGGTTGTTCCATGGAGTTCCTGGGCTCCCTGGATAGTCCACCTAAGAAAATTGAGAAATTCAAGGTAACAACCGGAAGATTTGTCACTGTTCCCCAATGGATCAAAGGGCTCGAGCATCTTTCTTTCTTGCAAATCACGGTTGGCAAGCTAGGGGCGGATGACCTAAGGATGCTAGGGGAGTTGCCCAAATTGCAGTGTCTTGTGCTCAGCTTGGACTTCGTCCCAGGAGAAGCCATGGTGATTCGAAGCGAGGGGTTCAGCCAGCTTCGGACATTCTCGGTCGATTGCCCTGTGCCATGGCTGACTTTTGGAGGAGGAGCAATGCCGGAGCTCACATACCTTGACCTAGAAATCTGCTCGGGCCCACCGAATGAAGTGTGTGTTCCTTCAGGCATCACCAACCTCGGCAAGCTCAGGGGGGTAGTCCTCCGGTACAGCAAATGGTGCAGCGACAGCTCCAGCGTGAAGATGACGGTCGAGGCAGTGAAGAAGGAAGTTGCCAGGCATCGCGGCCCGATCAAACTCGTCATCAATGGCACCCACATGGTGTTCAGGCAGAGGCAGTTGATGAGGAGACAGTGAGGAAGACGAAATAGTGTGTGAAGCCTAGCCCCAGATGCCTTGATAAGGTAAACTCGCACACGCACACTGCTACTTGTAACTACTGCTTCCTGTAGTTTACACGGGTTTTGTGACACATTTCCATATTTGCTGATTCAGCGCAGGGGCAAATATGTTGGTTCCCTATGCTCTCTGCAGACGAGGAACAAACTAGAGTCGCAGCTTAGCAATGGAAGTTCCGGAACTGTAGATCACCTCGTAGCACTTACGCTTCTACATGTATCCTGTGTCAGGTCATGTATCGGTTACTCTTCCATATTGTCAGGTAATGCGTCTGTTTAACAGTCATGCTGCGTTGTGTACGACCGTCAAATGTTGTGTTCGTTTGGTCGTAATGTGCTAGTGTGTTGCTTTTCAAGACCGCCGAGTAATGAACCCGTCTGGTCAAGCCGTATAAGTACGTTTTTTGTGACATGTAAGGGTGTACTGTTACGAGCTGTACGTCGTACGTGTAAAAGACTTGTGATATAATGTATCAGTATGTTACCAGTAAGAATTTCAGAGCATTCGAACTTCCTCGTGCCCTCATAGTGACACAACGAAACGAGTCATGTGAATCGACGCATTTTCAAACTACAAAGCACCCAGCAGTGCAAAGCATCTGCATGTAATATAAATCACCGAACAATGGAACCAAGGAACCGCAGGACACTGATCGAAACGAAATGGAGCACCAGATATAAGATAGGTAATATGGTCATTTGGGATAAGGTAATATGGTCTAAAGCCAAATGTAAGTACTAACGAGTAACGCTATAGGCTAGACACGTAATATTTAACTGTCATATGATCACATCATTAGTCACCACTTCGATTCAACATTAAAGTCGTTGTCAGTAGCAAACCTACCGTATATAAGTACATGGTTGGTTCGCAAACAAGACATGTAGGTTACAACAAATATAGCAATCCAAATCTCTTAGACATCTATACCATCTTTTAAAAGTTTTTCTATCTTTTACTACCTAAATGTATGAAATAAGGCAAGCTACAGTCTTACGTTCCCAACAAAGCAAAAACATAGGGTCTATCAAGATAACTTAGTTGTATTTGTTTCTATTATTTTATAAATAACAGCTTATTAGCAGTAAACACTTTGCTATCTGAGTATACCAATAGGAGGAGAGAACAAAACCGACAACAAATTTCCTTAACAAATATGCAGTCTTCATGATTTTCTGCCAAAGGAAGTCTTACCTCAGAGCAATCTGTGAAGCTTGTTGAGTTAAATCTTGATGTTGAAGTAGTCGGAATCAAAATGGTGCAGCCTAACATATCCATCTTCACCACCACTCGAAAGGCTATTGACATTACATAGATAAACAATATTAACATTTTAGATTTCGGCAAAGTAAGAACAGGACTACGGAATTCCCAAGCAAAAACACTTCCTCAATAAACATAACTTGGTACAATAAATTAGGCATCCCAAAAGACTATATTATTCATCTACTTCCTTGCTACACAAATGAATCCCGAATAAGTAAAACAAACAAATGGATGTATGCAGAAGCTAAAGACACAAATAACAACAACAAAGCCTTTTATCCCATACAAGTTGCGGAAGCTAGAGCAGCTCTCATAAATTCATTTTTCACCAACAGAAATCAGAATAGCGTATATAACCAAATCTGATTGGCAATAATCATTGAGACAACATATTGTCAAAGTGTACAACAATTGCTAGACAATCTGCACGGTATTCATTAAACAAAGAACATTAAACCAAGAGACATCAAGTGGCACAAAGGAGTACAAACTTTCAGCAATGGAACCTCAACTTTAATATAGAATATTCCTTCAAAAACCTTTCCTAAACTATGATACACTAGGGCTTTTGGAGAAATCAATAGGGGCTCTCATTGGAAAATACATTGGCACTAAACATGAAGCCACTATCTTCTGTATATACAATGAATCAAAAATAAGAAAAACCTTGCATTAACATAAAACCATTCTGAGGGTGCTAGCTTCCTATGTTTCTTCCTCCATTGCTAAGTGGATGTTGAAGTGAGGCAAGGTAGCTCTCATAAATTCTATTTTTCAACAGTTGCAATCAGAATAGCGTATATAACCAAATGATCGGTTGAAATCACTGAGCTACCAAAACCATGAGCTGTACACAAGGATTAAAAACGTGTACTAAACAGAATATGAACAATTCATTGGTACAGTTACAGGTCAGAGACTTAAAAATAATTTTTGAAGAACATGTAGCTCTCATATTCTAACTTTTCATCAAACTAAGGCCAGTATAGCGTATATTGCCAATGTAATTGGCTGTAATCACTGAGCTACATAGAAAAGAAAGTTGACACAAGAACAAAAAGCACTTCAACAAGAAAAAAGGCAGAAAGAAATAGCATCAGAACTCGATGGAGACCAAATGTCATAAACAGATTAAAAAAGATGAACAAATGTGTTACAGAAAAGCCAGAACTAAATACTTAGATCTAAAAATGAAGCTAAAGAAAGGGTGAAATAGAAAGGGGAATGGTTATTCATTTATTACCCTAAAGTGAGCCGGAAGTAGAAACCATATGTCACAAAAAGGAGAGAAATGCCCCAAGAAACTTAACCCATACAAAATTTGAAAAGATATATATATGAAAAGCTAAAGAAAAATCAATATAAACATCTGCTCTCGTAACGTTCATGGCATCCTAATGTGACTCAGAACAGTGTATAGTGCCATGATTTGACATAGCTTAATCATTGGGCAGATAACCAAAAAGAAATATGAAACACAAGCATATTCTGAACATAAAGTGCACAGTGGCAAACTGTAGACACAGAAACAATGATATAAAATTAAGACACTGTTGGAATGAGAATGTCACCTCCGTCCATCAGGATTAAATGCCAATGCATTAATTGGTCCAAAATGGCCTTTAACACCACCAATTTCCTCTTGCAAAATCTTAAAGAAATAGCAGTGTCTTATTTCTGAACAGTTCAGAATATAATCCGCATACCAAAAGTAACTTCCCAAAAAAACAAGAATACCTTGTGAAAGAATTTTGCCTCAAATTTACCCGCACGACGGTCAGTCATAGTCACATCCATCGCGTCCTGACCACCTCCAATAACCACCTAACAACAGAAAAAAGAAGCTTTACGTAACAAAAAATTGGTTTACACATGCTTAAAAAAATAATTGACTAGAAGTCTAGAACTAATAAAATGCACCACCATATGTTGTACCACCTAGCTCAGCATCATAAATGTATAAGTAGTCTTGTCCCTAGTGGAAATACCAATACTGCAATACGTCTTTGAGACAGCTGACAACACTCCTTCAATAAATTCAGAATCATAGCCTTAATCCATGGACACACAGAAACACACTACACAGGGCACAAAGCTATTTTGCGCTACCAGCTGTATAACCAATTACTGTTTGCAAATAACATACATGTGAGAAAAACTAACTTAGATGGGCATGACAAAAATGTGGCACCCAAAACCAGAGCATATGAATGCGCAGAGAGTACTGTCCAACTTCATGAATTAATCAGATGGCTCATAGCAAAATACACCATAGTAGAAAGCCATAGTTATTTCCAGCTCGTATACACACAGAAAACATATACTTTCAGCATGTAACAAGATATAATTTATGACACAACCAAGTGTTTAGAGCAAAAATTGTATCTAGAACTGCTCACAACAACTTAATAACATGGGCATAGATAAGAACAAAGTCTGTGACATATGAACATACATGATCAAGAAGAGGAGAAATGTCAACAGAGTTAACAGGTCGCTCCATGACATACATCTTGATCAGGGTAAGTGTTCTTGTATCCCAAAGCTAGCCAGATAGCAAATGCACATGTCAGAAAAAAAATATAAATGTAGTATAACATATAAATGCAGTATAAAGTCCGGACACGTCATAACAATGACAACAACAAAATATCACCTTAGCAGATTTATTGAGGGAACCTGTAAGGAAATGAGACCAGTCTGCAGATTTAGATAGTGAAGTAATTGTGTTCTTATGTCCATTTTCCTTGTCTTTACTCCTTCAACAGTTTTCCAGTCTACACGTCAAAGTAAAACAGAATGTAAAAGCATCCCATGATAAATTGATGTGAAAAAAATCTGTTCATTTTCATGCAATCAAATAGCTGACATGCTTAACAATGAGGTAAAATTTAAATTTCATGGGTCTTTTGAGTTCCTTCTTTATTCAGATTCAGACACACAGTGAATAAACTGACAAATTATCATTGCCTCCTTGGCAATAAATTTCTAGAGTAAGATTGGACCGAGTAATATACAAGGTATCAGTGGCCAGTTCTACAAATATTAGTTGTTTGTTGTCTTAATTCACTGTGTTGATAGCAATAAAAAACCTATGTGATTTGAATACATAACAACCAAGGTAACTGAGGTCCCATACGAAATTATAACCATCACATACAAGCACCAGGCACCCTAGTAACAGTGGTCAGTAGAACTCAATGGAAGTGTGGAGCTAGCACAAGTGGTCAGGAGAACTATGTGCACGTATGGAAATGTGTGCTAACCTCGGCGTCCCATATGCGTATGGTGGCGCCCTCGCCGGCGGTGATGATGGTCCTGTTGTGCGGTGATGATGTTGATCCTCCCCTAGTTGCCAGTGATCACGAGCAACGACTCCTCCGTCTCTGCAAACCAATACACACCTTAAAAATCTACATATGGCCCTGTTTGGTACAGCTCCTGCTCCCAGCTTCTCGCTAGATTCTCGTGGAGCTGTACTAAACACCCAACTTCTCAAAATGGTTGGATTCTGATTCTCGCGAGGAGCAGAGCTAGAAATGAACTAGAGTAGAGAAGCAACCTTTTGGTGGATTCTCGTGGGGAGCCATCCAACTAAAACAAATATACCCATAGAATTTGATGGGAATTACCCGCAAATGCCACTGACCTAACCCCATCGCGCGCCCATCCCGCTCCTTCTCTCGCCAGACGCCGCCTCCCCCCATCTCTCGCTCCTCTCTCGCCCCGCCGCCGCCCTCCCGCTCCTTCTCTCGCCCCGCCGCCGCCCTCCCTTCTCTCCCTCGCCCCGCCGCCGCCCTCCCTCTCTTGGCCCGCCGCCGCCCTCCCTTCTCTCCCTCCTTTCTCTCGCCCCACGCCGCTCCCTCCCAATCTCGCCCTTCTCTCACCCCGCCGCCTCCCTCCGTCCACAGCGCCGCCGCCGCCTCCCTTCTCTCCCTCGCCCCGCCGCCGCCCTCCCTCTCTTGGCCCGCCGCCGCCCTCCCTCTCTTGGACCGCCGCCGCCTCCTCCCTCCGTCCGATCCACGGCACCGCCGCCGCCTCCCTCCGATCCCCAGCAGCGCCGCCGCCGCTTCCAACATCTATGTGTTAAGTACAGGTGAACAAAAATCACTTCTTTGGCTAGAATTTTGATTGCAAATCAATGATGGCTTGACATAGTTTGCTGTTTTTTCCTCAGCAATTCTCCTCTTGGCCGAAGACCGGATGTTAATTGTGTGTTGATTGCAAACCATCTGTGATGTTTGTGTACAAAGTTAATAACAGATGCGTGTTATTATGGTGAATCTTGTTGTTGCCTGGGATTTTTCATGTTATTATGGTGAAGTACTTGTAAGAATTATTTGGTGAATCTTGTTGTTGCCGGCATTAACACCGAGGAGATGTCATGTATGATACGTAAATAACATGAGCTTGTGCATACACTGCAGAATGTTAGAAATTGTAAATAAGAAGTTTTTGTATGCGACATCGTATGATGTAAAGACCTGCAAGATATGGATATCACTACTGCCTGTTCATTGCGGTTCATGAATGATATGAGCTAAGGACATGTGTTGTTTCAATTTTGCTCACTGATTTCCTGTTTCTCTGAATCTTTCATTATCCACTGTGATATGTATCTATTTTTAGCTATCGAAAAGATTAGGACAAATGCTTTTGATCTCATACAATAATTGTGATAATTATATCTATATCATTTACCTACGATATTGTCATAAATTTGCATCTGTATAAGAAAATTGCTCTTAAACTCTCATAGGTATAGCTACTGGCCGAGGTATTGCCGACCCTAGTTCGCCATGAGAATGTTCTACATAAAACTACACCACCGGTCAAAAAGGAAAAAAGAGAAAGAAAATCTAGTTAAATTGAAGTGTCAAAACTAGGGGTAACATGGTCTATTTCCCTCAAATCTCCTCTTTTATGAATCTGGAGCCAACTCACTAGCCAAACGCTTTTCAGAGGCAGCTCCAGATTCTCAGAGAAGTGGATTCTCGGAGAATCCAGAGCAGAAGCTGAAAAATGAGAATCTGGAGCTCTACCAAACAGATACTCCGAAACGGAAGAAAGGAAGAGGGAGAACGAGCCGTACGGTCGTCGGGTTCCTCGGCGATGCGCTTGACCTGGGCGGTGGGCGCGTTCCCCCATGAAGTTGTCGGTGGTGATGACCGCGAGCGCGTCGCCGACGGCGAACTCGACGGAGCGCGCGGGGCGTCGAAGCGGAAGGTGAAGAGCTCCCAGCCCGACTGCACGTCCCAGAGCTTGGCGGTCTGGTTGGCGCTGCCGGTGACGAGGCGGGTGGAGTCGCGGGAGACGCCGTAGGACCAGACGGCGCCGTTGTGGCCGCGGTAGGTGCCGAGGCGGTCGCCGCTATGGGCGAACCGGACGGTGGGGGTGTGGTCCTTGGCGCAGGAGAAGAACAGGTCGCCGTCGCGATTGTAGCGGAGGAACGTAAGCGGGCGCTCGTGCCCTTTCATCAGGATCGGCCTCATCTCGCCGCCTACTACGCCGACTAGTCGCCGCCGCCGGAAGGAGTAGGGTAGGGTGTTAACTGTTAAGGGTGGGGATCTGGATCGTGCCGTGTGGTGGAGGCGGAGAAAAACCCTAGCTTGCGCGTGGTTGACAAGGGTTTTGCGCTGTGCGCGCGGCTGCATCGGGATCCTATAAATTGCGAACTCGTTGGGCCGGCCTGCCCAAGAAAACATTTTCAGCCGGGCCCGTTGAGAGAGATTTCGTATGCTCTGCGATCCTAAGCTTTTCACAAATTGCAAGCTTTAATTTATTTTTCCTTTTTCTTTCATCAGCCTCTTGTTCTGTCTGACACACTATTTTGATCCAGCTTCTATCCCGCGGTATACGAGTATACGAGTACGTGCATATGCTTTTCTACAACTGGATGATTTAACAGTCGATGGTGTCATTCGTCTCAAAAAATAACCCATTTTCATTGCATCATTGCGGAGGTTCAATGCAGTTCAGATGTTCTTTTAGCCCAGCCTTAGCAGCGATATGCCGAAATACTATTGGGTAGGGCTGTAAATGATCTGAATTCGAGTGAGCCTACCTATTTAAGTTTGAGCTTGGTAAAAACTAAGGTAAGCACAAGAAAGTCTAACTTAGGATGCGAGTCTAAACCTAAATTTGAGCTCAGCTCGGTCCAAACTTGAGAGCTTAGTAACAATTAATAATTCAACATGTACTTTTTTTTCAACAATCAGAAAAGCTCAAGCTTGAGCTCGGCTCAACTCAGTAAGAGTTAATTGCAGTAATATTCAAGCTCAAATCAAGCCCTGATGAGCTATTCAAATTCGGTTTGTTCAAACTCATAAGTTTCAGATCAAGCTTGAGATCGACTTGTTTAGAGCTTGAGCCGAACTCTAATCGAACACAAAGCGAGCTTGAGCAACTCGCAAGTCTTGAATTATTTTTACAGCCCTAGATACAGACATGATCACCAAGCTGACACATTATTATGTGTTAAAAGATTTAAAAGTCTTACCAATAACAGCATAGACGACCGAACGAATACATTATCTGGCAATGTCTTGCATGTGCCATCCGCATACGGCACGACCAAACGGATCCACTATCTGACGATCTTACAAATAAAAGACCAATTGGCATCGGTACAGTCATCGACAGCAACGGAAGAGGTGAACTGGGAGATGAATAGAGTCCAGCAAATGAATGAATTGATCTTCAGACGGATAACCAATTGACACGGCATGACCAAACTGATACATTATCTGACGGAACGGCACAGCAGAATTTGCCAAAAGCAATGTAGAAGCGCGTGCTGAGTGGCAGGACAGACGCCGGTCGACGACGGTAAGGACAACGCAGAGCTGCAAGCCTGCAACTCTTACTGCTGGTTTGTAGAAAGCAGAGGGCGCCAGAAACCAATGAACCATCATTTGCCCCTGAGCTCAAGCTGTGCTCTTCGGTGATCTAGAATGCAGCAACAGCAAGTGTCAAATGTGTCAGGAAACTGGCGTTAGTTACAGGCAACATTCAAGTAGTGTGCATGTGTATGGGGGATGAATATCATTATGGGTTTTGTTAAACGTCATCCGGATATTTTCTTCCTAATTATCATCCAGATTTAGAATCATTGGATTAGAGATCCAATGGCCATGAATTCTCCCCCTTCCCTTGAATTCTACCCCCTCCCCCATTGAAAAAAATCTCCTCCCTTTAAAAACAGGGGGCTCTTTGATCTCTAATCCAAAGGTCATAAATTTGGATGATAATTAGGAAGAAAACATCCGGGTGATGTCTATACACTCCCTATGATTATTACCATCGCTTCCAGCTTCACCACCAATTTCAGTCTGAGTAGCTTCGGCTGTCCCCGCTGTCTCCGCAAGGATTGCTTCCACATCCTCCTCGACGCCGTTGTTCACGAGCTTGACCGTGTACTGGAGCTCGGCAACCTGTCTCCTCATGGCGCCGACCGTGGCCTTGATGCTGCAGCTGTTGATGTACCACGGGTCGTAGCGGAGGGTGACTTGCTCGAGGCTCGGAAGGTTGGCAATACCTGACGGCACGCTCTCCTGGCTCGCTGGGCCTGTGGAGAGTTTCAGATCAAGGTCCGTCAGCCTCCGCATAGCTCCTCGTCGGAAACCCAGCCACGGCACCCGGCAATCGACTGAGAATCTCAGAAGCCGACGGAACCCCTTTGTATCCTCACTTTCTTTTTGAGGGCTGTACCCCTCACTTTCAATCACTATAGCTTCTTTTGGGAGGAAATCCAAGCCTAGTAAAAGGCACTCCAATCTGTGTAAGCTCCCAAGGGTCTTTATATCATCTGGCGCTAGTTCGCAGACTGTGATCTCCAAGAAAGCAAGGTGCTTCAGCCCTTGGATCCATTTGGGAACAGTGACAAATCTTGCGGTTATTACGAGATTCTGCAGATCCTGACGAGGTGCATAAGACGGATAATCCAAAAACTCCATGGAACAACCAAACTCGCAGCGGATCGTCAGAGACTTGAGGCTCCCTAACCTTTGGACGAGTGACCGCAAAGCGTCCTGGTATTTCTCGTCGGTGCACTGGTGAAAAGACCATGTTACTGCGAGCACCTCCAAGTACCGCAGGTCTCCAAGAGCCGCGACGAATTTTGCGGAGCATTCGCTTAAATCGACAGCTGCTAGCGTCTCCAGGTATGTTACGCGACTAATCCCATTCGGTATATTTGTCACTGTTCTGCCGGGATTGATTCCGTCGCAGCCGACGAGCAGATGTCGCAACGCTGGTAGATATACAATTTGCTCCGGCAGGTGCCTTATTTGTGTTCTTCTCAGGTCCAGTGCCTCCAGCGCTCGTAGCTGGCACACTTGGGACGGGAGCTCACTTATCTGCGTGTGACTTACGTCCAATGTCTCGAGAGAGCTCAGCTGATCGATCTCGGGTGGGAGCTCGCTGACCCAGGTGTTCCTGAGGCTCAGATACTTGAGCAGGAACAATTTGCCACTCTTGCACATCTGCAACAGGTGTTCATCCTTCAACTTCTCCCAGCCTTCAAGATTCAACACCACCAAGTGGATGAACACGCCAAGAGGAATTTGGTTCGCTGCACCAGAGACCGTCAGTGATCGAGTACGGGACAGGTCCATCTTTTCCAGCAGCGTCCGGAGGTCAGGACCAGGCTGGTGGAGGAACACCCGCAGTATCTGAGTCTCGTTGACGGTTGCTCCCGAGTTGAGCGTGGTGCAGGTGGTGACAAAATTCTGCTGTGCTGATTTGGAGACAAGGAACAGGAGCATGAATTGATTGACCTGGTAGTTGCAGGTATTCACTTCAGAATTGTATTGGCAGGACTTCACCGGACGGATGATATCCCTTTGGACGAGCTCGGAAAAATACTCCTCCGCTATGTCCTCGAATTCTCTCAACGTATGTATGGCGATCAGCCCTTCGGCTTTCCATTTTCTGATGAGACGATGCTTGTCAATCATGTAACCCTGAGGGAACGTACTCATGTACAGCGACAGTAGCTTCAGCTCGCAAGGAAGATCATCATAGCTAGGAGACATTGCCTCTTCAACCTGTTTCAGTTCAGGGATTTTTCCCAGCCAATAAACTGCAGAGCTATCCACCACCTCTCGTCCTTGTTTCATCAAACCTGCCATCGCAATTATGGACAGCGGTATACCATCACATCTCCTCAGAATATCATCAGAAACTTGTGCGAAATGGTCTGACGGGCAGCTGTGTGCGAAATGGTCTGACGGGCAGCTGTGCTCGGAGCCAAAAGCTTTCGCCGAGAACAATCTTTTAGAATCTAACTCACTGAGAGGCCTAACCTCATGCACAAGCCCATCAGGCCATGGATGTGAACAACACGAGCGAGCTACGCTTCTAATGCGTGTCGTTAATATTATTCGGCTGTGGCATGAATTGCCCGGGAAAGCATCCCAGATGAGTTCCCAATCTGATATTTTCCATAATTCATCAATTACAATGAGGTACCTGCCATTGACATTGCAAAATGGACCAGAGACTTAGCAAATGTATATGACATCGCAAGCTTATAGAAGACCGACGGATAGCTCCATAAGGGAGGCTTATCCACTGCAAGTAGGGTGTCAATGGATGATTAGGGCATCTATAGTGTATATAACCCAAGGGGTTTTAAGGTGAGTCCCATCTAAACCTTAAGGCCAACTTCATAGTGTATATAACCCAAGAGGTCTTAAAACGGTCCCACTCGGCAGATAAAGAAAAATTGTATTTTAATACTTATGGCCAGGTTATTAGCTTGAGGACCAGCCTTAAGCCTTTTTTGCTTATAGCCTCCTTAAGGTCACCCCTGTAATGTATAAGGTTGACCTTAAGGTGGCTTAAGGCCCGCTATTTTCACACACTACAGATGCCCTTACAAATCAAACAGTGGTATTCCCTATTCGTATTCATTTTTTTAGACAAATATAAATTTGAATATTCTCAAATATAAATACGAATTGAATGTTGTAACGAATATAAATCAAATACCTACTCAATTCGGTCAAATTAGAATATCCCCATAACTTATGCAATGGCAAGATATTTATGATACTTTATCTTCATTCATATTATACTTAATCCTTCTATTTTATTACTTTACGTGAAAGAACATGAATTCACATTAAATTATAAATATTCGTCCAACTAATTAGCCATACTACAACAAGATACGTATATTCGTTGTACTCTCAAGAAAACATATGTATATTATTTTATCGAATTCAAATAGAAATACAAATAGTATGGATAACCTTTTGGATGGCAAAAGTCCAAATCATATTTGTACCCATATTTTTTATGCGAATTCAAATACAAATAAGAGAGAAATTGTTAATCATATGAAAAAAAATCTAAACTATATTCATATCCTATCAAATACAGTAATCAAATAAAATGGATAATTCATATCTGTTTGACGCCCTAACTGCAAACCATTAATTTGGTATCAAATAAAAAATCCTTGGGAGAAAACAAAGTGGTACGGTCATACAGCATATTGTAAGGACATGAAACACTTTCGTAATGAAGTACGTATCACTTTGGTATTAAGCAAACCACCTATGAATCCTAAGCGACTGCGCATTTACATAGTCTCTGTTCTTCTTTACGTGATGTTTTTTACTTTTTATAGTCTCCAAAACGTGACTTCGATTATTATTTTTTATAACTTTACATTAAGATATACTAATAAAAATGTAATACTATGAAAGTATTTTAAAGATAAATCTAATGATATAATTTTTATATAGCCAATCTAGATAGTTTTAAATCTATCAGAAATCAAAATTTAAAAAGTTTGACGATACAGATTCTACGATGTAATTAAAAAAAGACGTAGGTTGTACTATATATGGATCTCTATATCTAAAATAGAGTTGTGTTGGTCAATGATTATTCTAATATCTACTTCTACCTCATGTCATACTAGCAATGCATCGTTATAATTTGAACTTATCAAAATACATTATATAATTTTTTTTTCATTTTTTGTCCCCTGTTTCTAGCATCTTAAATTAAACATAGAAGCTCTTTTTGACATCATTTTTAAACATGCTAATGTATAGGATTTGTTCTAAAATGTAACCATTTTTGGGCCCGTGTTGATATATGACACATCGCTCTTTTGTGGCTAGAGGGAGCAGTAATCTATTTCGGATTAACTTTGTTGCATGGATATATAGATTAAAAAAATAAGCCTTAACAATAATAGCAAAGAAACAAAAGCTGTTTACGATTTGTCTTAAATTGACTGGCTAGGATAGCATGAGTAAGAAGGTACCTCTTGTCTCGCAGATATTGCTTGATGTCGTAAGCCAGCTCGTACTCATCACCCTCCAATGCGGTCATGGTTTGCGAGCACTCAGATGACACTAGCGCCGCCGAGTCGATGATCTGCGACATGATGTGCCGGAGAAGCTTTCTGGTGTCAGGCGGCCTCCGGAACACCTTGGCTGCGGCGCGGCACTGGAACTGTCCTTCGACCTTGCGGAAGACTTCCATGGCCAACGTCGTCTTGCCCACCCCAGCGGGCCCAACAATGGAGAGCACCTTCAGCCGCCCGTCGCCGTCGTCCTCCATGAGCCACGTGGCCAGCTTCTTTCTTGGGCCGTCGATGCCAACAAGACGGAGGCCGGCCGCAGCGGCGTAGGACATCGGCAGCCGAGGGTCGTCGTCGACGTCGTCGTGTGGTGGGGTGCGTAGGACGAGCAGAAGCTGTTCGATCCAGGCTAGATTCTGCTCCCGGAGCTCTGTCTCTGTCTGACGGGGTGCGCAGCCATCGATGAGGTCACCGATCCACCCAGCCAGGTCTGTGAAGTACGCCAACCGATTCATCGTGTGGGAATCAACATGATCCGGCCCAATTAGCTCTGCCGATGCCAGCAGCTGACGCAGCGCTGCAACAATGGTGCTCAGCTCCGTCTCCATGAACACGAAGCCACGCTGGGCGAGGAAGGAAAGGGCATGCCCACGCTCCGACCGGAGCAGATCAGAGATCCTCCCGGGAAGGGGCATCATCACCTTCAATACCTCCTCCATCTCATCCTTTGAGGCTGCCGCCATCGTGCTCGGCCCTATCTCTATCCTTCTCTCTCGCTCATCCTCAGGAAAAGCGAAGAAGGGTGACCAGATCGCTATTTTATCCTCCTCCTCCTCCTCCTCCTCCTCATCATCAAGCTCCTCCTCAACTATGCAAGGGAAGGTGAGTTCTCTCTCCATGGATGTGATGAACAACTACGACAATGCTGCTATGCAGCCGGTTCGGAGATTAATTTGGAAGAAATTTTGGTCGATGCTCAGGAATTGACTGGGAATTTACCAGGCTACTGTGCAGCCAAAAGGAGAAGAAGCTGCCAGCAACTCCCAAGGAGGACGACGACGACGATGAGAAGAAGAGGAAGCTGGCGGCTGCACGCTGTCGGTCGCTATCTCTTTGTCTCTCCGCATTGCCCAACACTCTTTCTCAATGTAAGAAATTACCAGCAAGTCCACACCCAAACTATGGAAGGGAAGGTGAGTTGTCCGTACATGGATGACACAGGGGCAGAATTGGCCCCCCTGACAAGTTAGGCTTTAGCCCGGGGTATGAAAAAAACATGTAGTATATAGCCTAGATATTTTCAGCCCAGCCCGAGGTAGTATTGCTAGGATTCAGCCCAGGTAGTCCAATAGCCTATAACATTTTTCTACAGCTCGCCAGGCCGACAGCCTGACACTGTCCCACGCGCTTCGGTTTCCGGCCCACTTCATGCGCTCGGTGCCTCGGCCCATCGCTTCGATACAGCTGTAGCCCGCAGAGCCGTTGCTCGTCTCTACCTCAAAACCCTAGCACGCAGCAACGCACCGCAGACGGCAGAAGCTAAAATGCAATCCAGTGCTGCCTCATCTCATCTCAGTCGATCGCCAGTCGATCCAGTCGCCTGGCTCCTGACGCCGCCCCCTCCCGGCCAGCATCGCCCCCCTCCCGGCGCCGCCCCGCCTCTCGGCTAGCATCGCCCCCTCCCGGCGCCGCCCCACCTCCAGGCCATCCTCCCGGCCAGCATCGCCTGGCTCCCGACACCTCCTGGCCAGCGTCACCCGGCTCCTGACCCGCCTGCCCCCTCTCGGCACCGCCCCGCCTCCCGGCCCGCCCCCTTCTCAGCGTCGCCCCGCCTCCCGGCCAGCGCTGCCTGGCTCCCAGCCCGCCCCCTCCTGACGGCCGGGACCACCTCGCCTCCCGGCCAGCGCCACTTGGACCTCAGCCTACCCTCCTCCCAACGCTGCCCCACCTTAGCGCCTCCTAGCCAGCGCCAACCGGCTCCTAGCCTGCCTGGCTGCCCCCCTCTCGGCGCTGCCCCGCTCGGCTCCTGGCCAGCGCCACCCCGGTGCCCCTTCTCCAGTCCTCCTGGCCTGCACTGCCCAGTCGCCCACCTCCTGCCCAGGCGGCCAGCGCTGGCGTCGCCCCCCTCCTGCTCCTGCCTGCTGCTCGTTGATGCGCGCCTCCCGGCTCCACACTCCCAGAGGGGTAGAGACCAGAGTCGCACTGCCTCAGGCTTAACTCTTCAATGGTAGGTAAACTGGTAATTGGTAAAGGTCTAAAGGATGTGAAATACTGAAATGTGATGATTGATTCTCTTTTGTTAGTTGTTGGTGCCAAACATATGAATTGCTCATAACAGATGTAATCAACATTGTAATCCATTCCTTGCTGTTCTTGTATTCTAGATCTTGAAAAAATATTAGTGTTTTATGCCTTGAAAAAACATCTGAATTTTTGCTGTAGGAAACTAAGATTTATTAGTCAATACAAAATGAAGCGGGCGAAGACATTGTCATTTTATTTTTCAACACAAGCACAATCCCATGAAACACTAGAAACAGGAGCTAGTAACACACATCAAAATAGTCCTCATGTTGTACTCAGTCCGGATGATATTGTTGCTGATCTTGGGCTTCGGAAACCAATTGAGGATTTGGATGTGGATATCAGAGATGCTGCTAGAAGAAAGTATTTGCAAATAGGCCCATGCCAACCAGTTGGTCATAAATTTCCACATAAAGAATATGGGAATCAGAGGAGGAGCTTTCAACAATCATGGTTTGAAAGGTATAATTGGTTGGAATATAGTGTTGCTAAAGATACATCATTTTGTTTTTATTGTTTCCTCTTTAAGCAGCCTAGAGCTGAGAACTATGGTATTGAATCATTCACAAGGGTAGGGTTTCCTAATTGGAAAAATGCAATTAAAAGTTTTGATAAACATGTTGGTAAAGTTTGTAGTTATCACAACAAATTAAGAAAGCATTGCGAGGCTTTCAAAAATTAAAGACAGGGTGTGGATTATGTGATGGCGTTGCCACCAAGAAGGATGAGGAAGAATATAAATCACATCTTACTATTATGTTAGGCATTGCAAGATTTCTTTTATTGCAAGCTCTTGCTTTTCGTGGACATGATGAGCCCCTAGCTCAAACAATATAGGGAACTTTCTAGAAATAGTGAAATTGTATAAAGAGAAGGATAAGAATGTTGCAAAATTGCTTGACAATGCTCCTACTAACCATTTATTGACTTCACGACAAATACAAAAACAGTTGTGTAAAGCTTGTGCAGAGGAGACCACTAAAGTCATTATTGATGATATTGAGGATAGACAGTTTGTTATACTTGTTGATGAGGCCCGCGATGCATTTATCAAAGAACAAATGGCAGTGGTTTTGAGGTTAGTTTGTTAGTATTTTTTTATATCTTAGTAAGTCTAATTTATATTATCTATGCTTTCTTACCCTATGCAGGTACGTCAATAACAAAGGCCAGGTGATAGAGAGGTTTCTTGGGGTTGAGCATGTTTTTGACATGACATTGTCTTCGTTAAAGCTAGCATTGGATGGTATGTTACATCTTGATGGTTTATCAATATCTAGATTGCGAGGCAAGGATATGATGGAGCATAAAACATGAGAGGACAATTTCATGGATTGCAAAGACGCATATTGGATGAAAATCCGTATACGTTTTACGTCCATTACTTTGCTCACCAGTTGCAGTTAGTGGTTGTTTCTGTTGTCAAGTGTTGTTCTTCAGTCTCAGATTTCTTTAATTACACCACCATGATTGTCAACACTGTTAATGCTTCTTGCATCAGAAGGGATCAATTGGTCCAAGATCACCATGATAAAATTGTGAGCAAATTAGAGTCCAGTGAAATTTTTCAGGGAAGAGGAAAATACCAACAAACTAATCTTGCCAGGCCCGGTGATACCCGTTAGGGCTCACATCATAAAACCTTGTGTCGTTTTCTTCTCATGTGGGATTCGATACTAGAGGTATTAGAGAATTTGAGTGATGATGCTACTAGTGCAACACAGAAAACAACAGCTTCCGGTTTGTTGGAAAAAATGGAGTGCTTTGAATTTGTACTTATATTGCATCTTATGATTAAAATCTTGGGCAAGACTAATGATCTATCACAATGCTTACAAAAGTAAGATCAAAACGTTGTTCGTGAAATAGGGCTGATTAGGACCACATTGAAGGCAATTGAGGTAATAAGAAATGATGGTTAGGATGAGCTTTTCGCAGAGGTAAATGCCTTTTGTCTCCAACATAAGATCATTGTGCCAGATGTGAATGATACAATGCCAGTTAGGGATCGTGGTGGCCAAATGGTAACTTACTATGACCATTTTCATCATGATATATTTAATGTGATCACCCTCTAAGACCCTCAAAATCGGTCATCTTTAGCCTCAAATTTGTGTTGCAAGTTTTTGGTTTTTATTTTTGCCAAAATTTTCAATCTTCCCTTTGAAATTTGGGTTTTACCTCAACTGCAAAGTTGTAGATCTCGTCGAAACCTTTCAAACGAGTATATATAAGCCATATAAAACTTTGCTATTTTATCTTTTCAGACTAGCTATCTATATTATACCGGTATATTGTCTTTGTGATATCATAGACAGTTGTTGTTATGAACCGTCTGTGATGTCTCTATCATAAACGGTTTGTAATCCGAACCGTCTATGATGTCCCGCCACGTCACGGATCCGCAGCATATCCCCCAAGATCCCGATCTCACCCGTCCATTCTCTCTGCATTGAATGGCAGGCACCGTTCTCCTCCCCACCTCTCGCCCCTTATTAACCCTCTCTTCCTACTCGAAGAACCAATACCAGCAGTACTACTCTAACTCATTTGTGTGTAGCAAGGGTAGGAAAGGTTTGGCAAGAGCGACTGCAATTTCACTTGAAGCAAGATGGAAAGGAAGAAGGCAATGGCAAGATGGAAAGGAAGAAGGCCGACATAGAAGCTATTGATTTTGTCACAGAAGCTAAAAATGGTGTTCGTTGCCTTTTTATTTCTGCTACTTGAAAATTTTTCCACACCACTTGTTTTAGATTATAGTTTAATGTAGTGTAATCATTTTTCTAAATTTGTAGCCATGAAGTTTATCTTTGTAAAATTGTAAGTGTCCTCTTATGTATGCAGTGCTATGGGTAACCTACTCGATATCTTATGATGTTGTAATGGTGGATTCTAATCTTAATGAAAATAAAATATGTTGCTATGTTTGTTGATGTATTTGCTTGTTTTCATATGATATAGTTAACATTTCGAGAGGCTAACCGAAAAATAGAAAAACTTAGGTATACAATGAACTATCATAAACAGTTTTGTGGTATAAACTACATACCAATCGTTTGTGATACTCACACATCACAGACGGTTGGTAGCTAGAACTGTCTGTGATGTGTAAGTATCATAGACAGTTGGTAGCTAGAACCGTCTGTGATAGTGTTTTTCATAGAAGGTTCTAGTTATAAATTGTCTGTGATGTAGCTATCACAGACGGCTCACAAATCGTCTGCGATAACTTCTGATTATCACTGACACATAAATTCAGATGGTTCAAAAACCGCCTATGATGATAGTTTTGAACCGTCTGTGATGACCCTTTTTGTAATAGTGTTACGATTAGAAAAAGCCCATCCATGATCTCTTAACTCTTCCATTCGTTGAATTTTCATCCCCTATTTACAAAATCAGGTAGAACCTATCCTCCATATCTCAATACTAGAAAAACGTTACCCCTCCGCCTGTTTTACTGTGGTTTTGACCCACCTGGAAGCAACAAAGGAAGTAACAGATGGTTTCCAAGATGGTGGCAAGGGAAGCTACTAGAGGCGAGGAATGAAGCAGAGGACGAGGCCACTAGAGGAGCGGAGGGAAGCAACAGAGTATCTCCATGGTGGCATCATTAGCAGCAACAAAGCTGCTTAGGAAGAGAGGCAATGGGTAATCGAGAAGCGACATGGGTGCCGTAGGGCGAAGGATGCCGAGCTTGATGTAGTCGCTGCAGAAGCCAACCTCCCCAACGATGTGTCTGACCCCACGTGGTCATCGTGGATGACCACCAGGGGCTACGAGAGCTCGACCTTTACCACAATGGAGGTTGCATCATGGCTGCCTGATGGTAGAAGTGGAATGTGTCCGGGTTGCAACGCTGGTTGGCATACGTGCGCTTGATGGCACCATGAGCGAGCTGGACATGGGCGGCTTGTCTCCTCCACTACCGGTGCCTAAAGAGGAAGACGAGGATGGGACCATGTCGAAGAAGACAAGGAAGCAGAGCTCAACGGCCTTGAGCTAGATGGGGGAAGTAGGTGACGCTACAAGCAGGCATGAGAGCATAGCGCAGGAACGACGGGGCGAGGAAGGGAGAGATGCGGTCGAGGGAGGTGCTCTGCAAGCGTGGGTGTGGTGGTCAATGGAGAGAGAAACAGAGAACAAAGGAAGAAGGAAATGAGAGAAAAAGAGGAGGCGAGGAAGAGGGGGTAGGGCTGGCTACCAGTGGGGTCGAGATGATAATGTGGTAGTTGACTTGGTGAAACCACCTAAACCGTCCTAGGGACGTGATTTGCACTGGTTTACCAGTTGGAGATAGGTTCTATCTGGTTTTACAAATGAGGGACGGAAATTAAATGAATAAAAGAGTTAAGAGACCACTGATTGACTTTTTCTATAGTTTATGACTTCTCTCGAACAAACAAATGGGACGACTTCTCCATGGCCTTTTCGAAACTGTTTATTAGGACGTTCTTTTCGAAACGGCTTATCAGCATTCAGTTTTTTCACACTGTTGTGGTTACAGACCAAACAGTAACGTGTGGTAGTGGAGATGTTAGGTGAACAATGCTTGCCCTCTCATATCTAGGGCAGCCATATATATATATATATATATATATATATATATATATATATATATATATATATATATATATATATATATATATATATATATATATATATATATATATATATATATATATATATATATATATATATATATATATATATATATATATATATATATATATATATATATATATATATATATATTCACATGGGGAGCATTTTACAAGTATGTCCTTACACTCATGTATCCCCCGCGGGGGTATTTAAGTATTATGCACATCCCATTTTGGGATTTCCAAACCCTTAGCAGGTCGACTGGGTTTCGGTGGAGGCCACCCCTACAACACACATAAATACTCGTCCTAAAACCAAAAGCTATCGGCTACAGCCATAAATCACACCTAAAAAGAACCCACCCTTAAAAACGCAATAAGAAACGTCCAAAGAGACGCGACTCATCTCAAAGCACGGTGACTCGCCTGCACCATTCCATCAAAGATGAACAGTGTTTAGGATGGAAGCAGATAAAAAACATTCAAAATCTAGAGATGATCCTAGATCTAACTTATTCAGTTCAGTCTCGGAATTGATATAGTTCGATCTTTTTTCTTTGGAAACGGTGTTGTTTTACACATGGGGTGGTGATCGAATCCAAAACCTTTATGCTCATGCACATTCGCACTCACCACTGCAACCCATTCATGCCCCACTCTAGCTGGAAATAGTGATGTGACGACACTATGTGGCGACAGCGAATGCTTTACGTAGATAGAGGAAAAAGATGGTGTATTCAATTCAGGTTCGGAATTTGTATACCTAATACCTTAATCGAAATATAGCTACTCCTCACAAATATACATTATTTTGATGTGTACAGTTAAAGTTTTAAAGCTCTGAGTATCGATATTTTTTTAAAATATTTTGATTGGATACATGAAAATCATATGTACAGATTTGTCTTAAAAAGTATTTTTACAATATTATGATTTTATTAGGTTTTAGAAACATATTACAATAAAAATTAATGGTCAAAGTTGTAGTTTGGTGATCGTATCAATGTCCAAAACAATATATATTTGTGAGCAGATAAAGTATAACTTTACTATACGAGAGAAAAAAAATACTATCGGTGGGTTCTTTTGGCTGTGGCTTTTAACTTAAAATTTTGAATTCTGGCTATTAGTGAGATAGAGTACGAAAAGAGATACTCGAATGTGATTTTGGTCGATATAGATGAAGTCGGGACTATGTCTACTACAATTAACTTATAGACCCCGTCTTGAAAAGACACACCATTTAAAAGCTAGTTACTATATAAAGCCAAACCATAAGATGAAAATAACCACAATACAAGTAAGAGGGTTATACTTTTCAAGTAGAAATGCCCGGCCAGCTCATTTTATTTTCATCCCCTGTTTAGCATTTCTACCTTGATCTGACCGTCCAAATTCTGATTAGATGGTATATAGAGGAACAAGGTAGTGATGGCAACGCTCCCTCAAGCCTGCTCTGGTGACTCCCACCTTTGCTAGCTCTTTGGAATCTTTTAGACACCCTCTCAAGGCTCTCTCCCATGCCTAGCGAGCTACGCTTGGGTTGGGACTTCTCTCTTGGTAAGAGTTTTCTGGAACATGTTGTTTCAAGGTATGGTACAGGGGTTCATCCCACCTTTTGGAAGCTCAGTAAAAAAAGGCCTGTTCACAGTTCGGTCCATGTACAGGAACATGATTCAATAAGGAATTATACCTGAAAAAAACGCTCTTTGGAAGTTACAAATACCACTGAAAATTAAGGTTTTCTTATGGTACTTATAAAAGGGAGTTACTCTCACTAAAGACAACTTGGCTAAACGAAATTGGCAAGGAAGTGTTAAATGTTGTTTTTGTAGTTCCTTAGAGACTATTCAACATTTGTTTTTTGATTGCCATTTTGCGAGATTTGTTTGGAACACTGTGCTTGTTACTTTTGGAATTCAACCACCGACTAATTTTTCTAATATGTTTGGTTCTTGGCTAGACGGATTGTGTCTTCAGCTTAGAAATCAAATTTTATTAGGTGCGGCCGCGCTTTGTTGGGCTTTATGGTTGAATAGAAATGACATGGTTTTTAACAAGGCTAAGTCTCCTACATATCTTCAGGTAATCTTCAGGGCGACGTACTGGATCCGACAGTGGTCTCTAATGCATAAGGAAGAGGAGAGACCGACGTTCAATCGCGGATGTAGAAACTTGGAGACATTGATTATGGCGGTCTTCAAAAAGTTTGGGTGGAGCTTTTGGAATCGAATTGAAGCCTAGTACTACTTCTTTTCCATTTTAGTAGTTGTTCGTCCAGGTTGGGCTGAACTTTGTTGCTTTTATTTCCTTGTTCTTGGATGTAAGAGTGAGAGCCTTTTGGCTTTGGTCTGTTCGTAACTCTCAGCTATGTACCATCCTCGGATGGTAGAGGCTGGAACTTAGTTCCATTATCTAAAAAAAGGGGTTCATCCCACCTCGCCCAAAAGCTTTGGTTTTTTTTTGATGCTGGTCACTTTCTCATGTTTCACTTTCCGTCTCTCTAAAGGATCAGTTGGTTAAGTGCTTCAATGTTGTTTAGGAGGTGAACATCTAGGATTTCAGGTTAAAAGGGCATATGACACTACTACAAAAAGGATCATCACAGACAATTCAGAATTGTCTTCACAAATGATTTTTTGAATCGTCTGAATTTATGGGTCAGTGATAATTGGAGGTTATCACAGATGGTTTGTGAGCCGTCTGTAATAAATACAACACAGACGGTTTGTAACTAGAAACGTCTGTGATACTCTAACATCACAGACGACTCGAAATAAAAACCATCTGTGATACTCTAACATCACAAACGGTTCTAGCTACCAACCGTCTGTGATAGGCGGTATCACAAACGGTTGTAATATAGAACCGTCAGTGATAATCCTTCATAGACAATTTATACCACAAAACCGCTTGTGATAGTTCATTCTATACCTAAAATTTTTCTATTTTTTTGGCTACCCTCAAGAAATATTAGCTATGCCCTTTGAAAACAAGCAAATATAATAGCAAACAAAACAACATATTTCATTAGAATCCACCATTACAGCATCACAAGATAACGAGCAGGTTACCCATCTAACACAACAAGAACATGGCAAGAACACATCTCCTAATCTTATGAACCCAACTCTTAAACATAGCAAGAACACATCCCCTAATCCTATGAACCCATAGCAAAAACATAGAAGAAGGAGAGA
The DNA here is from genome assembly GCA_017311315.1 of Dendrocalamus latiflorus. Lineage (NCBI taxonomy): Eukaryota > Viridiplantae > Streptophyta > Magnoliopsida > Poales > Poaceae > Dendrocalamus > Dendrocalamus latiflorus. The sequence goes on from CM029642.1 coordinate 27,842,086, forward strand.
TCCTAGTAGCGCATGAGCTGAATGTCCTTGATGCCGACTTGAGCACCATTATGGTAGCCATTTGCTTCTATTGTGCCTTGCAATGAAGGAGAGGTGGCGGTAGCGTCACCTTTGTGTTACAACGGCGACACTGCACAAGACACTCTTACGACACTTACGAGAAGAGTGTCTTGTTCAGCGAACCGTGGTGTCACAACAGAGACACTAGCTCACGACGGTAGTCAGTGTTATTGAGAAACAAGCTAGGAGTGGATGAACTAGGAGCAGTCGATAGAACTCACACATCTTGGAGTGAAATTGGGGAAAAGAGAGAGGGGGACTAATTAATAAGGGGTGAAAGGTGGGAGGAACCAGTGTCTACTGTTCGATATGGAGAAAATGGACAAGTAAGATTAGAATCCTAGGGAATGCCATGGATCAATGTCATGGCATTATTAGAGATGGTTTGTTACACGAACCATCTGTGATAATGCACATATCAGAGACCATCTGTGATAATGCACATACCAGAGACAGTTTTTTATATGAACTGTCTGTGATAATGCAATCAGAGATGGTTTGGAATATGAACCATTTATGATAACACTTAAAAATGTGTGCCTTACTCCTGCCTGTTAATATTCCGATACAAGCGACCCTTAAACTTCCACACGGTTGGCTTTATGTGCAGCGTGGTGTACAATTCCTTGATACCATAAACTCAATCTCTTCTAAACTGTCCTTTGCCTCATCTTCTTCACCAGATTTCTCAATAATAGCATCTAGTATTCTTTTGATATCCTTTCTCTCATCTATCCATCATGAGTTATACAGCCGCAATCTTACACAGGCGGCCAACAACTTACGCCTAGAGCAACTCCTCCGCTCATGCCCTATTTTCCTTCCTCGTGTCGCTTTCATTAGTCAGCTGGACCTCATCATCCACCATCGACGGAGGTGTCTCCTTGCCACCCAAGAAAGGAAAACTGCCCTCAGTCTCGTTCTTCTCGTCAATGTGTGCAAAGCAAAATAAGCTCTTGCAGCAATGGAGAGACATATGGATAACCTTGCCGATCAAGCAGAAGCACCTGATTCTCAGGAAGCTTATCAAGGAATCTTCTTTGAGATTATGGGCCATGCTAATGATTTGCCCAGGCTAGAGGAAGAAGTGGGGAGGGCAAGGACAATCTTCACAGCATTCGAGAACTCAGCTGCTGATCCTCCAACTCCAAAAGGAGAAGAGGAAGCATATGAAGCCCAGATGACCAAGATCTCGGAATCTTTTTTTGAACTTTTGTAATAAATTTGACTTGAATTTGTCTTTTGTAAAAGTGACCGATCACACTTGTCTGTTCCAGCTGATCAATCAGTAGCTTTTGTAGTTCATATGATAAAGGACAAAACATAGATAGTTCTATTTAAAAGTTGTCTGTGATAATTTGACATCGCAGATGGTTTTTAGTCCGAACCATCTGTGATAATTCACAGGCGGTTCTTAATAAGATCTGTCTGTGATATTACATCTTCATAGACAGTTTTGGGGAACCGTCTTTGATGTAGCATCTAATGTTAGGCTTTTTGTAGTAGTGTGACTTTGGCTTTTGCTTCTCTGTGATATCCAAGCAAGTTGGCTTGCTTGTTCATCAGTTTAAGAGTTTCTCCACCAAGCACTTTTCTATTCACTTCCATCCTTGGAGAGATGGAGGAGTGGATTTTCGGAAAGGATATAGTCGGTGGTTATTGGAACATCACAATGAGTGGATGATTATGTCATCCTGCAAAAAGAGCTGCTCACAGAGCTACTCCACATCTCAGAAGAGAGTCTCGTTTGTAGAAAAGCTGATGGTTTGATTCTTCAAAGATCTTGATTTAGTTAAAATTGGTTCTATTTCAGTGCAAATTCCTTCTCCTTTAGATTTCAAGGTTTTTTTTCGGTTGGGCAATTGGGTCAATCAGTTCTTGCTCCACTCATACTCCATTACCCAAGCTGGACAGTTTGAAACTACAATGGGTGCAAACATTACAGTCTATGCCTTCTTTCGGCATCGGTGACTTCAAGGTAATTTCTTGCTCTCGATCTTTGTGTTGGGTTCACTCAGTGGTGTTTTGTTGCAATCAGATCCACTGTTGGGCCTACTCTAATTTACAACCACAAAGCCTCGGTCTACTTGTCTTCTTGATTACTTGCTAATAGGAGGTGGGTTCCCGCCCATTGCCTAAGTAACTAGTCGTTAGCCCATCAAAGAGGAGGGAACCATCATGACCTGGCCTGGGGGTGGGGTGCGCCTCCCAAAGTTCCCACCGGTTTGTCTCCCCTGGCTTCTCCCTGCCCCTTCTCCCCAACCGTACACAAAACCCCCGCACAAATCACTCTGACGCCCCTTCTCCTCCTCTAATGGCCAACGACCAAATTCTTAATCTAGGTTGATTCCTCCCGGTGGGTCTTCTCATCAAAGATGGTGGTCAGTTCCCGCTGCCAAGGCAGACTTGGTGCTATAGGAGCCACCATAGCCTCAACACGAGGACTATACCATCGCGACCATGGTCCCGCCCCCAAGAAGAATAGATAGCAGAAACAGTGATGGACATTAGGGACTTCATCAAAGGTGCCCTCGATATCAATGTGGTAAGATGCTCCCCACATCCACTTGGTGTTGGAATATTTCAACTTAGTTCTCCAATTCAGCGAGACATGTTAATCTTTGGAAACCCTCACCACTTAGATGATCAACATGAAGTTAGGTTTCATAGGCACAACGAAGCCTTAAACTGGAGAGGGACCAATTTTAATCGAGTGGGTTGGATCATGTTTTTGGGGATTCCACTGGACCTTCTAAATCATCGCTCCATAGCCCATGTGGTCCCTTCCTTTGACAAACTCTTGGAATGGCACTCAGGCAACAGGATCAGGGGCAGAGTACTAGTCAGAGCGCTGTACCCCTCAGTTGAAGCAGTTCCGGGGAATCTAGTTCTAAAAAATGCAATGATTTGAGGGGAGTTGGGGAATCTTGGATAGTCTAGGTGTTTGTCCTCAACTCAAACTTCCTAGATGTTGCACCAGGGGATGAGGATCTTCCAGAAAACCTGTTCAATCCACAACATGTCGACGAAAATAATCAACAGTTTATTTAGTAGGTCATTGCGTGTTTTCAGAGCTACCCCTGTCTGATCTTCTCCAGATTGCCATCCTCTCCTTGGGGATGGTCAATCCCCCCCAACAACTGGTCTTACTGTCTCAATGTTTCTCTCTAAAGAGACTATGGTGCTTTGCTTTTAATCTGGAGGGTCTTTGGATTTGGAACCCCACAGAAGACACACTCCCTGTGAAGTCACTTCTACAGTTAACACCTACTTATGCTAATCCTCTACCTTAGTCAACATCTTTCCTTACTTTAGGAGGCATGTATACTGAAGTCTCCTCATGGAGGCTTTTCCACCATGGTACCTCTTTGGTCCATATTGAGGAAATCCCTGACCAGCAAGATGATGATTCTTCCAATCTTACCTCCCTGGAAACCAAACATAGGTTGCGTTACAAGAAATCCACTCCTTTGATGGTTCATAACTTGCGCAGGAGCCTGAGACTGAATAAGCAAGCTACCATTCCCCAACTGTCAGGGATCATGCACTCTAAAAGACACAGGTCCAACATACTTCCAAGTCCAATACAAGTTTCAGAATTGGAATAGTCCTCATCATCGGTTGCTACCAGCCTGGAAAGAATTTCACTGAATTAGCTTCACAAGAAGGCAGAGGTGGCTCTACAAACCTCAACAGAGGCCACCCCGGAGATGCCCAGGCTCCCAATTACTCTCATGAGATAATGGGGGCACCGCTATGGTCGAGTCCCCTCTAGGGAGTTGACGGATAAGACCCTCATGGCTCCATGTCAAAATGAAGAAGACTGAAGGGCAGAATAGTTGGGCAGTGCAGGGTTTATATAGGCAGGTCATACTTATGTTTTACTACTACAATGTCTTACATCTTTTGTGTTGTTGAATTTGCTATAGTGTTATTTTGCATTATCTTAGTTTCAAATCTGGGGCAGTATTTCTATGCTATCTCTCTAGTGTCTCTCTTTTGCTATGTCTCAATGAATCCATCACAATACTTTTGAAGTTGGAAGGTATTATGCTAGAATGTCAGAGGTCTAAACTCCCCAGATAAATGGAAGTCTATCCAAGATAAGATCTCAGTCAGTGCCTGCTCAGTTGTCTATCTCCAGGAAACTAAAAGAGAGGTTTTTGGGCACTCTTAGATTCGTAATTTTGCTCCCAAGTACCTAGATAAATTACCTACTCCCCCTCTATCAGTGCTTCTGGGGGACTGCTAATCCTTTGGAATAGTTCGGTGTTTTCTGGCATCCCTTTACTCAACACACATTTTACCCAAATAATCGAGTTCTCTCTAGTTCATAACTCAAATAAGTGGACTCTTGTCAACATTTACGGACCATGTGAGGGACAGAGAAGGGAAGAATTTGTCAATTGGTTCCTTCAGTTGAATATTCCAGATCAACAAAACTAGATTCTAATGGGAGATTTCAACTTCATTAGATCAACTCAAAACTATAATAAAACCAGGGGAAAGTCTAATGATATCCTCACCTTCAACTACATCACCAGCATCCTTGGCCTCACAGAGCTGCCGCTCAAGGGTAGGTCCTGTACCTGGAGTAACATGCAAGATGATCCTCTTTTAGAGCAACTAAATTGGTTTTTTACCTCAACCTACTGGACCACATCCTTTCCTCACTCCGAAGTTCATACGCTACATAAAGATACTTTGGATCATGCACCGTGTGTCGTGCACATTGATAAGGTTGTTCCCAAATCCAACCTATTTTGGAAGTAGCTGCTTTCTTCTAGAATTTACCAATATCTCAAACAAACAGTGCATCTAGAATCTTGATGAAATTCAAAAACTTGCACAGCGGACTCAAGAACTAGAGCAAATCCAAATCTCACCTAAATATTTTGATTCAAAATTGCAAAATGATTATACTTTTCATGGATAATTTGAAAGAACAGAGGCGCTTATTCTTGGAGGAGGCTAACTTCAGAAACATAATCAAAGCTCACTTCGCAAGACTTTTAGATTATCAGCACAAGTACTAGAAAAAGAAATGCACCTCTCGATGGGCAAAACTAGGCGATGAAAACATCAAATACTTTCATGCTCTCGCAACTGAAAGGTACAGAAGGAATTCGGTTCACTCTCTAATTTTGGACAATGGAATAATAGTTCACTCTCACTTGGATAAGGCAGTGGCCATTTGGAACTCCTTTCAGCAAACAATGGGAACAATGACTCAACCCACAATGTTCTTTGATCTCACCGACCTCATGCAAGCTTCGCATCACCTGGAAGACCTGGTGGCAGACTACTCCCAAACTGAGATTGATGACATTGTTAAAAGCCTTCTAAAGGATAAAGCCCCTGGGCCAGATGGTTTCAATGGTTTATTCATCCATAGGTGCTGGAATATCATCCATAGGTGTTGGAATATCATCCAACAGGATTTCTATCTCCTATGCCAGGATTTCTTCAACAACAGGGTTAACATTGAAAGCATAAATAACTCTTTTATTGCTTTCGTTCCAAAAAGTTGAACCCAGAATCCCTGAATGATTATAGGCCAATTTCATTAATGAACTCGGTACTAAAGCTGCTCACTAAGGTTCTGGCAAATAGACTATAGAAAGTTATTGTTTGACTGGTCCATGCTAACCAGTATGTCTTCATCAGGAGTAAAACAATTTAGGACTGCCTGCCCTGGGCTTTTGAGTACATCCACCAATGCAAGCAGATTAAAAATAAAATCATAATCCTCAAATTGGACTTTGAAAAAAAGCCATCGATACAATTGATCATGAAACAATAATGGCGGTGATGAGAGCAAAGGGCTTCCCTCATAAATGGATATCCTGGATCACAAGTATTCTCTTGTCTGCTCACTCTTCAGTGCTCATAAATGGGGTACCTGGAAGTTTTTTTAGTGCAAAAGAGGAGTTAGACAAGGTGATCCATTGTCACCATTGCTATTTGTCCTTGGGGCATATATTCTTCAGTCGATTATAAATGAAGTAGCAGAAGTGACCTCCTGTAAGTTCAAACTCCATTAAGTTAATTTTGGTGATAATGACAAATACAATTATGAGACTAATATGTTCACTAGCTATAACATTGCCTAGTCTCATTTGGATGAAATTAATGACAAATGGTTTTGGATATAATGACTAATGCATTTGTGAAATAATGTGTTCATTAATTATGATATTGCTTAAATCTCATTTTGATGAAGAGGTGAAAATTTATGGAGGTATGCATTCAACTTTACATTGTTATATCTTATTGCATTCCTCGGATCCAAAATATAGATTAAACTTCACCAAAAGTCTAAGATGAATATGTGCATATGTTTTCCACTATACATTCTTGTATGCACACATTTAGGGGGAGTTCACTCTATATTTTGAGGTTTCATTAGTATTGATCCATGTTTCTCTTTGCACAAATTAAGGATCTTTACTTTGAAACATATCTTTTCAGTATATATAGCTTGTGTTCATATATAGTTATAATCAAGTTGTCATCTAGGTCCTCCATTATGTGTTAATGGATTTTATGATTAATGACAACCAGATGAATAAGCTTTACTTAAAAAGCTTATCCTAGAGTATACAAATATTATGTATGTGTTGTATACTCGCAATTCAATCTTTATCTCATTATTTGTTGAGATTGTCATGAATTATCAAAAAAAAGAGAAGATTGTAAAATCTAGTCCCTCCATTAGGAGTTAATGGTGAAGTTTTGGTAATTGATATCAATTGATTTGTGGACTAACATTTTTCATGAGTTAGATAAATAAGTTAGGTTCCACAAGTGAGAATGACTTGAGATAACTTCATGTGTTAAAGATCATCAAGTCAAGATGCGGATGGAAGATAGCTTCATGAGTTGAAGGCCGTCAAGAAGAAGATGAATCATGGGTTGATGCATGTCTAAGAGAAGATGATCATATGTTGATCATCAAGTTAAGTGAAGACCTATCATGTGTTGATAGAGTTCCAGTGACAATGACCCGAACTTGAAGTAAAGATGTGACAATGGTTGAAGCTCATATACAATCCTTATAGTATGTGACTTTGGTTTGTGAATGTGTTTTGCAAACGCATTAATTCCATTTACCTGTACCTTGTGTCATGATTCTAAAAGTGTGCAAATGTGTTTTATAACTTGTTAAAAATCATGTTTGATCCTTGTGTGCATGATACTATGATTTGTAGATATGTTTTGCAAGTTTTATTGAAGTATATACACTTGTTAAAAAAATCGAAACTACCGGCGTATATTGCGTGTTAGTACTGGACTTTGGAACTACCGTCATGTGTTGCGTGGTACTATCGGAAGTTGGTACTGGCATGTGTTGCGTGGTACTACCGGAAGTCAGAACTACCGGCATGTGTTGCATGGTACTACCACTCTGTGTGAGTGGTCCGATCGGCTTGCAGTACTACCGGCATGTGTTGCGCGGTACTACCGAAAGTTGGAACTACCGGCTTTGTGTGAAAGGTACTACTGGACTTCGGAAGTTTTGAATTTTTCTATGATACATTTTTTCCAAAGAGACACCTTCGTGGGAGTATTCTCATCCCTAGTGAAATCAGTAGTTCTGCATGTATGGAGCGGTACTTTTAATGATCAGTAGTTGTAACAGCCCAGGTTTTTTTTAAAAAATAAAAATAAATAAATAAACAATAATAAAATAAAATTTTAATTAAAATAAGTATTTTAGATGCCTAAGTTTTATTTTGGAGTTGCCCTGATTTTCTGCTTTTAAAAAGGGCTGGATTTACAAATTATTTTAAGAAATATTATCAAATAAAAAGATGTTTTGACTTTTTATAAAAATCCTAATTCAAATTAATAATTTGGATTTTTCTAGAGTTTTAAAGTCTATTTTGAAATTAAAAAGTGTTTTTATTATGAAAATGTAATACCAACATTAGTTGGAAATAATTTTAATAAGTCCAAAACATCTCCAGGAATTTCTGTGATTTTTTTTGGAATGTTTGGGATTTATTTCATATTTTTCTGGGCCTTTATGAATTTTCTTGGCTTTTCTAAAAATCGAAAATCAAAAATAAAAATTAAAACCCCAAACCCATCCCTCCGGCCGACGCGTGGACAGCCCAGATCCGTCCACGTCGCCGCCATCCGGCTGCCCACCCATCCCGCCTACCCTTCTTTCTCGCTCGACACGTGTGCGGCCCAATCGCAGCCATGTCGGCACCTCGGCCCGATCCCAGCCGCTTCCCCCCTCTTCCACCGCCAAGCGTGCCCGGCTCGTCAGCCTCCATCCGCCCTCCTTCTGCGCCAGCCGTCCGATCCGTCCTCGGTCCATCCCCGCCATCCCCACCCACTTAAACCCCGCAGCCGCCCGATTTCCCCTCCCCGCCATGCGTCTCCATCCTGGCCACTCCCGTGTCGCCCACTCTCTCCTCCCCTTCTCTCACTACGCGCGGGCCCCGCCTCTCAGGCCTTTCTTCCCCGGCGCGTCTCCTTCCTTTCTTCTTCTTCCCTCTTTCCTTTTTCGGCCGCAGCTCGAATCCTTGCCGCGCTTCCTTTCCTGCCCCGCCTCTCTCCGGTTTTGGTATCCGCTCGCCGCCAGGGACAAATCCCCCAATCCCACGCCTCTCCTTTCCTTTCGCGCCCCCTCTTTCCTTCCTTCCCCTATCTTTCCTTCCCGCTGCCCGCCATCTCCAGCGAGAAATCCCCACCAGCTCCCCCTCCCTAACCCCTATAAAAGCCCCTCCCCGGCCTCCCCTCTCTCCGTACCACCTCCCTCCGCTCTCCTCTCCCCCTCCTGAGCACCGTAGCGCCTCTCCACCATGCCCTCACTCTCTCCGAGCTCCGCCGCTCTTCGACGAGCGATCGCCGCTACCTCGGACCTCCCCAGGACCCGCCACCGCCTCCACGAGCATCACTGTGCACGTGCAAGCTGCTCAGCCCCTCGGCCGAGCTCTTCCACCGCCGGAGCGCCGCCGTGTCGGAGTCCCAAACCGCCTTCGTCGCCCTTCTCACCGTCGGTCGCCTCCACGCCCACCGGACCTCTGCCTGTAGGTGAGGTGAACTCCCCGCGTCCCCCTCTCTCTATTGCGCCCATCACCACTCGCCGTCGGCCACCGGAGCGCCGCCGCCGCCGTGCCCGAGCTCCCCTCACTGGCGCCTCGTCACGTCAGCGCCGAAGGTGAGGTGGCAGCCACGTGGTGCCATGTCCCCAGCCACCCCAGCCCCTCCTGCCCTGTCGGTGCCACACAAGCCACGCCCCACCCCCTGCTACCTCGGCCTCCACCGCAGTCTGTAGACTCAGTCCACATGGACCAGGCCCACCTGTCAGTGGGGTTTACCCCAGGGCTGACGCTAGCTGACGCCATAAATCCAATTTTCAGTAGAAAAAACAAATCAGCTGAAAGAAATTCCCAGGGCCGACGCAATGCTGATGTCATAAACCCATTTTCCTTTAGAAAAATAATTCTAGAAAATCAATCTTTTTCTTTTAGCCCGTTCAAATTTCTAAATTCATCAAAAATTACCCTCTATCCATTCTGGCCTCAAATTAAATATTTGAAGTTTATTTGAATTTATTTGGAGTTTATTTGTGTTTGGTGGGTTGTTTTCACGTGTAGACTGCGACGATTCCGGAGAATTCTACGACGACGAAGCACACCCACTCAAGGAGCAAGGCAAGTCACACACCGTGATCAAGTTGATCCCAGATTTCAAAATAAAATTATGTTGTTTTAAATTAATTCTACATGTTTATTTTTATTTCGCTGTATTTCAATTCAGTTTATTTTTATTTCGTTGTATTTCAATTCAGTTTAGATTTAGTTAAATACCTGTTTGTTAATATCTCCTTTGACATTGAAAATCCTTATACCTTGTCACCCTAGAATCAAACTCTAGTTAGTACACTAGTATTGGCTAGAGAATTTTAAAACAAATGCTTAGATCCGCTTAGACATAATATTGATTTTAGGGATACCTTTTCACATAAAATGATAAAGTTTTGAGATGTATTCTTGACTTCGGAGAGTCAAGAAGGGTAATGAAATATTTTGAAAACAAAATATAAAACCTGGTTTAGACTTAGGCTAATGGTTGGGTGGTGGGTGCAGGCATGCACTGTTGTTCAGAGACACAGTGTTGATTGTCGGGCATATGCGGTATGTGGTTGAGCCTAAGTCAATTAAGGACCGGTCTGTGAGCTACTGTTGCAAAGCCCTATTGTACTACCACAAGGCTAGTATGGGACAGTCCTGGCTGATTAATTTGCGGATCCCAACCTGAGTCACGTCGTAGGTTGAAAGTGAGCGGGGCGTAGGCCATGAGAAGTCTCACTCAGCTTAAGAGGGGGTCCCGGTCTGGCGGATTCCTTACTGGGATGAAACCTTAGTGTTGGCTTGGCCAGGTTGAAGGCTTTGCATTGTAAAGGCCTTGTCATGATCTCCTCGCTGCATACCTAAGGAAGTGTGTTAACCTGGTGGCAAAAAGGGATGATCATGTCTTGTGGGTAAAGCTGTACAACCTCTGCAGAGTGTATACTCTATCCTGGATAGCCATGCCCACGGTCACGGACATGCTGAGTAAAGTTTTTCATAGATTAGACTTTGTTTTTAAAAAAATGGTTTTTGAAAACCTTGTGGATGGATGGAATCCACGAGAGATGAAAACCTTGCAGATGGATGGAATTCGTGAGAGAGTTGCGCAATGGAAGCGTGTGGATGGATGGAATCCACACGTGTTCTTTTGGAAAAGATGGTCTGGGTGGGATGCCCGTGGATAGGTTAGTGTTTGGTTTAAGCCTGCACTAACAGTATTAATTTCAATTACAGTTTACTATTTTACTTATTGTATTAAATTCAGCAGTTTCAATCTATTTATTGTATTTCTTTAAATGCTGTTTTATGCACAACTAACCCTATATGACTTCCTTTGTTGCCTTAATCATTATGATGCATTTATCCATGTGACTTGCGGAGTACAAGTTTGTACTCACCCTTGCTATCTCATCACAGAGGAGAACTACGACGATTATGGTGAGGATCAGGACGAGTAGGCCACGTCTTGCAGTCGTTTGCCTGTGGGTAGACTTGGGCTTCACTTTTCTAGCTTGCTTCCGTAGTTTCTTTTACAATTAATAATATTTGCCAATGTGCGATGATGTAAACGCTGGCCATAAGGCCGTACTCTTTAAGTTAATAAATGTCATTTGCTTGATATTTATCTTTGTTGTTCACTGTATGCACTAGTTGATCCTGGACTAGTGCGATTTACACAGAGGATCCAGGAGTTGTTGCTCCGGATTCCGACAGTAGTATTGGACTTTGTGCAGCGAAACTACTGATTTTGTCTATAACAGGTAGTTTTCTAACCGTTGTGAGGGAAGTGGTAGTTCCGGTTTTATAACCACGGAACTACTGATTTTCCTAGAAAAAGTTTCCAATGGTTAGTTTCATTGTGTGGGGTCTAAATACTCCCTTGTGGCCGGTTGGAGAAGGATGTTAGGCACTCCATTTCATTCTCTTGAGCTAGTGAGAGGTCCTCCTCTCATTTGTGCATGTGTTGCATCTTGTGAGCAAGGAGGAAGACTCTAGATTGCATGTGTTATATCTAAAGGTGGATTTAGTATCCATAGAGCTTGTGCATTCATTGCATGTGGTGAGAGTCAAGCGAGGGGCTTGACCTATTAGTCTTGGAGTTTGCCGACTCTTAGACGATGTTGGAGGCATCATGCGTGGTGGTCTTCTCAAAGAAGGTTGTAAGAAGATCCGACGAATTGTGAGTGGTGTGGTGCTTGCCATCTCCAGACTGGAGGAAGAGCAACCTTAGTGGATTGAAGTGGTTTGGTTATTCGTGGGTTTACCTCAACGTGAAGTAGGGGAGATCAGTAAGTTTTCGAACACCACGGTAAAAAGCAATAATGTCTTTTGTCGTTTGTTCTCTTGTGCTTAATTTACATTCATATAATTAAATTGATTGCTTGCCTTCCTAGGATTACAAACCTTGACATAGATTTAGGTTATTTGTCCACTTGGATGAACCTAGTTGATTTAGGTGTTGTTTGTGCCAAAACCAATTTGAGTTAAGCTTCCACATTATATACTTGGTTCTAGCCAAATAGAGAACTTGTAATTAGAGAAGAGAATTTTTAAGACCGCCTATTCATTCCCCTCTAGTTGGCCTCCTCGATCTTACACCTCCTCAAGTATCCGATTCCGCCACATGAAAATGAAGATTATCCAGTAGTATAGTATGCAGATGACACTCTAATTATTTTACCAGCGTGCTCTAGGCAACTCCTCTGCCTAAGAGGACTCCTTCAAACCTTCTCTGACTCTACTGGCCTCAGAGTGAATCTTCATAAGTTAGTGTTAATTCCCATCAATGTCTCACCTGACAAAGTGGCTAATCTAGCAGGAGTGTTCGGATGCAAAATTGGATCTGTGCCATTTACATACCGTGGACTTCCGGTAGGTACAACAAGACCAAAAGTGAAGGATTTCTTACATCTTGTTGACAGGATAGAAAGACGTCTAGCCAGTACGACGAGCTTATTGTCCTATGGAGAAAGATTAACAATTGTCAATATAGTTCTCTCCCTTCAATCCATATATCACATGTGCGTGCTCCAATGACCCAAAAAGATGATAAACCACATTGATAAAGCTAGAAGACATTGTCTTCGGAGAGGTTCCAGGGACTTGAAAGGACATTATAATTCACTGGTAGCTTGGGAGCATGTCTACAAGCCCAAGAGTAAAGGAGGATTGGGAGTCTTCAATCTTCAGACTCTCAATAAGGTACTGCTATTGAAACATTTGCACAAGTTCTATGGAAAAATTGAGGCCCCCTAGGCCAGCCTGATCTGGTGCAAATACTACTCAAATTCAGTTCCTCATGCAGCTAGAGCCTGTGGTTCATTCTAGTGGAGAGAAATCATGAAAAGCATTAACCAATTTAGGGTATTGCTATGGGACAATTGGGAAATGGTCATGACATTCTGTTTGGAAAGATTGTTGGAATAGAAATCTGCTCTACGCAAAATTCCCAAATTTGTACCTGTTAGCTTCAAATCAAGACATCTCAGTCAAAAACTACATGCAACTACATGAGCCCCACAGTGCATTCCAGTTGCCCCTTTCACACAAAGCATACCAAGAGTATCTGCAACTTCTGCATCTTATGGATCAAGTGGTGGTCAACCAAAATACCCCCGACCAATGGACTTACATTTGGAGAAACTCCCATTTCTTTTCACGAAAATGGTATACTTACCAGTTCAAACAGCTCAACACCTCACTAGTTTCTTCGCTTATTGGAAGAACAGATGCCTCATGAAGCAAAAGGTCTTCGCGTGGTTCCTTCTCAAAGAAAGACTCAATACAAAGGATATGCTCAGACAGAAAAACTTCATCATTGATGGAATATACACTATGTTTTATGCAATGGCCAAATTGCCGAGACCATCACTCATCTTTTCTTTCAATGCTCCTTTTCTCTGCAATGTTGGAATGCAATTAGGTTTCGGTAGGACACTGATCTGGATAACTCAACGAGAGTCCTAAATACAAAATCTAAATTCACAGGGCATCTCTTCATGGAGAAGTTTATACTGGCAGCTTGGCTCATCTAGATAGTAAGGAACGAGATTATCTTTTAACAATGGTGACACAGTCTCTTGGATTGGCTTTATAGGCTCAGATTGGAGGCATCTTTGCTGCTTCATAGAGTCAAGCCAGCTTTACACCCTTTTCTTTCTAGTTGGATTAGCTCTATCTGATTTTGGTTTTGGTGTTTTGGGTTCCCCCCATTCTCTCTCTCTCGCCTGTTGTTTCCTTCTTTCTTTGTACATTATATTTTATTTAATATAGTGTAGTAGGAGTCTCTCCTACTAATTTTCATCAAAAAGAGAGGAACAAGGCATCTTTGAAGGCGTAAAAAAATTTCTAACAAGAATGACCTATAGTGGGTTCTTTTTGACTACGACTGATGCCTTGTGGCTACGACTAATAGCTTTTAGCCCTAGCGCGGGTGCTTGTGTGAACAAATTGAATGTCGATAAGCCCAAAAGGTGGTTCAAAAAGATTGTTCCAATAAGCTATTTCGAAAAGGCGGTGGAGAAGTCGCTCTGTTTGTTTGTTTGAGGGAAGCCATAAGCTGAAAAGAAGGAAGCCATAAGCTAAAAAGAAGGGAGCCAATGTTTCACCTAGTTTCAAATTTGATATTTGATGGTTCAATAAGATTCTAGAAACTGAGTTTCGAAAAGGAAGTTTTTGTTGAAACAAATATAGGCCAAGCTTGATAGAATTTCAAAATTCGGAGTTTCATTTTCTTTTTTGAAATTTTGCTTACTCAATAGCCTCATAGCCCGTCCTTACTGCCTATAGCATCCATGCTCAAGTGAGCAGTCTGCCACACATGCCCACGTCTTCCCTATAAATTATGTAGCACTTTAGTGATTAAATAATTCCACAGATATAACATGACTACTAGAACACCACAAATACAAGACATGTGTAAGAACATAAATCTAGTCATACACATATGTATCTCAAGAATATGAACTAGCAGGATAAGTAATATGAACATAGAAGCATATATATTCATACGAAAAATTAAACAAAATAGAAGAGTACTAGATGTTACCTATGTGAAACGAAGAATAGTGTGGAGAAGATGAAGAAGTAGTTCCTGCAAAGAACGATGAGTAGTCACGCGAGTCGCTTCCCAAAAACTTGATTCGCCCTCTCTTGTACGGGAGCACAAGGATTATGGCTTTAGAGAATTGCTCATCCCATAACCGGTGTACGCTAGTGAAGGGACGGAGTAGCCAAGAACAGCACAGATACATAGAAACTTGACTCTTAGGAATGCAATTCTTGCTTCGATACTCCAGAGAGAATAAATAGAGCCTATTATAGACTTCAGAAGGTGTCTCTCCACCTTTGGCTAGCAATGTGGTATTAAAGTGTCTCATATGCTATCATGCATGTGTGGGCCTTTGTGATTTTCCTAGGATTATTGATGGGCCAAAGCCGATTTTTCCAACAATCCCCCACCAGATCCTAGAGGCTCACAAAGTTTGTATGCTATTCTAAAGCATTATTAATATACCAGTTTTTTAGTAGAGACCTGTTAGGGTTGAACATCCACCTAGAGCTTCAAGCTACATTCATTCACAACTACACAATGGACTAAGCCTTGAATTCGTAGTTTTGCGTGAATGAGTTTCACTTAAAGCCTTGACTGATACTAGGCTGCCAATAGGCTACCCCTTGGGTGGAGCATATAAGTCATACTCCGATGTCTTTTCATGAGCTTCTTAGAGAGTACCTACTTCTCATAGACTGTGACTAATAGTTGGGCTCACATAGGCGTGTTCTTTCAAGAATACTCTATAGGACATCTTTGCTATTTAAAGCCACAGAACACATTAAGACAAAATCATCCTACCATACAAATTTGAGAATACGACATCTTCAGTGGAGTGAGATATAGAATGTACTCTCCTTCAGTTAACCAAACAGTTTGTTTTTCCCAGGTTCTACTTCACGGGATCTCCGATTACATAGGTTGGGTTGCAACTATGGTGTAACTCACATAGGTCTCATTTCCATCTCCTTTGATACATGATCTATCACATCCCATGATAAACCCTTTGTAACGGGATCAGCCAAGTTCTTAGCTATTGGGATATAATCCACAGCTATTACTCCAGAGTTTCTCAATTTTCTAATATAATTCAATTATCTTTTCATGTGTCTGGAGGGCTTCATGTTATCCTTTGCACTATTCACTTTAATGAGAACCGTTTGACTATCACAGTACATAGGGATGGTCAAAATCAGTTTTTCAACCATCGGTAAGTCAATCAAGAGTTCATATAGCCATTCTACTTCAACAGTGGCTATGTCCAATGCTGTTAGTTTGCTTCCATGGTTGACCTCGTCAATATGTCTGTTTACAAGATCTCCATGAGACAGCAGCACCGCCTAGAGTGAAAATATATCCACTTGTGGCCTTAATCTCATCAACATCAGATATCCAATTGGAATCACTATACCCTTTGAGTACACTAGGGTATTTGGTATAATGAGCTCCATAACTCATCATACCTCTCAAGTAGCACATAACTTGCTTGAGAGCACGCCAATGATCATCTCCCGGATTATAGATAAATTGACTTAATTTGCTTACAACAAAAGAGATGTTAGACCAAGTTGCACTAGCTAAGTACATGAGTGAACCAATAATCTAAGAATATCTCAGTTGATCCTTTCCTAGTCTTTGATTCTTTCGAAGTATTAGACTAGGATCATAATGTGTTGGAGTAGGCTTGCTATCCATATAGCCAAAACGGCTCAAGACCTTTTCTGCATAATGGGATTGAAGTGTAATTCTATCCTCATCCTTGATCCATTTGATGTTTAGAATTACATAAGCTTCTCTCAGATCTTTTATGTCAAAACTTTGGGACAGAAAGGACTTAATCTCGTTAACCACGTTAAGATTTGTTCTAAATATAAGTATATCATCAACATATAGACACAATATAACCCCTTCACCCCTACCATAGCAGTAGTACACACATCTATCAGCTTTGTTTATTGCAAAGCCCATAATTGTTAAAGTTTTATTAAACATCTTATGCCATTACTTAGGTGTTTGCTTGTGATCATATAAAGATTTCAGTAACTTACAAATCTTGCCCTCTTGACCAGTTACCACAAAACCATCAGACTGTTCCATGTAGATTTTCTCATCTAGCTCTCCATTAAGGAAAGCTGTCCTAACATCCATTTGATGGACAATAAGACCATGTGAAGCAACCAAAGATAGTAGTACTCGTATAATGGTCAATCTAGCAATGGGTGAATAAGTATCAAAGAAATCTTCACCTTCTTTTTGAGTGTAACCCTTGGCTACAAGCCATGCCTTGTACTTTTCAACAGTACCATCAGGCCTAAGCTTTTTCTTGAACACCCACTTATATACAACTGGCTTCCAATCATATAGATGATCAATGATTTCCCAAGCTCCATTAGCGAGAATGGAATCCATTTCGCTATGGACTACATCCTTCCAATACTCTGCATCAGGAGATGCATACACCTCTGAAATGGATTGGGAACATAATAGATAAGGTACACAGTGAAATCATCTCCAAAATAATTTTCAATCCTTTGTCTCTTGCTCCTTCTAGGAGCAACACTGTCATCCTTCTCAAGGATTTGTTCATGTGTGTGTTCAGAATGCTTAATGGGAATTATGGGTTCAGGAATTAAATCATTAGCTTGACTAGTAGAGTTATGCATATCCTTTATGGGAAATATATTCTCAAAGAATGTAGCATCTCAAGACTCCATTATTGTATCGACATATATGATAGATACCTCAGATTTAACTACTAGAAACCTATAGGCAGTGTTGCAATAAGCATATCCTAGAAGGACACAATCCATAGTTTTAGGTCCAAGTTTGTGCTTTTTAATTATCGGTACATTGGCTTTTGCCAAGCACCCCAAGTGTGCAAGTAGGATAGTGATGTTGTTCTCCCTTTCCATTCTTCATATAGAGTAATCTCACTGTTCTTAGTGGGAACTCTATTCAGGATATGATTCGAGGTCAATACAGCCTTTCCCCACCATGCCTTAGATAAACCCACAGTGTCTAACATGGCATTAACCAAGTCGCTCAACATGCGGTTCTTTCATTTGGCAATGCCATTGGATTGAGGAGAATAGGAAGGCATCCTCTCATGTATAATTTCATGCTCTACGCAAAATTACGAGAACTCATTTGAGAAATACTCTCCACCATGATCTGACCTAAATCTTTTGATTTCCCTTTCTAGTTGATTCTCAACTTCAGCCTTATAAGTTTTAAAGTGGTCTAAAGCCTTATCTTCTGCTTTCAATAGATACACATAACAATATCTAGGAGCATCATCAATTAAAGTCATGAAATACTTTTCCCTCCTTTCATCAACACACCATTCATTTCACAAAGATCTAAATGTATGAGTTCTAAAGGTGCTAAATTTCTTTCATCCACACTCTTATGAGGTTTACGAGGTTGCTTTGCTTGCACACAAGTTTGGCATTTAGAACCTTTGACTATGGAGAATTTTAGAATTAAATTTAAACTGGATAACCGAGATAGGCAACCAAAATTTATGTGACACAAATATGAGTGCCAAACGTTGGCCTCATCCCCATTAATTGGACCACAAATATGGTTCACAACCGTATTACAAAAATCTGAAAGGGAAAAGAGGAATAAGCCTTTGCAATCATAGCCTTTTCCAATAAAGAGTCCAAATTTAGAAATGACTACTTTATTTGACTCAAAAAACTAACTTATACCCATCTCTATAGAGAAGGGAGCCACTGACGAGATTCTTATTTATTGAGGGGACATGCTACACGTTCTTTAGTTGCACGATCTTTCTTGAAGTAAACTTTAGATCTACTGTGCCAACACCAAGAACAGAGGCATGTGGACCATTTCTCATCAAGATATAGGAAGCCTCTACGACTGAATAAGAAGAAAATAAGGATACATCAGCACATACGTGAATATTGGCCCTTGTATCAATCCACCGGTCGATGGACTGACAAACCGAAAGAACATTAGGTAAATAACCATACCTAGATGTCCCTACTCCAGTATTACCAATAGTCACATTTACAGACTTGGTCTGCTCTTGCTCATTTTTTCTACCTTTACGGTTAGGACATTTGTTAGCCCACTGGCCATCCTGACCACAAACATAGAAAACACCTTTATCCTTGTTTGCTTTGTTACTCTTCTTGAAGTTGGTGGTCTGTATGACCTTGGTTTTTCCCTTGAACTTTTTTGTTAATGGAGCGCTATACGATATTGGTGCTGAAATGTCCCTCGCCCACCTTAGGATGCACATCCTTCACTTGAGCTTTTTCTTCAACATCAAGAGACGCAATCAGATCCTCAATGAAAATATTTTATCTCTTGTGTTTCAGAGATTTGGGCAAAATTCCTCCATGAAGAAGGCAATTTGGCAATGATGCCCCCGGTCACAAATTGTTAGGTAATGTGCATTTGAGATGATCGAGTTACCTCGCAATGAATTGCATTTCATGAGTCTGCTCGATTACAAAACGGTTTTCAACCATCTTGTAGTCATGATATTGCTCTATGGTGTACAATTCACTGCCAACATCCGAGGCAGCGAACTTATGTTCAAGTGCCTCCCACAGCTCCTTTGTGTCTTCATGTACATATACACATAGCATAGATGATAAAAAAGAATGCTAAGAACGCATCCCACAAATATTGCGGTGCCTGCTTTAATCTCCTATTCCTGTTTGGGAGTAAGATCTCCCTCGGGTCTCCCGGAGGCAACCCAAAACACGTTCAAAGCCGAGAGACACAAATTGACTCTCGTTTGCCATCTTTTGAAGTTCACACCACAAAACTTCTCTGGTTTCATTACCTTGGAAAAAACAAGTCATTTTCATCACAAAGTGCCTATCAAATTCGTAATCAGGTTTTTGGATTGTTAAATTATGTAGCACTTTAGTGATTAAACAATTCCACAGATATATCATGACTACTAGAACACCACAAATACAAGACATGTGTAAAAATATTAATATGATTGTACCTTATGTATCTCAAGAATATGAACTAGCAAGATAAGTAATATGAACATAGAAACATATATATTCATATTGAAAATTAAAGAAAATAGAGGAGTACTAAATGTTACTGAAGTGAAATGAAGAATAGTGTGGAGAAGATTAAGAAGTAGTCATTGTAGAGAACGATGCGTAGTCACATGAGGTGCTTCCTAAAAACCTAATTCACCCTCTTCCATATAGGATCACAAGGACGATGGCTTCGGAGACCTACTCTCCCCACGAACGGTGTACACCGGCAAAGGGACGAAGTAGCCAAGAATAGCGCAGATACAGAGGAACTTGACTCTTAGGAACACAATTCTTGCTTCGATGCTCTAGAGAGAATAAATAGAGCCTATTATAGACTTCAGAAGGTGTCTCTCCACCTTTGGCTAGCACTATGGTTCTAAAATGTCCCACATGCCACCATGCATGAATGGGCCTTTGGGATTTTCCTTGGAATTATTGATGGGCCAAAGCCAATTTTTCCAACATTCCTGTCACTCTTTGGTGAGCCTATAGCCATTTTTCGGTGTAGGCCATGGCCATCTACCACGCGTAGGCATGCCATCATGTCTTGGTGAGATGGCCTAATCGATCACAAGTAATACAAATTTGGCTAAGAACTTGCTCGAGAAGAACAAATTAGAATAACTTGATATGTCACATCCCAAATTGTAGGGCATGCAAAAAAGAGACAAATTTTAAACTTTTTTAATGCATTTTGTTTCCTTGGCTCTTTATTGGAGTTTCTTTGAAAAGTTTGAATTTCAAAGACAAAAGTACTTAGAATGCAATTCAAACTAAAACACAAAAATCACACTAAAAAGGGGATTAAAAGTGGCATGAGATAAAGTATGGTGGAAACCATCCTAAAAGTGCATGAGTATAATTTTGGCACTAAAAATAAATATAAAAGCAAGTTCTGAAACTGTCTAAATCAGATAATTATATTTAAATTCAACCAAAAGTATTCTCGTATTTTTCTAGAAATATTAAGAGAAGATAAAACTCTGAAAAATTTATACAATCATCTATACTATGTCAGGAGCTTCCACAAAAAATTTCGTAATTTTTTGAGCTCATCTGTTGTGTCCAACAATTGCCTAAACCTCTCAACTAACCTCAACCTTTCTCTCTCTCACTACCGAGTGTGGCCCACTTACAATACCTTTCTTCCACCTCCAGACAGTAGCCTGAGAAACCATGAGCACATGATATTTGTTTTTGATGCCATGCTCATCGTTTTGATACGACGCTCGTCATTTCTCTTCTTTGCTGACAGCCCATGTACGTCCTGTGCTCTCGCCTCATCATGTTGCCATTGCAAATTCCGTCGGCCATGCCCCACTTTGCCGCACCACCCAGCTGGCCCATGCACAACACACCATGCCGCATCACCCATCCTGTCACTGTGCCATGATGATGTGGCCATGCCCTGTGCCGCGCCTTTCCTTCGTGCATCCTGGCTTTGTGCCTAGCTTTGCATCACGACTACTAAGTTAGCTCTTGAGAGTTTCAACTAGTTTGCACTAACTTGAGAGCTTCGATCGACTAGCAAGTACTTGTAGACCTCGACCATTTTACAAGTACTTGAAAGATTTAATTGCTCCCGCTGCTCGTACTCGTAAGCCACGAGTGCTACAGTAGATGTAATATTTGAGTATTCTGAGCACATGTAATCCTCTGTTATCCGGCAGTGACACCGCAAAACAACCGAGAGATAGAACAAACAAAATCTTTTGGTGGTGCTCCAGTCGCCGCACCTTTTCCTTGGTTTTCTTCACTATTTATGCTCAAATTTACAAGATAAACATAGACAATACTCCTACATATCCGAACATGACTCGGATACACACTGACTCTGAAACCTATTTCTGAAACAAACTCTGAAACAAACTACAATTCAAATAGAATCCAAGCAACAGGATTGTCTCCAACAACCTACACCCATGCATTGCGTCCATGCTGTGCCAACTGCATGAATCTCATCAGGCCGCCTCTCTTTACTCGTTGACGCGTCGAACCCGCTCGCAGAAATCATCTTCCACCGCATGCTCTCGTGCCAGCTCTGCCACGGTCAAGTTGCCCTGGTTTCTGATGCAGCTCCCACAGTTCTTCCCTGTTACTGCCAACCCCTGCCTACCCATCGCGTCAACATGATGCATCTCTCCCCCCATGTCTTCTTCCACGCCTCGCGTTCCATGGCGAGGATTCGACCACGCTGCTCAGTTGCACTCGTGAGAACTCATGCTATGCCCTTAGTCATTCCATACCTATAAAGCCCCCCAACCATGCCATTGATCTTCAAATTGCCCTCTCGGTCTCTTGGTGCAATTCTTGAGCACCTTGCTCACTAAGACACCAAGAAACCGAAGTTGTTCATGACACCGATGAGCACACCACCGTGTTCTAGCTACTCCGTAAGCTTCTCTCCTCCCCAACTCTATCACAACATGCCTTATCTCTCCCTTAAGCATCCTACTCATTTGTTTGACCTTTTGTATAGTGGACCACTCGAGCTAGGCTTTCTTCTTCATCTTTGACTAGGACACTGCCGTAGGACTTTCTCTTTCTCTGGTGAGCCATACCTTGATTCCATTTGCCCATACCTCCACATGCATGCAAGCAAGCTCATGTGCACCAACGTTGTTGCCACGGACCCCTTCACCGTCAATGAGGTCATCGCTGCTAGCCTCCCCCGCTCCTTCTCGAGTGCTGTCATCGTCTTCGGTGAATTCCTCCTCCCCCATGGAAGCTCCCCTAGCACCAAATCGAGTCTTAGTAGCTCATAGCCCCGTAGTGCCATTCCCCTGCCTCCACCACATGCATGACCTCACCGCCGATTGCACTATCCTCCAAGTTGGGCCTTGATACTTCGCCTAGGCATGCAGATCGAGGTCCCAGCTTTGTTTTGGCTCACGCCCTATCCGTTGAGTCCCTCACTGGCTACGAGCTGTGGCTTTCTCGAGAGATAGGAGTACCGTAGTAGTCAGAGTGAATAAAAGTACTGAAGTAGTCAAAGTCAAGAAGAGAACCATAGTAGTCATAATCAAAATATGGCAGTTTGTGTCAAAACCTTCAACCGCTGTCATTGTCAAAATCTTCGACCACAGCTGTTGTCAAAATCTTCGACCACTGTTGTTGTCGAAATCTTTGACCGCAACCGGTGTCAAAATCTTCGATCGTTGTCATTGTCAAATCCTTTGACTGTAGCCAGTATCGAAATCATTGACTGCTGCTGTGTCAAATCTTCAACCATAGCCGAAGTTGTGATCTTCGAACACTACCGTTGTCAAAACCTTTGACCGTAGCCGGTGTCAAAACCTTTGACCGCAGCCGGTGTCAAAATCTTCAATTGCTGCTGGTGTTAAAATCTTTGATCGCTATTAGACTCGTAATATTTGACCACTAACCGTAAGTCATAAGCTATAGTACCCGATTGGTAGTCGTAAGCTACAGTACCCGGTCGGTAGTCAAAAAATACGGAACCTAGTTAGTACTTGTAACCTACAGTAGTCGGTAGTCGAAAACTACAAAACCTAGTTAGTAATTGGAACTACAGTACCTGGTCGGTAGTCGTAAGCTATAGTACCCGGTCGGTACTCAAAAACTAAGAACCTAGTCAGTAGTCGGAACTATAGTACTTGGTCGGTAGTCGTAAGCTATAGAACCCGGTCAATAGTCGGAAGCTACAGTATTCGGTCGGTAGTCGAAAACTACAGAACGTAGTCAGAAGTCAAAACTACAGTACCTGGTTAGTAGTAATAAGCTACAATACTCGGTCGGTAGTCGAAAACTACAGAACCTAGTCGGTAGTCAGAACTACAGTACCTGGTCGATAGTCGTAAGCTACAGTACCCAGTCGGTAGTCGTAAGCTGCAGTACCCAGTGGATAGTTGGAAGCTACAAAACCTAGTTAGTAGTTATAAGCTACAGTACCTGGTTAGTAGTAATAAGCTACAGTACTCAGTCAGTAGTCGAAAACTACAGAACCTAGTTGGTAGTCAGAATTATAGTACCTGGTCGATAGTCATAAGCTACAGTACCCGGTCGGTAGTCGTAAGCTGCAGTACCCAGTCGATAATTGGAAGCTACAAAACCTGGTTGGTAGTCGGTAGTCAATAGTCAGAGCATCCAAGTACTGTAGCGACTGAAGAACGTTAATAGTCATAAAGAATATTGTACCAACTAAGAAGAGATAATTCAAAGTGAGCCAAAACTCAAACGCTTATAATTTTTGCATACGAACTCCTAATTTAGTGATCTTTGTTTCTAAATTTTTTAAAATCATGATCTTCCTGATTATACACAAATATTAAGTCTTGTCTCTACTTAAATTTATTTAGCTCTTATTTGCATTTATTTGGATTTTTATCGAATAGACAACTCCATGCCGAACAACTTTGAGAACGCGTCCAAATCATTCTCTAAGCAACAAGAGTAAGGCAAGCACCCCCTTTGACCATGTTGATCCCAGTATTTCAATTATTGTACATTGTTTGCAAAATCTATTATGCATACATATATGTTTCATTAAAATTTGCTATACTGTGAATAATGGTAGTTACAACCACTTGTATGCATTACACCTCCTTGGAACTTTGATATCCTCACTGTTGTAACCTTTAGGACATGTCTTAAACAATATCTAATGTCAAATTGGGTAAATTACATTGGTATATGGTCAAGATGCTTAGCCATGTGATGTTTCCACTAAGTTCGATATTTTGGACAAGTTTGTGCATGGATATAGGAGATTTCAAAATGTTAGACCAGAGGAAGAATATCTGTTAGTTTGGTATAAAACAAAATAAAAAACCTAGTTTTTGGATACGGGCGAGTTATATAATAAGCTGTCAAATATGAGAGGGTATCTCGCATGTATATAGGGGGATTCTAGCCCAGGTCAATTAAGGACTGAACACTATTGCCGCACATGTAAGTCACACCGTATAACTACATGTGCTATATAGGCTCTGTCTTTAGCGATTAAGTTGTCTAGATCCAGCCTTGCATTGTGGTAGACGCAGATATAGGAATTTTGGTCAAATCTAGCATTGTTGATCACGCGAATACCAAATTTAGCCCTCGAAGCACCGCAATTCCATTTTTAACCCCTCCCTGACTGTGGGACTACCAGAGCTCGACACATGTTAATCGTGCGGCTAGGGACCGCATGGCAGTGAGATCGTGCGGTCCCCGATCGCACGACTACTGTGCGGCACTGTAGCTCGAGTCGTTCGGTCCCCGACTACATGACTCAACACTGTAGCGAGTAGATGTGCGGTCGGGGACCGCATGACCACTATGCGCTGTCCCATCGCCCCACCGAAAGCCCTCTGTTCGGTCGTTGTGTGTGGCTTTTTGCATGCCGCCTGCCGCCTGTGCCTTCCTCCTTTTCCCTTTTTCTTGCAGCATACATGCATCGCATGCACACGCGCCAACACCTTGCATGCATTGGCCGTCCCCTACCTGTGTTGGTTGCATTTCAGCTCACTCAGTCATGCGATAAAATGCTTCGGAGGGCCTGCATTTCAGCATTCATAACAAAGCGGTAGGAGCTTAGACAGAGCAAGAAAATTGCAGAGCAAGAGAGGGAGTGAAGTGAAGGAAGAAAGGGTTGTAAACACATGATTTTGAGTAATTTTTGTTTGGGATACGAAGTTTTTGCAACTGTGAAAGTTGTAGATTGCCTCGTGAGCTTCAAGGAAAGGTAAATATTGTCCCCATGTGACTATAATCTTATCATAGTGTTAGCACGTAATTAGCGAAAATGTTATTTATGAAGCATGTGTATTGTAGTGTATTTTTTGTGAACACATTTATTTGTACTGTTGTAGTCACTGTAGGTCATGTAAGCGTTAAAAAATGTAGTATTTAAGTAAGAGTATTTGTATGTGATAACAGGAGTAGCCAGATTAGAAACAAGAATGTCACAGTTAGTCAAGTTAGGAAAAAAGTAGACGCCATATGTTGGGTGTTACAAATAAAAAGCAACTAACTATGAATGAGTAGAATAAAATTAGAACACAAAAATTATAATGTAATTTCTATGTGAATTCAATTGTTGGTTCCATAAATAACAGAATGTAAAATAAAATTTTAAAAATTAGTTATTTGATTTATATAAGAATTGATAAGTAAAAAATGAAGAAAAATTACTAGTTGGATTTGTGCATTAATTCCAATAAGAGTAATACAAATTAGGAGTGAAAATAAAAGAAAATTTGTAATTTAATTTTCATTGAAATTCCAAAGTAAGATCCGTAAATATGAGAATTGAAAAATACATTAAATTAGTAAATTGATTTATATAGGAATATGTAAGTAAATTCCATAAATAAACAAAAAATTAGAATTACAAATAAACAAAAATTACAAATCGTATTTATAGGTGATAGAAAGAATAAGGAAATTAACATGGAAATCTTACAGTGCGGTAGCTGCTGTATGCTTGTACGCTTGTTGCATGTTGTATAGTAAGAGGGCTTAGTATACACTTATGTTAGGTACGCCATGGGTGACATCCAAGACTTGTTCGTGTTCTACGGAAGTGGTCTCATACGCGACGGGCCGTACGGGGCGAACCTATCAAATTGTGATAGGACCGTGATCTAGGCACCCAATCTGAACACCATGAGCCTATCTGAGCTACGGAGGTGCGTGCGTTTCGCATTCGATCGAGACACCGCAAGGAACAAGTTACGGATCAAGGCAGTGTATGCCTCAGTGGTAGGTGCTGCAAGGGAGACCATGTGGCAACTTCTGAAGGTGACCAGTGATGCTTCATGGGCCAACTACATGGAGGTCATGTGCAACCTTGCCACAGCGATATATGCTAGGCCAATGGTGTATATTCACTTCGTGGAGAGGATAAAATCATCCGCCACCGGTGGTTCTGGTGGCACTGGCGAAGATGAAGTGCCTGGGTTAGTCTTCGGCACTCATGAAGATGCTGGTGTGGGAGAAGATGTCGGCAAGGGAGTGGGCAATGGAGACCTAAGGAGGCGAGTGGAGAATTTTCAAGCGAATGAAGGTGCGGAGAGGTGGTAGGCCGCCCAAGTTGATTGTCACGAGTACCTTGCGGACCAAGTGGAAGAAGTGCATAGCGAGGATGTGGAGGATGTGGAAACAACCAGTTCTAGAGAGGACAAATATAACGAAGCTATAGTGGGTGGTGTGTTAAGTAGTGTTGTGACCACCGACGTTGCGTATGTGTCGTCCAAACTAGACGACATCGTAGCAGCATCCCTAGTTCTGCCACAGGTGGAGGAGGTAGAGTAGGGGTTCAATAAGGGCACTCATTTTAGGGCAGTACTTCTGTAACAAGAGTGCTGTCCAGTAGGCTATTGCTTGATACGCCGTCAACATTTGCCTGATGTATCGAGTGCATAGGTCCAACCCGGACACCTACATCATCAAGTGTGTTGACGGGTCCTACCCTGGCAAGGTCCGTGCGCAACGGTTCAGGGGCGCTGCCACGGACTTCTGGATAACAGTGCTGAAGGATCATAGTTGTGAGCTTGCAGCGCCACTACATAGGCACCGCAACATGACATCGTCGTATGTTGTGGAGCTGATAAGCCACCTCGTGGTGGTAGATGTGTCTATTTCTCCGAAGCTTCTGTTGGCGGATGTAGTAAATATGGTGGGGTTTTATGTCAGCTACAAGAAGGTGTGGCTGGCGAAATGGAAGGTGCTGCAACGTATGTTCGGGAGTATGAGGAGGCGTATGACCTGATCCCAAGAATGCTGTATGAAATTGCAGAATCAAACCCAGGCACATACATTCTCATCAAGGGGGAGATTGAGAGACCATGTGGAGGTGTCCTCATGTTTGTGATGAGTTATTGACATTTGGTTTGTGATTGAGTTTGATTTGAGCGTTTCCTGCTAAGTCGTAGCCTTAAAAATGTTCGGAATCGCTTTCTGTGCAAAGTCATAGCTTCTGGACGTTGTCGTAGGCTCGTTCGACCACTTTGGTCGTGGTCGAAAGCCGTGCGCACTATTTATGACCACTTTAGGCGTGGTCGAAGGTCACCCGAGAGGTTTACGACCACTTTGGCCATGGTCAAAGGGCACCAGAAGGGAGTACGACCATTTTGGCAGTGGTCAGAGTTCATCAGGAAGGTGTACGACCACTTTGGGCGTGATCGGAGAACATCAGAAGGGTTTTCGACCGGTTACGACCACGTTGGCTTGATTAAAGGCAGCTCAACCACGTTGGCTGTGGTCGGACGCTGCTACGACTACGATTGGTCGTGGTCAGAAGCCAAGTTCACAGTTTACGACCAAACAGTCGAAGGTCGGAAGTCTCCCAACTCCTTTACGACCACGTTGGCCGTGGTCGTAGGCCAATTTGACCATGTTGGTCGTGGTCGAAACAGGTTACGACCACGTTACCGCGAGAGGTAGTCAGAGGTCGAGACTTCGAGCACTGTGGTCGGTAGTCGGCAGATCTCGACTTCGACCAAGTGGGAAGTCGAAGCGACTGCGACCACATTGTGAAGCGGTCGTATGCGGTCGGCTGCGGGCGTAGGACAGTTGGCCATGGTCGGATGTGCTCTCAAGCGCCCGTGTGTGGTCGAAAAGGGTCTCGACCACTGTAAAACTCGTTGTACGTGGTCATAGACTTCTAGTAACCGGTCGTATGACCTCCAGGATCGGTCGTTTCTCCTGAGAATCGGTCGTATCAACTCCTGGGCTAGTCGTCTTGACCTGGAGAGCGGTCGTAGGTCATGTGCATGAATGTTTAAGTGTTTTCGACCGGTCGTAATGGGTGTACGACCTTGTGAAGCATGTTTTGAGTTCCTTGTTATATGATTGTATACAATATTTTGTGTGGTACTATGAATGTATGCTTATCTGTGATGGTTTGCAGGACTTGGAGACTAGTTGTGGAGAGGCATGGATGGCCAAGACTAGGCACGTGTGGTGCTGAGGTCAAGAGTGGTCGGGAGATGCCGAAGACGACGAGGTCTGCCTGGTGGTTGCAAGACTTGAGCGACAAGGGAGGAGGAAGCTTCCGGGAAGGCAGCGGGATGGCATTTTGGAGAAATGCAGAAAGCTTCAAAGGGAAGCTGTGTCTCTGCAAAGCACTGGAGTGGTTGGCGCTAACGGGCAAAGCAGTGGAGCCATCGGGTGTAACGGGTAAAGCACTGGAGCTCGTTCTCGCTAGTGGGTAAAGAGTGGTAAAACCCAGTGTTAGTTGGGGTTTACGGGTTTCCCCCCGGTTGTAGAAGGCTATAAATACAGAGGGTAGAGCTCGGGTGCTCGGTGAGATTCTGATTCCCGAGTGGCTGTGTTCTTCCTTATTTGTGAGTGTGTGGTTCTTGGGATGGAGCAAGTGTGCTCATGTATCTCCCAGTTGGAGTGGCTGTAGAAACCTCCATTATCAATCATTCATCTCTCTTCCTCCATGTTGAGTTTTTGTTCTGAGAATTGTTTGATTGTTTTTGCTTGTGCTGTCACTGCTTTATCCTTTCCCTATATGTCTGAGATGATGGTTTCCATTTGTGCTCTGGCTTTCTTGATCTAAGCAAGTTCTTTGCTCAAGTTCCCTTGTTTTCTTCTGCTCTGAACTGGGATCCATACTCAAGACCACTTGGTCAGGTTCTTCTCGAGAGCAGAAATTTTGATCGGGTCCTTGTGCAAATGATCGTGCGCGCTCTCTCTGTCTTTGGTCGTTACTGTGTCCTTTCTTTTGCCGATCGATATTTCACTATGAAGTCTCGACTGCTCTGAAACTGCTTCAGTCACAGCAGGGAGTCGTTCGACTACACAGTAAGGTATCGACTGCTCTAGGTTTTGACCGACTCCTTCACTCTTGATGAGTCACAGTTGATTTCCTCTCGGTTTCCAGCGAGCATCCAACTTCTGTCTTCATAGCTTCTGTAGCTATTGGAGAAGAAGTTGGTGAGAATTCTAGGGGGAGTTTTTGAAGGCATCATTCACCCCCCCTCTGTTGTCATTTCGGTCCAACAATTGGTATCAGAGCCGGTTAGCTCTAATTCATAGATCTTAACTGGTCTCAAGAGCCATGGCGACGGACAAGTACTCGACCAAGCCGCCCGTGTTTGATGGCATTGATTACCCTTTCTGGAAGAGGCGAATGAAACTTATATTCAGGCTCAGGGGTACGCCATCTGGCGCAAGGTCAAGGTCCAGTTTGTTGTTCCTGCCGATGAGAACATCAATGCCGGGAACATGGCTGATGTTGAGGCGAACGCTAAGGCAAGGAACATCATTATCCAGGGCCTGAGTCGCAGCGAGTTCGATCGCATCTCGCACCTGTCGTCCGCCTACGACATCTGGGTGACCCTCGACGCATACCATGAGGGCACCACCCAGATCAAGACGGTTCGATAGGACCAGTTCAAGCGTGAATACAACAAATTCGAGATGCTTGCTGGTGAGTCCCTAGATGAGTGCTTCGCTCGTTTCCATAAGATCTTGAGCAACCTCTGAGCGGTCGGTCTCACATACCCCGACTCGGACAACGCTCGTCAGATGCTTGTGGCACTTGATCTGCGTGTTTGGGAGATGAAAGTGACCACCATCAAAGACACGACAGACCTCTCGACCTTGACTCTTGACGCGCTGTACTCACGCCTCAAGACTCACGAGATTGACGTTGTCTCTCGTAGGTCGAAGTCACAGTCGATGGCCTTGGTCACCGATCCCGTTTCTTCTTTCGGTCCTTCTTCGGATTCGCTTTGCGGTTTCTCTCTTGCTGCTCTATGTGACGTAACTGATGATCAGTTAGAGCAGCTCGAGGATGAGCAACTGGCCCTCCTAGCTCGGAAGTTTTCCCATGCTTACAAGAGGAGGAGGGACAGGAAGAGGGGAGGACCTGTCATTTGCTTCGAGTGTGGTGGCCCCAACCACATTCGGGCAAAATACCCCAAGCTAGAGAAGGGCAAGAACGACTACGGCGGTTCGGGCAAGATCGACTACACCGACAAGAACCGCAAGAAGAAGCCTCCAACTCAGACGCCGGGAAAGAAGAAGTTCCGCAACTTCGGGAAAGCCAAGAAGCTCTTCCACCGCGTCCTCACCGCTTTCGACGACCTCGACCTCAGCGAGGTGGAGGGATGGAGCGACGACGACGGGACGGGTGATCAAGAGCCCAAGGATGGCGGCGACGACCTCTCCGGCATGTGCTTCATGGCCCTCGAGGGTGAACTCAGCGACAGCGAGCTGTACTCCGACTCGGACGAGGTATGCCCCACCTACGACCAGCTCAATCAAGCATTTCTTAAGCTAGGTGGTTTTCATGCTAGAGCTAGGGCTAGGTGTATCGAGTTAGAGAAGGAAGTAGATAGACTGTCACGAGAGCTTACTTCACTTACATCTGCTCCCTCCCGTGACGATTGTGATACATGCTGTGCGTTGTTGGCTGATTTGGAGAAATTAAGGACCTCACATGATAGTGTGTCCTCCGAGCTTGATGTTGTTAAGGTGGAGAATGTTAGTCTGCTTGCTGAGTTAGAGTTGAGTAGGATGGCTGTTACCCTACTTACTACTGATGAGACTACTTCTCCCACCTCATGTGAGGTTAAGGACATTGCTGCTAGAGGACCTTATACCATGCTCCTTGATCTGCCTGAGTCATGTGAAAATTGCAATAATTTGAAGATGAATCTAAAGAAGGCAGATCATAAAATTTCTGAGTTGTATGCTTGGTTGTGTGAGCCAGTTCCTTCATGCTCAAATTGTCCTAGATTAACTGCTGAACTTGAATCTGTTTCCAAGCAATTTCAAGAAATGATTGACCACAATAAGAAGTTGGTTAAATATGATTCTAAGGATCCTGTTAGCTCACCATGCAAAAATTGTGATAAACTAAAAACTGACTTAATTGCATTGGAAGAAAAATGTGTGAAGCTAACTAAGGACTTATTAGAGAAGCCACAATCTTGTTGTGATGTGATTGCTGAGGAGGGGGAGAAGCCCCAGGGTAAGGTAGAGACGCCTAGCGACGCGAACCAATCTGCTAGCAGTAGGACTGTTCATTCTGAGTCGGCTGTGCGTGCACAAGCCATTCGTTCCTCTGCTGTTGGTTCTTCATCTGCTCCCTTACCCTCTGCTGTTCCTTCTTCTCCCTGTTCTTCTTGCACCTCTCTCTTTCGGGAGTGTCAGTACCTTATGAACACTCTCGAGAGATTTGTAGGAGGCAAGAAGAAACTCAATCTTATTCTAGATCAATCTAAGATCTGCAGATTTAATCAGGGTCTAGGATATGATCTCTATGAGGACATGAGGAAGCATCCCCCTGCTATACTCAGACCCATAGTAGGAGGTGCGATCGAGGTTGAGCCCAGGACTGATGAGGTCAAATTCAAATCAGCGGGCTTTGTCCAAGGGATCTCTGACAGCAAGGTGAGTCCACCTGCAGCTTCGGCCTCTCAGAAGGTGAAGCCTACCCGTGTTACTTCTACCTGTCAGAAGGTGAAGTATCACTGCACCTTCTGTCAGAAGGATGGACATACAGTCGATCGATGCTTCAGGCGCGCCAGGATTGCGCGTAGAGACCGTGCTGAGGCATTTGGGTGTATTCAGGGTCAGCTCCAGATCTTGGGTGCACCTAAGACCAGCACGAGGTCTAGGTCTGCTTCTGATGGGTTTGGGCAGCATAGAGGACTTGGTTTTTCTGAGTCTTCTGGTTTTCGTCCTCATGCTGCTCCGGGTCGTGACTTCCGCCGTCCTCAGGGTACATCTCGTTTCCCCCGTCGAGACAGTTACCCACGGCATGATCAGCAGGTTGCCGGTGTTTCGACTCGCTTTCCCATAGCAGTTGGACCTAGCAACAGCTTCAGGTCTACTCACAGACCATCTGCTTCTTTGAGTCATGGAGAGCGTAGGGTAGATAGAGGTCAGTCGTGCTTGACTACTTCATCTGCTCGACGTGTTGTTCAGTATTGGGTGCCAAAATCACTTCTGATTTACCCCAGTACTGAGACTTTACTCTCTTGTTGACTCAGGTTCGCCGGGCTGGGAAGGGAGAGGTTTGGCTTGTAGACTCTGGTTGTTCTCGTCATATGACCGGAGACTCCCGTTGGTTCTCTTCCCTACCCTGCGCTCCAGGTGATGAGACGATCACCTTCGGAGACGCTTCGTCTGGGCGCGTCATCGCCAAAGGTACTGTGCGCGTTAATGATTCATTTCTTTTGAGAGATGTTGCTTTGGTTAGTAAGCTGCGTTATAATTTGCGTTCGGTTTCTCAGCTTACCGATGACGGTTATGAGGTGAGCTTTAAGAAAAATGCTTGCAAAATTCTTGATTCTTCGGGTAGTCTTGTTTGCGGGATTTTACGTTATGGGAGGATCTTTCGTGCTGATTTTTCTGAGTCTTCTGGTGATCCTCTCCGGTGTTTGATTGCTTCGGAGTCCCGCGATCTGACTTTCTGGCATAGGAGACTTGGTCATATAGGATTTAACCATTTGACCCGAGTTAGCGGCCACGATCTCATTCGTGGTCTGCCGAAGCTCAAGATGGTCAAAGATCTGGTCTGTGCTCCATGCCGGCACGGCAAGATGGTTGCCGCTTCACATCCTCCGGTCACTGTGACCATGACTGATGCACCGGGACAGCTGCTCCATATGGACACTGTTGGACCAGCTCGAGTGCAGTCAACCGGAGGGAAGTGGTATGTCCTTGTCGTAGTCGATAACTTCTCGAGGTATTCTTGGGTGTTTTCTTAGCCTCGAAGGATGAGACGTTTTCACATTTTCGAGGTCTTTTCGGTAGGCTTTCTGTTGAGCTCCCGGGTGCCTTACAAGCGATCCGTAGTGACAATGGCACGGAGTTCAAGAATTCTTACTTTGAGAGTTTCTGTGGTGAGACAGGTGTAGAGCATCAGTTCTCCTCTCCGCACGTCCCACAGCAAAATGGCGTTGTGGAGAGAAAGAACCGTACCTTGGTCGAGATGGCCAGGACGATGCTTGATGAGTAGTCTACACCGCGGAAGTTTTGGGCTGAGGCTATAGCCACCGCGTGCCATGTCTCAAATCGAGTCTTTCTTAGGGCACAGTTGCACTGTACTTCTTATGAGTTGAGATACGGGCGAAAGCCCAGCGTCTCTCATTTTCGTGTGTTTGGTTGCAAGTGCTTTATTTTGAAGTCCGGGAACCTAGACAAGTTCGAATCACATTCTTGTGATGGGATCTTTCTAGGCTACTCGGCTTCTTCGCGGGCTTATCGGGTTTGGAACTGCGAGTCTAGCAAGTTAGTAGAGACCTGTGAGGTGACCTTCGACGAGGCCAGTTCGGGGACTAGGCCTGATATCTCAGGTTCTTTAGAGCAGTCCAAGCCCATCTTTGTGGATGATGAGGACGATGAAGATGAGGGTTGTCTACCCGATCCAGTCCCTCATCCACCCCTCGAGGTGCCTTCCTCCACCGCACCTCGAGGCGATCAGCCCATGCCCTCTGCTTCCTCTGGAGCTAGTGGCTCTGTTCCTACCTCGTCAGCTCACGAGGTAGAGGCCACTTCTTCATCTCATCCTGGACTTCCTAGACACATTCAGAAAGACCATCCTTCCGAGCAGATTATTGGAGACTTGTTTGAGCGAGTTACTCGTTCAAAATCTGGCATGTCTCAATTCTGTCTCCATTCTGCCTTTGTCACCTCATTCGAGCCCAAAGATGTTTCTCATGCTCTTTCCAACGAGTCTTGGGTCAATGCCATGCATGAGGAGCTAGAAAACTTCGAGACAAACAAGGTCTGGTCGCTTGTCGAGCCCCCGCGAGGTCACAATGTCATTGGGACTAAGTGGGTGTTCAAGAACAAGCAGAGCGAAAAAGGAGTGGTTATTCAGAACAAGGCTAGACTGGTAGCTCAGGGGTTCTCCCAGGTTGAGGGTCTAGATTTTAAGGAGACCTTTGCCCCTGTAGCTAGACTTGAGGCCATTAGAATCCTGCTTGCTTTCGCAGCTTCTAAGGGTTTCAAGCTTTACCAGATGGACGTCAAGAGTGCCTTCCTTAATGGATTCATTGAGGAAGAAGTCTACGTCCGACAGCCTCCTGGTTTCGAAAACCCCAAATACCCAAACCATGTCTTCAAGCTTTCTAAAGCTTTGTATGGACTTAAGCAAGCCCCTCGAGCCTGGTATGAGAGGCTTAAGTCCTACCTTCTGAGTCATGGTTTTGAGATGGGTAAAGTAGACAAGACCTTGTTCATCCGCCGGCATGGCACTGATCTTCTGCTCGTCCAGATTTATGTGGATGAAATCATCTTTGGCGGCTCCTCGCATGCTCTTGTTTCCCAGTTTTCCGATGTCATGAGCTCGGAGTTTGAGATGAGCATGATGGGCGAATTGAGCTTCTTCCTTGGCTTCCAAATTAAGCAGACTCGGGAGGGTACCTTCTTGCATCAAGGCAAGTACACTCGAGACCTCCTGAAGCGCTTCGATATGAGTGATGGTAAGCCGGTGTCCACTCCGATGGCTACCTCAGCTTCACTCGACCCAGATGAGGATGGCGAGCCAGTTGATCAGAAGGAGTATAGGAGTATGATTGGCTCCCTCTTGTACCTCACCGCCTCGAGACCGGACATACACTTCTCCGTATGTCTTTGTGCCCGGTTTCAGGCTTCTCCTCGCGTATCTCACCGCCAGGCGGTGAAACGCATTCTTCGGTACCTTCGAGCTACCATTGACTATGGTATCTGGTACTCTTCCTCGTCCTGTCTTTCCTTGAGAGCCTATTCGGATGCAGACTTTGCCGGCTGTAGGATAGATAGGAAGAGCACTTCTAGCACCTACCAATTCATTGGCACTTCTCTTGTTTCCTGGTCTTCGAGGAAGCAGTCCGGTGTTGCACAGTCCACTGCAGAGGCCGAGTACGTTGCTGCAGCCAGTTGCTGTAGTCAGGTGCTTTGGATGGTCTCGACCCTGCGGGACTTTGGGTTAGTTATCGACAGTGTTCCACTCTTTTGTGATAACACTTCTGCGATCAACATTGCTAAGAACCCAGTGCAGCACTCCCGGACCAAGCATATTGATATTCGCTATCACTTCCTTAGAGACCATGTAGAGAAGGGTGATATAGTGCTCCAGTTTGTGGAGAGTGACCACCAGTTGGCTGACATCTTCACCAAACCTTTGGATAGTTCAAGGTTTTTAGCTCTGCGGGGAGAGCTTGGGGTGGTTTGTCCTTATGGACTGTAGTGAGGGGGAGTTTGGTGCTTTACTGTTTTACCCTATATATTATGCTCTTACTCCTTGCTGTTGCATAGCATTTTGGGTGCATCGGGCTTAGTCCTTCTAGCATAGGTTAGAATGCTTATCTTGTCTAGTTGCATAGACTTCTTACTCTTATCTTGTGCTTCCAGGATGCTTCTTATTAGCTATCTCTTATCTCACTAGATTGAGCTCACTCACTTCTTGTAGGTTCTAGCGAGGGTTGGGCCACCCTCGGGTAGACAGGGTACATGTTTGCTCTCTAGTGTGTGTGTTTTACGGTCAAGCTAATAGTCCTGGAGTCATATGGGGTAGATGAGAGTCTGTCTGAGCCATAGTTGTCTCTATATCTTATCTATGCTTTAAGGACTGCCTGTTTTGGTTTTCTTTGCCAGCTTCTCAATTTTATTGCTTTGGTTTAGGGGGAGTTCATTTGGGAGCTTCTGGAGCTTAATATTGACTTAACTCAACTTGAACTAAAAGTTGTCTCACATGTTGAGGGGGAGCTGGATCTTCTTGCATTTCAGCATTCTGCATTGTAGATAATTACATTAAGCCTTGATTATTATCCTTTATGACATGCGTACAATGCTCTTCACCTTGCCATGGCTTGTGCTCTATTTGCTAGATTTATCATGACTTCATATGTGTAGACTAGCTTTTGCCATGATAAGTGAATTAAAATTGATCTTGTCATGCTGGCACTTGAGTTTAGTCTTTCTTGAGCTATCCTTTTATGATTCATGCCATGTCAAATAAGCTTAGTTGAGCGTTGAATCTTTGTTGAGCCTTAAGTTGAGCTATATTAGTTCTTGATGATGCATAAGTTAGTACAACATAAAAAGCAAAATGATCTCTTTTGTGCGAAAAAACTAATTTCACCAATTCTTTCTCATGAGACGGCTTGCCATTGCACTAGGCATGAACTCAGGGGGAGTTTTGGATGACCTAGACTATCTTCTTAAGCTTTTCGCTTGGAGTAGTCGCATAAGGCTTGAGATCTAGCACATAACAAAAAATTGGGTTGGAAACGACCATATGCTTTCAAAAGACAATGTTTTATGTGCTCAATTTGCTTAAGCTACAAAAAGAACTAAGTACTTGACCCAATGTTTCATTCTTGAGCATCTCAATTGTAGCTTCTTAGTTCTGCTTAGCTTATTGACATGGCCTGCATCATCCTTGGATATCTCTAGTTAGACTTTGCTTGTTGATGACTTGACATGCTCATAAAATGCATTATATTTCAGATCATCATCTATGTGTTCTAGCTAGGATATACATATCTTGTCATGATCTAGATAGCCTTTTATTGAGTTATGGCTTGGTGTATTACATTATGGTCATTATGGATAATTCTCATGGCTCTAAATGCTTAGAATAATCAAACTTCAGCCATCTCATCCGTTGACATGTCATATTCTCTCCTTTGCATTCTTGATATGTTATTGCCAAAAGGGGGAGAATAGTGGTAGAAAAAGCCATTTTTGGAGCTTTGAGAAAAACTTGTTCTTTCGTTTGCTCCTTGTGTCAACATGGTCATTAGCTTCATATTCCCTCTTTGGACCAAGTTGGATTTTTCAAACTCAAACTCAACTTCTCACTTTTTCTGGGTTTGTCAATATTCTCATCAAGGGGGAGATTGAGAGACCATGTGGAGGTGTCCTCATGTTTGTGATGAGTTATTGACATTTGGTTTGTGATTGAGTTTGATTTGAGCGTTTCCTGCTAAGTCGTAGCCTTAAAAATGTTCGGAATCGCTTTCTGTGCAAAGTCGTAGCTTCTGGCCGTTGTCGTAGGCTCGTTCGACCACTTTGGTCGTGGTCGAAAGCCGTGCGCACTATTTACGACCACTTTAGGCGTGGTCGAAGGTCACCCGAGAGGTTTACGACCACTTTGGCCATGGTCGAAGGGCACCAGAAGGGAGTACGACCATTTTGGCAGTGGTCAGAGTTCATCAGGAAGGTGTACGACCACTTTGGGCGTGATCGGAGAACATCAGAAGGGTTTTCGACCGGTTACGACCACGTTGGCATGATTAAAGGCAGCTCAACCACGTTGGATGTGGCCGGACGCTGCTACGACTACGATTGGTCGTGGTCAGAAGCCAAGTTCACAGTTTACGACCACACAGTTGAAGGTCGGAAGTCTCCCAACTCCTTTACGACCACGTTGGCCGTGGTCGTAGGCCAATTTGACCATGTTGGTCGTGGTCGAAATAGGTTACGACCACGTTACCGCGAGAGGTAGTCGGAGGTCGAGACTTCAACCACTGTGGTCGGTAGTCGGCAGATCTCGACTTCGACCACGTGGGAAGTCGAAGCGACTGCGACCACATTGTGAAGCGGTCGTATGCGTTCGACTGCGGGCGTAGGACAGTTGGCCGTGGTCGGATGTGCTCTCAAGCGCCCG
Organism: Dendrocalamus latiflorus; assembly: GCA_017311315.1. NCBI lineage: Eukaryota > Viridiplantae > Streptophyta > Magnoliopsida > Poales > Poaceae > Dendrocalamus > Dendrocalamus latiflorus. The sequence continues at coordinate 27,880,393 of CM029642.1, forward strand.
GGTGTGGTCGAAAAGGGTCTCGACCACTGTAAAACTCGTTGTACGTGGTCATAGACTTCTAGTAACCGGTCGTTTCTCCTGAGAATCGGTCGTATCAACTCCTGGGCTAGTCGTCTTGACCTGGAGAGCGGTCGTAGGTCATGTGCATGAATGTTTAAGTGTTTTCGACTGGTCGTAATGGGTGTACAACCTTGTGAAGCATGTTTTGAGTTCCTTGTTATATGATTGTATACAATATTTTGTGCGGTACTATGAATGTATGCTTGTCTGTGATGGTTTGCAGGACTTGGAGACTAGTTGTGGAGAGGCATGGATGGCCAAGACTAGGCACGTGTGGTGCTGAGGTCAAGAGTGGTCGGGAGATGCCGAAGACGACGAGGTCTGCCTGGTGGTTGCAAGACTTGAGCGACAAGGGAGGAGGAAGCTTCCGGGAAGGCAGCGGGATGGCATTTTGGAGAAATGCAGAAAGCTGCAAAGGGAAGCTGTGTCTCTGCAAAAGCACTGGAGTAGTTGGCGCTAACAGGCAAAGCAGTGGAGCCGTCGGGTGTAACGGGTAAAGCACTGGAGCTCGTTCTCGCTAGTGGGTAAAGAGAGTGGTAAAACCCGGTGTTAGTTGGGGTTTACGGGTTTCCCCCCGGTGGTAGAAGGCTATAAATAGAGAGGGTAGAGCTCGGGTGCTCGGTGAGATTCTGATTCCCGAGTGGCTATGTTCTTCCTTATTTGTGAGTGTGTGGTTCTCGGGATGGAGCAAGTGTGCTCATGTATCTCCCAGTTGGAGTGGCTATAGAAACCTCCATTATCAATCATTCATCTCTCTTCCTCCATGTTGAGTTTTTGTTCTGAGAATTGTTTGATTGTTTCTGCTTGTGCTGTCACTGCTTTATCCTTTCCCTATATGTCTGAGATGATGGTTTCCATTTGTGCTCTGGCTTTCTTGATCTAAGCAAGTTCTTTGCTCAAGTTCCCTTGTTTTCTTCTGCTCTGAACTGGGATCCATACTCAAGACCACTTGGTCAGGTTCTTCTCGAGAGCAGAAATTTTGATCGGGTCCTTGTGCAAATGACCGTGCGTGCTCTCTCTGTCTTTGGTCGTTACTGTGTCCTTTCTTTTGCCGATCGATATTTCACTATGAAGTCTCGACTGCTCTGAAACTGCTTCAGTCACAGCAGGGAGTCGTTCAACTACACAGTAACGTATCGACTGCTCTGGGTTTTGACCGACTCCTTCACTCTTGATTAGTCACAGTTGATTTCCTCTCGGTTTCCAGCGAGCATCCAACTTCTGTCTTCATAGCTTCTGTAGCTATTGGAGAAGAAGTTGGTGAGAATTCTAGGGGGAGTTTTTGAAGGCATCATTCCCCCCCCCCCTCTGTTGCCATTTCGGTCCAACACAATGACCGGTTACTCCCCGTAGTCTTTGCAATTGTAGAGAATGAGAATACCAATAGTTGGCTATGATTCCTGGCCAATGTGAAATAGGTCGTCGTGCAAGATTGCCCAGATGTGTGTGTCATCTCGAACCGTAATGCAACCTTATTGTCCACGTTGCGCATGATAGAGAACGGGATGCTGCCCCCTTCCAGTGGAATGATATGAAGAACCGTTGGTGCATGAGGCATCTTGTAACATCCCAAAATTTTATTTGCCTTTTATTTAATTTTCTAGGATTTATTTGGATTTATCTAAGTTTTATTTCAGAGCCTAAAAGAAAGAAAATATATTTTAAATATTTTATTAAAGCCAAAAAGAGTTTATTTTGCTTTTTCCAAGCTCCTCTAAATTTTATAGAATTTTTGAGAATTTTTTGGAATTAAAAATCAATTTTAAAATTCAAAAAGGTATTTATAAAATATTTTAGGCCAAAATTGAATTAAAAATAATTTTTCTAAGTCTAAAATAGCTCCAGGAATTTTCTGGAATTTTTAAACATTATTTACTATTTTCTAAGTATTTATGAAGTTTCTTGTTATTTTTGAAAAGTTAATCCGAAAGTTAAAACCCGGATTAATCCCAGGCCGACATGTGTTTGGCATGGATTCAATCCGATCCACCCTGGTCTGATCCAGGCTGTCCGCCGCCACTTAACCCCCTAACGGCCGAGATCTCCCCACCCTTGCCACGTGGTCAAATCCAGCCGTTGTCCCTTCCTCTCCCCTCCTCTCTCACCGAGAGGTGGGCCCCACCTGTCATTTGTCTCTTCGACCTCCCCTTCTCCATCCTCTCTCCTTTCTCACTGACCGCCAACATGACCGCCGCTGGCGCCTCGGTTTCCCGGCCGCTCCGCCTCCCTTGGCGCCTCCTCGGGCATCCCCCTTGCCACCGCACCCCGCCGCCCCATTAAGAGCGCTGCCCCGCCGTGTTCACACCCCCCAAACCGGTTCCTCCCCACAGATTCCAGCGAGCACCGCGCCCCCCATCCCCTATAAAAACCCATCGGGGCACGTCAACGGCACCGCCCCTCTCCCCTCCTCACTCAAGCTCCCCGCCGCCGTTCTCTCTCCTCCGCCGCTGCCTCACTACGGCCACCCCCCCGAGCCAGTGCCAGTAAGGCCTGAACCGCCGCCGCCTCCTCTACTCCAGCGAGCGTGCCGCCCCTGTGCGCCGCCGTCTAGGCTTGGCCACGTCAGCTAGCCCGTGCCGACGTTGTAGCCACGTCAGCAACTACCGCCATGTCAGCATTTCGGTTTAAAATAAACCCCACTCAAAATTTAAATATCTGCTGACATCATAAATATTCTTTTTAGTACAAAAATAATTCCAGAAAATAGTCTTTTTCATTTTCTCTCTTTTTAAACTTCCAGAAGCCCGTACATCCTCATTTTAACTCCAAATTGACCCGTTAGAATTTCTAAATTCTTCTAAAATCTTAAACTACCCAAATTTAAACTCTTTTTAAATTTTTGAATTTTATTTGTTTGGTTCTTCGCACATAGATTACAAGGATTCCAGAGCTAGCGACTGCGACAACGTGTTCAACGACGTTGAGCAAGGCAAGTTACACCTTTGACCATGTTGACCCTAATATTTTAAATTATTTATATTGTTTTTAAATTATTATTGCATGCGTAATTTTATCCAAGTTAGTTTAAATTCAGTTTTGTACTCTAGTTATGCCCAAATTCCTTGGACAACCAAATTTGACCTTGGATATCATTATACCTTGTCAACCCTAGATAAAACCTAGTTAGTACATTAGTACTAACTAGAAATTTTGTAGAATTGCTTAGCCATGCTTAGAACATTATGAGTTGGGATGATCTTTCGCATAAAATGACGAACTTTAAAACTGAATTCTTGACTTTGGTGAGTCAATAATGTTTATGAAATTATTTTGAAACAAAATATAAAACTGGTTTAGACTTAGGCAATGGTATGGCGGTGGGTGCTTGCTGGCATGCATTGTAGTTTGTCAACTCAATGTTGATTGCCAGGCACAAGGCGTAAGCGGTTAGGCCTAAGTCAAGGACCGGTCTATGAGCTACTTTTACAAAGTCACACCGTACTACCACAAGTTCAGTATGGGACGGATCTAGCCAACTAATTTGTGAAGTTCCAACTAGATATCGCTATAGGTTGAATGTGGGCGTGGCGAAGGCCACGGGAAGTCTCACATGGCACAAGAAGGGGCTCCAACATGTGGATTCATGTTGTGGTGAAACCTTAGTGGCGGCGTTATCTAGTTGACACTAAGCATCGTAAAGACTTTGTCATGAACTCTCAGCCGCACACCTAAGGCAGTGTGTTAATCGCGTGGCAAAACGAGAGGACATGTCTTATGGGTAAAGTTGTACACCTCTGCAGAGTATCAAACTATCTTAGATAGCCGTGTCCACAGTCAAGGACATGCTAAGTAAGGTTTTTCACAGATTAGACTTTGGTTTTGTTAAATTCTGATTTATGGAAAATTTGGTTATCTTTTAGAAAGTTGGTCCGGGTGGGATACCCGTGGGTAGGTTAGTGTTGGTTGGAGCCACACTAATGTTATTATTTGTTAAATCTTGTTTCTAATAATTGCATCAAATTTAGATTTTGTTATACTCTATGATATTTACTTCAAATGTTGCCTTTTTCATGCAAATGAACCATATTATGCCTTCCTTTGATATTCATTATGCATGCATTCTATTAAATTCCTGGTGTAACTTGTGGAGTACTTTTTGTACTCATGTTGCTCAATCTAACTTCTTTCCAGAGGAAGCCTTCGACGACTACAGTGAGGATTGCGACTAGGCCACGTCTTACAGTCAATTAGCCTTGTGGGAAGGCTGGATGGGCTGCTGCTATATTTATGTTTCCGCTGTCTTCTTTTAGTTTTATGTTATTATTGTAAACTTTGGCCGTATGGTCATACCTTTACTATATAATAAATTGTGGTTGTATGTGAGATATGCATCACTATTGACCCTGTGTGCACTAGCTTTTCTTGGGATATGCGATTAACACAGAGGGTCTTGGAGTTGTTGCTCTGGGTCCCGACACATCTCACAGTGAACTTTCACAGAAGGTTACGCAGCAAGGACCTAATGAAGATGTTCAAGAAGCTTTGTAGGCAGAACTAGAAGTGGAAGTTCGAGGCTTGTGGAGGTAACTCTATCAGGAGACTGGTAAGCATGTAGTGCATCTCGACCAGGCAGAAGCTGGGGCCATCGAGGGAGGCTCCACATGAGTTGGGGAGTTCACGCAATGGGTTCAGTCGAACACACCAGACTTGGAGATGTGGTCTCTGCTACATGACACCGGTGGAGCAAGGTATGGAATCATGACAACTAACATGTCTGAGGTGTACAACGGTGTCTTGAAGGGCGTGAGATCCCTACCGATCATGGCAGTCATGGAGGAGAGTTGGAACCATTCTATCAGATACTTTGTCAATAGAGCCATGATGGCGAAGAAATATTTGGACGAAGGCAAACAATTCTCTGAGGTAATGCAGGCGTACATGTACAAAAAGATCAAGAAGGCTCGTTCCCACAATGCTCATACCATGGATGGCATAAGGAAGAAGTTCAAGGTCTGCCTCAGACAGAAGTACGTGAGGGATCGCAAGCAGGTCTGCACGATTGATGAGAAAGCATCTTGTACCTGCAACAAGCCGCCCGAATGTTCGCCACAACACCCGCCCGAGGGCGAGACGTTGCCCCTCTGTTGGTGCAGAGACCCATGCAAATTCTTCAAATCTAAATAGTGGCTAAGCTTGGGCATGTGTTACTGGGGTTATGCGAACTACTCTTATGACTATTTTGACCGCCGTTTTGACACGATCAGCTATTGGCAACCAATAAGGACCACTTACAATGTGTTGTCCCTACTATTTCTCATTCAAAGTACGCAATAACAAACTTTCTCGTCTACCCACAGTCCCCGGAACCGCTATGTGGCTATCGCAAGTGGTTGACCTAGAGATCCACTCACATAACCAGTGGACTATCGACTATGAGTGGAACGACAAAAGGGCATGCGAGATCCGCAAGGAGGAGCGCCGCCACGATGAGCAAACCGAGCGTATACGTCAGGAGACAAAAGTTCATCTCGAGGCGTGCACGGGTAGGAAGCGCGAGGCTCGCGATAGGGAGTGCGAGAAAAAAAAGAGAAATGGCAATCAAGGCTAAAGAGGCATCCGAGGATTTCAACGCCGAGCTCATAAGAAAGGGAAAATGGCCCAGGTCTATGCAGTAGGTCGGGTCATTTTGTACTAGTCCCCTGAATGTCGAATTTATTTCCATGCCAAGAAGGCGCATATGTATCGTACAACTACTTTAGTTTGTTGCATCATGCATGATGCTCATTTTTATGCACGTAACCAAATCCTGTGTGCATCGTGTTATTCCCATGTTTATTACGACATCTATTTTAATTAGCAACATCAAATCTCGTTGTCTTTTTGCATTCAATTCTTCGCATGCTCAATACCACTTTCCTTCCTACTTTGCAATCATTCCTATCCCAGTCGTCCTCATAAAATTTTTCATGAAATTTCTTGCACTACAATAACATATGATGATCGCAAAATGTTATTACGAATCGAACATATTTTTTACCATTCACAATGTGCGAAAATCACAAATGGATTAATCATTACACCGCACTATAAATTACCTCTGTACGTACGAGTCATTGAGGCCTCAATCATCTCCACAAAATTCTTCCGAAAATTTCCCGCGCAACAACAACACACGGCGATCATACCGTTGTGAATCTATGAAAATCACACATGGACCAGCCTACTTATATTATCTGCCCTTTTATTTCAAAAAACAACAATCTATTTCCTACATGTCTTATCTACATTGCGTAAGGAGTTTTCAAAATATATTTCAAAATATTTTGCACCTCATTTTCTATATTACAAAATTGGTACAGACTCTACACATAAATAAATTACACACGATAATTCGTAATGTTTATAATTACAAAAAAAATTTGCACAATTAAGTAAACCAGACTCCACACAAAAATCATGATTTTAAACCTCATTTCCTATATCTAAGAATTATTATATTTTGAATACATTTCTACAAATATATAGAAAATTTGTATTTATTACGGGAGACTAATTACACCAACAAACGCATGAAGCAGTCAAACAAAAAAACTGCACTGCACACATGCAAGTCGTGCGGTCCTGGGCCACACGACTACTGTACACATGCATGTCATGCGGTCGAGGACCGCATGATTACTGTAGCTAGCAAGTCATGCGGTTGGGGACCGCATGACTACTGTGTCGGGCAAGTCGTGCAGTCAGGGATCGCACAACCTCGTTGTCGTGTGGTCCCTGACCGCACGATTAACACGTGTCATGCTCCGGTAGTCCTGCGGTCGAGGAGGGGGCTAAAAAATGGAATTGCGGTGCTTCGGGGGCTAGATTTGGTATTTGTGTGACCAATAGTGCTAGATTTGACCAAAATTCCAGATGTAGTGAGGGCATTCCGGGTAGGTTTGCTCGTAGGGGCTCCCTCACTAAGATATTGGGACTAAACCTTGCTAATACAATGGTGAATGCCCACTTGGGGATGGACCTAAGTAAGGGTCTTTACTTAATTAGAGGATTGACCTAAGTAAGGATTTGAATGCTCTCCTAGAGGATGGACATAAGAGAGGTTCGATGTTCATTGGGCTGGTGCAAGGTTAGGACTAGATGATCTAAAGGCTATATGATAATCATTTTCGTCACACGCCAAAGGAAGCGTTCAGTTGCTAACAGTATAATTGATTATCTCATATGAGTAAAGTTGTACAATCTCTGTAGAGTATTAAAAACTATTTAAATAGCCATACTTGTGGTCGTGAGCATGCTTGGATGCAGCCACAATGGGTAAGTTTTCCTTTTCAAAACTGTTTCACTGAACATATGGGATGACATAAATGTCTAATCATGTGCCATGCCCATGGGTGGAAATTGTGTGATGTTCACAGCTGAGGAGGCCTGCAAATGGATATGATTTACTATTATCAAGGTTATATGAATGCTATTTCCTTACATGTCAAATGCTCATTACAATTCCGTTGCAAATTACTACTTATTGATATTGTAAATAAAATTTGCTTTGCGCTGAAAATAACTTAGCATAGAGTTTCATCCTTTGATAGTTTTGCATATATATATATATATATATATATATATATATATATATATATATATATATATATATATATATATATATATATATATATATATATATATATATATATATAGGAAAAATACTTTTTACTCCCGGGTGTAATTACACCCGCCTCTAATATACCATCTAAACAAACTTGAAATACTCCTTTATCACTTTAGGTATACTCGTATACTAATTATAAGATACTCTAATATGAACCATATGAAAAAATTGCAAGGTAGTCTATAGTTTTTAGCGTATTTTATAAATGCCTTCATATACGTACATAAAAAGGAGTATGTCAAAAAAATATACATACCACCTCTGAAAAATTGTTCATACTACCTATATGGTCTTAAATACTCGTATACTACATGTACATACCCTCCGTTACGCAAGATACTCCCTACGTTGTGAGATACGACATAGGGTGTAATTACACCTGGGAGTAGAAAAGAGGCTTCCTATATATATATATATATATATATATATATATATATATATATATATATATATATATATATATATATATATATATATATATATATATATATATATATATATATATATATATATATATATATATATATATATATATATATATATATATATATATATATATATATATATAATTTTGCGATACACTACAAGTCTTGCTAAGTATAAATGTACTCAACTTTGCTTAAATTATTGTTGATCGGAGAATAAAGAAGATTGCATGCCCGACGATGCGTACTTTGCCCCTGGCACCAGGGAATTTGACGAGGGGTCTTTCTAGGGCCTAACTCCAGTCGGTTGCCTGTGGACTATGGTGGTATACCGCTAGAATCTTTTGCTTATTTACTTATTTTCCACTACAATTTTTCTTAACTCTATTGTTTTATTTGGCCAGTCGGCCCTATGTTGTAAAACTCTACTATGCATCTCCTATATATTATCCTTTTATTGTAGATTAATTATGTGCAATGTGTATGGATGTGATCTCGATGTTATGAATATGTGTACTAGCCACTGATCATAAGACTAGTACAGAACACATATGATGACTATGGATGTTCCTCGCCCAAGCTCCCCGTAGGAAAGCAAGAATAAAGTAAAGAAATGACTACTTTTGGAAATCAACAATCTTCGTAACTACTCAACACCAACAAAAACGATGGAGAAAAGGGGAGAAGGGTCGACGGTGGACAAAATTGTGGCCGGTCACAGCATCGATGCATGTCTTAGATTATTAGTAAGAGAACGCCAATTACACTACACCACATGCACATGTATGTGTGCATCTCACCGAAACACACGCTAGGTCTTTTGCAGAGGTAAATGGATAGCTAGATCTTGATGAGAGATTTGGAGGAACTTTACTTTTTTTTTTAAGAAAACGTGTATCAGCATTGTCTGGGACTTGGAGGAATTTTTTCCCACATTGTTGGGCTTTCAGCCTCATTGTTTTGGCAGGGCCGAACTTCAGGCTTATGAAATGAACGGTTGTCAAGCCTTGGGTCGGGCTTGGGTTTTTCTCAGGCCCTGCTTGGGTTTTAACTAGTCTAAATTGTGCACATTAAACTTACCTTGTAAGATCCTCTAAAAAAATATAGTTATACAATTCCGATGACTATGATTGAAATTCTAACTGTATTTGTTATACAACTATAGTAGTTTACTATGTATATATGCTTAATCTACACCATAATCTAGCACTAGCAAAATAAGGGATGTAGATCTTTTCTTCCTCTCTCTCCTCTCAATTAATGACAAGATTTTCCTATCTCTCACCATGATGAACCCTGATTTAAATCCTTGATCTCTATTAGGATAGTCCCACATAAGTTTTAGGAGGAGACAGGACACAATTTATGAAGGGTGAGGGAGGACACACTTATCAAGCTCCCACATAAGTTTTTTGGCAGGAGGGGGATGCCCCAAGATCCCTTAGTTGTTGCTTTGTCATTGCATTGGGATTATGAGTATAGCGGCCCGACGACCTCTGGCCAAGTCACTGGTTTAGTAGGTCAAAATTCCACATTGGTTTAGCGATTCGACAGTGTTGTGCAACAATCTTACCAGTTATTTGTTGACATGTATAGATAATATTGGATTATGGCTCCTATTGCAGTTTATGTTAGCTTAATTACTACCTATGTTTGAAAATCTGCTCTTCTTTTTGGGAGTAGGGGAGGAGAGGGAAGTCAAACCTAGGTCGTGGGCAAGGGCGGAGCCCAGTTGCTCCACTCAGTGTCACAGGACATCGGGTCTAAATTTTTTTAGTAAGGATCATCACCTCTGGCTCATATGTGAACCCTAGCCTAAACTCGGTGCACCCGGCAGCCAGCAACAACCCACAAGGAGACAAGACTCACGCCGGCCCATGAGGCAACACTCGGCCCAAGGAGGACTACAACAGGGCAAGACGCCCAGTGTTGCCCATGAGCGACAGGATTGTATGAGTCCATTTGATCAATACCGAAGCACCAATCGCATCGCAGCCCTCGACAACACATGTTCGTCTCACGCAGTCACAGGAGCTAGGATACGTGTGTCGCACCCCATGGCTACACTTAGCCATGCAACAATCGGTCACCGAAGAACAGGAGAAATTGGCCGCCGCTGACCGCCCTTACTTGCCATCTCACCGAAGTGTCTCCTAGCTCTAATTCTTGTTGCCTTGTGCTCTAGCTGACCAAAATAGGCTTAGACCCACCTGATTTATATGTATTTTACTCAAAATTGCTCTCAATTCTTTCAATTTCTTTCGGGAACAGGGACTAAATTTGTGAGTTAGGGTTTCGATGTGATGATTTTTTTTGTTTATTTTTTGTTGAATTGTAGTGTTAAGACTTATAGTTTAATTGGTTTTTTGGATTACCGGCCTAGTTCATTGCAATTCGGAGCCAAAATTATAGTGATTTGTGATTGTGACCCATGTACTCATATTAGATCAAGTTTTGGATTTGACTTAAGAGTATTTGATTACAATGTCAAGTAAGTAAACCTATGTATATATTTTTTGTTATATTGTTTTTGATCTGCTGAACATATCATTATCTAATTGAGTTTTCAATAAAATGGTAGGTAAGTTTATGGAACGATTTTTAAAAAAGTAGGTGCCAGATAATGCTATTAATATTGATAAGCATTTTGATCGCTATTTCTTTGTAATTATATATTGTCATCGGTTGTGTTGTATTATTGATGCTAAAATTGGCCGACACATTATAATTTAGTATAATATTACTTGAAAATTACATATGTTGTCATATGTGCGATGAAATGGTGAACCCGAGTCATTTTTGTTTTAGTTCCGTCCCTAATCGTGGGCATGCTTCGCGGGCACTTGTTGAACTTCTAATTTGTTTTCAAAAGGAAAACACTAATTCGTTGTTTGATAGAGAGCTCCACCTGCCACATTTTTGGCTGCACAGTAGCCTGGTAATTCCCAGCCAATTAATGAGCATAGACCAAAATTTCTTTCGAATTAATCGCCGAATCGCCTGCCCAGCAGCATTGTGGTAGTTGTTCATCACATCCATCAGGGCGGATCTAATGTAGTTCTTGGGTGTGTTCAGTTGAACATCTATTTTTTTTTTTAGGGAATACCTTGTATGAAGATGTTGATTTGGGTTGGGATTCAAAAGAAATCACGACTCTGTGCAATTCAATTTATTCTCAAATTCGACACCTTACACAGGAAGCCATAGGCCAGGAGGGCGCTGCTCGTGCCGGCATGCCGCCACACTTGCTCACCGCTCATGCTCACTTGCTAGTGTGTCTGCTTGCTTGCCGCACGCACTAGACCGCCGTTGCATCCACTTGCTGCAGCCATAGTTGTGTACAGTTGTAGCCGGGTTCGCTCGGCTCTTGCTATTCATGCTCACTGCCGCCCGCACTTGCCCGCCGCTGCAATCGTAGCCGCGTCCCGCTCGGTGCTTTCTGCTCATGCTCACTGCCGCTGCGCCCAATCATTGCTCGCCACAGACGCCAGGCGACACTGGTATGAATGGAGAGAGAAAAGAGAAGTGAGAGGGAGGCGTCAGTTGGGGAAAATGACTCATGGACTCGTGGCTGGAAAGGATCAGCGTGAGTCGAGGCTCATAGGATGGTTGTAATCACTAGATTCGTCGGACAAGGACCGGTAAAAGCTACTGTTCATTTTGCCTAAAATAGTATACCGTCATTTAGATTTTCCGTGCAAGTAATGTTGTAGCCTGCATTGTAGGTGCCCTTCTCTTCCCTGATCATTTGCTTTTGTGAGATCTTGGTGGTGTTCGGTTAGGCTTAATTATTGTGGTTTATAGCTGAATTTCACTATAACTAGTTGAAATTACACTGTAGCTGATAGTGGCTTATTTAGCATAATTAAATTTAAAAAAATTAAAATAGAAAAAGGGTTAGCCCAGTATGTGTAATGCAAACGAATACGGGAAAAAAGAATAGGTAAAAAAGCTCAAAAAAATCCAAAAAAATTAGAAAAGATGAAATTTAAAAATAGTGAAAAATAAATCAGAAACTAAAAACCGAAGTCAAAACGAGCGGACCAGGCTTGTCTCCCCATTCATGGCCCCTAGCTGGAAAGATGGGAAGGAACCAAAGTTGATAGGAATCCGAAGTCTTGTCAGCACTGACGAATAAATTCAAAGTTGATTGGATTGCTTGATGGATGCTGGGGATAGATTTGGAGCAATAAAACAGTGAGGGAATATATACTACGCCGGCCCAGCAATGACATTAGAATAAAGTTGCTGGGATTGCTTTTGGATCGATGCTGGGAATAGATTTGGAGCAATAGTACAGTGGGGGAATATATACTACACCGGCCCACCACTGACACTATAATTTAGAGAGCTTTTGCATTCCGAAGGCTTTGCCGATTATGGTGATTTCTTTTGGGCTATGCCCTATAATTTTTAGTTTATAATTTTTAAATTTTGGCTCTTTGTGTGAGAGTACAAAAGAAGAAATAGTTGTATATGATTTTTGGTCGGTAAGCTGAAGTTGGTACAATGTCTACTATAATCAACTTATAGATCGTGTCTTAAAAAGATACACCGTTTGAAAACTAGTTATTGTAAAAAAAAACAAAAGCTAAAAACAATGAGGCCAAGCATTTCTTAGCTTGGATGGTGATTCCGTGGCTACTAATAACAACCTTGAATCTTTATATATACATGCATGGCATGTTGCACATGTTATTAACATCTCTAATGTATAAAGCTGTGTTTGTATTGGTTTCTAAAAGCTTTTTTTTACAATAAATAACTTTTCTATAATACCTAGCATTCAAACAGAGTGTCTTTTTAAGGCAAGATCTACTAGTCGATTATATTACACACTGTAGTAACTTCATTTATATCGATCAAAATCGCACACGAGTATCTCCCTACAAACTATTTATATTTATAAACAAAAATCAAAAGATAAAACTAAACCAATACGAACGGGCGCATAGTGGGAATGGGATGGTACATATACTACTCTACTCATCTTTAACGTATAAGGCTGTGTTCGTATTGGCTTCTAAAAGTTGTTTTTCTATAGTAAATAATTTTTCTACAGTACATAGCATTTAAACAAAGTGTTTTTTTAAGGCAAGGTTTACTAGTCGATTGTAGTATACACTGTAGTGACTTTATTTATATCGGTCAAAATTATATGTAAGTGCCTCTCTATAATTTTTTTCTATAAATTATTACCATTTATAAATCAAAATTAAAATATAAAACTAAAAAATAATATAAACAGATGTATAGTGGGCATGGGATGTTACCTATACTACTCTGTTGATTCTTCTCGGGAATGCCTTTCTCTATTATTGGTGGTACACACACAGGCTAAAATAAAAATTTAATAACTCGACAGTACTCCCCACATGGAAGATGCCATGTTAGTAAAACTAATATATTGCCCGTGCGTTACAACAGAATCGCAAAAAAAGATGCTTTATAAATATAAGGATCCTAAACCATACAATAAATATCAATATCAACAAAACAATCATGTGTATTTTTACTCACTGCATTTTCTCAGTGCTACCTCTTAACAAAATTTCAGAATATTCCCTACAACGCAAAAGAGGGCATTTTGTGAGGAGGATGGGCCCACACGTCAGCTAGCTTTTTTCTGAGAAGGAGTTGGAGAGGACGGATCAACCACCAACTCCTTCTTTTATAATAGTAAAGATTACTAGCATGTGGGTATTTTGGCTGTGAATTATTACTTTTAATTTAATTTTTTAATTTTAATTATTTATGAGATTACAAAAAGAGTGATAATTATATATAATTTTAATCGATATAGTTAATATTAATATTATATGCAATACAGCCATGAATCAACACGATCGTTGCACGTTTGGCCAGTTGGGGGAACACACCGCAGCACGGTACAAATTTCAATGAGTTTCAATAACCTGGCTTCAAAATTTGACGTTTGATATTTCAAATAAGTTTGAACTTACCCGGGCGTGGTAAGGTAAAGGATGGCGTGGCAATTAGAGTAATTTTTGGAAATAAAATAGTGTCAGATTATTTTTAAAATATTATTAAAGAAAGGGTTAATTAAGAGAAATTTTTCTAGGTATGCACATCAAGATGCATGTAAAGAATTGGTTGCGTTTTTGTGGGAAAGGCGGTGACTATTTCAACCATTTTATTTGTTGTTAGAGTATTTTCAATTTGAAACCACCATTCTTTTTTGTAAACTAGTAAGGTGGCTCGCGTACTTACGCGGGTATCATCTTTAAAATACATTAAAATGACTTGGCAATACATATAAAATTTTATTTTTTGAAAAATAAATTGTTGTAAAACTTTATTTGTGATATTTTAATATTATATATTTTAAGTGAGAAAATACTCACTTTGTTCTCCAATATTTATCACATATGACCAAAACTTTCTTTCCGAAATACTTTTTGACGAAAATACTTGTATAGTAAATAGTAATTATAACATTTTCTATTTATATCATCATCATTTTTCATTATTGCAATGCTTGTCTATATTGTATGCTCATAACATATATCATACAGCTTACATCGGTATAGTCGAGTGAATACCCGTTAATGATTCACTCTCTATCTCTTCATCCTGTGGAGGTCCACCAAACAAATGGTCATAATATTTTTATTTTTGTGAGAATTGTTAGCAATTATCTTTTTTTTTTGCGATTGTAAACTACCTGCCATCGATTTTATTATATAATGCATTTTGATTCCTAATTTATGTCTATACAAATCAAATATTTTATCTTATTTTATTTTTTTCTCAAATTAGAATATTTCGTAATTTTAATTCTAAATAAAAAATTTTCGTTTTTCACTTAGTATGGAATTAAAAATACAAATGCTCATTTTCTTTGAGTTTTATTCTAAATTTACATATTTTTGGATTGCACTTCTTATAGACTTTCTTTTTTAGTTTTATGTTGGAATTTGTTTATAAATATCGTTGCTAATATTTATTTCAAATTAAATTTATTTCTTATAGTATTTGATATGGACACTTTCTTTAATCTCAAATTTATTTTATTTAATTTGAAAGTTTTAGCATCAGTTTAGACAAATGGAACTGCTAATTGTTTTTATCTCATTTTTGTTTTAAACTTTAGATATGTAGTGGTTTTTATTTGGATTTCATATTAAAATCAATTTTTTTACTTTTCTTTTATTTTTCATTTCAAAATTATGTTATTTTTGCTGTTATTTTTATTTAATGTCAATTTTTAGTTTTTTATTAGAATTCAAATGCAAATCCAACTACTAATTTTTACTTCAAATTTTAGTTATGTATGGGTTTTAATTTGGAGTTCATAAGAAAATTCACATTGCTAATTTCCTTTTTTTAATTCCGAATTTATGTTATTTTCTATCTGAGTTTTAGGTTAGAATTCGTATACAAATTCAACTACTAATTTTTAGCTATTTTTATTCTAAAATTTAGCTATTTATAGGTTATAATTTGAAGTTTTGTAAAAATAAGATGGCTAATTTCCTTTTGTTTTGCATTCTGAATTTCTATTATTGTTGTGGGAAAGATAAGAAGGTTGGCTCCTCATGCCCACCACGACCGTGCAAGGACTTGTTTCCCGTGGCATTAATACTACTACAAAAAGAGTTAGCACAGATGGTTCAAAACTATCCTCACGGACGGTTTTTTGAACCGTCTAAATTTATGCATCAGTGATAATCAGACGTTATCACAGACGGTTTTATGAGCCGTCTGTGATAAATACATCACAGACGATTTACAACTAGAACCGTCTGTGAAGAACACTATCATAGACGGTTCTACCTACCAACCATCTATGATACTCACATATCACAGACGGTTCTAGCTACCAACCGTCTGTGATGTGTATCATAGACAGTTGGTATATTGAACCATCTGTGATACTTCCCTATCACAGACGGTTTCTGGTTCGAGCCGTCTGTGATAATTCTTCACAAATGATTCATGCTATAAAACTATCTGTGATAGTTTATTCTATACCTAATTTTTTTTCTATTTTTCGGCTAGCCTCAGGAAATGTTAACTATATCATCTAAAAACAAGCAAATACAGCAACAAACATAGCAACACATTCTATTTTCATTAAGATTAGAATCCACCATTATAACATCACAAGATATCAAGTAGGTTACCCATAGCACTACATACACAAGATGACACTTACAATTTACAAAGATAAGTTTCATGACTACAAATTCAGAAAAATGCTTACACTACAAAAACTTCAGGCTAATACAAGCTAGACTTACACATCCTTCATTAAACTACAATCTAAAACAAGTGATACAGGAAAATTTCCAAGTAGTAGAAATAAAAAGGCAATGAACACCATTTTCAGCTTCTATGTCAAAATCAACAGCTTCTATGCCGACGACTTAGAATATTGCAGATTTTCCATTGCCTTCTTCCTTTTCATCTTGCTTCAAGTGTAATTTCAGTCGCCCTTGCCAAACCCCTTCTCACCCTTGCCACACATAAATGAGTTGGAGTGGTACTGGTGGTATTGGTTCTTCGACTAGAGAGGGGGGGTTAATAAAGAACGAGAGGTGAGGAGGAGAACGGTGCCTGCTCTTCGATGCGGAGAGAATGGACGGGTGAGATCGGGATCCTAGGGGATATGTCGCGGATCGATGACGTGGCGGGACATCACAGACGGTTCGGATTACAAACCGTCTATGATAGAGACATCATAGATGGTTCAGAATAGAAACCATCTATGATAACAGGAGATATCACAGATGGTTCATAACAAAAACAGTCAGAGATAATGGCGTCACAAAGATAATATATCGGTACAATATAAATAGCTAGTCTCAAAAGATAAAATGGCAAAATTTTATATGGCTTATATATGCTTGTTTGAAATGTTTCGACAAGATCTACAACTTTGCAGTTGAAGCGAAACCCAAATTTCAAAGGGAAGATCAAAAATTTTGGTAAAAACAGAAACTGAAAACTTAAAAACCAATTTGAGGCTAAAGATGGCTGATTTTGAGGGTCTTAGAGGGCAAATAGCAAAAGCTGGTAATTGTTTTTGAATCAGACTCATTGTTAGCTTTCCAACGAGTATAAGAACGTCAAAAACGGACACTGTATTAAATAAGTTAAGCCCGTTTTATTGAAGTGTGACATCCCAAATTTTTGCTAAAATAAAAATAATTAAATAAATAATAAAAATGGAATAAAATAAAATTTAATTTAAAATAAGTATTTTTGTGCCTAAGTTTTAAATTTGGATTTGCCCTGAATTTCTGTTTTTGAAAAAGGCTGGATTTGAAAAGCATTTTAAGAAAACCTAAAAATATTATTAAATAAAATGATATTTTGATTTTGTATAAAAACTCTATGTCAAATTAAAAATTTGGAGTTATTTGGAGTTTATTTGGTTTCCTGGATTTTTTGGAGTTAAAAAATATTTTTGAAAATTAAAAAGTATTTTAAGGTATGAAAATTACATACCAACATTAGTTGGAAATATTTTTATCAAGTCCAAAAAGTGTCCAGGAGGTTCTCTGAATTTTTCTGGAATTTTTGGAGGTATTTTTGTATTTTTCTGAGGCTTATTGGAATTTCTGTGCTTTTCTGAAAAACCCAAAAATCAGAAAAAGAAATAATCTCCCCTCCTCCCCCTCCGGCCGCCACATGGACAGCCAGATGACCGCCCACATCGCCACCCATCCGGCCGTTGCCCCCCATCCCACCTACCCCTCCCCCGCTTTCGCCACGTGGCCGCCCGATCAACCATCCACCGGCGCTCCATCCTCGGCCACCCGATCGCCCCCTCCCCCCCCCCCATGGCGCGATCCCAGCCACCGAGCCGCTCCTCTCTCCCACTCCCGCTGGCCGCCTGGTCCCACCCGTCGGCCACTCGCCTCTCCCCTTCTCTCTGCCTCCCCGGCCCCACCCGGCAGCCACTCCCTCCTCTTCGCCTCTCTCGCTGCCCCGCGGACCCCAGCTGACAGCACCTCCTCTCCGCCCCTCTCGCTGCGCGTGGGCCCAGCCTGTCAGGCCGTCTTCCCCGCGCGCCCGCCCCCTTCTTCCTCGGCCGCGCCGCCGCCGAGCCGCAAAAGCCACTCCGCCCTACCCGGCGCCCCTCCTCCCTTCCGCGCACGTCGCCGCCACACGCCCCCTTCCCCGTCGCTCTCGCGCCCGTTACCCCCACCTCCCCCACTCCCGCGCCCCCAATTTCCCGAAATCGCCGCCACCACCTTCCCCACTCCGGCGACGAATTCCCCTCGCCTCACCCCTCCCCGCGTCTATTTAAGCCCTCCCCGAGCTCCCCCATCCTCCGCACTACCTCCCCCGCCATCCCTCCCTCTCTCCCGCCCTCTCCATCGCCGCCGCACCGAGCGCCGCCCGCCGCCGCCTCTGCCCGCTCGCCGCCGGCCCATCCCCAGCCTTTCTCGGTAAGCCCCGAGCCACCTCTGAGCTCCCCTCGCGCTCCTCTCCCTCCTCCGCCGGTCGCCGCCGGTCACCGGCCACCGGAGTGTCGCCGTCACCGTCGGGCCCGAGCACCCCCCCGGCGACCGGCCACGTCCTCCTCTCCCGTGCTGGCGTGGCAGCCCAGTGGCATGCCACCTCGGCTCGCGCCTGCCCCGTCGGTGCCACAGAGGCGGCCGTGCCACCTCAGCCGCCTCAACCGCCCGTGTACCCGGTCCATAGACCCGGGGTCCACCCGTCAGTCGGCCCAGCCCCTAGCTGACGCCAGCATGGCGCAATAAACTGAATTTCCCGTAGAGAAATAATTCCGGCCGAAAAGAAATTCCCTGCTGACGCAATAATCCTGATTTTCCTTTAGGAAAATAAATCCAAAAATCAGTCTTTTTCCTTTTTTCCCTCTTTTCAAATTTCCCGGAGCCCGTTCTCCCTCGTTTTAACTCCGATTTAGCCCATTCAAATTTCTAAATTCATCAAAAATTGACCTCTATCCATTTCTAGCCTAAATTCAAATATTTGAAGTTAATTTGAATTTAATTTGAATTTATTTGAATTTGGTGGGTTATTTTCACGTGTAGACTTCGACGATTCGGGAGATTTCTTCGATGAAGATTTGCACAAGTTGGAAGAGCAAGGCAAGTCACACTCCTTGATCATGTTGATCCCAGATTTTCAAATAAAATTATGTTGATTTAAATTATATTGCATGCATATTTCTATTCAACGTATTTCAATTCAGTTTTAAATTTAGTTATTGCCTACTTGTTATTATCTCCTTTGATATTGAATTCCCCTGATACCTTGTCACCTTAGATTCAAACTCTAGTTAATACATTAGTGTTGGCTAGAGGAATTTATATCAAATGCTTAGACTGCTTAGATATAATTTTGTTTTGGGATATGTTTCACATAAAATGACGACCCCTTTTTACATAAAATGATATGAACTCTTGACTTTGGTGAGTCAAGGAGGTTTATGAAATTATTTTGAAAGCAAAATATAAAACCTGGTTTAGACTTAGGCAATTGGTTAGAGTGGTGGGTGCAGGCATGCCCTGTTGGTTGGAGCCGCAGTGGTTGATTGTCGTGCACAGGGGTATGTGGTTGGGCCTGAGTCAATTAAGGACCGGTCTGTGAGCTACTGTTGCAAAGCCCTAATCATACTACCACATGGCTGGTATGGGACAGCCCTGGCTGAATAATTTGTGAAGTCCCAATCTGAGTCGAGTTGTAGGTTGAAAGTGAGCGTGATTGGTGCCATGTGAAGTCTCACTTGGGCGAGCGTGGTTAAGCCATGAGAAGTCTCGTCTAGGCTCAAGAGGGGGTCCCGGTCTAGTGGATTCCTTATTGGGGTGAAACATTAGAGTTGGCTCGACCAGGTTGAAGTCTTTGCATTGTAAAGGCCTTGTCACGACTCCTCGCCGCACACATAAGGAAGTGTGTAAACCGGTGGCAATATGGGATGATCATGTCTTGTGGGTAAAGCTGTACAACCTCTGCAGAGTGTATAATCTATCATGGATAGCCGTGCCCACGGTCATGGGCATGCTGAGTAAAAGTTTTTCATTGGAAGAATTGCAATTGAAATGCCCACGGTCATTGGAAGGACTGCTATTGAAATATTTACACAAGTTCTATGGAAGAATTGAAGTCCCTGGGTCAACCTGATCTAGCGCAAATACTACTCAAATTTGGTTCCTCATGCGGTTAGCACCTACGGTTCCTTCTGATGGAGAGATATCTTGAAAAGCATCAACCAGTTCAAAGGCATTACAATGAGACAACTGGGAAATGGTCAGGACATTCTATTCTGGAAAGATTGATGGAACGAAAATCTACTTTGCTCAAAATTCCCAAATTTGTACTCTTTTGCTTCGTATCAAGATATCTCGGCCAAAAACTACATGCAACTAGATGAGCCCCACAGCACATTCCAATTGCTCCTTTCACAGCAAGCCTATCAAGAATATCTCCAGCTTCTATACCTTATGGATCAAGTGGTGATCAACCAAAACACCCTTGACCAATGGACTTATATTTGGGGGAACTCACACTACTCTTCACGGATATGATATGTTTACCAGTTCAAGCAACTCAACATCTCACCAATCTTCCCGCTCATTCAGAAGAATAGATGCTCTATGAAGCACAAGGTTTTCGCTTGGCTCTTTCTAAAAGAAAGACTCAACACAAAGGATATGTTAAGATGGAAAAACTTCAACACGACCAAATCTTCGAGACCATCAATCATCTTTTCTTCGAGTGCTCCTTCTCATTACAATGTTGGAATGCGATTGGATTTCAGTGAGACATCGATCCGAACACCCCAACAAGAGTCCTAAATACAAAATCAGTCTTCATAGGGCGGCTCTTAATGGAGAAATTCATCCTAGCAGCTTGGATAATTTGGAAAATAAGGAATGAGCTTATCTTCCAACAACAGCATCATAATATCACAGATTGGCTCTCTCGGCTCAGATTGGAGGCGTCTTTGTTGCTTCTTAGAGTCAAGCCAGCCATCCGCACTACTCTTACCACTTAGATTAGCTCTCTCTGATTTTGTTCCTATCTTTGGCTCCTCCCCTTGTCTCTTTTCCATCTTCTGTCTCTTTTTGTATACTATTTTTGTCTAATATAGCGCAATAGGAGTCTCTTCTACCATTTACCATCAAAAAATAACATCTTAATAAGGATTATCATCTTTTTTAAATTAAGAAGAAATATATCTTTAAGCGATAACATCTGATGGTTACTATAAGTTTGCTTAATTAGGACCCAGTTGATTAAGGGCTAGATGTTTTGCTTTTTTGTGAGAATTCATAACTTTTTCTCTTTTTATTAGCGACTCTAAAACACACTGTTATCGATTTTTAGTAATAAATAGATATGCTCATAGATTAATCTAATTTACTCTACGTGTGATTTTTCTTTCTAATAGGAAAGATTATATGGTTGCCCACAGTTAGCAAAGATAAAAAATATAATTTAAAAAGATTATTAAATATAGTCATGCAATTGCATGAACCACTACGCTAGTTTGCGTACAAGCAGTCTTTAATTTTGGCAATTTCCTAACACCAACGCAGTGCCACATGGCGAATTTTGGACGTATCTAATACCGTGAGAGCCAAAAATTCCAATTATAGCCCCCCGACCACGAAAATTCCGTTTCTGGCCCCCTTCCCGACCGCGGGACACTGCCGGCATGACACCTATCCGGTCGTGCGGTCCGGGACCGCACGACCGCACTGTAGCTAGGTCGTGTGGTCCGGGACCGCACGACTCTACTGCTCACAGGCAGTGATGCGGTGCGGGATCGCATGATTCGCTTGCCGACCGCACGGCCCAGACGTCCGACCGCACGTCTCTGAAGACGTGAGTCGTGCGAGCGTACGTGCGTGCCCATGATCCGTGCATGTGCGTGTATGCGCATGAACGATGAAGGAAGTGCTTGGTTTTGCTAGTGTTTTGATTAGTTTTAAGGTAAGATTCAGGGTAAATTAAAGAGTAGTCTATTTAGTGCATGTATACTTTGTACTCCAACCTAAGTGTATATACATGAATTTGTGAAGATGTAAATACTACTCCAACCCTATGAATGGAGCCCCGGGTCAGTACTGGCATTTTGGCTCAAGCGCAATCACTTCATCTCAATCTTCATCAGAAACAAAGATTAAAACTACGCTCGCACGACTCATGTCTTCAGAGACGTGCGGTCGGACGTCTGGGGAATCATGCGATCCCGCACCGCATCACTACTCGTGAACAGTAGAGTCATGCGGTCCCGGACCACACGACCTAGCTGAACCGCACGACCGGACAGGTGTCGCGCCGGCAGTGTTCCGCGGTCGGGAAGGGGGCCAGAAACGAAATTTTCGTGGTCAAGGGGCTATAATTGCAATTTCTAGCTCTCACGGTGTTAGATATGTCCACATTTCTCACATGGCTAGACCAGCTGAAAGTACATTATATAAAATGAAATACTCTTGATAGAGTATATATCAATTGAAATGATCTGTGTGCTTGCATGTGCATACATATGCAAAATTGCAAACTATATAGAGCCTTCTTTTTATATTATAACTTATGATTTCTTCCAAATAAATGAATGGGATAGTTTCTTCGTCTTTTTTTGAAACGGTTTATTCGGACAGACTTTTCGAAGTGGTTTATGGTATTCGGTTCATTCGTACAAGCGCTCGTGGTAGGATCAAAAGTCATAAACTGTACCTGAAAAGAATCCACACATATTCTACCTAATACCATATTGTGCAGACGTGGATTAGCTTGTTAGTACTCTCCAGTGACGACAAATCAATTGACAATGGATGTCGACAACGCCGTGAGAGGGGTAACACCTACACACCATGATTGTTAGACATAGATGAAATTGAGACCACACCATATGGTTGAGTAAAGAAAACAACAATGCTAGTGGCAGGTTGAATTCAAGTTTCAATGCCAGTTGTAAATGAGTACGGGAGATATATTAGGTGCCACTCGCTTGGGCTGAAATAAACTAGCTTGTGGCTGAAATTACACTGTAACTGGTTAAAATTTCACTATAGCTAATAGTGGCTTATTTGGCATAAATAAATTTAAAAAATTTACAAATAGAAAAACTAGGTACAACCACACAGTACTCAACACACGAGTACTCGACTACGACTACAGTACTCGAACACACGAGTACGACTTACAACAAGATTAGTTCCAACAATCAACCCCCTAATCTTGTTGTCATTCTTCAATGCGTTGAACCACACTGGCTTGCCGACCACACAGCAGCCTTCCCTTCTTGTAGTAGCATCTTCTCTTCTTGCAGCACACAGTAGCCTCTTCTTCTTACGGATGATGCCTTCCCAACACCGATATCCACCTTGTAGCAGCCTCACACCACTACTCATGCCCCCCACGCGAGCGAGACAACATTGTCTTCAGCCTCACCACCAATCAATACCTCCTCCATGGGTGCCTCGCACGACTCATCACGCCGTTGTTGGTCTCACACCAATTCCTCCTAGGAGCGGCATCACACCGCTACCTTTCTTTATGATGGCCTTAGGCACAGCCGTCGGCCTCTATCTTGCCTAGAGTGTGTCGCCACCCTTGACCTCCACCTCGCATAGAGTCTGCCACTGCACCATCTCTGGCCTCTACTCATGGAGTCTGCTGATGGTGCGCCCATCACCACCATACCACGATGATCACGTCGCCGCCATCGGTGTGCACTTCACGTGTGAATCTCACACACCGCGCTGGCCTCACCATGGCCGTGTGGACTTCGCCGTCATGCTCCTTTCCGCTTGCTACTACGCACACCAACACGCCGACCAATGAGTCTTCGCCAAGCAGCTTCTCCTCGTACCTCACTCCTGGATCTTGAGGCTCTGATACCAATTATTGGAACTGAACCCATCAGCTCCAATAATCTACTCACCAGGAGAGAACGCACACATTGCTCTCTCATGGGACGACACACACACAAGTAGGGAGGGCGAACAAACACAAGAGAGACTTACTTTTGCAGCAACACACGTCTTTTTTCTTCTCTCTATTATTCACTCGCAACGCCTCCAAATGCTTAACAGACTACATGGCTTAAATAAGCCTCATGCACACACATGACCTCCACGCACCCACTAACTCCACTAACTTGGCCCTATTCTGATGCCTCCAGGAATCTTTCCACGATCCGCATGAATTGGGCCTCTCACAACCACTTACAACCACGTTAGGTACATAGTCTTACGATCACACACGCAGACTGTCGATGACACATAGTCTTACGACCACACTACTTCAACCACGGCTGCTCGACCATGACTTCTTGACCACGTCTTGTCGACCACTTCACCGGTCACGGCTTGTCGACCAATGACCATGGCTTCCCTTCGACCGCTTCACCAACCACACAGGTCTTCAAGCACCGACCATTGACCACTATACAGTTACGACTATTGTAGCCACGACCACTATAGCTACGACCATTGTAGCTACGACCACTGTAGCTACAACCACTGTAGCACTCGGACTCATCGACTGCTACAGTCTCAGACAAACCAAGTACAAAGACTCCATAGTACTCGAACACATGAGTACTCACTACAACCACGCAGTACTTGAACACATGAGTACTCATTATGACCACGTAGTGCTCATCACATGAGTAATTGACTACGACCACACAATACTCAATACATGAGTACTCGTTACGACCATGCAGAACTCAACACACGAGTACTCGACTACGACTACAGTACTCGAACACACGAGTACGACTTACAACAAGATTAGTTCCAACAACACCATCATCGTCAATGCCCACAAGTGTCATCGCTATCACCGCTGCCTCAGGTCTGCATGATTGAGCTGAATTTGAACCGGTCCAATAGCGGAAAACGCCTACTTGATGGCAAAATTATGAAAGCCCCTGAAGTGTTTGGAAATTATGGCAATTTTTGCGGAATAAGTAAACTTATGGAAAACCCCTAGACTTTCAGGAAATTGTGGATATTTTTTATTTAATATATTCTTGCATAATAGCCCTTCTGTCTTTCAGTTTTTTGTTGAATTTTTTGTAATCTAAGGTTTTTATGACTTAACCCCAGATGTATAAGTTAATTACTTTAAATATTTATGTTAATTTCTGTTACAAATATAATTAATTTTGGAAACATGGTTTTTAGGCATATGAGCTTCTATAAATTTGTGAAACCTTAGACTTAGTACTTTTCAGAAGCATCATGTTTTATGGTTTTTCTTTCCTACCATAGTGTGTTGGGAAGGTTTTATGTGGTTTTTGGTAATTCATAAAATTGCTAAAATACATAATTAATTGCTCCCAAGTGCAAGGTTCTAGGCATTCTTGGGCATGACCACATGAGATCCTAAGCGTTCTTGGGCACAAGGTTGTAGGATTAAGGATGACCAATTAGAGGGGGTGAATAGGAGGTTTCTAAAATTTAAGCCTTAATTGACAATTATAGCAAGAATAAGCTAAATTGAAATTCTAGCATAAGAGCTAAATTGCATGTTTCACTAAAGCACCTCAAGGCTATGTCGATACTAAATACAATTCTAGCTCAACAATTTTACACAAATAAATAGCTACAAATGTAAATACAGAAATATTAAAGATAAGAGGGAAAACCGCAATGAAAACAATCGACGTTTTCCCATGGTATCAAAGAATTGTCGATCTTCACTAGTTCACATTGAGATAAGCCCAAATGAATTAGACTGGCTCCACGAATTAAGCCTAATGAACCTTAATTCCACTAGGGTTGCTCTTTCTCTACTCCGGAGATAGCGAGCACCAAACCACGCACAAGCGATGTCGGGCCTCTTCACAACCTTCTTTAAAGAGATCACCGCACAATCTTCCCCCAAGCCATCTAGGTGCTGGCAAACACCAAGAGTAATAAACCACAGCTCTTGCTTGAAGGTTATCAAGTGCCAAAGAGATCAACTAATGATGCAAATACACTTCAATGCTCTCAATTACCTCAAAATGTGACATATGAGCAAATGAGAAGTAGAGAGTGCACCAATGGCTATAATGTATTCAATATGGTCAAGTAGGCTTTGCTTGGTGCTGGTGAGGGGGAATTTATAGCCCCCCAACCACAAAAATGATGGTTTAGAGAAATTCCCTAAAAAACTTAGCAAGTGTGGTACTACCGCTATTAATCGGTCAATACTACCGCACCTACCATTTAACGGTTATATGGGTTTCATTAAATGCTTCTGAACTAGTTGTTACAGTTTGGTACAGTACTACCACACTCACATGGGCCAGTACTACTGCTCAGCTTAACCGGTACTACCGATTTCCAGGGGAGGAAAAATCCCAAAAACAGCTCATTGGAAATAACGTACTACAAACTAGAAATCGAACCTACCGCACGGTGGTACTACTGCACCTCATGGGTGGTCATACTATGCGGTGGTAGTTCCGCCTTTAAAAACCTACAATCATACTATTTTTACTAAAAAAACATTTTCAGATACAGTTCCAAATGCATGCATGACTGTTAATTGACCAAGGTGGCAGAAGATAAGTCTTCAAGATACTAACCATGATATCTCTTTATAGTATGGCATCTAGCCTACAAACCCAGTCTTTTTATCCATTCACCGAGATCAGTAAAAACAATAAAATGTCCTTAGACTATATAATACCTTTGTCTTGAGCCATAGTGATCATTTATCGGCTTTGCATGCCATTCCCATGTCATCATCCAAAAATATGGGACAAAACCTTTCAATCATCTTAACACACATGTTAGTCTCTTTAAATGTTGTTGTCATTAATTACCAAAATATTTTAGGAGCCTAGAAACTTTCAATCTCCCCCTTTTTGGTAATTAATGACAACATAAACAATAAGAATGAAATGAAGGATTTTGAATATACACTGTTGGATCGAAATCGGCAACAGAGGGGGGGTGAATGTTGCTAATTAAAAGTCGC
Organism: Dendrocalamus latiflorus; assembly: GCA_017311315.1. Classification (NCBI taxonomy): domain Eukaryota; kingdom Viridiplantae; phylum Streptophyta; class Magnoliopsida; order Poales; family Poaceae; genus Dendrocalamus; species Dendrocalamus latiflorus. The sequence continues at coordinate 27,907,411 of CM029642.1, forward strand.
CCCCAAAAAGTATTCTCACCGAGTTTCTCTCTAGTAGCTATTTGAAGCTATAAAGAGAAAAAGGTCATGTTCTCTGGAACTTCAAACACACAAGAGAGAGAAGGAACAAGAATCATCAAGGGAGAAAAACACAGGAGACAGGAGCATCTCAGAGAAATTGATTCTTTCCAAATCAACCAAGGATTATATATGAGTCCCCATACGCGATTGAATACAAGAGGAATGATTACATGGGCATCAACTCATCCTTTCACTCTCACAAGCTCAAGAACACCAACCCTACATGCTTGAGAAGAAGAGAGCACTCATGAACACACCCAGACAGAGAGTAGACAACGAAGAAGACACACACAAACAACACTCTGCCTCTCTCAACCACTAAAGCCTTAAAGCAAAACAACCTCCCAAAGGCTATTTTGACTAAAGCAAAACCCTAACTCTCTCCCAAAGCCATGCATACAACCAGGAACTCTCTCCTATTTATAGCCTTTGGCTAACGGGTCTCCAATCCGTTACGCCCGCTAAATCCAGAACGGAACCGCCTCCACCTGTGCAGCTTTGCACTTTTACCGAAACGCCCCTCTTGCACCTTCCGGGAAGCTTCCGCGTCTCTTGTCGTCCAAGCCTCGCAACCACCTCGAGTCCTCGCCGTCTTTGACACATCTTGACCGTTCTGACCTCGGCACCGCCTGCGCCTAGTCCGGTCACCCAGTGCCTCGCCACGACTCCGCCTCGACGTCCTGCAGCCATCACAGACAAGAAACACATCACATAGCACCGCTCGATATCATGTGATCAATAAAAGCATTAAGAGTAATCTTAAGCAATAGATAGCCAAAACCTGTCGAATCAAAGAGAATAAGCATCCTAAGCCTATACGACCAAGTTTGACCAAGTCCGACCGAACCGATTGCACCACGCAACGATAAGGCACAAACCACACAAATCAAACTCGACTTTCCTAAAACCGATGTCAATTACTCATCACATACGGGGTCACCTCCACATGGTCCATCATACACCAAGTTGGAAAACAAGTTGTATATTCTGGTTTTGATTTTGCAATTAATTCTTGAGATGGCTCAAAAAAATGAAAAATTAGTTGGTTTCAAAAGTCAATCAACAAATAAACAAAACTCCCCTAAACATGTGCATATGGGTTCATGAAGTGATTTTCATGCACAAGTGTGGATTTTGGAAATTTTGATGAAGTTTTCTTTATTTATTGAAATTGTGGAAGCATGTTAATATGATAATCATTAAAGAATAAACCATATGAGGAAATTATGAGATAAAACATCACTTAGCATAAATATATAATTGTAGCAAGGATAACAATGTAGAGTAACATAATAGCATTAAGTTACAAGTTCGACGATCATGCATAAGTTTAACTATTACAAGATTAGTAAGATGCATACAACCAAAGGATAAGACTCCAAATAGATATAATAGGAACTAGTAGATAGATAGATATCTTGTCCTTCCTATGCTCCTTCTTCTTCTTTGTCTTCTCCCCCTTTGGCATCAAGTACCAAAAAGTTCACTCACTTGGAAAAAGGTCACAACAGATGTGACAGCGATAGTGGAATGGAGAAGATGGTTCTCATAAATAACCATATGTGATAATATTCTCCTATATAGACGGCACGTAGGGTGAAAACTAACTCACTGCACACACTTAGGTTTTCCCTTTCCTAGTGTGGCAACGCTTCCTTACTCACCACCTGAGCGCCCCCGACCTCGACGCCGCTGCCCCCAACCTCAACGATGACGCCCCCAACCTCAACACCGCTGCCATTGACCTCGTCCTCCTTGGCTTCACCTTGGGTTCTACCTTGGGTACACAAGCTTTTCCTTCATCTTGTAATGCTGCATCATCTTATCCTCAATCTAATTTTAGTTGAGCCATCTATGTATACACAACCATCTATTAATTAAACTAGTAAGGTGCCCGTACATTGCAATGGAAACTCAAAAGTTTGCATCAAATATTATTAGTAGAGATATATGTCAACAGAGTAAAAATAAAGATGACTTTTCATCTGTAAGCAACACAATTAATTATCTTTCATCAGTAAATCTAGAAATCAATCATCAAGAGGCAAATAACATCCTAAACAACAATTAAAACGACAATATATGTCATACTAAAAAAATTCCTTGGAGCAATCTGAAATGAAAACATTATTTCATAGATTTTCTTAACGAAAATATTTCATCCATTAAACCATGTACATAACATGATAAATTCCCATGAACTAAGGAGTACAGATAATATCCCTTCCTACAAGAATAAACCACATCCCAAATCCAAAAATTACATCACATAGCAGAAATATTGCTTCCAACAATTCCCCATTAAACAGAAAGCACTATACAAAATTGCACCACAAATCTAACTTTTCATCCTCTAATCCAAACGAATCAACATAACTATGGGCTAAAAATGTTAGCCATCACAAGAAGAAAGCAAAAGATGGGAACATTTGAAAAGTTCATCCCATCTATAGTTTCACCATGGCACCAATCACCACTACAAGAGGAAAATGGAAAGAACCAACTTTGGGGAAGGAATACATGACCAAACAAATTGAAAGATACCTCACCTCCTAGATCTTGTATGAGTCCAGAGCACGTCCACGAGCAACAATCTAGGGTACAACATTTGCAATTCCAAACCAACCAACTAGAATTAAACACTGATACCCAAAATTACGCATCAAGAAGTGCATGTGAGGCTCCAATTCTTACATCGAGAAATAAGTAAATAATCCTCTATAAATAAAGTAGACCAAAATATTCAGTGTTCGTTGAAAAGGATGCAACCTAAATCCTGCTCACTACCAAATTATATAGCTTGCATAATGCTTTTATGCAGAAATCATCTATCTTGGCTGACATAAGTGAATCATAAACCTAAGCCAATACTGTACTACGATAGAATGATGATTGGAAGAAAACAATAGCTGGATCTGTTGGAACATGAACCTAAAACTTTGACTTGCAATATGCCTTTTCCATCTGAAACCAACACCATTGACACTTAAATCTGAAGCCTGACTCTGGATATTGGGTGCATTATATCATTCAGTTGTAACTTTAGCTAGCAAGTATTCTTTGATCTAAAATATGTCCATCTGCCTGTAGCTCTTAGATCCCTAGAGTAGACAGGTCAAAACAAATTAGCTTGACCTTTGTCTAGACTAAAGAAAGGCAACCGAGCTAGCTGTAAGATGATGTTTGAAGGCTGAAATTGTTCATGGGAAGTATCTTTTTCAGCAAAAGTATCTCAAATGTTACTGTAGTTCTTTTGTGTTTCTGAGATCTGTGCATTGTATGTCCGTAGTGTGATCCTTGAGATCGTGCAATTGTGGGCTGCCCTTTTCTCATTGGAAGGCCATGTCAGGTAGCTCTTCACTTTCTGTTCATGCTTTCCTGTATTCTCTTATCTATATTCAAGAGTTGTACTAAATATTCTACTCACTTGAAATTATCCATCATGTCACAAGAACTGATGTCAAGAAGCTATTTTAATCATTCGGTGTGAACCTCATAAATTTGTTTTACAAGAGAAAATGCTTGAACCTTGTGAATGTGTTTTACATGAGAAAATGGCTACTGTCCTGTGTTACCCCAATGATACTATACTATTTTCTAAAGCTGTTTCTTGGTACTGTACTATAATTTCTTTAATCAACCAAGAGATATAGTACACTGGTTGGATAAACCAAGCATTGGCTATTTGCAGCTAAATTCAGTGTAAACAACAAGCAAAATATATGTTTACCTCACCTAAATCAAATTGAAATTACTGAGGAAAAGCATGTTTCTGGATGAGCATAACAGATAAGACTAATGCTGAACGAACAGAGAGACTCATCAACCATCTAATCATCCTCAAGAATCCCCAACTTCGATCTCCCTCAGGGCTTGGCTTCCTCCATAGCATCATCAGCCTTCTCACTCTGCTATTTGGCTGGTTCGGTCTGGCAACGAGAGCACAGTTGCATGTGCCTTGCTATACCAGAGTTCTTGTGGTCAGCCTTCCTCTTGTTTTTAGACACCACTGTGGATTTCTTGACACCACGCGCGGGCTAGAGTACACCTTGCACAGGACAATCTCATCCACGGAGCCCTCTTCTTTGCCATGGTTAAGGAAGATCTCGGCCATGAGCCACCCCGACCGGACCCGCTGGCTGTCCTCCTTCTCGAACGTGAAGGACTAATGCCGCCCAATCTGGTGGTTGCGGCAAACGGTGCCGACCACAGCCTTCATGACGTGCTCCAAGTGCCAACGCCCCTCCCCGGAGCCTACTGTGCATGCCTTCCGCTGCCCACGCCTGCTCTTGGACCGCACTAGGGTGAAGAAGTACCACACTTTCTCACCGTCGCTCGCGATCGCTGGGCGAAACTCCTTCGTCAGGTCGACAGGGTCAGGGGAGGGGAGGGAAGGGAGGAGAGCTGGAAGGAGAGGTCGAGGACGGGGGCATGGCGGTGGAGGTGGCATGGAGTTGGGAGGTGCGGCAATGGCGGCAAGGCGCGCGGCACGGAGGGGAGGGAAGGGAGAAGTCAACGATGGCCACCGCCACCGACGCAGAGCGGGGAGAGTGGGAGGAGGGAGGTGTGGTGGGGGTAGGGATGAAAACGGTCGGAAACGGTCGGAAAACTCATCAACCGTTTTCTACTTCTACATTTGAATACGAAAACGAAAGCGAAAGCGGTAAAGCCGGACACGAAAACGAACGCGAACTTACGGAATATCGAGAATTTCGAAAACGAACCAATTCGAACGGAATTATGTCGAACACGGTCGGTATACGAAAATTCAATACGGAATACCGACCTGTAGGACCAAGTGCATAACAATTAACAAGTGACCAAGTACATAACAATTACCAAGTGCACGATCAAATTCAAGTGCATATAATAATTAACAAGTGAATGACCCTTGGTCTTAAGTATTAACACAATAGCTGACACAAATACAATACAAGTCTAGAACAAGCAATTAACAGCTAGCAGAACATCTACAGTTCATCAGCATCATCCATGAGGTTAGGATCGCTTTCCATATCTTTTGCTTCCTCATTGTCCTCCTCAGAGTCCTCATCCCCCTCCTTGTCCTTTTCCTACAAGTTTGCAAAGTGAATTAAATTAGATGTAGCAATAGCATATTTCAGAGCAAGCAGTCAATAAACATACACATACCTCAATTTTCAGTTTAGCCACAACATTAGCCAAAGCCTCAACCTCAAGATCACTCACAATTGATCCAACCATTTTAGAATCTGAAAAAAAAAATTGGTATTCCGTATTTCGAACCGTATTTACAATATGGTATATTCCGAATAAAATGTAGAAAAGTAGAAAACGGTTGGAAAACGCCTAAACCGTTTTCGCTCCGTTTTCGAATTTGGTATTCCGTATTTCGAACCGTATTTACAATACGGTATATTCCGAATAAAATGTAGAAAAGTAGAAAACGGTCGGAAAACGCCTAAACCGTTTTCGCTCCGTTTTCGAATTTGGTATTCCGTATTTCGAACCGAATTCGAATTTGTCCGAAAATACGAATTCGATCGGGTCAAATGTAGAAAACGATGCGGTTCGGTACGGGATATTTCCGTTCCGTTTTCATCCCTAGGTGGGGGGAGCCTGGCCTTCAAGGGCACTGAGCAAGGCTATGAGAGGAGATTAGGAGGGAGAGGAGATGCTAATTTTGTAGGATGATTTGGCTAGCGGATTGGATGTAGGAAGAAGTGGGGGTGTGGCAGTTGTGCCATAAGGGAGCACAGCGGCTGCGAAGGAGGACGACGAATCAGAGGTTTGTTTTTTAAAAAAAAAGCCGATTCATTTTGGTTCTTCATAAGAATAGGGAACGTGGGATGCCGTGCGAGGGGGGGTCACTGGACTGGGAGGGGAGGGAGGTGAATGGATAAACTCCTACGTTATATTAGTAGAGATTTATCTATTATATATTTAATCAAATCAACAAAATTGGCCAAATTTGTTGATATGTATCTAGCATATGTGATGTCAAACTTATGCAAGATATGTTGTCTTTTGACTGGATGAGATATGACAGCCAAATTTCTTGTTTGTTCATTGATTCATATCTTAGGCATATCATCACTATTGATGCATTTTATAGTATAAATATATGTATTGTAGCTTTGTCTCCCTCAACAACTTTTTGAACTACTAACTCTAGATCAAAGGTTTGCAATGTCAACCCCCTAAGGTTGGAAACGATCCCAGAGGGACTAGTGAGGAGAAGGTCATAATAGGTGCTTCTCCTCATGCTCTCGTTGTCTTAAAATTATACCCTTCTTGATCACCTTATTGCTTCTAGGGTCTTAAAATGCTCCAATGTTTGAGGTGTGACGGCTTATAAATTTCCTCTTTTCTTGTATAAGCAAGTCTTTCGTGTAATAGCGATTTAATTAAGATGCATATAATGAGCACTTTGTTCTTACATAAAGTTACGAGTAGAGAATTACATACTAAAAGATGTAAGGAAGCATAGTAGGTTTCATCAAATTTTCTTTGTGGTTTGAACTAGTCTTAAGTGAGATGGCGTCTGCACAGTCTTCATCACCATCATCGACGTCACTGAATACATATGGTGCTCTGATGAACAAGGAACAGAAGTGAGATGGTAGAGGAATATCAAAAAGGCTTGCTGGCAGCATTCTGTACCACCTATGAGATAATTGCAAGGGAACGGGTCCCCATCACCACACCAAGCTAGAAGTCTCTGACAACAAAAGAGAAAGAGAAGTTGTAGGTTGAAATTTCAAGGTCGTTTGAGATCCTAGCAGAAGTCCAGGGGCTCATGCAATGGCTTCCTCACGATGGGAAAAGCATGGAAAACCTTCAAGAGGATGCTTGCCACGGAGTACGTGAATAAGGAACATATGCCCTTCACAAAGTATCCTTTTGTGTCATCAGATACATGAGATGCCTTTGTGTAGATGAAGATGATGGCTGAATTTCAAGAGCAAAGTGTGGCGCACAAGGCTATCTAAATACAAAACACTTCTTGCTTATGCATAGATAGATGATGCTAGAAGCCAAACGAAGAAAAGAACTAATCGGTTGTCTCAACCCACACTTGATCTATGAGCAATGCATCAACAAAAATGCATCCTACATCGAGGATTATATAACAATGGGACTGCTTGCTCACAATGACAAGGAGTACATACTTATATCCTACAGCCAACGGTAAGTGCTTCACTCATTGCTTTATATGCAACATGAACTTAGTTTTAAGGACTATGGCACCATACATGTGTAGGTGGCATTAGATTCTAATTATCATTATACCAAAGTGGAACAAGGTAATATACCTTAACTTCATAATCAAGAGTAAGCACAACTTTACACTTGTGCAATAATTAATTGATAGGTAAACTCATTTCATCTATAAATAACTCTATGTACTCTTCGTTTACAATGGCTGAGGCTAAATTTTTTGAATCGTGTAGGTTATTCATCGTGTACATTGCCAAAGGAGGGAGACATGTGGAAGGGAACACCACACTATGACATGTGATGCAATTTTTGGTACCCGCTAGTACACAATAAGCCTATATTACACTTCGTAATTAATTATGCCTCTCAAGCTGAACAAATCTATATATGTAATTCTATTCTTGCAATGCTACCAGCAGCTACAGGGCAACGTAGTGGATTCTATGTTTGCTGCCATATGCAAGAAATCATGGGTGGTAGGCCCAAGGATCCAAAGGTTTGTCAATCTAACAATAATTAATTTCTACTTATCAATTAGTGTGTGTATATATATATAAGTGCTTACGACTTTACTCTTCCTAGCAACAGGGAATCAACATCACTTTAAGTACAGTCCAAATGGATGAACTCTCCAAAATTCAAGGATGGCTCGCGCACCTTCTTAATGACGGAGGTCATTAACCCAAAAGGAGAGTTTCACGCGACTGAGGCTGAATAAAATTTTTAATGACAAACAATGTTTTCTTAGTGTAGCTGTAAACATGTTGTAAAACTATTATGACAATTCATCTATAATCAATTTGTAAATTTGTTTATCTATGATATATATGTGTGTATCTATAATATATCTATGTATTTGTGTATTTGCTTGTATCTGTTATCTACATATTGTTTTCAGATGGCATGGCTAGCATTTCCTAGGGCTAGCCAAAAAAACAAAAAAAAATTCTATATATAGAGCAAACTATCACAGACGGTTTTGTGGTACAAACTGAGTGTGAACGTTTACTATCACAGATGGTTTTGTGGTATAGACCATCTGAGAACGCCTACTCTCACAGATGGTTATGTGCACCAACCGTCTATGAAATGTAGCCCTTCCAGACAGTTGATAAACACAACCATTTGTGATGTTCGACATATCACATACAATTTCATGGTCAAAGCTGTCTGTGATAGTTGGTCTCCACGGACGATTCTTTATATGAACCATCTATGATGTGACTCATCACAGATGTCTCAAAAACTATCTATGATAATCGCTTGATATCACAGATGCAATAAAGATGGTCCAGAAACTGTCTATGACGAGAGTTTAGAACCATCTGTGATGATCCTCTGTGTGGTAGTGTGAGGCAACATTGTGAATGTCTCATACTTGATTTGAAGCTATGTAATTTGGCTTCTTTGACTGTGGATGTGCCCTCATAAATTTCTGAGAGTGTAGTCCATATCTTGTGAGCAGTTTCTAAATTACTCACTCGATTGAACTCATACACGTTCAAAGCTCTAAAAAGATTGTTCATCGCTTGGGCATTGAGGTGCGAGTTTTGCTCCTCAAGATCCATAGGGTGTGTAGGATCAAGTGGCATAATGAAACACTCACTTACAATTCTCTGTATGCTTGGGGTCATGGCCTTTAAATAAATAGATATCCTAAGTTTCCAATAAACATAATTTGATCCATCAAGTAGAGGTGCTTTGACTATGGATATACCCTCACTAGTTATCCTTTCTCTCTTAGACGGTTAAGCCTAAAACAATGAGAGACCTTGCCCTGATACAACTTATAGGGTCAAGGATGACCGACTAGAGGAGGTTGAATAGGAGGTTTCTAAAATTTAAACCTTAATTGACAATTATAGCAAGAATAAGATAAATTGAAATTCTAGTACAAGACAAGAGCTAAATTATATGTTTCACTAAAACACCTCAAGGCTATATTTATACTAAATACAATTCTAGCTCAACAATTCTACATAAATAAATAGATAGAAATGTAAATGTGAAAATAGTAAAGACAAGAGGGACAACCGCAATGAAGACAATCGATGTTTTCTTGTGATATCGAAGATTTGCCGATCTTCACTAGTCTATGTTGAGGTAAGCCTAAATAAGTTAGACCAGCTCCCTGAATTAAGCCTAATGAACCTCAATTTCACTAGTGTTGCTCTTCGTCCACTCTAGAGATGGCAAGCACCAAACCACTCACAAGCGATGCCGGGCCTCTTTATAACCGTCTTTAAAGAGATCACCACACAATCTTCCTCCAACTGTTTAGGTTCTGGCAAACACCAAGAGTAATAAACAACAGCAATTTCTTGAAGGTTTTTAAGTGCCAAAGAGATCAACTAATGATGCAAATGCACTTCAATGAAACTACCTCAAAATGTGAAATATGAGCAAATGACTAGTACATAATGCTCCAATGGATCTAATACATTCAATGAGGTTAGGTATTCTTTGCTTGGTGCTGGTGAGGGGGGATTTATGGCCCCCAACCACAAAAATCTTCATTTGGAGAAATTCCCTAAAAAATCAGTAGGTGCGATACTACCGCCATTGATCGGTCAGTACTACTGGACCTACCGTTCAACGGTAATATGGGGTTCATTAAATGTTTTTGAACTAGTTGTTATGATTTGGTGTGGTACTAGCACACCCACATGAGCAAGTACTACCGCTCGACAGTACTACCGCTCAGTTCAACTGGTGCTATCGATTTCTAGGGTAGGAAAAACTCTCATTTTAGCCATCTTTCTCATTTTATTTCATTAGATTGGAGACTCAATCATTGACAATTGGCACCATCCGTAGGGAAGAAGGCATAGCTAGTGGCTTAGGCTAGAGTTCTCTTCATTCAGCAATCAGCTACATAATATTAATATTTGGAAATCAAGGCTTAGGCTAGACGTTACGCTCCTGCTGCATAAGGTCAAGCTCAACTCTAGAGATTTGCTTTCTTCTTGGATTCAGTCTCTCTGATTATGCTTTATATTTTCACTATTCTCCTCCCCCTCTCTTTTTTCTCCTTTGTACCCTTTTATTATTAATATAGCACAGTAGGAGCACCTCCTATTGATTTCTGTAAAAAAAAGCTCATGCGATCATGGTAGGAACTTGGGACGAGGAGAACTAGTTTGACTTGGTAGACTATGCTGACCTCGACATGGATACATGCATCTGCGCCATGGAACATGATATCTCCTCATCGACATCTTCTATTTTAGGCTCACTGGTCCCTAAGACCAGTGAGATCGACCGTATGGAAGAAGACTTGCCGCCCCATCATCTCCACTCCTAGAGGAACTGGTCATTCCGATCAGATTGGAATGCCTAAGTGCCTCCACAATCCTGGTGCTTCCGACCAACAAACACGGCGACAAGAGCTCGACACCACGATCTGGGAGTCAGGGTACTCTCAATACGATCATGGGTGACCACTATTCGCTAACGGCTCCTATGTATTCCGAGAGTCAACCAACACCTAGTCGCAGTGTCTGTGAAGTAACCTCCAGTAGACAACTGGGTGAAGATAATAACTCTCAGCATCCGATCAACAAACCGTTGGATCAAGTTGAGTCACGAAAAAGCCCTCTAGAGGTGGTGGTCTCTAACCATTCCCCATCATAGAGGCTACTTGCCTAAGCAGTGTAGAGCTCTCCTCTAGTTTTGATGTGAGTTTATCAGAAGATTCTTGCTGGGAGCATGAAATTAACACAATCGGTGATACCAATCAAGATGTCATGCATGATTCTTCATGATAGGATCCCCAAGACTTGGAGGTTGAGATGGTGCAAACGCTTTTGCACCACCCCGAAGGGACAAAGATAATAGAGCCAGTAGATATCGATCAGCTAATCCACCTGCTTCTACCCCACAGCGCTTGACGGGTCAAACGGGGCATGCTGGGGGCTCGGAGAGGAACTCGAGTCATCGTACCCCTCTGTAAATAGTAATTGTTCGAGGCCCTCTGTAACTATTCAAAACTTCCAATGTGTTCATGATATTTTAAACAACCAGATCCTGCTTTGGCAGAGACTCCAGGATACACCCAAGTTACAGGTCAAGTGTTGGAAATCCTTCAACAGACCATGCAATGCACAAAGATGTACAAGGAACAAAGAAGCTCGCAGAGTCATACTCTGACTTCATCGAGGCATTCCTTCCTTAGCAGAAGCCAATCTGGTTGTGTTGGAAATAATCCAAGGACTAGCATAAGACCCCCTAAAAGATTATGACAAGAGAGTTATGAGGGAAGACTGCTCTTCAATGAAACCACTCCTCCCTCTCGTTATGAGGAACAAACACTTGGATCGAGTGATCTACGGCATCACCTAAACCAAATAGCTAGTCAGAGACACCATGTAAGTGTCTATGATTGGGTCGGAACACCAATTCCTCACTACGACTACCAAATGAATTGGTCTCCAACCAACTGAAATCGGCCTCTTTGCAAAGAAGGGGTCATAACTTGATCACAAGCTATCGGGTTTTCTCGGCCTGCCTTCAAGCAGTACACTAGCCGAATAGGTTCTGACCAGCAAATCTAAAGAAATTAAGGGTCTGTTTGGCAACGGCTGCGGCTTATGGCTTTTGGCTGAAATTTTTGAATTTTGGCTATTTACGGTACAGATTACGGAGAGATAGATACCTACTTGCGATTTTGGCTGGTACAAATATTGGACTTTTAACGTGTAGATCGTTTAACTTGTAGACCCCGTCTTAAGAAAATACTCCATTTGAAAGTTAGGTACTGTAGCAAAAGCTAAAAGCCGCCAGCTTCGGAGGAAAAGAACAGGCCCTAAATAGAACTCAGAGCCCATTAGAATTTCTCTAGATTTATATCACTGCCATCAGAGTTGCATTACTTCTAGACCCACTAAGTGATCGTACCGACTAGATATCCTCTAGGTCAAGCTCTCCATAACAGGGAATCATCATCATCGAGTGGATAAACGCTGAACCCACCCAAGGGCCTGAGTATGAACACCGCGAGGAGTGGACTATGTACTTCGATGGTTCCTTGACGTTAAAAGTCTCAGGGCTAGGAAAGTCCTAGTTTCTCCTATTAGAGAAAACATAAAATATGCCATCCATTTAAATTTCTCTGGTACAAATAATGTGGTAGAATATGAAGGTTTGCTGGTAGGGCTCTGAGTAGCCAAAGCACTCGGGACTTGCGAATCAAGTAGGGAAAGAGTATCAATACTCGAGTACTGTGATGTTGTCTTATCTAGCAAAAGTACGGACTTCAATTTCAAGATCCAAAATATTCCAAGAAAGAAAAACTTTCTAACAGACTAGTTGGCATGGATGTCTTCAATAAGACAACCCGTCCCACTTGGAGTTTTTCTCGAGCAACTCAACAAACCCTCGGTAGTCAAGTATTCCAAAGACGTTCCATTGGAGGTCACTCAGATTGACCCCAAAAATGATTGGATGACATCAACCTATCTGAAGATAACATATAGGGTGATCGTACAGCTCAAAAAGCTAAATAATACACTTTGATCGAATATACCCTCTACAAATGAGGAACTCACGGAGTGTTGATGAGATGTATATCTCAAAAGGATGATTTCAAATTACTATCTGACATACATGGAGGAGTCTATGGAGCACATCATTCCTACAAAACTTTGATCGGTAAAGCCTACTGACAAGGGTACTACTGGCCAACTTTCCTCCATGATGCAAAAGACCTTGTGACAAAGTGTATGCAATGTCAGCTTTATAGCCGACAAGTACATCAACCTACACAAGCTTTGCAAACATACCACTTTCTTGGTCTTTCGCAACCTGGGGTGTAGACATTTTGGGACCTTTTCCAAGAACACCTAGGGGCTTTGAATTCCTTTTTGTAATATTGATACATTCACAAAATAGATAGAAGCTAAGCCAATTGTTAAAATAACAACTGTAGCCACCAAGAAATTTATCACAAAAAACATGTGATTATGTGGTTTGCTATTCTAGGTCGTATAATCACAGATAATGGTACCCAGTTTTCGAGCGGTACAAGGGATGAATCAAGGTATCAAATTATGTTACATCTCATTGGCGCATCCACAGAGTATAAGGGATGAAATGCTTAGTGTTCAATTAGTTAATACAACAGTCAGGAGCTTGTGTTCAAGAACTCCCCTGTGTATTATGAGCCATTCAGACCACAACAAGTCATGCAACTAGTGAAACACCATTCTTTTTAATTTACAGTGTAGAAGCCATGCTTCCTTCAAAACTAAAAGTTGTCTCTACTCAGACTGATCATTATAACGATAATGATCAAGCCGAACGATGGATTGATGACATCAATTTCCTTGAGAAACAATGAAATGCAGCCTTCATACGATCAACAGTCTACCAACAAGCCATGCAAAGGTACCATGCCATAAAGTGCAGCCTCGTACCCTAGCTGTGAGTAATATGGTTCTCAGAAAAATTCAAAGCTAGGCAAATCGTAACAAGCTTTCACCTAAATAAAATGGTCCTTACACTGCAATCGAAGTCACCAGACCAGGCTCAATACAACTGGCTATGTTAGATGGGCATGTCATGCCTAATTCATGGAGCATTGTTCAATTATGTAAGTTCTATGTGTAATGTACTTTGTATTTCAATATTTCAAGAAAGTTGCATTATTTTCTTTTTCTGATGATTATTTTTATTTGTACTTCATTATCCCAAATTTGGTCACATACTATTGTTGTCTAAGCTACTCAGAGAGATTTTCCTCCAAACCTCCTTCTAAGGGATGTCTTTTACTTTATTGGCTTTGACACTTTTGTCAAATGCCATGTGGATTCCTATCATGACCTTCACAGAGATGGTTGTTATGAAAATCCACACAATTTTTTCAATGAAATAGAAGTAAAAGAAGAATCACACAAACAACTAACATAGTTATTTAAATGCTCGGGGGCTTAAAGGCTTTCTTTCTCACTTCGACATTATGTTCTTCTCATGTTTAAACCTGGTAGAGAAATGAAAAGACTCCTAGCAGAAATCTCTCCTCTTTGCATATGGTTCTGTCCACTAGAAGGAGTTTCTAGCGATAGCCTTTTTCCTATGATCTTTACTACCAGTCGAAACTTGAGCATGAATACATTTTGAGAAGTATTGTTCATGTCTTTAGTTCTCAGCAATCTTACGACTAGTTCGAATAAAATTTACAAATAAAAGCACTTATCGTTCTTGCATACATTGTTGCATAGATTTTCTTCTTATTCCTATCAATAGGTTTATGTCATAGTTTTATCTGATCATGGTTTATCAATAGGTTTATGTCATAGTTTTATATGATCACGCTTTGGACTATCTCGATTTTGAAAATAATATCAAAGTCTAGTCAAAATCATTCATTGGTCCTGCCTGACATGATTTCGTAGAAATTACTAGATTATTTATACAACATAATCAGAGTTCATCGATCGGAATAAAATGCATCTTGTCTTGATCTACTGCTTCCTTAGTAAGATCTATTGCTAAACAAGCAGTCGGGGACTAGGAAAGATACAAATACTCATTAAGTTGAGAAAATGACATAAACTTTATTGATAACAAAGGTAAGTTTTTACATACGAGTACTTCATATTACATTTATGCAAAGCCACTACTCGGAGCCACCAGACTAGTCACTATGCGATGGAGACCCAACCTTCCTCCCTTCTGCTACCAAGATATTTCTCCAGTTCTTCAACTTTGAGAGCTTGCTATGTGCAAAAAATTCCAAAGTTAGACATAAAGAACTTATAACCAAAGCAGGACTAGTCAGGTTTCTGATCGTTTACCTTGGTTCTTCTTCTCGAGCACTTCAACTGCTTCTTTATGTTGAAGGTGTTGTCTTTGATCCTGGTCGACCAATCTTCGATCGACAGGTCCTTGGCCTTAAGCATCTCCTCTAGCTTGAGGATAACAACATCCTAGGCCATCACCTCTACTTCATAGTCTTCTAATTCTGTCGACCACAGCAAAAAGATAGAAAGTGAGAAGAAGCAAAGACAAGAATGAGAAGAAAAGTACTTACTTCTTAGTTGTAGGCTCTTTTCCTCAAAAGTTTTGAGGAGTTGCTCGTTCACTATCATGATTGACCCGAACAGTGCCTTCTCCTTCTTGAGAGTTTCTTCAAGCACCTAAGCAGTGCTTCCCGACCTGTTGACATATGAGAAAAGGTTAAGTATAAAAACCCAAGACCAGAAGGTAATAAAAAGAAATGTCATTACCAGTCATCGGCCTCCCAGCGAAGAGTAGTCCTTTCTCTCTCTAAGGCTAATGTTTGCCTGGTTATCTCTTTGACCAGAGTGACTCTCCACCATGTGCTAGAAAAGAAAAGAGGAGGAAAAGAAACTTAGAAAAGTTTAAAAAAATTGCAAAAATAGATCCTAAGAGTGGTCTAGAGAACTTACCTGGACTGCTTTATCAGCATATGCAGAATATAACACCTAAGAACATGTCCTCAACCAATAGTCTAAGATCCTCCTCCACGAGAGCTCCTTGAATCTCTCATTATTTAAGATTTGAAGCTGGTCGGGGATGTCCCTTGGGTGTGGAGACGTCCTGACCAAGGAAGAGCTCTCCACCTTAGGCCCTCCAAAGAAAGGAGGAAGCGGTGACGACCTAGGATTTTACCAAGGGGTAATAACCCTAGTCCACGGATTATTATTCATTTTCCTGGTAAAACACTACTCCAATGAATAATAAGTCCATCGGAGTGTTGTAGCATAACAATAATTAGAGGCCTAATACAAAGCCACAAGGCTCGAATATTACAATATTTATAGAGTAAAAGCTTCTAACTACTAACAATCCAAAAACGATGACAATATGACTACACCCTATCATACTCGGGTTCACCAAGGATGATTCTCCACCACGCTGGTCCCACCCAACCTTCACACCATCGCCTACTCCACCCAACCTCCACATGGGTGTCCGCCTCATACCCGTCGTATTCCGAGACTACGGTATTCCTTCTGTGGTGGTATTTAAATCCATCCAGGTAGACTCTACCAGATCATAGCAATTCTCTAGATTGACCTACTCCTAAACAAGGGAAAATAATAGCAAGGGTAAGTACAGAAGTATTCAGCAAACGTTATTAACTAAATGCACTGAATGCTCATCATCTAACATTTCTTGGGAAACACATTCCCATTGTCATTCTCACTCTCATATTTATCTCAATCTCATGCCCTCTCTCCCTCATTCTCTTTCTCATTCTCTTCTCATTTTCATTCCCATGTAGAAAATTAAGGTTTTTAAATTGTGAAAGAATTTTAGATTGTTAATTTAGAAATATACTAAACACTCGTATAGTGTATAAAAACCTCCACTAGTTTTATAGCCTCTAGTCTAGGAGATAGGCATGAATTCATGATTTGTATAGCACTATGCAGGCTTGTACCACTTAATCCATGATCACTCTGATTCTTGTAGCATGTAGATCTTCACATTTCCTTAGATGTAATGCTCAAATCAGAGCACAAAACTTTTGCTGCTATCTCAGTGTATTATACCTCCACCTGATGACTTATAATTGTTGGTCCAAGGTGGTTTACTACTCTCACCTGGCACCCTCTCAATTATAGATAGTCATTGGTCAGACTTATCTTTTATGGCCTAGCATCCAATTGAGACCTCACCCGACACTCCACCACGCTAATATATGCGCCTTGGATTTTGCCCTCTCTGGCCTTACCCAAACCTCACAATCATATACTCCTTACCCATGTGGAGGATATAATAATCTTGACAAAGTTACTCATTCTACCCACCTCTAGATGGAACAATGGTTGATATGAATTATACGGTCCATTACACAAGTGAAGTCTGTAAATCCTTATAGTCTAGCCCTATACAGAAGGTCCCATACCTACCCCTTTTCTTTCTTGCCCTGGAGACCCTCCACCCACATATTTACTAGCCTGACAGTGGCTTCTCCAACTGTCTGCCCTAAAATCTTTGTATGACAGTGGCTCCCCAACTGTCTACTTTTATCTCTTTCATTTCTTTCTCACAACATTCATCTGATTTAAACATGATTTTAATTTTTGATGCAAGGTGATAATAATTTAATAGGGGTAATACTTGTTTTACGGAAGATACTCTGATCATATGCTCAAAGGGATGCGTGCCTAGACTTTAACCATAGATTCGAATTCAGGTAAGATTAGGTGAGGTCCTTCCCATGGCTTGCATTGTCACCTGCAATTAAATATGTACGCTATGACTTAATTTATGAAAACATAATAAGAGGTGATGTGTCGACGCGTTAGTGCTCCTAGGGTGAGGTTTGATCAATTAAATTGATCATGGTAATCATGATTAATTTCTATCTGATATTCATCACTTGACGTTATTGTACTAGCGTTAGGGAATATGGCTTATCTACGAGGTATGCTCGGCATTTTGTTTACTTTTGGCAATTTACTACTCAGATGTGATTAGGCAGATACACATACAATTATACTACAAAAATATTTCTATCAAATTTTACACATACAAATATACCTGTTAAATTTTTATGTAAGTGTGTACTCATTTATCTACCTCTCTAATTAATTCTGGGCCTCAGGGTCACTCGTATAAAATCTTCCCTCTGGTACCGGTCCTTTTTCCCCATAATTAGTACGCACGTGACAGTTTAATTTACTGGTATAAAAAATTAAATGTTAAATAAATGATTAAATCAATTATACTAAGACATTCCTATGCTATCCCCAAACCTGTTGGTTGTGGATTTTTACTAATCACGGCGTACAAGTTTAATCGGCACGTATGTTTTTAAATCGGCATGTACTATTTTAGATCATCTGACTATAATTAATTTTTTCTAATAATCTATAATAATTAAGAGAATGTTTCTACAATTTTAATACCACTAACAAAATTATCTGAATATTTAAATGTGCCATGGAGCGGTCTAAACGACGATACATGAATTTCAATACGTACGCATACAAGTTTTAATCTACTGATGACACTAATTTGATTTTAATAATCATAAATATTTTCTAGTGGAGTTTTGTAAGTTAATATGACTGACAAAATTTGCTAGGTATATAAATATGCAACAGAGTGATTTAAGCGGCAATATACCAATTTAATCGGTACGCGTGAAATTTTAATCTACTGACAGCACATAATTCATTTTTAATCTACATGAATACTTGTTAATGGTGTTTTACAATTTAACATGATTAACAAAATTTTACTAAGTAATTTAACATGCAATAGAATGATCATGGTTAAATATTTGTGGAAAAAAGTTGTATCGCGCATGCTGATTATCTCTCTTCTCCAACCTTTCTCTCTCCTCCCCTTGTTCCTGTTCAACCGAATGGCCAGCCATTCACTGGCTCTCCTTCCCCTTATCTCCTCTCTCTTTCTCACCCCTTGTCTCTTCTTCACTCTCTTTCTTGCTTCTTTTCCCCATTTCTCCTGGCTATTGCTCACCTGCCGATGGCTTCCTGGTCCTATACTTAACTCGCCTGATCTCTCTCTATCCCTTATCTCCTTTCTTTTCTCTCTCTTGCATGCCTTCACCATTTCTTTTCTTTGTGTTTCTTGCTCTCTGGCTAACCGCACATTGGTTGATTCCCTAGCCTTCGGCTCCATGGCTCCTAGCCTCCCTGCGCCACCTCATCTCCCCTCTTTGGCTACAGCTCGGCCTCCTCACCACTAGCACCGGCCCCCATGGACCGCCACTATTGGCCTAGACCACGGATCAAAATGCACACCCTCAGTGGTCGTAACACACATGAACACTTTTAATCAACTCAAGACACACAAGAGTTTTGTCGCTGCATAATGCCGTATAGCTTTTCTATTTTCTCTTCCTATTTATACTACTGAATACAACAAATGGTTACAAAACTTTGATGGTGTGTTACCACCAGTAAATACTAAACTTAACACAGAATAAAGATGCTGCTACTAATGCTTCCGTTACATGCATGCAACCACTAACTACTCTATTAGTTAGACTCTTTGTGATCCAATTTTGCCACCCACGATTTCCTACGACTCGACGCACACCGCGCACTACCCAAAATACTCGCTCCACTAACCAACACACATAGGTAGTGGATACGACTGGTGCAAACACTTTGCTACCTGACTAAGTCTACAATCACACACAGATCTGACCAACTGTGAGTCCTCCAAGGCTCTCGATCACGGCACCCCAACCATGGCTCTTCGACTACGGCGTCTACTCAACTTACGAGTATTTCGACCACGGCTTCTCGACCACAACTCCAACTAGGTACTGTAGACCGACCGGTTCATTGTAGCTATGACAAGTTCACTGTAGCTATGACTGGTTCACTGTAGTTACAACCGGTTCACTACGTAGCTCAACTCATGACTGTGACTGAGTCTCCAGAGTCTCCGACTGCTCTCCGACTCCAGGATCTTTGAATCCTAGAAATACTAGGACACACGAGTACACATCACTTGATTATACAGTACTCGACATACGAGTACTCGACACATGACTACATAGTACTCGACACACAAGTACTCAACACACGACTAAATAGTACTCGACACACAAATACTCAACACCGACCACTATTAACAATAATATTAGTTCTAACAATCAACCCCCTAATCTTGTTGTCATATATTTGAGTACTTGCTCGCCGAACTTCAGAGTAGCTTCGATTCTTCATCCACCGTAGCAAGATGCGCCTCTTCCTTCCTCGACTTGCGGCACTCGCTAGCAAAATGCCCACATATGCCACAATTGAAGTATTTCACCTTCTTCCTGTTGAACGTGCACTCACTGGTGTTGGAGCTGCTGTCATCCTCATCGTCATCATCATGGAAGTCACTACGACCACTACCTGCTTTGACCTGACCACTGCCACAGTCACAGTGCTTCTTTTTCTCTTTGTTGAGGATCTCCCATTGCATGTGCATGAGAAACAGATGATCACTCTGCTTTGAATTGCTGAAACTGATTCGGATGCATTCATCATAGGCTTTGTACCGCCCAATGATATCTTCTATAGTGAGAGTCTTCAAGTCCACATATTGCTCGATGGAGGTGATAAGGTGCATGTAGCACATCAGGGAAACACAAAGAAACCTACGAACAATAGTAATTTCATCCACCATTGTGTCACCCAACGCATGGATGCCAATGGTGACGGACATCACCTGACCGGTGAAGTCTTCAACAGTCTCCCCTTCTTCCATTTTTAGGGCCTTGAAGTCTCTCTTAAGGGTCTATAGCTTGGCTTTGCACACGTGCTCATGCCCCATGTGCATCGTCTTGATTGCATCCCATGCTGATTTTGCCATGTCTTTCCCAGTGAGGGAAGACATGATGTCCTCCAGCATAGACTGGTAGATGGCGTACAATGCCAACTAGTCCTTCTACTACTCGGTGGCACCAGGTTTAACTGCTTCCCACACGTTCTGAGCATGAAGAGCGACTCACATCTTCATTGCCCAAATCATGTAGTTCATGCAGGCAAGCTACAGGTATGACAACGTTACCGTGCTCTTCCTCTCCACCACCTGTGAAGTGGATGGACCACCTCGTAGCAGGCCTCGCACTGTGATCAGAGACATATTCCTTCCATCCCTTGGCATCTTCTCTGACTCATGGGAATTCTGACTCATGGAAATTACCAAGACTTTTTCTTCATCGTACGAAAAACACCAAGGCTTCTTCTCCGATGCACGGAGAACACCAAGGCTCTGATACCAATTGTTGGCCCAGACCACGGATCAAAACGAACACCCTAAGTGGTCATAACACACATGAACACTTTTAATCAACTCAAGGCACACAAGAGTTTTGTCATTACGTAATGTCGTACAACTTTTCAATTTTCTCTTCCTATTTATACTACTGAATACAACAAATGGATACAAGACTTTGATGGTGTGTTACCACCAGTAAATACTAAACTTAACGCAAAATAAAGATGCGGCTACTAATGCTTCTATTACATGCATGCAACCACTAACTACTCTACAAACTCCACTAGTTAGACTCTGTGTGATCCGGTTTGGCCACCCATGATTCCCTACAACTCAGTGCACACTACGCACTACCCAAAATACTCACTCCACTAACCAACGCACGCAGGTAGTGGATACGACTGGTACAGACACGCTGCTACCTAACCAAGTCTATGACCACACATAGACCTGACCAACTTCGAGTCCTTCTTTGAGTCTCTCGACCACGGCACTCCGACCATGGCTCTTTGACCACGGTGTCTACTCAACTTATGATTACTTCGACCACGGCTTCTCGACCGCAACTCCGACCGGGTACTATAGCTATGACTGTCGTCCTACGACTACCGATTGGTTCACTATGGCTACGACAAGTTCACTGTAGCTATAATCAATTCACTGTACCTATGACTGGTTCACTACACAACTCAACTCATGACTAGGACTAAGTCTCCGGAGTCTCTGACTGCTCTCCGACTCTGGGGTCTTTGACTCCCAGACATACTTAGACACACGAGTACATGTCACATGATTACACAGTACTCAACACACGACTACGTAGTACTCGACACACGAGTACTCGACACTGACCACTATTAACAACAAGATTAGTTCTAACAGCCACCACATGGCTCAGGACCTCCTCCCCTTTACTTCTCTCTATACTCCTACCTCCTCTGTTATTTCTCTCTAGTTCTCGATTTGTTTTAGTTAACATATGATTTGAGTTACTTTTGATTTGAGGATGGTGAAGGTGGTGTTACTGCGGCTTGCTACAATGGGGCTCAAGACTGTCCCGTGCGCCGGGGAGTGGGTCGATTGTTGGGTGCACGTGGCTTGCCCATCACCACAGCAACTTCACCCTAGGTATAGTCCTCCCCTTTCTACCTTCTTACTACTCTATGTGATGGCTTGTGACGCTTGGTGATGCTACTAGTGGATGCTATGAGGTTCTCTAATGGTGGATATGTGATGCTATTGTTGGCTGCGTAGTTGTGTATGCTGGTTCGATGGTGTGGTTCATGTAAAGAAATAGCAAAAGTTTGGGTTGAAACATGGCTACCTCGTCGGTGGTTGGTTGGTTCAATTTAGGAATGGATTGAAGACTTGGCTTTGGTGGTTGCTTTCTTGGCCAGCTGTGTAGATGTGGCTTAGGGAGACTTGTGGCCTTCTCCTCCTATGGCATGACGTCCTACCACCTTGTTCTTTTATCCTTGCTAGCTTGTCTTGATCCTTTCTTTGTGATGGCCGAATGGAGGTGAAGGTGTGGTGGTGGATATGGAGTGGTGGGGAGTGATGGCAATGGAGTAAGCCTGGTCAGTGAGAGTTGTTTTTAGTCGTCGCTCATTTGTTTCCTCTCTCCTCTAGGGCTTGGCTGGCTCAATCTTATCTCTTTTCCTACTCACTGTGGCTCCCTGGGCACCGTGGGGGGATTGAGATATTTTTGGCTATGTTTATTGGAAGTGAAATTTTGGGGTGGAAAACTTGTTTGTCTTTAATGCCAGTTGATGAACCTACAGCTGTGATAGGTGCCGACTGGTCTCAAACAGTGAGCGGAATGCCCAGCTCAAAATTAAATTCTAGGGTTTTGATGACAGTTCTTTCTTTTATTTTCTTTTTTGTTTGGTCTTTCTCAGTGTCTTTAAATTCGTTCTCCTCACAATTGAAACCATAGTTCTTTTGAAGATTCAGCAATTCATAAATGTTGTATGAAATAAGATGCATGTAATTTACATTTCCATAGCTCTTGGTTAATTGTAAATGTATGAAATATCCCTAATGAAATTTTACATTTACACTTGATGCACTAACTACAACGAATTGTAATATTTATTGATTTCAATGCATGATGTAATTTGTATTCCTTTACTTTATTGTCTTTTGTTCAATTGAAATTTTTGTGCAATGGTTTGAATTTGAATCAATTAAGCCACGGCGTTAATTAGATAGCTAATTACTACTGTCAACATGCAATTAGTCAATTAGATTAGCTCCAAAAATACGGAGCATTACAGTAAGGCTAGAGGATCACCAACAATATATGAGATGAGCTCACTATAATCTTTATCCTATAATTCCTGAGTAATTGTGATCATGCTATATTTATTTATGTTTGTGAGAAGGTCCTTTGTTTGAGACTGGAAATTGTAATTTGTTGTAATTTGTACTATTGTTATTAATGTAATAAGAGCTGTAATATTTTTATTTGAAATGAGGAAATTTTAATTGTCCCTAGATGAGTACAATTCATTTGCTAAAAAGGACTATAACTAATTTAATTGTTGTAATATGCACTGATATATATGTTACTTGAGTTAAACTCTTTTTAATTTTACGCTTGGTTAAATCTAGTTTCTTACTCTGGTGTCCATATATTGTTTCTAGTTGTTGTCAATGGAATCGCGAAACAACATTTTTATTTATCGCTCAAAGGCTCCAATATAATGGATACACTAAAAATTTTAAATTACCCTGCATTTGAAGTCATTAATTAATTAATCCAGCTTAGCTTTGTAACTCCTCGCTTAAAGTTAATCAAAAATGAGGGGCGTTACAGAAGCATACCTGCTCCTTCCTATTTGACCACTTGTTTTCTGGCGATAATCAGATCCTACCGAGACTTCTCTTCTTCCTCCACATCCTTAGATGGGGTCAGAGCGAGCAAAGAATCCCACATAATAGTAGTAGCTTTTGATTCCTCTATCCGCTTGTGGGTTGCCTCGACTACTCTCTACTTAGGAGCCTCCTCACAAGAAGCACTTGGATCAGGACTAATTAGAGTAGTAGTGGTGCTACAAAAAAGAAGAACGAAAAGGGATAAGTAAGGACTTCAAAACGCCAAAGAATCTAAAGGTATGAATTTACATGAATTTTTACTAGTACATACTTGGTCCATTTTCTTTTGAAGTTAAAACACCCTAGAGCATAGTCCAAAGTGCTTGCTTTCTTTTTCTTCTTTTTGACCTATTTTACCAGTACTACACTGGCAAACTGGCAATGCCAAGGCAGCAACTACAACCTCTACATCTTATCATTGACTATCCTCACTCATAACAGTCATAGGAGCAAATCATAATCATACAAGATCGTCTCATTACGTAAATCATAAATACAACATGTCAAAAGCATAAATGCAATGCTTGACCCATCCCATCCTACTGTGCACTAGTGTATCAATTTAATAATTTAATTACCATGGATCTAACGCCCGCTCTGATACCAACTGTAACACCCCAGGACCGGATTACCCTGGGATGCCACTAAACCACGCTAAAAGCTAGCCAATTTACTTTACAAGGTAACATAAACTGGCAACAATTTCTAAATCATGGTAAGCTAAGCGGAAGCATACTAAAACAAAGGTAAAGGAACACTACTAATTAAAGAACAATCGCTAATAACTTTAACCAATTAAAGCGAACCACAACCTAACATTAATAATTAAAAGTGATCGGCAATAAGAGATAAAAATGAATAACTGGAGACTGCACTTATTTATTACAGTATGCATCATGATATGGTGTGTGTTAGTGATGTGCCGCTCTACCCATCCCATGCATGCTTGAGATTCACCTGGAAGGGGCGAAACACAAGAGTGAGATAAAAGTCTCAACAAGCAAACTGTTTAACAGGCTAGTTAAACTATAACAGTTTAATCATCAACATTTATTTACCACAATGACCACGTTTATATCCTCAACATCAAATCACCACCAACGACGGTAAAACATTAGCAAATAAATCTTGTTTGACTACTTTAAAACCTCAACCACTACCAAAGCCAATAAAGCATTATCATGTTTTACCTCACTACTTTATTATTTCTCACATCCACAACTGCTATCAATAGTTACTACAAGAGAAAAGGATCTCATGCTACAATCACAACCCCTACCATACCATAAGGGACGAACCCCATTCCACGACCACAGCCGCATTCCTCATACCACAAGTAACTCACATGAGCCAATTCCACATTACAACTATGAAGTTGTATTTGACTGCAAAATAACTTCACCACAAGACATTGCATAGGTATGCAAATGATCTTTCCACAATGCAATGCATATGAATGCATATGATCCACTACACCCTTACCCAACAAGGTAAGAGTGTGCATCGTACTACGGCAATGTACGATGCTGTACCGGTACGGTCGCGGCTATAAGCGGCGACATCCACAATGCAAATACGGTCGCGGCGACATCCATAATGCAAATATCATGACATGTTATGAATGATATGATAATCATAAACCACAAGAATTTAACCACGAAGGTCAACAACCTAATCATCATGAATACTTCCTCATAACCCACCTGTGTCTCATTAAGCACAATACCAATGTTTCATAAGATCATTACCACATAACCCACATTCGGTTCACCAAGATCATAATCCATTGATCTATAGGGAATTCTACCACATAGACCACAACATAATCATTAAGAATGCTACCACCACAACCACAAATATTCACTAAGAATACTACCACCTAGACCACAATATGCTCATAAAGTATTCTACATCACAACTACATTGGTTCATCAAGAACAATTCCACATAACCACAATTAAACCATCAAGATCATAAACAATTGAATCCTTAAAATACTACCACATGGACCACATTAAGGAAGCATGTAACAATGACATAGCACCTCAAATTAAGAGAATTAATTAATGTGAATGTAAAATAATTAACGAGTTAAACAGTAGCACAACCGCTACGTTTACTTGCCTCTACCGTTGAAGCGAAGCAATCACGTGCGTTCAGGAGAAAAACCACATGTCCAAAAGTACCTCTCAGCACAATACAACAGCAATGAAAACGCGTCTTAAGAAGTAAAGATATCGCTAAACCCCAAATCCCCACAGCATCCCTCTCCGCTTAACGGTTCTACACTCTGCCCGCTGCAGCAACGTAGCTTAATTTTTTTTGTATCTTTAAGATTATTAAACCATTTACAAATACAGATATATTTCTGGATTCCTCACTTAAATACCTTCACTTTTCATGTAGATCACTTATATTTATTTCGTTACTATCAAGGTGTAACTTAACACGCAAAACAAAGGACGTTCTCTGTTCTGGCAATCTGGGCAGCCAGATTCTAACGCATCCCAACCACAGTGTAAGGTTCTAAAAATTATGATTTTTATACAGTAGTTAGATTACTGAATTCCCTACATTTTGCAAAATTGTGACCAAAAACATAAAAATTATCTACTACTCCTAAATCACACCTGAACAGCAATCTGCCCCAGTCTGCACCCCTGACAGACAGCGAGGTTCCCGACCCTGCTACGCCCAAATCCCGCGGCCAAAATTTCTGAAATAAATACAGTAGGTAGGTCTCGTCGTCCTCTACAATTTTTCTTTTGGGCAGACCTGCAGGAAAAGATAGTTTTGTGGGTCTAAACTGCGCAAACAATCACGCTGCACGGATTGATCTACAGACGGACAGCAGGAATTCCCTAATCGGAGAATCTAATTGCTAATCCCCACCAATTCCTAGGCTAAGAACCCTAATTACAGAAAAATCAGAGGGATTTGGGATGAGGGAGAGTTACCTAGGGGATCCCCTTGGGATCACCCGTCTTCTTCCCCTTCTTCTTCCTCCTTCCTTTCTTCTCCTTCCCTCCCTTCTTCTTCCTTCCTTCTCGCTTTCTCCTAGCACCAAGGGACAGCAATGGGGGAGAGGTGGAGGCGCAAGGAGGAGATGGGGGTGGCGGCCAGGTAGGGAAAAAAAGAGAGAGGAGCCAAGGGAGGGGGTTTATAAAGGGGGTGCTAGGGTTTGGGAGGGGGTACGGCCCCCCTTTGGGCTAGCTGGCCCAAAGTGGTTGGCCCACCTCTCCGGACAGCCAAAAATATCCAAATTAATTGTTTTAATTTATTTTTTTTATTTTGGATAATTCTGCAATTTAATTTTCACCTCCCGTGATTTACCAAAAAAATCGGGAAACTCCGCGATTATTTTAGAAACCTACGCCGAATCGACGTTCAGGATATTACACTTAAGGTAAAAAAACATAACAAAAATGAAATTTTTCAAAGTTTACCTTCTAAAGAATCCCTAGTCGAGTCAGCTATGCCCGTATCTTTGAGGAAGACCTCTACCTTGGGTTCTCGATGGCAATCCAACCCATCGCCCTATCTTCCCTTCCTTCTTGAGGAAGACCTCCACCTTGGGTTCATGATGGCAATCCAACCAGTGAAAGACAAGCTATCTTTATTGCTCACCGTCATGTAGAACCATAGCTTTTTCCATGATGACCATGAGAATTTGGAATACATTTGAATGTATTCCCCTGCCTTCCCATCGTGGAGACTGTAACATCCCAAAAATTTGATATTGGAAAATATGAATCTCTTGAGTTATTTGGAATGAATTTTCTTGAAATTTGGAATTTTGATGGTGTTTCTTAAATTTTGGTGGAGGTTCCAATAATTGAAGAAATTCAGGAAGAAAAGGAACAACATTAATAAGCCAAAAAGAAAATATGCAAATGATGGAAATATAAATATAAAAATAAGGTATGCTAGCAAAGTGAACAAAATATAAAAATATATATACACAAATATACGTATATCAATATACCTAAGAATAGACATGTAGATATAAATAAAAAAAGAAAAGAAAAAAGGGGAAAGGCCTCTCAGCCTGGCCAAACCGGCCCGGCCCAGGTCGGCTTTCTTCCTCCCCCCTTCCCCTCGCTAACTTCGGCCGAGGCCGAAGCCTCCCTCTCCCACTTCCACCCAAGGCCGAAGCCGCCCCGCCTTGCCGCCGCAGCCTGGCCCGCCTCAACGCCAGCGCCTTCGGACCAATGGTCGCCGGTGCCTCTGAGCTCGCTCAATAGGGCCCCACAGCCACCACGTCTTCTTCCCCTGCCCCTCTCCATCGCATCACGCAGCGCACACGTGGCGCAAAAGCTGCAGCTCTACAGTGCCGTCACGCCCGAATCCTTCCTCAAGATCCTACTGCCCTGCAACGCTGCCTGCCACCGCCGCCTACAATCGCCACCTGCACCACCGCCTACCACCACCACAGGCCCCGACGCGACTGCACGGGCAGCCACTCGATGCCAGCCCCGTCCGGCCACCTTTAAGAGCCGCCAAAGCCCCCACGGATCTTCCCACACCCCACACTCCCTCCCTCTCCAAGCAATAGAGTTCTAGCGCTCTCCCTACTTGCCGGTGCCACCTTCTTCCCCACGGCCGGCCACTGAGCTCCCCGACGATCCCCACCGAGACAGCTCGATTCCATTCACCCGAACCGTCCTCTGAGCATCCCGAAGCCACTCCCAATCTCACCCGAGCCTCCCCGTGCCCGTACCTCGCCGGCGCCAAGCTCCCTCCCCAGCTCACCGCCATCGCACGCCGCCAGCCCACCCCGAAGCTCCTCAATAATGCAAGGGCAAGGGGAGACCTAAAGGGACACCGAGTGGAGGGTAAAGTTTTCAATTGTACTAGCGTCATGGGGAGTGGAGCCCTAATGCGCTAGTAACCGTGGTGAACATCCCGTGCAACGTATGGGACCCACCGCAAGTGGAAGCGGCCCATAGGGTGAGATGACAAAAGAAACTAGATACTTTGAGAAGTCACTGTGATGGTCTACTCAACCACATGACTAAGGAATCATGTGGGGCAACGAGCGGATTGTCTCTTGTGGTGAAAGTGTACAAACTCTGCAGAGTCAAAACTATTCGAATAGCCGTGCCCACGGTTAAGAGTGGACATGGGAACTTAACTAGATATAGTTCTATTTCAAAATGTTTCATGGGTGGGATTAGAAAAGTGGAGGGCAGTGGAAAGCCCTAGTTTGATTTGCCCTGGGTGTCGTCCCAGTGATAAGGTAAGCGGTTATAACGCTGAAAGCTAGTATATGGTGTGGATGCTATGTAATGGTGGATGGAATCTGTGTCACTAATATGTTGGTCATATTTTGCAAAAATTTAAGTCATGATTACAAACTGCTAAGTCTTAGGGATTTTTAAGTACTGTATTTAAAAGCAGTCTACAACAAAACAAAATAAGCCCAAGCCTTTCCTTGATGAGCCATGCATACTATCTATTGCATACTGTGTGTTGGTTCGCTGAGCGCGGTGGATTTGTGCTCACACTCACATTACCAAAATAGAAACAAGAACACAGAACCATTTTTCTCATGAGGATGCCCCTGCTACTGAAGGAGGAAATAACGAAAGGAATTAGAGTGACTTCTACGTTTTCCTGGTCCTAGACAAATTGACCCATCGAGTTGTGTGCACATATATTATCCAAGCCTGGATAATATTTAATGCACACTTTACCCCCAGTCACTTGCCTGTGGATATGGTCTTACTTTTGCTTTCGTTTTCGCTGTTTTAATTGTGATGTAGACATTTGGCCTATCTGGCCCCTTTTGTAAACTGTCACCCGATGTGGTGTAACTTAAATCTGTAATATTATTATTATTCATACGATGTATGATTTGATACAACAATGTACATGTGTGCACTATCTACTGATCCAGGGAATAGTGCAATGAAACACAGTGAATTCTGGATTGAAAAATCCGGGTCTTATAGAGACGCAAAGTCCAACTTCTAGGTGACGCTGCTGATTTTCCAGACTTCGTCATTTTGTAGAAGTATCAGAGGAGTTCCAAACTTAGCTGAATACATAAATACCTTTCACAAAGGAAGACGAAGATGCTCAAATTAGCAATCGAATTGGGGGCTAGATTTACTAGTATAATTGTTATATGCTTGTGCTTATGCTTGGTCCGAGTTGTAGCACGAAAAGTGTTAAGCACATTGCTCCCAAAATATTTTACCCTCACAATCTCTGAAAGAATAGTGGGATAAATGTTCTATAATACTAAACATTGTGATAATCTAGTAGATTTCCTCATGATATCATTACTTATGTTGTATTTTTAAGAAATGTAATTACAAAATTGGAACATAAAGGCTCCAACAGATGTCGTCTCATACTTTAGACTATGAAGGTCTCAATTGTGATTTTATCTAGAAGAAATCAATTTGATGATCACCATGTGAAGTTACCATGAAGGTGTCACCATTTAGATAGGTGCAGAACTCAGGGGGATAGTAATCGAATGATGATCAAACCAGATCAAATGGTTGCACTCTCCCTGAAGTCTGAAGTTTTCTCGGCTTGGTGGGATGTTATCATTGGTTTATCGAGAACTTCTCCAAGATTTCAAGACCAATGACACAACTTATGAAGAAGGAGAAAAAATATGATACTAGCTAAGGGTAAATAATCCTACCGTGTCAACCGCGCTCTGATACCAAGATGATGCGAGGGATTGCCCGATCTTCACGGCGTAGGATCGATGGAGATAATTTGGATCCGTGCAACCTGACGAATCGATGGCGCCAACCACTGTTAGAACAGCAACCTGCTACAAAAGAATTCGCCCAACCACACGCTCGTGATCCCGTCTACCCGACCACCAAGTAGACGTGTCGTCGCTCCAGCAAATCACAAGGAAACACAAGAACGACGGGGAAGAACACCCAATTCCCCTCTAGGTTGCATCTATATGCCAAACCCTAGGGAGAACAAGTGCATAGCTCTCTCAAAATAATAATAGATCTATTTCTGGTGGTCTCCCTTCTATGGCGTCAGGTACACAGAATATATAAGGCCACATGGCCGACTCAAGATAGGCGTAATCTCCCTATTGGACTTGGCCTCCAACTCCTAATCTCACACACAACAAATCTCCTAAAAGAGTTCAGACTCAACCGAAAACAAACACACGATACAAACCGACCCGACCCATGGTGTTCGGCCATGAAAGGCGCACAGGACAAAAAAAACCTGAATTGGTTTTCGTAACATCCTCCCAAAAACCAAAACTGGTTTTCTAGGAACTCAAAGAGAACCGGGCCCTGTTTGACTTGGATTCTTTTTAGTTCCACGTTTCTTTCCGAATGGCATGCTCTCTGAAAACTCTATGTTGGTTATTGTAGTATGTAGAAGGATCACGTAACTTTTGACTCTCACGTAGACTCTCGAATAGCCATGCTTGCATGCTTTATTCTTTTCTTCCTCTTAATGCTTGATTATTTTGTCACTTTCTTTGCTTCCAAAATATTTAATGCTGCATGCTGTCTTGTTTCTTCTCCAATATAGCATGTTATTCCTTGGGTTCCTTCGGCTGCAAATATGCACTGTCCTTGTGTCGCATGGTTTCCTCTTTTATCATGCCCATCATTCCACACAAATCTGAGAATAATTAAAATACTAGTATTAGGTAGTAACCAGTTCTCATATAAATAAAAATCAAATTTAACTAGGAGCGAGTTCACCTATTGATTAATCTTTTTAGCTCGCGCTCGCGTAATCGTTCCAATTGGGATGTCCTCATTATCTTGTACAATTGAAGTGATGGATGATGTACTAGTGTCGACGAGCCCTTCTAAATGCATCTTCACTTTAAGCTTGTACAGATCGAGTATGTGCCTATAAATAATTAAATAAAATAGTAGTAACTCTGTATTTCTAAATATAATAATTAAAGACCCAATTAAATTAGAGTTCACCTGATAATATTTAATGCGGCTCAATAATTCCTTCCAGTTAAATAATATATTTAACTGAGAAGTGTAAGACATGAGCGTATCCGCGTCATCCTCCCCTTCTTCAAGAAAAGCCGTCCTCGGCTTTTGATAGCCTGAAATCGTACTAAACAAAGAATACAACGTATATGCATGGTATATATATTTGCCGTCAATAATTCTCCTGTTTAGCACATCATGAACATTTGAAGGTATCGTAAACAAAAGGAACAACACATATGCATGATATATATGAATCAATTATGGTGTCATTCTTGTTGTTTTGTATAAACCAATTAGTACAACGGCAACCATAAGATGTATATATTGTAATATTGTCATTCACATCATTCTCCCTTCCATGAGAAAAAGTCGTCCTCGACTTTGCTAAGTACATGGACAAATCATTAATGGGCCAAACCAAATTAATTTGTTCAAATACGGGGGAGAAAATTTTTAGTGCCTTCCATGCTTCAACTGTGCTACTCTGATTATTTGTACATGATTGTACATTAAAGGATGAACAAGTAGGCTTAATAAATCTTTTAAAACATGAAGCACTATTGTTGAAACTCATCTCATTGTGATCATGATATGGCACAAAAGATTGTTTATCCAAAATATGCCATTTCAATTCAGTAAGCTTATCACATGTAATGCATATTCGGTAAACATAAAACTTGTTATCTACACCATAATCTCCAATCAAATTAAACTTATAGGTGTGGGCATAAACACTAACTAATGATTTTAAACATGAAATTTCAGCAAGATTCTCAAGCACACTAGATAGCTCTTTAGGATCATCAAACATGATATAGTACAAAGAATTACTAGAAGATATTCGAGTAAGAACTTCCTTATGAGTAATCAATTCCACATTATGTAAATTGAGCAAAGAAATTTCAGAACATGGAATTTTTGATTGAACACATGAGTTCTCACAATTACTCACCTTTTCACAATTAAATTCAGCACCAATATGGTTACCTTTATCATTCTCTTCAGTTGACGTAGGTGCTGTAGGTATCAAATCATCATGATGTAACAACGGGGCAGCAAGGACTTCATCTTCAACTGCGGTTATCTTCTCATCGATTTTCTCCAGTGGTACTGGTTGTGGAACATTCGACTCATCTTCTTTAATGTCAACCTGCACAATATGAGGAAACAACACTAGAAGTAGATATTAATATGTTAGTTTCATAATCAACCTCACTTTGTCTAACATCTACTTCTCTCTTTTCTTTTTGTGTATATCTCTCACTCTCAATTCGGATGCTCTTAACCTCACATATTGTGGAATCACACAACTCACTCTTTTTATCACTCCCACTCAATTTGGCTATATGGCTCTCATCCTTTCATGGGTTTTGAAGTATCTCATCTTTTATGGATCGTGGGCCAGCAATGGTGCAATTACCATCAACCATGATCTCCTCATGTAGCAATGGGGCAGTACTAAATGGCTCCTTGGCCGAAGGGAAAGTCCCATGCTTGGTCGTCCTCTCATGTGATGCACTCATGAAGGCATGCGAATTGAAATGTGGACTCAGATTGAACCATAGTGTATGCATCTCCTTAATTCTCTTCTCCTCCTCTATAGCATAATTCACAAGATCCTGCATACTACCATCATATTTCAAACGAACAGTAGCAGTGATATCAGAATTCAAACCTCTTTTAAAGTAAGCTCTCTTTGCACATGCCATTGTGATATTGGCACGATACATAGCATAATCCAGCTCATCATAATAAGATTGGACAGATCGACGTCCTTGGCGAATGCTCTTTATATGATGAAGTAACTCTAGCTCATACTCATATGGCACAAATTCATTTCTCATGACCTGCTTCAATTCTTTCCAAGTAGTGACATATTGCTTCTCAGGATATCGATTCCACCAAGCGTATGCATATTTTTCAAACTCCATGGTGGCTTGGGTCACTTTCTTGGCTTCGGACAGCTTCTGAAACTTAAGGTCACATTCAAGTGTTCCACCCATTCGAGATACTCCTCCGGATTTGTACTTCCATAGAATGGAAAATATAAGTATCGAGAGTTGCACCACGAGGAACGAAATGTTGAATATCCTACCATTGTTAGTATTGCAAAAAAAATTACAAAGAATATGTGCAATTTATGTGGAATCACTCATCCTCGCATTCTCTTACCAGCTGAAGTTCTTATGCGTCCTTGATTGAATTGAAGAGTTGCACATACTTTGGTGACGGTAGACAACACAAGGTGATAGATTAAGTGAATTCAATTGCACAAGCACTGTTATAACAATGGCTTATATGTGGAGCTTGGAGGGATATATGTAGCAAGAAGTAATAGATATGTAACTCAGTTAATGCAAAATCAAATAATAATCCAAAAGTTAACAATGCCCTAAGTTGCCGTCACTGGATGGGATTAAGATAGCAAAATAGGATGTGTAACAAAGTGGATATAAGCACCATACAATATCTGAGTATATGCACTAAATAGATATGGCCGAGCACATACAAAATAGTATTCCTCCAAAAAAAATCACAGCCGAGAGCACCTTTTTTTATTTCTTTTTTTCACTATTTTTTCACTTTTTTTAATCGGTCTTCCTTTTTTTTAACCGATTGTCTCTCTTTTTTTTTATGCTCTCGGTTCGGATCTGTGACAGAAGGGTGACAAAATACTGTCTTGTGCAGCACTAGCCTCTTCTCACAGAAGTTTAAATGATGTAACAAGTGGGCAAAGAAAGGACTATGCGGTAGCAAGTTTTCTCATGTTTAGCCCATGAAACAAGGACAGCTAACAGAGCTGCAAAGCTGCGTGGAGAAGCACATGAAAAGCGCCAAGCGATGCGAATTGCAGGGGGCAACAGTAGCGGACTAGGGTGGAGGCGTGGAGCAGTTGCAGGACAGTGGGCCCACCGGGAGTATGTGACGCTGCAGCAAAAGTGGAGTCGCAGAAAAATCTAGATGTGAATGGCGATGCCGCGGTAGGATCATATGAGATTTTTTTTTCCAGGTGTTCTGCGTAATTGGCGGCGGCGTGATAAAAAATAGGGTTTGGGTAACTCGGATAATTAAGAGCAGGTACAATAAGCCATGTCAGCTTGGCTTATAGCCAAGACAACTCAGCAAAATCCTACGTGGAAGAGAGAGAAAAGAGGAGAGAGAATGAACTTGGCGTCACATGTTGCGCCGAGCTCCAGCACGGGAAACTATACGTTGCAGCTGATTTAGCGCCCAACTAGTCGATTAGGAGGGTCCCTCTCGATCCGGTGTGCCTCGCCTCCTTCCTCCCTCCCACAGAAACTTTCCCCACGCTAGAGCGCGCCAAATCCTCTCCGCCTCGCGCCAAATCCTATACTCCCGAAGCCAAATCGTCTACTTTCGGTGATGATTTAAGTTTTCCCTGCTCTCTCTTCCAAGGTTCTCCATCCGTGACAATACTTGGAACAAATCTGATGTCTCGCCGGTCGAAGAGGGAAATGGCGCCGCCGCCTCAGCCATGTCCAAGTTCTTCTCCGCCCGTCCACATGTTGCCTCTGACACCACCAGAATCCTCCACGCCTGGGTGTTTCCCTGCGCCACCAGCTTCCAGGAACACCACGCCGAGGTCTGCAGCTCCCGGCCCTTGGTGGTGCGGGCCGCCGGTGCCCCAGCAACGGT
This sequence comes from Dendrocalamus latiflorus, assembly GCA_017311315.1. Taxonomy (NCBI): domain Eukaryota; kingdom Viridiplantae; phylum Streptophyta; class Magnoliopsida; order Poales; family Poaceae; genus Dendrocalamus; species Dendrocalamus latiflorus. Next base: position 27,942,885 of record CM029642.1, read on the forward strand.
GGTGGTCTGTGCCTAGCTGTGGTGGTGGTGCTACTGCGTCATCTTCCCAACAGGCCCGGAAAGATGACATCGACTCTGATCCAAAGGAATGGCAAGTACCTCCTGCAGTGCACATCTTTGCATCTTTATTTTTTATATCAAATATATTAGTGGAAAGTTGGAAGGTCCTCTCGTTACTAGTCTTTAGATTCTATAGCTTGTGCTCCTGTGCATGCTATTTAATTATTGTAACTTTGTTTGTCGTAAATCAGAGAGGAATTTACGATTTTCGTTGCCTGAATTAGAGTCACGAATTTAGGAAGACCATGGATTTCTTATGGTAACTTTACTAGATAAGTTAGATAACAGTTTCCCTGAATCAGGAATCCCTTTTTAAGTTGTTATAGTCATATGGATTTATTTATCTAGCTGCAGGGGTGATAATCGCCCACCTGGTGGTTTCCTTAGCTATTTCAATCACCCATGGAGTCAGCCACTTCCCCAGCCGATCCCACCACATTTAGTTGATGGAAATAGAGGGAAAGGGAGCCCAGCAATGTCAGTTTCTAAGTCTCATCTACGACCCCAGCCCTTGATCAATTTAGACAATGATGAGAATGATGGAACCGGTGCTAGGATTGACAGACGGCTACAATGGACGAAGCCAGAGGAAGAGCGCTTGGTGAGTTGCATTATATATTTATTTTGTATTTTCATGTACGTCTTCATGGCTAACAACACTAAACTTGCTTGCACTGTAGGTGGTTGCATGGTTGAACAATTCAAATGACCCAATCAATGGCAACGACAAGAAGACTGATCGTTATTGGGGAGATGTTACTAATGAGTATAATAGTACCACCCCCGAAAATAGAAGAAGAACATCAAAGCAGTTGAAGGACCACTTTCAGAAATTAAGAAAAAAAGTCACTTGGTTTTGTAGCTCATGGAAAGAGGCTGTATCAATTTGGCCTAGTGGTCATTCTGATGACCAGATACTAGAGAAGGCCGAAGCTATCTATGAGGAATACAAAGATGGTCCATTTACATTCAAGCATTGTTGGAAGATTCTACGTGATGAACCAAAGTGGCAAGTGCAACTAGAGGAGGGGGAGCAATCAAATAAAAGGAATTTGGATACTGAGGGGAGTGTAGGAGAGCTCATGCCCAATTTGGCACAATCTGAAGATCGTCCAATAGGAAACAAGAAGGCAAAGAAAGAGGCCAAGAAATGTCCTTCGCAGATGGATGATGTCCTACAGCAGCTTACAAAACTTCAGGGCACAAATGAAAGTCGAGAAAAGATGTTGGAAACCCAGAAACACATTTCAAGCGAGAAGCTTGAATCGGCTAGACTTAACCACCTTGCAGCCAAAGAAAATGCTAAGTCGGCTATGCTGGAGACGTACAGAGCACTCAGTATGAAAGATACAAGTGCAATGCCTGATGATGTCAGAGTTGAACACTTGGCGTTTATGAGATGTGTGAGGGAGAGTATATTTGGCAAAACTGTATCAGGTATTAATTCTATAAACTAATATTTTTGTAACATAGTTTTTGTTATACTTCGCTGATTCATGTTTTTCCTTTTACAGATGCAAATGGTAGCTCTTAAAAAGAATCAGGTATTAATTCTGTGAACTGCTATTTCGGACTTAATTTTTGTTGTACATTATTGTTTTTGTTCCATATATATTAGTATCACTATTGCTGTACCTGTAAGCAGCATGCAGTCAGTGTGCAATTAGTACTCCTGGTAATCATGGAGTTAGTACTGCTGATAATCATGCAGTCAACAAAAGTAAATCAGCTTCCTATTTCAATGCATAGAAATTAGTACTGCTGATAATCATGTAGTCAACAGAAGTAAATCAGCTTCCTATTTCAATGCATAGAAATTAGTACTGCTGATATTCATGTAGTCAACATTAGTGAATCACATAACTCTCTTCTATGCTCCATCCATATATATTGCTCTCTCCTCTCCTCTCTTCTGAAACTCATCTTCTTTCCATCTCAAACAACTCTCCCAACTATGTCTGACTCATCTTCTTCCTATTCTTATGATTCCGAGGAACTAGATCCAGCCAACATTATGGAAGAGTATATTGCCCAACAAAATGTCTTAGGCTCCATTGCTAGACAGCTGATAGACACCTTCAACTCAGGACCTTCTCATCGCCAAAGTGGTCCAAGGAAGTGTATCCAAAGGGACCATGAAGGTGCTCACCAACGTCTTGTAGCAGACTACTTTGCTGAAAATCCCCTCTACCCTGAAAGAATGTTCCGTACTAGATTTAGGATGACAAAGCATCTGTTCCTGCGCATCGTCAATGCTCTAAGTGAATGGTCTCCCTATTTCACTCTAAGAGCAGATTGTGCAAATCGCCAAGGGCTCTCGCCTCTGCAGAAGTGCACATCAGCAATTCGCATGCTTGCATATGGCACACCTGCTGATGCCCTTGATGAGTACCTGAAGATTGGGAAGAGCACTGCATTGGAGTGCTTAGACAAGTTTGCACAAGGTGTGATTAAGGTGTTCTCAGGGGAGTATATGCGTGCTCCCACAGTTGAAGATGTGCAGCGTCTACTTCAGGTCAATGAGTCTCGTGGCTTTCCAGGCATGTTGAGAAGCATCGATTGCATGCATTGGAGGTGGGAAAATTGTCCTACGGCATGGAAGGGGCAATTTACCCGTGGCGACTATGGAGTCCCAACGATCATGCTAGAAGCAGTTGCTTCACAAGATCTCAGAATATGGCATGCTTTCTTTGGTGTGCCTGGTTCTAATAATGACATTAATGTGCTGAATCAGTCCCCATTATTCATTGAAGCATTGAAAGGTCAAGCACCTCAAGTTCAGTTTTCTGTTAATGGGAGGCAATATAACACAGGCTACTACCTTGCTGATGGAATATACCCAGAATGGGCAGCCTTTGTGAAGTCAATAAAAGCACCTCAGATGGAGAAACACAAGCTATATGCATTGAACCAAGAAGGGTGCAGGAAAGATATTGAGCGTGCTTTTGGAGTTTTGCAGTCACGTTTTAATATTGTGCGTCGTCCATCACGGCTGTGGAAAAGGAAGAGTATTGGGAGAATAATGAAAGCCTGTGTCATACTCCACAATATGATAGTCGAAGATGAGAAAGAGATGGTGAAATTTCCTATTGACTTGAATGAGCAAGGTGGATCATCAATTGCTCTACCTCCAGAAGTACAAAAGGGTGGAGGCCCAAATTTCAGAGAAATTTTACGTAGAAGAGCAGATATCCGTCATCAACCAACACATAAACAACTGAAAAATGACTTAATTGAGCATATTTGGCAAAAGTTTGCCAATAGGAGAAATAATTAGTTGTGCCTGCAGTATCCTCTTTCTTTTACATGTAAGGTATAATAGTTCATTAGATTTATTATTGTTTGTCGTACTGTCCATTAATATACTTGTCAATTTCTTACAGGTTCCTGTTGGGGTTTCTTCTGAAGACCACAGTATCATCGACGGCTGCTGGTCATCAAGTGATATGGCTAAATAAATTGATAAACTGTGGATGCTAGAATTATTTCCAAGTCATTAGTGTAATAGCTGCTCATGGTAGTAGCCTCCTTTTGTTGATCAAGTTTCAGTTGCACTGCAGACCATGTTTTATTCCTTAAGCTTGTAAGTTTGTGTCCTTAGTCTATCTGATGCTATGAACTTGGTTGTAAAAGCTATTACTATTATATTTTACCAGTGAACAATATTATTGCTTATTTGCTTCAGTCAACTCCTCCTTTGATTTATTTGTGAACATGTCCATAGACCTGAATGTGCCAGCAACACAAGTAACTACAGAGATATGTTTAGTGTCGATCACAAGGTCCAGGTGTACTTCAATGACTTAAATACATGAGTATTTTTGTACAGCCAAGCTATTGTATTGCTTGTCTCTTGTGTTGTCTCAAGATTACGTGGACTTGGCTAATAGCCAAGCTTATTGGCCTTGCTCTAATGAGGCATCTGAAGCAGAGTTTTGGTGGCGGAAAGGAATTGCGGCGGAATTTCGTGGACGAAAGCTGTGGTATTTTCTGGGTTTATGGTTACAATGCAATGATCGACAGCAACTATGAGCAATCTAACACATGGATTAAAATTTGATAATGCAAAACTAAAAACAAATCTGGGCACAAAGGTCTAGGTATATGATGGTATTTTTGTGAGGCAATTTTCTGGATTCTAGGACTGAAAATAAATATGATACTAGCTAAGGGTAAATAATCCTACCGTGTCAACCGCGCTCTGATACCAAGATGATGCGGGGGATTGTCCGATCTTCACGGCTAGGATCGATGGAGATAATTTGGATCCATGCAACCTGACGAATCGATGGCGCCAACCACTGTTAGAACAGCAACCTGCGACAAAAGAATTCGCCCAACCGCACGCTCATGATCCCGTCTACCCGACCACCAAGTAGACGTGTCGTCGCTCCAGCAAATCACAAGGAAACACAAGAACGACGGGGAAGAACGCCCAATTCCCCTCTAGGTTGCATCTATATGTCAAACCTTAGGGAGAACAAGTGCATAGCTCTCTCAAAATAATAATAGATCTATTTCTGGTGATCTCCCTTCTATGGCGTCAGGTACACAGAATATATAAGGCCACATGGCCGACTCAAGATAGGCGCAATCTCCCTATTGGACTTGGCCTCCAACTCCTAATCTCACACACAACAAATCTCCTAAAAGAGTTCAGACTCAACCGAAAACAAACACACGATACAAACCGACCCGACCCATGGTGTTCGGCCATGAAAGGCGCACAGGCCAAAAAAAACCTGAATTGGTTTTCGTAACATCCTTCCAAAAACCAAAACATCCTCCCAAAAACCAAAACTGGTTTTCTAGGAACTCAAAGAGAACCGGGCCCTGTTTGACTTGGATTCTTTTTAGTTCCACGTTTCTTTCCGAATGGCATGCTCTCTGAAAACTCTATGTTGGTTATTGTAGTATGTAGGCCTCGTTTGGCACAGCTCCACTTCACTAGTAGAGCTGTTTTTTTTTACTTCACAAGTGAAGCTGGGTGAAGCTACTTTTTTCAGCTCCACCCAAGGAGCTACTTTTGTCTCAGCAGGTTTTAAGGGACTCCTTGGGTGGAGCTATTTTGTTGTACCCCGTTTGGCACAAAACAGCTCCAAATAGCTCCAGGAGCCGATGGTGGAGCTGTGCCAAACGGGGCCGTAGAAGGATCACGTAACTTTTGACTCTCACGTAGACTCTCGAATAGCCATGCATGCATGCTTTATTCTTTTCTTCCTCTTAATGCGTGATTATTTTGTCACTTTCTTTGCTTCCAAAATATTTAATGCTGCATGCTGTCTTGTTTCTTCTCCAATATAGCATGTTATTCCTTGGGTTCCTTCGGCTGCAAATATGCACTGTCCTTGTGTCGCATGGTTTCCTCTTTTATCATGCCCATCATTCCACACAAATCTGAGAATAATTAAAATACTAGTATTAGGTAGTAACCAGTTCTTATATAAATAAAAATCAAATTTAACTAGGAGCGAGTTCACCTATTGATTAATCTTTTTAGCTCGCGCTCGCGTAATCGTTCCAATTGGGATGTCCTCATTATCTTGTACAATTGAAGTGATGGATGATGTACTAGTGTCGACGAGCCCTTCTAAATGCATCTTCACTTTAGGCTTGTACAGATCGAGTATGGGCCTATATATAATTAAATAAAATAGTAGTAACTCTGTATCTCTAAATATAATAATTAAAGACCCAATTAAAATAGAGTTCACCTGATAATATTTAATGCGGCTCAATAATTCCTTCCAGTTAAATAATATATTTAACTGAGAAGTGTAAGATATGAGTGTATCCGTGTCATCACCTAAAGTGGTGGCGTGGCCAGAGAGAGGTCAAGGTAGGCTAGCGACGAGAGCCCTGGGCGGCGCAAGGTGCTTCATGACATCGGCGTCTGGGGGTGAGGAAGGAGCTCTGGTGATGACTAAGGAAGCTCCAGGGGGACGTGTAGATGGTGCCAGAGGGAATAATTGGCAGGGGAAGCGACGGAGGATAATCAGTGGCAGTGGAGGCTATTTTGGCCGGAGCTCGAGAACAAAGGCGGTGCGACAATCCTCGATGCATGGAACTCCAATTAAACCAGAGGGAGTAAGAAGAGATATAGGGACACGAAGTGACACACTCAAAATTGGAAGGAACCTCCAGGGCGTCTGGAATGTCATGGGAGGCAGGTCGGCCGATGCACAGGCTGGCTTGGGCGAGGCTCGGGAGAATGAAGGAGGGAGGAAGGGCAACAAGCCGCACTCAAGTGTTGTTTATAGGGGCAGAGGGATGTTGTAGGGCCACTATAGCCGGTGACTGGAGAACAGGGCATGGTATGGCACCAGCGTGGCTGTGACGTGGCATGGGTGTGGTTCGCGTGCAAGGTGGTCGGTAGGACACGGGCATTTGCAAGGCATGGAGATAGCGTGCGGGTGTCAGGGCCGTGGCAGGGCATGGCGAAGACATGCGTGGCATAGGGCGGGCTAACACCGGAACAAGGGAGAAGAAGGAAGAGAGGATGCGAGCGCATGAGCTGAGGTAGAGACGCGACGGGAGCAAGCACATGCACGTTATGGCTGACAAAGGCGGCGCACTCAAAGAGAAATGGCGACGCGACAGGGTGGCCACGTGGGGACGCGACGAGTGCAGGTCGGCGCAGGGTGACGCGCGCACCGGGGAGGCGGGGCGGGCCGGTTGGGAGTGAAGAACAGAGAGGAGGGAGGAGACGAAGGAAGAACAGGGAAAGTGAAGAAAGAGGGAGGAAGGAAGAAAGAAAAGTAGAACGGGCCCACACGCAAGAGGGAGGAAAAAAGGAAAAGAGAAGAAAGAGAGAATGAAAGGCTTAAGCAAAATTTTGGAAATTAGATTTAAATTTTGGAGTTTTGTAATTCAATTTGGATTTTTTATTTTTATTATTAGCATTTTCGCTTGGGAGTGATTCCCAGTATTAATTTATACAGCACAAAATTCGGAAAACTCAAATAAAATTAAACACTATGCAAGAAAAAGTTTAAAAATCCCATAATTTTGAACTCCCAAAATTTAGGATGTTACACCGTAAACTTCAAAGCGTGGTCAGTAATCATAAGATGTAGTAATCGTTCAGTGCTCGAAGGACCTTCGTGGTCAAAGACCGATAGTACTGGCTCTATGTGAGCGGTAGGACCTGTGTAGTCGTAGCACCATTGTCAATGGATGGTATTCGAAGCATTCAAGCATCGTAGTGGCCGAAGAATGTCGGTAGTCGTAAAGAGTTATGTACTTACCGAGAAGGAATAGTTCAAACCAAGCTAAAACTCGAACACATATAACTTTTGCAGTCAAACTCCAAATTTAGTGATCTTTGTTTATAAATTCTTATAAAATCATGATCTTATTGATTGAACAAAAATATTGCAGTCTTGTCTCTATTTATTTGGCCCTTATTTGTTGTTATCTGGATTTTATCGGATAGACGACTCCGCACCAGACCACTGAGAACGCATCGAAAACATTGTCTGACCAACAAGAGCAAGGCAAGCACCCACTTTGACCATGTTGATCCCAGTATTTCAATTATTGTACATTGTTTGCAAAATCCATTATGCACATGTGTATGTTTCAGTAAACTTGCTATATTGTGGGTAATGGTAGTTATGACCACTCATATGCATTGAACCTCGTTGAAAAATTTGATATCCTCACTGTTGTAACCTCTAGGACATGGATTAGACAAACATATACTGTCAAATTGGGAATACTATATCAATGTATGGTCTAGGTGCTTAGCCAAGCACTAGTTTTCAGCTAAGTTTGAACTCTTGAACAAGTTACATGTGGGCTTGATGGTTTCAAAATGTTGGACCAGAGGGGGAACCTTTGTTACTTTGGTATCAAATAAAATGAAAAACCTAGTTTTGGACGCGGGCAAGTTATATACTGTCAAATGTGAGAGGGAATCTCGCATATATATAGGAGCAGACTCTCACCCGGGTCGATTAAGAACCGAATGCTATTGCCGCTCATCTAAGTCACATAGTAATATCACATGTGCTATATGGGCTCTAGCATTTAGCTAATTAAGTTGTCTAGGTCTAGCCTTGCAATGTGGTAGGCACAAACGTAGTAAGGGCACTCCGGTTAGGTTTACTCGTAGGGGCTCCCTTCACCAAGGTCTTGGGGCCAAGGCTATAATACAACAATGAATGCCCACTTGGGGGGACAGACCCAAGTAAGGGTTTTTACTTAGGAGTGTACCTAAGTGAGGATTCGAATGCTCTCTTAGAGGTGTACCTAAGAGAGGTTCGATGTTCATTTGGGCTGGTGCAAGATTAGGACTAGATGACCTAAAGACTATAAGATAATCACTTCCGTCACATGCCCAAGGAAGCGTGTCATGGCCGACAGTATGTTTGATTATGTCTTATGGGTAAAGCTGCACAACCTCTGTAGAGTGTCAAAAACTATTTAAATAGCCGTGCTCGCAGTCACGAGCAAGCTTGGATGTAGCTACAAAGCGTACAGCTTTTCTTTTCAAAACTGCTTCACTGAGAATATGGGATGGCATGAACGTCTAATCGTGTGTCATGCCCATGGGTGGGATTTGTGCGATGATCACAACCAAGGAAGGCTGTGAATGGATGTGTTCACAGCCAAGGAAGGTTGTCAACGGTTTTGATCTACTGTTATCAAAGTTATATAAATGTTATTTCATTACATGTCATATGCTCTTTACAATTCTGTTTTGCAAATTATTACTTATTGAAATTGCAAAATGAAATCTGCTTTATATAGAGCCGCATCCTTTGAAAGCCTTGCATATATGTAAAATTTGCAATACACTACAAGTCTTGTTGAGTACACAATATACTTAACCTTGCTTAAATTATTGTGGATCAAAGAATGAAGATTACATGCCCGACGATGTGTATTTCTCCCCTAGCACTGGGGAATTTGATGAGAGGTCTTGCTAGGGTTTGACTCCAATTGGTTGCCTACGGGTTATAATGGCAAATCACTGGATACTTTTGTTATTAGACTTCCAATGCATTATGTACATATATATATACATATATATATAGTATAAATAACAGGAGCACCATGGTGCCTAGGCTCCCTGATTTAGACTTTCCATCCATGATTGAGACTTTCCATTCATAATTAAGACTTTTCATCCTGATATTATATATCATTGCACTTGCACGCATCTTATATATATATATATATATATATATATATATATATATATATATATATATATATATATATATATATATATATATATAGGAAAATTACGTAAGGCACCATGGTGCCTAGGCACCCACATCCGATACACGTGTATGATTGATAATTTTTTTGAGTTTGGGTATGAAAATGTTTTATACCCTTGATATATTTATGGTAAGTAAGTTTTGAACTCAGTTCAAACTAGTTTGAACTACTTTTGAATTCAATGCGACTACAGTGAGTATATACCATAAAAGTAGTTCAAACTAATTAAACTGAAGTTGAATGTAATTTTTTCGGGGTTTGACATCTCAAATATACTTTTTTATGGGTATATGAAGATACCCACATCAAACGTTGCTGCCTCGCTTATATATCACCCCTTTTGTTGTAAACTACTCATGTGCGATGTGCATGGATGTGATGTGTGTACTAGCTACTGATCATAGGACTAGTACAGAACACATACAGTGACTACGGGTGCTGCCCACGCCCGAGACCCCCACATAAACGGAACAGGTAAATCAGTGTGTGAAAGCTTACTTGCGCTATGTTGTGCATGCTTGCCCCAAAAAGTGGTTTGAATGGTTGTCATTGGCGAAATTTTGGTACAATACTTCATCTCATTCTACTCTTGGTAAATCGCCTTTTGAAGTGCTCTATGATCATAGTCCTCATCATTTCGGTATTGTGGATCCAACGGCTTGTGCCGTGCCAGACCTGGAAACCTGATTGGCTGAGCGGGAAGTGGTGACCAATCTGCTAAGGCAACATCTAAACCGAGCCAATTAGCACATGAAAGCGCAGGCTGACACCAAAAGATCAGAGAGAGTGTTTGCAGTGGGTGATTGGGTGTACTTGAAGCTGCAGCCATATGCCCAATCTTTGGTAGCAACAAGAGCTAATCATAAACTTGCTTATCGGTATTTTGGCCCGTTTCAGGTGGAAGAGAGGATCAGAGCAGTGGCATACAAACTGAAGCTACCACCAACCTGCTGCATACATCCTGTGATACATGTATCTCAATTGAAGCAAGCCTTGGTTGTGCTGCCAGATCTGCCGGAACTTGAGCAGGAGCAAGTACTGGTCAAGATTTTGGATCGTCGTCTCCAACAAAAGGGTGCAACAGCTTCTACTCAAATCTTGGTGCAATAGTCAGGTATGTCTTCTTCTAGCGCTACCTGGGAAGATTATAAGGATATTGTTTGTTTCTCAGAAGCCCCGACTTGGGGACAAATCAGTTCTAAACTCTAAAGGGGGGAGAGATGTCACGGTACCGGATACCGTATCTGGTCCGGCAAGGAAGTCTGATGGCAAACGGGCTAGCAAACGGGAGAAGTGGCCCAACTGGAGATACTCCAAGGAGGAATGGGTCGTATGACCTGGGCTCGGTCTAGTTGGAAGCCAGTTTGGAGAGCACTTGTCGAGGTGTGGCTGTGAGTGGCCGGGAGGGTATCGAACCTGTAACAGGCAAGGAACTTTGGAAGAATCGATGATTTGTTCTATAGTATGTTAAAATGGTAAGTAATATCTCACTGGTATACAGATTTTAGTCCCGTATGTTAGTGAAATATTATAGAATATTTTATTAAGTAACAACAAAGATATGATAAATCATCAAAATTCCCTTTCCCTACCTCATTCTCCTTGTTTCCCAGTCTAGTACTCTTCTCCCAGTCTCCGATTTCTGCTCAATCCGCTGCCAAAGCTTGTAATAGACTCTGAAATCTGGTGGTAGCCAGTGAACTCTGGAAGGGAATGCAACAGGGTGCCGCTGCGGTGGCTTTCCGCGCGCGCGAGTTAACACTTCGCTTAATCCTGTGTCACTGAAATCTTCTCGGAGAAGAGGACTGAAGGAGGAAGACGATGGAACTCGCCGTGGGCGCCTCCGACAGCGCCATCAAGTCCCTCCTAGGCAAGCTCGGTGACCTCCTCGCGCAGGAGTATACGCTCATCAGCGGCGTCCGCAGCGAGATCCAGACCATCAAAGACGAGCTCGCCAGCATGCACGCCTTCCTCCGCAACCTCGCCCACTCCGCCGACGACCACCACGACGAGCAGACCAAGGACTGGATGGAGCAGGTGCGGGACGTCGCCTACGACATCGAGGACTGCATCGACGACTTCAGCCACCGCCTTGGCGGCCAGCCCCGCGGCGAGGGCCACCTGGCCGACCTCCGCCGCGCGTGGTACGCCATGACCACGCTCTGGGAGCGGCGGGGCATCGCCGCCAAGATCGTCGAACTGAAGAACCGGGCGCAGGGCGTCGGAGAACGCCGCACAAGATATGGCGTGAAGGACCCCGGACCGAACGCGGCAAAGACAACCATAGCCGCCCCTTCCTACTACGTCAACGATCATCCGCGGCCTGGCAGGCAGCTCGTCAGTACGGCGGAGCCGGTAGGAATGGAGGAGGCCATTGGCAAACTCGGACCATGGCTCACCGAGGGGCGGAACGACCTTAGGGTCCTCGCCATCGTCGGATTCGGCGGGCTCGGCAAGACGACGCTGGCGTTGGCGCTGCACCGCAAGTTTGGGGAGAAGTTCGATTCCCGAGCGTCGGTGCAGGCGTCGCAGAAGCTGAATCTTCCGTCGCTGCTAAGAAGCGTCCTCAAGCAGGTCATGCCGCAGGTTCCTCACAAGGAGAACGAAGGTGGGGACACTCTCTCAGGGATTGAAGGATGGACCGACTGGCAGCTCAAGAAGAAGCTCGAAACACACTTAGACAAAAAGAGGTTTGCTATCGTCTTTGTTAATGTATTACTTTCATGATCCTTTGATTATTGCTGCTGCCAATTAGTACTGTACTAAATGTCCTCCAAATAGGCGCATATTATGTCAGTTTGCTATGTATTTTTATGAGCAATTCTTGCATGAAGAATTGAATATAGGGCCTGTTTGTTTAGGCTTAGGCTTTTTGGCTTATAGCTGGGAAAAAATGTACCATGAAGTTCCAGTCTGTTGCTTGACAGCTTCGCTTTACCTTCATATTTTAATTATATTTGGACTAAAATTGATCATTTGCATGGTACGGATGCAAATTTTAATTCCATCTATCATAGTCCTAACTGATCTTTCAATTTTGATTGTTAATGTCATGTGAATCTTTGGACAAGGAGGCAAATCGATTCATATTGTGAGGTGTTGTGTGATTGATCAGATGTGCTGTGTACTAAGTTCCAATTTAGCATCTCTCTCCTATACAAAAGCAACCAATCATAATTACATTCTCAACTAATGTTAGAAATGGATATGAAGACCACCTGTGTGAATATCGTGGTTGAGCCGATGGGTTTACCATATTAAATATGAGCAGGAAAATAAGCATTTCATTAGTCCAAAGACTACAAAAAAGGTAGCTAATAGGCAGCACCCTGTTAAAACAACTTTAAATGAAGTAGATCCCTAATATTCAAAAGTGATAGGAGGGGTATTCCACTAACAAGTTAGAGTAAGAAGCAGTATTATTCATGGAATAAATCAGTAACAGTAATGTCAGTATGGTACTGATTTGATTCGTACATGTTGCTCCAACAGGTACTTTCTCTTAATAGACGATGTGTGGTCTGTATCATCATGGGATACAATTTGGGGATCTTTGCCCAAAAATAGTAATGGCAGTAGCATAGTGGTGACTACAAGGTTCAAGTCTGTAGCTGAGGCCAGCAGCCGTCAAATGGGCCATATCTACATGCTAGATCGCCTCCCAGATGACAAATCAAAAGGCTTGTTCTTTGAAAGGATTTTTGGTGGTAATGATCCATGGCCCAATGAATTCAGAGACACCAAGGACAAAATTCTGAAGAAATGCGGGGGTCTGCCTCTGGCAATAGTTGTGGTAGCAGGGCTTTTGGCGAGAGACCCGAGATCAAAGACCCATTGGACAAAAGTGCAAGATTCTTTAAGTTCAGAGTTGGAGATGAATCTCACCCCTGAAGGAGCGACACAAATACTTGACCTCTGCTACAATGATTTGCCAGCTGATCAGAAGAATTGTTTGCTTTACTTGAGCATATTTCCAAAGGGTTCGAGAATTAACAGTAAGCGCTTGGTCAGACGATGGATAGCTGAAGGTTTTATTGCTGAGAAGCATGGCAAAACTGTTGAAGAAGTTGCCGAGGACTACTTTAATGATCTCATCAGCAGGAATATTATTCGGCCAGTGGACCATAGTAGCAACGGAAAGGTGAAGAATTGTCAAGTTCATGACATGATCCTCGAATACATTGTGTCCAAGTCAAGCGCAGAGAATTTCATCACTGTAGTTGGGGGCCACTGGCTCACAGCAATGCCAAGCAACAAGGTCCGTCGGCTATCCCTACATGGCAGCGATCCAGAGCATGCAAAAAATGTGATAGAGAGCATGAACTTGTCACATGTCCGATCACTGACAGCGTTTGAGAGTTTAGACCGACTGCAATCTTTTTCATTCAAGTTTGGAATACTGCAGGTGTTGGATCTTGAAGGTTGCAAGGGCTTGACTACCAGTCATCTAGACAAAATATGCAAGATGTTTCATTTGAAGTACCTGAGCCTGCGCAAGGCACACGTCAAGAAGCTCCCATCAGAAATCGGAAAGCTCCAATATTTGGAAACATTAGATATAAGGGAGACGGATGTGCAAGAGTTGCCCGCATCTGTTGGGTCTCTCCAACAAATGGCCCATCTACTTGGTGGAAATAAATCCACACGTCTTGCCTTGAGATTCACTGAAGGGGTTGCAAAGATGATAGCCCTACAGACACTCTCAGGGATTGGGATATGCAACAGCTCAACTGCAGCCCTTGCAGACATGCACAACCTCACCAAATTGAAGAAGCTCAGCATCTACAATCTTAGAGACCTCGATAACAACAGCCAGATATATGGTGATTTACTGTCTGCCATCGAGTACCTAAGTGGTTGCTCTCTTAAGTCTCTCGCAATTGATGATGGTTTCACCGGCTTTCTTAATTCAATGGTTTCTTTATCGACTCCTCCAAAATACATCCACACACTTGAGTTGACTCATTCCTCACGGCGAGAAAAATCAAAGCCATGTACATTGAGTTGATTTGGGCGAGTTTTTTTCCTTGTTTGGCCATGTGCACCCCCATCTTAGATCTTCCAGCTTCCACGTGTGAGAGAAGGGAAAACATTGTTTTTTGGCCTTGGTTCTCTATTCCTCGATGGGTATGTATTTGTGTTCCATCCATCACATGAGTCTCTCAGCAAAGGGCATCATCAAGTAATTGTGACCAGCCAAGACTTAAGTTCACTTTGATTAGTCAAGGTAATTAATCAACTTTAATTAGTCAAGGTAATTAATCAAAGTTGAAGCCACACATCAATCTGTCACAGCTAAAAGCGATAAGGCTGGTTTTTAGTTCAGCTGCTACAGTAAAGTACTATTTGCTACAGTGTCAGGGAGAGAGAAAATTTATGTTATTTTATCTCTTGCTGTCATTTGTTTTCATTGCTGCTTTTTGTTGTGTTGGCAGGTTGAAAAATCAAGAGACTGCAGATTTGAAGAAAAAATGTTCCGCTGTGCACTGCAATCATTCACTCATCTCTGATTGTCATCAACGATCCTACAAGTGGCATCAGAGCCAGTTGCAATGGCATCAGATCGGGATCGATTTTCAGTTAAGCCACCATTTTTTGATGGATCAGATTAACTTTATTGGAAAACACGCATGGAGGTTTTCTACAAGCACAAGATAATTCTATTTGGCAAAAAGTTGAAAATTCATATATAGTGCCTCCTGTTGTTAATTTTAAAAATATCGCTGAAGTTAAAGCTAATTCTAAGACTAGAAATATTACAAGGTCTTAGTAGAAATGAGTTTGTCAGAATTGCTCATATTAAATCTGCAAATAAAATTTGGACTACTCTAGCTGATTGTCATGAAGGATCTAAATCTATTAAAGGTGTCTGTCAGAACCAATTCAGAAAGGAGTATTCTAAATTTGAGATGAAATCAGGGGAATCAATAAATGCACTCTTTGACTACTTCAATAAAATTGTTAGAGATTTGCAATATGTTCATGTCACATATTCTGATTCTGACAATACTCACTAAATTTTAAATGTTTTGGATATGTCTGTTTGGAATATGTTAGTCACTACTATCAATCATTCTGTTAATATGAAAACACTCACTTTGAATGATCTTTATTTCAAGATGAAAACACTCAAGATTGATGTTTTGGCCATGATAAATAAGACTAATTCTATAGACTTTGTGACTATCCAAGCTAACAGTTCTTCTATTATTTCTTCGTCTACATTGTGCTCTATTTCAGATGAACAATTAGAGGAAATTTCAGAAGAGTAGCTTGTGTTTCTCTTCAATAGGGTGATCAAGGCAATTAACAACATCAAATCAAGACAGAGAGGAGCTCTAATCAGATGCTATGAATGTGGTGAGCTAAACCATATTAAGATGAATTGCTCCAAATTGAGGAGCGAGGAGGTCAAAGATGACAAGGCACCAACTTGTCATTTTCAAATCAAGATTGATTCAAACAAGAAGCACAATTATCGTAGGGCAGTCAACAGGATACTTTTAGCATTTGATGAGATTATTTTGAGTGATGATGATTCTGAATGCGACGATGAGAGCAATGGTAAGAAAGCAAAGGAGGTGAACTTCATAGGGATGTGTTTTATGGCCAACAGTAAGGGTTCAACGATGATGATCTTTACAATAATCCTGATGAGGTAAAACCTACTCATACTGATTTATCTCGTGCTGTGCTTAGATTGACAGAGGATCTCAAAAAGTATAAAAATAAAATTAAAAATCATGATTTCGTATTTGAGAGCTTAAATTCTGAAATCAATAGACTTAGAGTTTCTATTCCTAATGATGAATCTTGTGAGTCTTATTAAGTTTTACATTCTGAGTTAGGAACTGCTAGAACAATTAATACATCAAACTTGGTTCAACTTAGTGATGTAATTGCTAAACTTGATGAGTTAAAATTGGCACATGACTCTTTTGATGAAAAGTTAAAACTTGCAAATAATAAATTGAAAAGCTCAAGTCTAATTCTTCTATATGTTTAGAGTCAAGTATTTCAAATGCTCAATCTAAAGTTTACTCTAAATGTGAATTGCTAGAAACTAGACTTAATTCATTTCATAAAACAATTCAACAGATGATTTATCATGAGATATCCTCTTACTCTAACTATCCTAAACTTAACACGGAAATAGAAGCATTGACTAGACAACTTAATGATTTTGCTGAAAAAGAAAGATTGTCTCAGTTTAGTGGTTCTAAGAATTTTGTGAATGAACCTGTCAAATGCACTATTTGTTCCACTTTGGCTAAAGAAAATGAGTGCCTTAAGAACACCGTAGAGAGATTCTATTTTGGAAAGAAAAATCTGAATATGACTCTAGTCAAGTAGAAAACAAGTGTGAAAAATTGTGGTTTAGGATTTAATTTTATCAAGCATACCAAGAATAATCCATCTAAGGTTGTTAAGGTCATAGAAAGTGGACTAATTAAAACAAAAAATGAGCCTCATAAAATTGTGTTTAAATCTGTTGGTTTTGTGCAAAAATCATCGAATAATGTTATAGGTGCTAGCTTATCTTCTCAAAAGAATTCTGGTAATGTGAAATTTCAATGCACCTATTGTGGAAGAAATGGACACTTGCATGAATTTTGCTTTAGGTGAGCTAAGAAAGAGAAGAAGGAAATATTGAATGCTTTAAGACAAAAACGTGTGACCTATTTTGTTCCTAGAGCAAATACGAATGCTAGGCTTTTAGAGAACTTTTATGATGGCTTTAAATATGCTTCACATGCTAGATTGGGACTTAATTCAAATAATTCACGTTCTTTTCGGTATTCTGATCACCCACGTGATTTTGGTTCTACCTTTGTTGCTCCTGTTCGTCGTGTGTCTCAGTACTGGATTTCTAGATCTTACTTCACTAACCCCAGTACTATAAGACCAATGTTTCCTATGATGTAAGAACAGCTGATAAGGATAGAGAAAATGAGCTAGATTGTGTTCTGGTCTTTTACATCATTGCTTGATTGGAACAATTGATGGTTCTTCTCTCTCTTTGATTGCCTCCAAGAGATTTCACTTTTTGAGAGACCATGTGAAAAATGTGATGTCGTCTTACACCTTATTGAGTTAGATTCTCAGGTTACTGATATTCTTTTAAAATTTCTTGATACTTCTCATTTTACTCATTTGCAAAGTGAGTTGGGTGTGTCACATCTTGTGGGATTATTCTGAGGGAGAGTTTGTTTAAAAATTTCAGGCTTTGTTTATTATACCTGTCAAATAAATCAACAAGTCCAAGTCATTGAAATTAAATGAGTTGTAGAGCTCTCTTTATCTTATTTACTTATATATTGTGTAGCTTTGATCATGACATAATTATAATTAATTTGTTATACTTAAACTAAAATATGACATGGCGGAATACGTTTTGACTAGATTGATTATAGATAGTATTGTGCAATTTTCATCAAAAAAGATCAGCTTGATTGTGAGCCTTATTTTAAATCTTGGCTATGAGACTCGCATGTTTTGTATTGCAATCTTTTTATGTTCACTCAATTTTGCATGTTATAACAAAAAAAAGATAAAGAGACAATTAAAAAGATGTATGCTTCAGGCATTCCATGGTAACAAAAAGAAAGAGCACATAAAGTGTACAAATGAAAAAAAAGTATACTTTAAGCAAGCCACCATTTAAAAGAAGTATGCTACAAGCATAACATAATGAAAAGAAGTATGCTACAAGCGTGCCACATACGTAAGAATTGAATGTGTAGCAATAGGTTGTTATATGAGACTGCTAGCTCGTTTAGATTAAAGATTTGCTTCACTTTTAGGATTTGAATTTTCGTTGTGATATCTCATTGTGCTCTCTATATTTGGTCTGGTCATTGTTGCGATGTCTGTCATTGATATAAATTGCTTAATCATATTGAAAACCTTGTTTTGACATTGCTATATAATATATGAATTTATATGATTTAGGTAGCTTTACTGAAGAGTATGGCTTGATTGTTTTATTAAATCAATGCATAATGACTTGGATAATCTACAAAACTCATTTATTTTTACTCTCTTTACTCCTTAGAATTAGTCATTCTGTGAAGTTTCTTGATGATTACATTGCCAAAGGGGGAGAAATTGGAGTTATTGGAGAAATATAAGAAATTTGCTAAAATTGTTTCTCTTGTGTTGAGGGGGAGAGATTTGAGATTTATATCTTAAAATATTTTTTCGGCTTCAGTTCTTCACTTATATCTGTTTAAAGCTAATTCCTCATGCGATTTTGAGATGTTATCAATGTATTCATCAAGGGGAAGAAAGTTAGACTATGTGGATGTTGCTTACTGTTATTTGAGGTGTGTGGCGTGTGTAGACTGATGTTGATCAAGTTGGGATGAATTTGTGCCGAAAAAATGTTATTTGGTTTTTGCATGTGCAGGTTGAGTATGGAGGCGATCATGATCGGTGACGAGGTAGACTAGGACTAGGATGAGAGATCCGAGGTTCAGACGGTCAAGGAGGTCATGAGATGGTCGAGCTCATGCTTGGGGCGCATAGAGATCAGGGATGGATGATACATGTTGGAACTACGGAAGTGCGGTCCAGAGGCTACAACACGTGGTGGATGATGAGTGGAGAAGCTACAGGAGATGCAGTTTTAGAGGCTTCGACATGTGACGAGTTACAAAAGTTGAAATTTTGGAAAACCCGTGTTAGGAAGAGTTTCGGGTCCCTTTGCTGTTGGAATTGGATTAGAACTCGTAGGCTTAGGACAAGTCCAAGTTTTGGGTCATAGACTATAAATAGACATAAGGTTAGGGGCTAACCCTGTGTCTTTTGGAGATACTAATTTCGTGCTAGGGTCTAGGGGTGTCAGGAGTACACTTTGTAGCCACCATGATTCAGAAATAAAATTTAGATTTAATTCGGAAGAAAAGGAATCTGATCACCGACGCGTTGCACTTCGCGTCATCCTCATCTCGTCGTCTTGTCTGGCGCACGTCATCCGTTCTCGTTCCAGGGAGAGCAGCACCAGTAAGGCGTCGTTTTTGTCCTCAATCCCCATCGCGCGTGAAGTCCTCGGCCCGCTCGTTCCTCACGACGAAAAAAAATCAAAGCCATGTACATTGAGTTGATTTGGACGAGTTTTTTCCTTGTCTAGCCGCATGCACCCCCATCTTAGATCTTCCAGCTTCCACGTGTGAGAGAAGGGAAAGCATTGTTTTTTGGCATCGGTTCTCTGTTGCTCGATTGGTATGTATTTGTGTTCCATCCATCACATGAGTCTCTCAGCAAAGGGCATCATCAAGTAATTGTGATCAGCCATGACTTAAGTTCACTTTGATTAGTCAAGGTAATTAATCAACTTTAATTAGTCAAGATAATTAATCAAAGTTGAAGCCACGCATCAATCTGTCACAGCTGAAAGCGTTAAGGCTGGTTTTTTTAATTCAGCTGCTACAGTAAAGTACTATTTGCTACAGTGCCAGGGAGAGAGAAAATTCATGTTACTGTATTGCTTGCCGTCTTTTTGTTTTCGTTGCTTCTTTTTGTGGTGTCGTCAAGTTGAAAAATCAGGGGACTACAGATTTGAAAAAAAAAGTTCCGCTGCACACTATAATCATTTACTCTCTTCTGATTGTCATCGACGATTCTACAAACTTAGCCTAAGGGCAGTACTTCCACTATTGATCTCACTGCTGGCTTGTATAGTTTCTGCGATGCCCATGCTTAGTGAATTGTTGAGCAGCCGAGGCATGGACGTTTTCCTCCTTGCCATTTTATCGAGCAACTCGTAGATAATTTGGCAATTAAAGCAGGAATTGAACTGCTCGGTTTGTTTTTTTTCCAAGATGCAATATCGAGTGTTCACTTCTGCGCCGATTCCGATGTGATCTTTCCTGCCAACTCACAGGATGAGAGATTACTGAATACAATATGGGGACACCGAACAAGGGGATTACCACTTAGAAGAAGTTCAGAGAGGAGAGATAATTTAGGGAACCATGTTGGCACAGCATTCAGAAAGGAATTACTAGCTAGATAATGTAGTGGGAGATATTGGCCTCTTGCAAAGTCCCATTCGAATTTGATCGACGAAATCACTCTGACAGATGACTAATGAATAATTATTTGCAACATTGGGAGATTACAAGCTTTGGTTGTTAGGCAATTTTCCAGTAAGATTATTGTTACCCCCAAGTCCATTGATTTGAGTCTTGAGTTTAAGACGTGTTGAAGATAGGTTGGCGTAACTAGGTAGGTATACACTCATTGGGAAGACAATGATTTCTTATACGAATTACTTGCCATTTACAAGCAGAGATAGTAGATGAAGATGCAGAAACAAATGACATTCTTTTTTGCAAGTGAGAAACAAAGGACGTTCTGAATCTGAACACACTTCAAGCCAGAAGCAACTAATCCAAAGTTCAATTGTACTAGTAGCTTCCAAACGTTTTGCCGGCATGGGAAGGCACTGGCTATAGAAGCTAGACTAGATGAAAGCCCATACATCCACTAGAGCCCTGTCCTACTTTCTGTGCACAAAAAAAATCACAAGGCAAAATGACAAATTAACACATGCATAGATTGTAACTTGGGTCCCAGAAGTTTGATCCTGACCTGTGAAGAATTCCTAATTGAGGTCACGCCATGCGCAAGCAAGTACTCCGCACGCGGCAGAAATCATGGTCGTCCCGGGCACCGCCATCTTCGAATTTATGCGGTTGTCAGGAGCGCAATGTGAGCACTAGAGCATGTACGATGCAGGTGTTTAGAGGAGCTTAGCAAACAAAAACTAATTTTTTTAATCACGTTGAATAGATAAGGTGTTTATTTTGTAGCATTAATATTTAAGTGGACACCCTGTGCTTATGTATATAACTATATATAATTAATAGATAATATAACATCTAAGCATCTATAAAAGAGATGTTTGTATGGAAAAAAATAACTTTTATATGGATGCTTAATGACATAGCTATATTCACTCTTTAAGCACTCATGCATAAGAATCTTACACTGTATATGCCCTTATCTGCAGCAAATTAGCACGCAGACACATCTGTTATTTAACCGTGAAGCATGATCACAACTGTCACCAAGAATCAGTTCAGGCCGTGGTTGGGTCAAAGGACCGGGCCTATTCTTTGTGGCTGTGATATGTGATTTTTGGTTAAAATTTTTAAATTTTAGCTGTTCGTGACAGAGATTACAGAGAGAAATATTCATTTGCGATTTTGTATGATACAGATATTAGACTTTTAATACATACTATAATTAATTTGTAGACCTTGTTTAAAAAAATACTTCATTTAAAGTTATGTTTCAAAAACCGGAAAGACCTGAAGTGTGGCGGAATTGCAGTGCAAATGAATTTTTTTCCCGTAACAGTTCCAATGCGATCTCCCTCCTCACCTCTTTCTGTCTCACAGGCACACATACAATTTTCAGATTTTTCCTGTATTTTTCCTTCGCCTGCGATGGATCCAAACGTCACGTCCGTGCCTCTGCTATTTCTGCATTTTCCCCACCTTCCCTCTGTTCGAAAACACGCCCTTAGCTAAGATGCGAACAAATTAGTAGTATATAGTATTGGCTATTTGGCATCTCAGCTTGTAAGGCGTGTTCTTTTTTACTGCGGTTTGTAGCTTTTAGCTGCGGCTTATGATTTTTGGGCTGTTTGTACGAGAGATTACAGAGTAACAGAAACTCACGTGCAGTTTTTGCCGATATAAATGAAGCCAGTAAAGTATGTACTACAATTAATTAGTAGGCTTTATCTTAAAAAAATTATCTATTTAAAGGTTAGTTACCATAAAAAAAGTCAAAAAATAATTTTTAAAAGCTAAAAAGAATAGTACCGTAGAAACGAGGACCCAGACTTCAGCACCAGTACAAAGTGGAATCAAATTTCGAGTGCTCGATTGGTGCACGGTTGCAGTGTGTACAGCAAAACGGGATTTCGTTGGGTGAATCGAGAGGAACGTGCCTCGACGAAGCAGGTTGCGAGGGCGCGGCGACTGACGCCTGACCGAGGCCGCGGCGGGCGAAGAGGGGTGCAGTGCAGGCCTGCGGGGTGCCGTGCAGGCTGCCGCCGGCGAGGAGGCCGGTGGAGACCGCCGCGACGGCTTCCTGCGTGCGCGGCCGAGAGGCTTGTTTCGGGCCAGAAATCACTCCCCAAGCTCCGCCCACGAGGTTGTCCGGCGAACTGGGCCGGGCCAAATCAAGCTCGGTTATCGTATTTGATAAACGTCATGGCAACAGGCCAGAGCACGTGGTTCCTCCGCGCGTCAACCGCCGGCAGCAGCGGCAGCTTCCCCTCGCCGTCAAGCTTGCAGCGGCAGAAGGCTGAGAACTAGAGCAGCACCCTGGCCCTGCCGCGCACCCCGAGGTCCGTCTTTCCGGCGTGCTCCGAGTAGAGCGCCACCAGCGCCGCGAAGCACACCTACATGAAGCTGCAGGCCATCGAAGCCGCGCCTGAGCGTCGGCGTCGGCGTCGGCGCGCCCCTCGCGTCGCGCTCGGCTTTACTTTGCACTCCTTATTGGGGTTAGGCTAGGCCGTACATATGGGCCGAGTAGGCCCTGTGGCGTGGAGAGTTGGAGGTCACCAAGAACTTTGAAGCAGGGGAACACAAGTCCTGGTTCCGTGCATTCTTGGGTTCTCAGCCATCCAACAGAAAAGATCCTACGGCTGTGATGATCTAAAGTATAACTGACTAAAATTACACTGTAGCTGATAGTGACTTATTTGATGCAACTAAATTTAAAAAATTTAAAATACGAAAAATAGATTATCCTATCACGGATAATGAAAACAAATACAAAAAAAGAATCAGCAAAAAAACTAAAAAACAAAATTTATAAATAGTAAAAAATAAACTAGAAGCTAGAAACTTACCGAAATGAGCAAGGCCTAACACCAACATCTCGTCCGTATACATCACCAACGCAAAGAGGGTAGTGCCGCACGAGAAAGGGTATAAAGGTCGTTTCGTGTAGACTAACTCTAAGAGGTAACTTGCATACTAGTTTTTGTTTGGGCTTTGGCTGAGTGCTTATGCTGAACGATAAGACCATGCCTCTTTTTTCTAGGAGCTATCAATCTGTCATGCATGTGTTATCTATGAGCTTGATCAAAATCATTATCTACTTGCTTATGAATTACTTACAAATGCAATACATTGGACAGGCATGTGTTTTTCTTTCGATAAGTGTTGAGGCACTTTTGTCTAATGAAACCTAGTATTTTCAGTTAAGCCGTAAAGTGGCAAAGCTGCCCTAATGAAAGATGGTTTTGTGTGATTAAGATTATTGTTTCAGTTCAAAATTATGGTGTTGGTTAACAAACTATATGCTGATCTATTTGATTAAAGAAATTTAGTTCAAAAATGCAGTCCAAAATTCAGTGGCGTAGCCAGGATTTGTAGCTATAGTGGTCCATTATCTAAAATTTATTTAACCGCTATAAATTTAACATGTCGGTACACAAGTATATGAATTACGAAATGCAATTAAGGAAAAAGGACATACGAACTTCATAAAATAGACGAATATAGCTTTCTTAACATAGAATTGAAATATTACATACCCATAGTAGTTGAAGAACAGTACGTCACTACTTCTTCTTGTCAGGATATAAAGAGAACATCACATTAATTTTATATTAGAACATTAAATACATTCTATATTTATGGACAAAGCTATTTAAAAAATACATTTTATAAAGGAGTAGATCAGAAGAGTTTGCTTGCATGGGTAACTTCCTGAAAGCCGCATTTGGAGCAAACGCAAGCTAAGACAACAAATACCTACCTCGGCAAATTTACGAGACCGTTTACACCGACTTCTGTTCACAGAAGAAAGAAGGTAATATAAATATTTAACTTTCTAAAATAATTTCTCTATTTCTCTCATCCTGAAAATAAGTTATGGGACACAGACATATCACTACCTCACTCTTCTCGCTCTTGTCTCACACACGCATCTCATTTTTATTTTCCCCACCACTCGTATCCTCCCACTAAAAGCTTTTTTTTTAATCATTACTATTTATTTTAGCTAAAAACCATCAACTGTCGTTCAATATGAACATGCCAAGCTAGTCATCGATTTTATTGTACATCTAGATGCCAAGCTAGCCAACGATTTTACTGTACATCTAGATTCCCAAGTTGCGTGTCATTAGCTTGACACATATAGAGCAAATTAAATGATTTAGCGGGAGGTAAAATGTAGCTGTGATTCAACAAGTTTTTGCATTATGATCAAATACATGAAGGCCTCATTATCCGAGCGCAGGGTGGTCTGCGGCCCACAGGGACCACCCTGTAGCTCCGCCAGTGCCAAAATTGGTCTCCTTGCATCTATGTTTTGTTTGGTTCTATAATCCAAATTGGTTTTGTATGCATATGAATATAGTACTGTTGACTTGTCGGACAATTTGGGTTATTAGGCTTGGCCCAAATAAAATTCTCTAGAAAAATCCAATTAATCCTAAAGGCTCACTTATACATGGTAGAAGGTGGAAATTTTAGTCCCATATTACTACTCTAGGTAGATGGACACCCATTTACCTCTAATATGGGGATGATCATTGGCGCACATTTAAGTGGGTTTTGCGCTATTTGAGAGGTACAATGAGTTATGGAATTCATTGTACTAAATATCCTGATGTACTTGAAGGATTTAGTGATTCCAATTAGAATGCTGACGTGAATGAGATTAAGGCTACGAGTGGATACATATTCACTTTAGGTGGTGTTGCGGTTTCATGGGGTCTTTTTTGCTATGTTGAAAAAGACAAATTATGCTGAGAAGGCAAATTATGTTGGAAAGGAAATCCAAAATAAAAAGAGAAAAAAAATACAAAGCTACTATTCACTAAAATTTATCTTTTTTGCTTCTCAATACGTAGATTGAATTTAAATTTAAAATTTTGTGCCAAGATATATTATATTGTACCCTATCCATCGAAATTGTTTTGAATTTTTTTCATGACAAATTGGACGGTTTTCGCTAGCACGAAATACCGTGGGAGCACTGGAAATGTTCTCATGGATCATGGATGGCGTTTGATTTCCATCTTGTACTGTGAGGACCAGACGCCTATATATATATACAAGTAAGGTGGGTGGAGCGATGACAAGGCACATGCAACGTGCATTCCGTAGGAAACACAACACTGATAAAGTGTTCTATTTGTGATTCCATCAGCAGCAGTGGAGCTTGATTCTCGAGTATAACTACTATATCTTGCCTAAAAATAAGTATGCTAATTGCTTGTATGTATCTTGCCTTAAAAAAGAATGTTAATTGTTGTTAACGTTAGTACCAAATTTGTTTTGCTGCGTTGATGATGGGCATGGCGAGCTGATTTTTGTGGGAGCGCCGTTTTGCGAGTGAGGAAAAAGTTGCCTAAGCTGCCCGTGAATTCCTCTCACAAGTTCTTGTTATTTTGGTTTGATGTCGTCAGTTCATTTCACAGTTGAGGGAAAAACCTACTACATCAAAAATCGGCTGCTTTCTTTTCAGCTACGCTTATGGCTGTGATGAATAGCTTTCAGTTCTAATGCGAGCAGTTATACAAATAAACTGAATACTAATAAGCCAATAATCCACTTTAAAAAGATTATCCTGGTGAGCCGCTTTAAAAAAACGACGAAAAAATCGATCCATTTATTTATTTAAAAAAGCCATAAACTATAAACCGAAAAGAACGAGACCATCATCAGGACAGAAAAACTAACTGTTTATTTGTTTGAAGAAAACTATAAGCCATATGCCAAAAAGAATAAGGCCATCATCCGGATAGGAAAACTATTGCGCGGCAACATGCAGAATTTGGCAGTCTTCGTATGAATACAATGGAGAAACGATGAAACGACAGAATTTGACAGATAATGCCTATAACTTGCACCCACCACAAGAGGCAATTCCCTCAAGTGACTGGCACCTATCCTAAGTGTGTACAATTGGCATAGTCCAATCCACGGCTCAGTCAGGCCAAACTCGCTATGAACACACTCATCTTACGCATCATATGTACATCACCCGAAAACCGAAGGTCCAGTGGGAGGAGCAGTCGGCAAATTAACCTACAGGTAAGTCCATGTGGCGTTCATTCTGCTTGAAAGTGCTATAAGCAGTATCCAGTAGGCTGAATTCCCGCTCCAAAACCCACGAAGATTCATTTGAGTTGGTGGTGCTGATCGTGTACTCACGGAAGTATCCATCGTGAGTTACGACATAAACTACAGTCCTGCAGAATTTTACAAGGGTAGTTGTAAAAACGATGTAACTATTTTTTGGAGCTTTTCAACTCAGAACCAACTGTGGTTCAAAGTCTGGACAGCTACCAGCTATATGCAGCATATGTGAAAGAATGCGTGGCACGCATGGGTATTTGCATTTCTTACCTCAAAGCAGGAAGTACGGAAGAATTTTGGGAATTTTCGACGCTATATACTGCTAAACAGCTGCAATTTCTAAAGGATTAGATTAGCAACTACAATAAGAGCACAACGAGTGGGAAGAAGCAGAAGAAGATATTGCCTGCACCTCTTGATTACAGTGGGGACAACATTGTGAATAACGTGATGATTAGATGGATCCAAAGCATCAGTTATTTTTCCTGGGATTATTGAACCGAGCAATGTATTCATTTGGTTCCTGAAAAGTGGAGTACATCAAACCATGTCCATAGAAATGATTCACACATTATCAATAGCTGAGCAGGAAATGTAACCTTCCGTTTCTAGGATCATCCAGGAAAAACATGTGCAAAGAGCCTGATGAACTTGTGGCAACAAGAACATCAGGAAGATCAATACATGGCCCAAATGAGAGTGAATAGATCGTTGATGGATATGTTCCCCGCCGAAAAGTATGTGACTGTTGAAGTGTGAACGTAAAAAGAGATTAAGAGCCCATTGTCTAATTGGTTGCAAAGGAGAAAAGAAAATAATTAATGTTCACCTTTGTTGCTTGTTCCACGAGATGTACTCTAATAATAGTACCCTTTTCAGAAGCCGTTGCCAGGTACACGCCATTGGAAGAAAATGACATTGCAGCTAATGGAGACTGATGAGCATCTATCTGTTGGTTAATTACACAAAAAAAAACAGTGAAAAAACAGAACAGAAAGAAAAAGAAGACGCAGTTAACTTCAGATTGCTAGGGTCCTCTTTGGAGAACTTGGATGTGAACTTATAATTAGGATAATCTCAACCCTCCTAAGATATATAAAAGAATCTTAGGGTCCATTCATATTAACTTTTGGCTTTGGATTTTAGTTATGGCTTATAAATAGTAACAGCTTGTAGAAAAATTGTAAAGAGGGACACTCATTTGCGATTTTAGTCGATATAAACGAAATCACTATAGTGTGTATGACAATCGACTGATAGACCCCACTTTGAAAAGACATTCCGTTTGAAACCTAGGTGCTATAAAAAAAGCAGCTTTTAAAAGTCAATACAAACAGGGCCTTAGTTGCCCCATTTTGTACTGAGAAACTCAAGCTGCCATCTACTGGCTTTTGGTCTATGTGGCTTATGGCAGAAGTTTAAGCCTCCAAAGTTAACTGAGAAGTGTAGGAAAATAGATCATGTCTTGAGTGTTATTCATATTATGGTACAAATGTCAGAAAAAAATAGTTCAAAAAGAAGGTTTTTGCCCCTTTACTGGGCATATCAAATATGTTACATGCCACCACCGTTGCATAACCATTGCCTTTTCTTCTATGATTTGAAAAGGCAGTAAGGGATCCTACATAGTCAATGAACTGCAATAGGCTTTTACAGTGATACATGCCAACAAAAGATCCAGGACCTGGCATACAGTAAATCCGTAAATGTAATGATGTCTACTCTGGTGCGTGAGAAAAATCACAACACAAAGGGATCTAAACCTACTGGAGCCAATACAAGTATGACAAGGAAACAACAAATTTAAATTTAAATTACCTGACATACTAATTCAGGTTCAGATGCTTTATACACTAAAGTGGATCCTTTGGATGTACTTGCTGGGATAGCCAAATAACACCCTTCTGAATTAGGAGCAAATGCACAGAGACCTGATATTTAAATGTTAACGGTATTAGTAGCAAATATGGCAAGCAAAAACATCTCAAGAATGCTTAATGGATTTTCCCCCCAGCTTCTCCAACGTGGTTGTCAGGACTCAGTAATATTTGTATGAGTTACAATTTAAAATATGTGGTAAAAGAACACTAGTAGTATGCTTACCTTTTGTATTGGGCACTGTTTCGATTTCTTCCAAGATAGTAGTGCTGTTTAGATCGTAAATAAAAGTCTTGTCCTGCAATACAACAACAAGCCTGCACATAATGTGACAACTATTTTATGAAAAACACTGAGCATAAAAGTATGCACAAGATCCCTTGTCCAGAACATGATTGGCACATATCAATTAACCCCACAAAAAATTTTATGTTATCACAGAAACTAATATATAGAAGGAAGCATCTAATTTAGTGCCGTGATCTCCGAGGGCATTGTTAATTAGAATGAACCAGCACGAGTGCACTTCTCAGGTCACAACATGAAAAAAAGTATAAACGACATGGTCATCACAAGAGTACTACAATCTTGGATGTGCTCAATCAAACTAGAGGTAAAAATACTGAGTATCAGGTCATGGAACCACTACTAGAGGTAAAAATACTGAGTAACAGGTCATGGAACCACTAGTGCACATAACTAGTGCCTATGTAATGCAGTATCTTTTAGACAGGAAAAATTGGCGGCGTACCTCCTTCTACTTAATCGGACAGCCAAAATTGAAGTCTTAAAGTTCAGATCTTTCTTTGTGGCACCTGTTTTGGTATTGAACAGGCGAAGGCGGCGAGGAGACAATTCTGGCTAAAGAAAAGGAAATTTGAACTGACAGTTAACCGGCAAATTCAACCATGTTAAATTCAACAAATCAACCACACAACAGGAACAAATCAAACCAAAAAAAAAGGGAAAATGCCTGAGGTACCTGTTCACCGGTTCCAACTACAGCAATAAGGCTTGTGCCAAAATACATTTCGACAATGTTTAATCCTCCAAGATCTGCAAATTCAGCAGAGGTGCATAACACCTTAGCTTAACTATCTCCACAGTACAATGACCAGCTAATGTGCTCACAGAAAGAGATTACAGTGTTATTTGGTTCTAGCCTATATCAATACACAATGATTATAACCTGGCTGCCTCATGTAGGTAGCATAAAGTAACCTTATTCAGCTTAACAGGAGTTTGCCGTTCTTACATTCTACGAGCAATATGTAGTGTATTCTACTCTGCCCTAACACGTTGTGCCAAAATTACTTGTTCTACCATTGGATATTTGCACTAAACAAAGAAAAGCGCTAAGAAAAGTGGGGAGGGGGAAAGAAAAGAAGAGTCTTTTGAAGAAAGTCTTACTGTTCTCGTAGCAGAGCCTCCCCGTCCGGGCATCGAAAATCTTGAATCCCTTCTTCGTCCCGACAGAAAACATGCTGAAATCACCCGACACCCAGAGTTAGAGATCTCGCTCGCCGAATCCGAAAAAAAAAGCTCCCAAAATAACGACACCCGTCCCATAATCGATCATGAAAGCCGCTGCTTCCCTCTCGTACCTGTTGTCCTGATTGAACGAGGCGCAGAGAATCTGGGACGGGGACGAGCTGCTCTCCATCGCCAACGATCGGAAGACAGCGGTGGGCGGCGGCGGCGGGCGGCACGGCGACGACGACGCTGGAGTTAGGTTGGGCGGGGCTTACGGCGGCGGGCGGGGAGTGGACTCGGCGAGGCGCCACCGGCCGCGGGAGGTGGCGGGGTCCGCGCGGTGGGCGGCGCCGGCGGAGGTGGGCGGGCGCGGGCAGGCGGTGGAGGGGGAGCGCGGTCGCGCAGTCCTTTTTTTAATGGGAAATTTGATTCATCCTTCTCTTTAACTTGCTCTTAGGAGTGACTCACCTGCCATCTACCAGGATTTGGCCCTACAGGCCATCTAAAATTTCCAAATCTCCCGATCCAATAGTCATCGGCTCCTTCGGTTTGTAGTTTAACTCCTCTCAAACAAATAAACAAAGCTATTTTCCTATCATTATTTTTGTTTTGGAGTGATTTATTAGAATAATATTTTTAAAATAGCTCATGATATTCGGTTTGTTCATCGTTACAGAGTAAAATATTATAAGCTACAGAAAAAAAACCTATCCAATTTCACCTATAAAACATAGTTATAAACCACCACTAAAAAGAATCCATCCGATTCTCTCCCCTGACCGTTTCCATCTACAAAGAGACAGGCAATAAGGCACGCGGCAAGTTCCTGTACAGACGCAGAGAAGGGATTCCGATTACTGCAACAGGCTGAGTATATTATGTTCTGTGTACTTATCGACTATGTTCCGGCGGTTTCACTAAATTTTCAACAGCCAGAGCTACAACGTCTGAGCCTGATTTAGCAACTCATCGTAATCTCCCGGTTGTGCAATCATACCATGTCTCATGGCCTGCGTATTTCCACACGGCAAAAAGTATCTAATGAAAGATTAAGTCAAGTACACAGCAGACAAGTTCGAGCATTACGCATAAAAAATGACACGGAACTAAATAAGAATAGGTACCGAAGCCGGCTGCAGCGGTGACTGCTACTGTAGCCAGGGAGGGAGGGCTGCTGGCCTCTCGTGGTTGAATAAATTTATATTATAATTCTTTATATTTTTTATTATCATTAGTACTATTTAATATTTCTCATTAAATATAATTATATTATATAGATTGTTTGACCACCCTTATTTCTAAGGCTGTGATCGTTTTGGTTTCAGTTTTTAGCTTCCGGCTTATTTTCACTATTCATAAATTTTATATTTTCTGAACTTTTGGCTTTTGTTGAGCTTTTTTGCCGGTTCTTTTTTTCCCGTATTTGTTTGTATTATATGTAATGGGCTAACATATTTTTTTATATTTTTTTAATTTTTTTAAATTTAATTATGCTAAATAAACCTCTGTCAGCTACAGTATTTTTTCAGCCAGTTACAGTGCTTTTCAGCCATAAGTCACCAAAAAAACCCAAATGATCACCACCTAAATCATGGTTTCGCTCCTGACTGTAGCGCCACCTAAGAAGCTACTAGTACAGGCCGTCACTAGCGAGAAATTTTATTGTGTAATGTTTGCATACTTGTATACTGTAGCATAAAGTTTTGAGAGATTTCGATGTGTTTTGCCGTGATCTACAGCATTCAATAGTGTTTGCTACAGTATTTTATGCCACGTGTCAGTATCTAATTGGTTTGTTACACAAACCAAAATATACAACCGTTACACAAAGAAAAATTTTGGGAGTGTATAGGTATCATCCGGATGTTTTCTTCTTAATTATTATCCAAATTTATGACCTTTGGATTAGAGATCAAGGAGCCCTTATTTTTAAATGGGGGAGATTTTTTTCGGGGGGGGAGAATTCATAAACATTGGATCTCTAATCCAATGGTTTTAAATCCAGATAATAATTAGAAAGAAAATATCTAAATAACATTTAACAAACCCAAAATTTTCGTCGCTGGCGGGAGCTGCCGGGCCAAGGCGCTGACTTTGCCTGCCACTCACGATGCACCTTGTTGACCACCTCACCGCAGGATAGGAACAGACAGGGAAGTGGACGACGAGAGGGTGCAGCGATATTTTTACATCCAAGGGGTACCCCCATTTTCCATTGATAATGGAAAAAAAAGAGGGTGCATAAATTTGGGGTACATTTGGGGCTTGGGGTCAGTCCAGGCCAGGGTACTTTCATCATCTCAGGTTGGGAAATAGAAAAAAGTTGAAAAATAAAAAGGAAATTATGAAAGTGACAAATAGACAATGATCTCAACTATAGAATGACAGATCCTCAATAAAATTGGGAGGGATGGCAAATCTTAGAGAGCCAACTAAGAGAAGAGCAAATACTCAATTTTCCATTTTTTTCTAATTCAGTGTATATCTTCTTATATTCTGTCTTATAGTCACTTGACGATCTTGCATTGTAGGGGATGGAAAGTGTGTCGAATTAGAAGCATCTTTTAAGAGTGAAACGAATTGTAAGTCGAATCCAAGTAGTAATATATGTTTTGTATCGGAGAGAGAAACAAAATAAAATCCTAATGTTTATTCTTGCTGCTGGAGATCTCTACAGATTCGTATTTGTACCATGCTACAGAGTGCAAAGAACAGCTTCAATTACACAACGTTTTGCTCCCATCAACCGAAATTGGTTCCCAGAATTAGATTCAAATTCATATTTTAGTAGAATTTTATTTTGCTTCAGGCCCATTCCAGTTCAAATTTTTACGGTTTGAGTGTCCCGTGGAATTAGAAGGTTTTTCTTCGAATCAACATCAAACTTCAGAAGAGCTCTCACGATCTTGCAACCCCAAATTGTCGAGCTCGCCCAATCCAGCAATGGCAGGCGTCCCGCCGCCGCCGAGGCCGGGCAACAGCACCGCGTCGCTGCACCATTGCTGCCACCGGTGCTGCACTACTGATGCCACTAGTCGCCGACGCCATCGACGAGGCCAAACTAGCACCAACAGTTGTGACACCTGCCGTCGACGAGACCGGCGTCGCATTTGCCGTCCGGTGCTGATGAACTAAGCGAGCTGTACAGACTAGATCGATTTAACTTCCCCGTGAACAAACTAATACGCCAAATCCCAAATGGCTCCATCTCTGAGGAGAAGGAACAGATTGAAGCACAATTTGGATGGATCGCCAACGGGCGGCGATGCAGTAGCAGCAGAAGTTGGCTTTCATGGCAGAGGAGGTCGGCGTTCGCGTCGACGCCGACTACCACCAAACAGGGACCCCCCACGCAGGACAATCGCGCCAAATTTGTTGGTGGGCGTCGTGGTCTCTGTCTTCCTCGTCGCCACCAAGGAAGAAGGAGAGGGAAGAGGAGGTGGCTGGCTGGAGGCCATAGCCGAGAGCGGCCATGGAAGGAGGCCAGCGGCGACGAATCGTTGGAGGCAGAGGCGGAGCCAGGAATTGGATATGAAGGGCAATATAGGCAACAAGTAGAGTAGAACCAATGAACCATGCCGGATTTACCAATCCAATAGTCACATATCAGAGTAATATGTTTCGCAAATTACAATGTAAAGAAAATTACATCTCTATTAACTTAAACTTAGCTCTACGACTACCAGCAAGATCATAGGCCTTAATAATATCATCCAGTGGCGGATCTACAGGGTATACCGGGTGGGCCCCGGCATACCCTGTGGCGGTGGGACCCAGTCGAAGTATACTGTGGCGTCGCTCGATCAGTCATCCGATTCCTCAGCAGACGGCTCCAATTCCTCAGCGAGACGTACACGGTTCCAATTCCTTAGCGGCTCAGCGAGACGGACTGCCGTCGCATGCGTGACGCGCTCGCCTTCTCCTCGCGACCTCGCCTGCCGCCGCACGCGTGACGCGCTCGCCTTCTCCTCGCCTGCCGCGCGCGTGACGCGCCGCTCCGCTCGATCCTCAGGCCTCAGCGTTCCAGTCGTCGTTCGCTCGTTCCGTCGTTCGACGCCGCCGCCGCATGAGAGATTCATCACTCGTCAAGGCGTCAAGCGAACTGGCGAAATCAATCAGGACATCAGGTAAATCATGAATCCCAAGAGATACATTACACGCATGCATGCAACAAATACCAAGAGAGAGATCCATATTCCATACATGCATGATGCATAAACGTGGCCAAAGAGAGAGAAAGTCTGAAAGGAGATGATGTGATTACGTGAAGCTTTGCAGGAAAAGGTCCATACGCATGCATGCAACAAATGCCCACGGCCTACATGCTGTCTATGTTGACAGAGATTACCAGCACAAGGCCTTCTTTCCTGCGGCCATGTAATTAGTTAGATCATTAACTTGGTCATTTGCTTAGGAGTTTATGAGTCTGAGACAAACTTGTTTAATTAAGTCTGAACTGCTAGACATAAGCTAGATGAATACGTTCCAGTCATTTTTTTTGTTCTAGATAAAACCATAAGAACATAGTAACAGATCTTGAAGATCTTGCATAGTTGCATTACTTCTATAACACAAACATGAAACATATGGCCAGGAAAAGTTCTGGCATTCAAATTTCAAAATGATATATAATATTCTTTATCCTCTTGTAGGGCCGGAGCAATTGTTTTTTTTTTTTTGGAATTGTTCATTTATGAAAAGAAGCGGAGACATTGCATCTCTTTTTCAGAAACATGCAGCCAAGAAGGCGGCGGCTGCTACTTCAAATCCTGCCCCATCTTCGGTTGAAACTGTGGCGGAAAAACAAACTCAAGAGCAAGAGAGAGTAATTGATAACATTGTGAATCCTATGCCCCCGCCACCGCTGCCGCCGGTTTATGACATCAATCGCCTTCCGCATGATCCAGGTGATAGATAGCCCATTGAAAATTATTCTGTTAATGATCAAGATGCAATTCGAAGAGCATATATTATTAAAGTATTGTAAGTCTTGTAAGTCTTTTACTCTCTTTTATGCCTATATTTTGAACTATCAGTATGACATTTGAACTATTCATATTTGTAATTTGTGGATGTTTTCAACTTAATCTTCAAATTTAAGACTTATCGTGTTATTTAGTGCATATATGCCGAATTACGTTGCAAATTTTACAACTGTTACCGAATTACCAAATGGTTTTACCGAATTGTATATGAAAATTTTTGGACGGCATACCCTTAGATAAAATGCTGGATCCGCCACTGATATCATCATTACTAATCTTTGCGGCCAATTCCTTTCCAATATAAATTACCAAACAATTTCGTAGAAATCCATCTCCCATTGTACTTCGAAGTCGCGTCTTCGCAAGTTTCATAGCTAAAAAATATCTCTCGGTGGTTACAGTTGAAATCGGAAGAGTTAAGACTAATCTTAACAACCTGTCCACCATAGGACAAGATGAATCTTTACCAGTCTTAACTAATCCACTTGTTAGATCAGCAAATGATGGTAATACATCTACAACCTGGCTATTTTAAAAGAGTGTTCATATAAGGCTGTAGATGCAGTAGCCTCAATAAGTTTAAAACCCCCTGTTGGAGTTTCAGATTGTTGTTAAACCTGTCGTCTTTTCTATGTTACTTTTCATTATCATTTTGAACTTGTTTCCTGTTTTGCTATGGTGATTCGTTCTAGTGTACTTTGGAAGACATCTCATGGATGAAAACCCTTAATAGTGGCCACCGCTAGTCTATTGAAGCTAGTTCTATAGTTACTGTTGCTTAAATTGCTCTTTTCGATGCTGTTACTTGCCCCAGAGGATAATGAATTATGTGATCTGTCGGAGAGAATATAAATTTTCTTCTCGTTTTTGGAGATTTTACTGAACTTTAGTTAAACAATTTACCTCTATTTTGTACATATGACAGTTTGGTTGGGGGGTGCCCAGCCCCCCCCCCCCCCCCCCCCCCTCCTCTCCGCCACTAGCTGGAGGGGCTGCGGATGGCAGAGTCGGCGTGAGATTGACACGTACGAGATAGGGTTTGCTTCCAGTTGCTTCCTTCCATCTGGCATCTGGAATTGGCTCAGTATCATATTACAATTCTACGTGGCAGCCAAACAACCTTATTATTGCCAAACAACTTTATTGTTTGAATTAAATTCTAATTTTATGCTTCCATGGCTAATACTCCCTTTAGCCACAAAAGGTGACATTTTGGACATCAACATGGTCTTCCAAATGTAACTTTAACCACTAAATGTCCCCATGTTGATAGGTCGAGATTTTTAATATAATTAGAAAAGAGGATAAAGAGTAATGTTTTGGACATAGATATGGTCTTCTAAACACAATTTTGACCACTAAATGCCCCATATTGATAGGTGGGGATTTTTATTATAATTAGAAGAGAGGATGAAAGAAAAGAAACAAGCCTGGGGTTGTGGTAGATGGAGCTTCATATTTAATGCCATTATCTAGAATGTAGAAGCTAAGGAGTTAGAAATGGCTAGCAGATCATATACTTGGTCTAATGAAGTAATGGTCAAGAGAATGCTCTGAATGAAAAATTGGACAGGGTGTTAGTGAGCTCTGAATAGGAGGGGAAAAAATCCTCTTTTAACTGTGAGGGCTCTTGAGAGAGCAATTTCAGACCATACTCCCCTGTTGGTTGATATAGGGGAGGGGTGTATTAGGAATGCTCCCTTCAAAATTGACTTGTGCTGGTTCTTGAGGAGGAGTTAAGGGATATTGTTACTACCATGTGGAATCTACCTAATGTAACAGCTAGTAATCTAGATGACTGGCAGGGTAAGATGTCTACTTTAAAAAGGAAATTGAAGGGTTGGAATATAAACATTGAAAGTAAATACAAAAAAGAGAAGAAAGAGATTCTGGAAAAAAGAGATGTTAGACTTGAGACGTGAAGTGTATGGCATGGATGTTGAGGCTAGAATGCGCAGACTAACAATGGAACACAAACTACATAAGATTATGCAGGAAGATGAAGTTAAACCGCAGACTAACAATGGAACACAAACTACATAAGATTATGCAGGAAGATGAAGTTAAATGGTTACAGTCCAAAGAGAAGGAACTGTTGGAATGGGATAGTAATACTGCTTATTTCACGGCAAAAGCAGTGTGGGAGAAGGAGAAGGAATAAGATTTTCTACTTATATAAAGATGGGAGCTTAATAGGAGAGAAGAATCTCATGAACCATGTAACAGTATTTTATAAAGGCTTGTTTGAACCCTCTGATAGGAATAACATTAGATTTGTATTACCTATTCAGAAGACTCTTCGAGGATGATCTAAGGTGGATCTGTCCACCTCCTTAGCGGATCTGGCCAGGAACGACATGGCAGTGTGAAGTCCGGCGGCCAGAGGTGGCTGGATCTGAGGCGGGGAAAGCCAGAGGCGACCGGATCTGGCCAGATCCAGCCTTGGCAAGGGCCTCCATCACCTTCGCCTTC
The DNA here is from genome assembly GCA_017311315.1 of Dendrocalamus latiflorus. Classification (NCBI taxonomy): domain Eukaryota; kingdom Viridiplantae; phylum Streptophyta; class Magnoliopsida; order Poales; family Poaceae; genus Dendrocalamus; species Dendrocalamus latiflorus. The sequence continues at coordinate 27,980,104 of CM029642.1, forward strand.
TTCGTCGCACACGGGCGGCTACGACGTAGAGGCGTCGGCCCAGGTTGGGCGGAGACGGCTGGATCTGAGGCGGGGAGAGCTGGAGGTGGCTTTCTCCGGGCCGGATCTGGGCTTAGAGGGCCTCCATCACCTTCAGCCACGGCGTAGAGGCGCCGGCCCGGGTGGGAGCAGCTGCCAGAGTTGGATGCAGGCGTCGGCGCGAGCGAGCACGACGGTAGTGTAAGATCGAGGAGACCAACTAGAAGGGGGTAAATAATCATTTTCTAAAAATTCTTTGCTTAATTCTATTTAAGCTATTCGGTTAAATTCAAGAATATAATGCAAAAACTTAAACCAATTTGATTTAGCACAAATAAAACCTAAATCAACTAGGTTCACCTAAAAGCACCAACACCCTAAGTATTTGTCAAGATTTGCAATTCTAACAAGACAAGCAATCAATTTAATTCTATGAATGTAAATTATTTGAATGTAAATTAAGCACAAGAAAACAAACAACAATTGATATGGTTATTTTTTTTTACCGTGGTGTTCAGAGACTTGCTGGTCTCTCCTAGTCCATATTGAAGTAAACCCAAATAAATTGGACCGGCTCCATAAATTAAGTCAAGCACCTCAATCCACTAAGATTGTTCTTCTTACACTCCGGAGATAGCGAGCACCGCACCACTCACAATTTGTCGAGTCTTCTCATAATCTTCTTTAAGAAGTTCACTACGCACGATGCCTCCAACGCCGTCTAGGAGTCAATAAACTTCAAGAGTAACAAGTCAAGCTCCTTGCTTGGCTTGACTCTCACCACGTGCAATAAATGCACAAACTTAAGTAGATACACAATCCACCTCCAGATGCAACACATACAATCTAGAGCTTTTCTCCTTGCTCACAAGATGCAACACATGCACAATTGAGAGGAGAACCTCACACTAGCTCAAAGGAATAAAATAGAGTCCAGCCACTACATCTTCAACCGGCCACAAGTGGGTATTTATACCCCACACAAGAAAAATAGCCGTTGGAGCCAAATATCTGAAACATCAGGGAAATCGAAAGTAATGTAGGCAAAACGCTGGTACTTCCGCTCCCCTCGTATCGGTCAGAAAAACGAGCTGTTACAGACAAAATCGGAAGTTCTGTCGTATACAGCAAAATCTGTTAGTATATGCCGAGAATCACGTGGTGGCCATGGTTATGCTGCTGTAAATCGTTTTGGTGTTCTGCGCAATGACCATGGTATATTTCAAACATTTGAAGGAGACATTACAGTTCTACAGCAGGTAACCAATCAGCATCCTTTACAAAGTCCAATGGTGGTGACTTGTATCTCAGACTGACATATGTAGTACTTGACGGGCAGGTTTTCTGATAGTTGAAGGAGTAATATATCTTAAGAACGCATACATAGTTATATTTTTATGGGTTAAAGGGAAGTTTAGATGTCACTAAAGATTGCTACGAAGTTACTTATCCTTTAATTAATGTGCGCCTTATCATGCTATTGTAGGTTGCTGGAGATCTCCTGAAGCAATAGCAGGAAAAAATTTAAGGGAGGGACACACTGTCACCTGGAACTACTTGAGAGACTCCATGAGTACCTACTTGTCCCAGCCAAACCCTGTCACTGCTAGATGGGAAGGGGAAGATCATCTACAGGATCCTAACTTCCAGCTGGATGCATTCAGAATGAGTCATATGCTCGTAATAATCTCAGTACGATTGGATAAAATTCCTGTACTGATTGGATAAACTTTCTTCTCGGTTCGCAGTACCGAATATCCCGATTACTGCATAGTGTTGTTGCTCAACTCCAGAAGCATAGCAAGACGCCTGGAGGTTTTTGTGCTTGGAATAGATGTTTAAACCACCTGCTCACACTTGCAGAGTCACACATTGAGTCCGTCATCCTTGCAAGGTTTATAGAAGCAGTGAAAAGGTATATCCTTCTACTGCATGTGTGTTTCTACGTGTCCTCAGTTACACTGTTGTTACCATCATTACTGACTGGTAGCTTGATACTTTAAAAGTTAGCTTTTTTGTTAAATTAGTTCTTCGTACGATTTAGTTTCTATGTTAAATTAGTTCTTCGTACGATTTTTTTGGTTGATTTAATCAACTGCAAGGCATTTTTCCAACCAACCTACTCCCCAGAAAGGTGCATCGACAACGCTATCGGTGCTGCAGCACTGAAAAATCCTCCTGTTGCCCTGATTGCATTTTTCCACCCAGCTTTGATCCTGATTCTTTGTGCTTGAGTTAGAATTCTTTCTTGAAGCATCAAGCCACCAATCACTGTATAGCAGAGAACACTGAGTCCTTTATATATTGTATTATTTCTGCTAGTGATATACTTGAGTTTTCCCTCACTTTATTGTTTAGCTGAACCACGCCGAATAAATTGATGGTAAACCATCAAAGCTTACTCAGCATTCAGATATCATTTGTGTTCTTGTTTACTTATATCCAGTGAAGATAATTTGACAACGATGACTTATGTTGCTGCGCCATTGATGCATATATGCAGTTGCCCTGACAAAAAAAAAACACGGGAACTGTTGAAGCTGGTGTGCGACCTTTACATAGGATCTGGAAAGACATCGGAACGTACCGAAACGTAGACTATGTCGCCCCAAACAAAGCCAAGGTTTGTTTCTGCTTGTCACTCGCGTAGTCTTATACTGCAATTTCAGCTCTAAATTCACACTGGAACCAGAACCTGACAGTATTCCCCTTCATGCCTGCAGGCTATCCATAAACTGACAGACTACCTCAGTTACCAAGTGAGGCTTGTCGCGCGAGAAATCGTCGACGCGTTTGATCTTCCGGTCTTATCATCCGTGCCCAACCGGCATGCAATCGGAGGCCTATGCGCAGTATACCCAAGTATGTCGGCTTCTAGACAACAGCAGAAATTACCTACCATACTACTGCCAATCACAAAGATCAAGCAGGGTACATACAGTTAGAACAAGTTCATTCATATACAGTCAAACTTCTGACGTATATCTTATACTAAGTCAAACTGAAGTGTATAATGTAAATAATAGATGGGCAAATAATGTATTTTTTAGACAGCGGTCTCATTGTGAAGAATAAATTGTCATATTGCGTTTTGGCACAAACTGCTGTAAGCAAAGTCGTTGAATTGTATTGGATTACTCAAACGTTAAAATTCTGTGAGAATATTTGGTGCATATTGTTTTAGAAAAAAAATTTGTTTTTTTGCTGGCTGTGTGACGAATAATATCGAACTAAAGCTGTGATAGTAACTTGACACTACAGAAACATGATAGTGATGGAGGAAATCAGAGCTGAAAAGACCAGGGGTGTCATTGTTTTGACATGCATTCGTAAATATCAGAGATAAGTGAGAAGCTAAAATCTTCCTAACACCGAAGCATAATTGGCAACAATAACACTTACCCAAACATATGCATTAATCTGACCATTAACGTGCTATATACCAAAATACGCTCAGTTCTTCAACCAGAAGAGAATTTGATGGGGAAAATTTATACACCAGGATCAACATCTGGCTAAACAGGATGAGCATTTGACCCTACCGTCCTATAAGCGTCGCGAGCCATCTCATAATTCTGCTTAAGCTCCTCATAGAGCTTAAGCGAAGCCTCAGAGAACTTCGTCAGGCGATCAAGCACAGTCGTCAGTCTTGGCTGTAACCCTTGGGCTGCCGCTGCGCTCCCACTCGCCTCCTGTTCGTTGTTCTCCAGCATCCCGTGTTCCTGTGACTCGCTTGTGGAATGCGGCTCGCTTCTCGGTTTGTTCTGATCGGTCTGGTGCTCGAACGAGTCGCGCAGGAGCTGCATTATGTCTTTAATGGACTTGCATAGCTCATCGGTGGGGAGTGACTCCATCATGGCAAGCCAGTCTGCGCAGAGGACGAATATTGGAGGGGAGAGGGCCTGGCGGGGAGGGAAGGAGATCTTCCGCTTCCGCCTGCGTCGGTCCTGGGGTGGCTGTAAGACGCATTTCTGGAGCCATGCGTTGAGGGCATCAACATACGACTTGTGAGCGGCGACCCAGATCTTGAAGCTGGATGAAAAGTAGTCCATCCCGTTACACAGATGCATTGCTGCCTGGAGGTGGTGCTCGCCTTGCTGCACCGAGGTTGAACTTTTGACATGGTACGCCAGTGAGATTGTGATGAATTGTTTGTGGTGGCATTCCAGCATTGCTTTCCACATTCTGATTAACCTGCATGAGGTATGTATGATGGTCAGTTTAAGGTCAATATGGACAAGAAGTGTGTAGCACGGTGTTGTAAAATCAACAAGTCCAAAATAGATTTTGCTCAGTCTTGTTGTGAACCAGCACAACAAAGGGATAATCATCCGTCAAAGAGAGATCGGACGGCGACGACTTGAAGTAGAATGGCGCTAGGTGGAAAGGGCACCGATTGAGGGAGGAATAGATCTAGAATAGTTGATTGAGGGAGTGATCACAACTGGATTTTAGAGACTAAGAACGTGTTTATTCATCTTTGCTTGATTAATAATGAATACATGCTATCCCTTTTATAGGGACGATCCAACTTGACCTCTAAGAAGTAATCTATAAGAAAATTTATCTCTAATAATTCAATCTAATAATAATTTGCCTAACTAATAGATAATGCCAAACACCTAATAGATAAATTCCTAAATAACAAATGTTGTCTAATACACTCGGCGCTACAGTACCACGCTACAGTACACGCACTACATTGGTTTTCCTGAGTACTATGCCATAACATTACACCCCTCGCAGTGAGGCAGCTCGTCCTCGAGCTGCGGTGGTGGCCACGGAAGACTTTTGGCTCTTTGCTATTAGCCTTCAACGTCTCTAAAAGAGATGGTGCGGCAGCGAAAGCCATGGTGAGTAGCTCTGATACAAATTGTTGTGAACTAGCACAACAGGGGGGGAATCATCCATCAAAGAGAGATCGGACGGCGACGACTTGAAGTAAAACGACACTAGATGAAGAGGGCACCGATTGAGGGAGTAATAGATCTAGATAGCTGGTCAAGGGAATGACCACAGCTGAACTTTAGAGACTAAGAACTTATTTATTCATCTTTGCTTGATTCATAATGAATCCATGTTATCCTTTTACAAGGACGATCCGACTTGACTCATAAAAAACAATCTATAAGGAAACTTGTATCTAATAATCTAATCTAATTATAACTTATCTAACTAATAGATAATACCAACCACCTAATAGATAGATTCCTAATTAACAAACTAAGCCTAATACGACGTGCAGTGCTACAGTATGGTGCTACAGGCTATAACAAGTCTAGACTGAACTTTCAAAGTGAGAACATGAGATTCAAAACAAGGCTTCTTTCGAGAACACCTCATAAATTGTGATCCTCTGAGTAACATCAACAGTTCAAACACTTGTATAACATATGCTAAAAAGAAAGTATTAAGCAGCAACAAAGGCATTGTTCAACGGTTTTGATAAAAAAAAAGCAAGACCAAGTCTATGTCAAAAATATTTGATATGTGCTATATTAGATATATACCCTTGAATCAGCTCGACAAGTTGTGGCTGCAGTTCTTCATCCCTTATCTTCTCAATTCTTTTTGAGATCGCATCAACGGCCTGGATTGCAACAGATACCCTGGAATGCAGATCCTTTACAACAGCTCGAGTCTTATCAATCAGTTCTGCATTTAGACCTCGTGCAAATTGGCGCCGTAGAAGATTACACTTCTCGTCGTAAGTCTTTCTGACATTTTCACTTGCCTACAAAACCAAGTATTGTAGTATCAGTTATTCATTACGCTAATGACAGTCATGCTGGAGATGCAAAGGTTTCCTAGTAGCTATGGAGAACTCAGCCTGCACACTATTCTTTGCTGGTTAGCACACAACAATTGATCTAAAAACTACACTTGAAGTATTAAGTAAATAAAATTCTAGGATTAATACAAATCAAATACTAAGTATACTCCAATTTGTCAACAATTCTGATAAGGGACATCATTTGTCTCATAAACATAACCTTGAGAACTGCGAGATTTAGTTGCACCAGTTTTTACTTGAATATACGAAACAATTGACATTTTGTGTAGACAAGCTACACTAATAATGAATTCCAGATCACTAGCCAAGAGTTCAGTTTGACACATCATACTAGACATGTACACACATCATACTAGACATGTACTGAAAGTGTACCTTGATTTCATCGTATAGTTTTCTCTCCCATGCGTGTAGCCTGTCCAATGTAGAAGAGTGGCTTCCAGATACCATGGCGAATTGCTCAAAAAAATTGCTATTACTATCACTCACATCATCATTAATTATCGATGTTGTAAGTGGACTCTTAGATGATGATGATAGAGATGAGACTGAACGTTTCCAAGTGACAACTTTTGAGACATGCTGTGCAGTTTCTACAGAAACCCTCAGAATTATTACTTCAAGCAAACATTATGGGGACAATAATGAGAAGGTGCCTTTCAAACATCCTTCTTACCTTGGTTAAGAAGAACCTCACGATTGCAGCAGACTCGAAATGCTGACACAAATCGGGCAGTAGGCGGCTTGCTTGGAGAAACTAGGATTTGACGAATAAAACAGATAAAAGTTTCATCAGACAATGCTGGCAGAAACCAGGGAAAAAACTAGATAATGACTACCCTTGTGATTATCACCTGGTATTTTAGCACATATGTCAAGTCTGATCTTCTTTGTCTCCAGCATTCTAGAAACCTCATTCCCTGCTTCTGCTGCACGTATAAACCTGATGTCAATGTCCTTCATGCTTGACACAAAATCTTTTGCTCGATGAGTGATGAACTCCGAAGGATCTTCTGTCTCTGCACACAATTCCTTTTCCATCTCACCCTCCTCCACCTTTGCTACAACCTTCCCAGAAGAAGTAGCTTCAGTTGAAGCACCAACCGACCCACTTCGTTTAATCATTCCAATTTTCTTTGGTCGGGTTTCCTGCTTAGGCGCCGCATTATCATCAGGACGTTCTAGATGCATTCTATCAGACTTGTTTGCTGCTTCTTCTCTCAATGACACTAATTTGGCTTCCCTTACATCTCTCAAACCCTTCAATCTACTGAAGTTCAAGGTCAGCCCACTCTCATTGTTTGAGGTAGCACCACCAGCAGCATCAATGGGATCAAAGAAATCCCATGAGGTACATAATTCTGGGGGCAACGGTGGCGGTGGTGGCACAAAAGCAGAGACCGGGGATTCTTGCTCCACAAATTCAGCAGCAGATGGATCAATCGTGATCGTCAAAGGAGTAGTTCCTGCTGCTTTCGTGTAATGGATCTTTGTTGAGGGAGGAGTCAATTGTCTTCCTCGATGCACCGGGGAGCCAATGTTCTCTACTGCTCGAGAAGGTGAAGGAGAAGCCATAGAGGAATGTGATGGCGACTTATCCACTTCTGAAATGGAGAGTGATGACTCCGGTGAGATCTCAGACTCTGCATATCGCCGCAATGCAGTCCCCACGCTACGGAGGGATTGAGTATATGACAGGTGTGCTGCCGACAGAGCATCTCTTGAATCAATGGCTCGCTTGATATGGCACATTCGCTCCTTGCATAGAACAAGGGCATCCTCACCAGTGGCTTTGGAGGGTGAAGCACCCATTGAGTTTCACAAACCCAAAATCTTTCTTGCAACCAGCAGTAGCCTTCGCTCCTCAGATCTTATCAAAACAATAAACAAGATTACAACGTTGGCCAAATTACAGAACAAATAAATTGCAAATAAATCTAACAACGTAGTCTTAAAACAAACTTCAGAAACTTAATTAGACCGATAACGCAATACTTCACGCGGGAGCACAAAATTTCTCACATTTCCTGCCAACTTCAGCTAAAGTGGTGCAGTAGAAAGCCTCAACAATCTCTTCAAGCAGGCAATTAGCTCACTCATAAAAGAGACAACGGTGCAGAGAAAGCCATTGCTTCAAGAGCTCAAACATTGTACAGGTCTAAGAACTAATCTCACAGCAAAGAAAAGGGCAAAGTAACAACCTTTATTCCTTCCCTTGCTAAGCTCAAAGTGCTCAAGAAATCAGAACCCAATGGTCAAATGCCTTGCTGGAAGGCAAAGCTGCACCACACTTTAGGGATAGCATTTGACCAATAATCAATGATTACAGCAAGGAACCAACCACCAGAGAAGCTGGAGTAAAAGAGCGAGAAAAGAAACCAGCAAAGTGAACTTCCCCAATTCAAGCTCCGATCAAGCAACTGCATCATAGGGGGGGAAATATACCACCTCAAAAGGACCACCTAAAATACCATAATTTCTCCAACGCAGACATCAAATATAAGGAAATAACCAAGGCAGTAACCAAACCAGGTTCTTGAAAACAAAAAAACAAGTGTGACCTACCAATAAGACAAAGTGGGCAAAAGGGGAAAAGGGGCTAAATATTCCCCCCATCGCCTCCTCCTTGCAACCCCAATCCAGGCCACAATGTGGTCCTCAAGGACCGCCATTACCACACAGCCATCAATGAAATCCACCCTGGAGCACCAATCAATCAAAATACAGTACAAGAAGAAAACCTAGAACTGTCCCTCCTCACGAGCATCCCCAAAACCCAGCGAGAACATAAAAAAAAAACCCTCATTTTCTTCCTGTGTAACCCCACAAACCAAGAACCTACCACAAAAGAACCCCCAAGAACTAATCGAAATGGCAAGAGAACTCACCAGAACCCCTGTAGCGGCGGCGGCCAAAGCCCACGCCTCACTGTAGACTCAATGGGAGAGGCAACGCACTGCAGTAGCAGGCGTCCGATCGATCTTGGTCACATGCACACAGTAACATTGGTTTGTTCGCTTCTTGGTGAGAGAGGTGTGCGTGTGGAGTGGGGAGCGGTGGTGTGAAGAGGGAGAGGAAGTGGGTGGAGAGAAAAGAATACAAGCACAGGGAAATTAATGCAGGTGGGGTTAGGAATCTGCTGGAGCACTGGGGGCACTGAGGTCAGATGATGGGGTGAGTGAGGCTTCTTTCACCTTTGGCTTTGCGTTGGTGTGCCTGCGGTCCAAAGGTAAGGGTAAAAAAAATGCAGGTTTTAGGGTTGGAAAAGGGGCTTAGTAGCATGCAATGCACTTTGATGGGAACGGGGGGCAATTGTTCGTAATCGGATCCTCTGCAGTCGGCAGACGCGACGGTAGAGTGCAGTCGTGAATGTGAGCTGTTAGATTAGAAAAGAACGGTCCAGATCGATTGCTACAGTATTTTCCGTACAGTGAGCTACAGTAATTAGCTCACTGTACGGAAAATACTGTAGCAATCGATCTGGACCGTTCTTTTCTAATCCAACAGCTCACATTCACGACTGCACTCTACCATCGCGTCTGCCGACTGCAGAGGATCCGATTCCAATTGTTCAGAGCTGCAGGTGCAGGTGCCAGTGCGATGCATGCTCGGCTGGCCTTGGTTTAGAACTGGATTCAGGTTTCGTAAAAATCGAGAGAAATTTCTGCATTTTAATTGAGACATTAGATTCTTAGGCTTTGAGAGCGTAGAGATTTCACATGAAGCAATTCGAAGCTTATGTTTTGTATTCGGCACCCAAGAATTTCACAAGAAACAAAAAGAAGCTTCATATTATAACAAAATTTCAGGAAGCAGCTCATAATATGGGCGGAGGCATGGGGGTGCCTGGTATGCCCGGGCACCTTCAAAAAAATTTGAATTATATAGTTGAATTTTATTGTAATTTGATAATGTTTAAAAGAATTAGATGCAAATTGTATTGCATAACCGTTTGTTTTGTAGACAGCCTAGCACCTATTTTTTCTCTACTTATATGGCACCATGTGAATGGTACAAAGTACTTTATTTTGTTTTTTCGATTACAAAAAAGACTGACACATGTGTATACACGTGAGTGGCACAAGCCTAGAAAGACGCAGGTCGAGATAAATCCATGACCTCATAAAATTCCTACTAAAGTGCCAAAATTTGAACCATAATAAGTTTGAGTCGTACATCCATAACTCTATCACGCCATTAAGAGGTGGTTTTTGTGCTTTATTTTATTTAACTGATAGGAACTTTTTTTAGTTTCTAACTCAAAAATCAAGTGTATGATCATCTATTTATTTCAGTCATCGCGACCATTATTTCAAGTGCAACAATTCAAAACTAATATCAGGTGTCTTATATGAGATATTTTACTTACAAATTTTAAAGCTATATTATATATGATGTTAATAGTCCACATCAATATTGTCGAAATTCTACATGTTTTTTAAGTGGTAGAGTATATGAGTTGTCATGCAAATTATGTAGTATAATAATAAAAATCTATGGAATTTATTTTTTACTGTTAGTATTTGTTACTGTTATATTGCCATAAATTATTGTTTTCACAACTAAATATGTAAAATAGCCAATTAATTGGGATGAAAACCTAAATAATTATACAGCAACATTAAAATATCATGTGAATACAATATTCACAATACATGGTTTACCCAGTGCTAATATTTTATTACTCACTCCGTTCTTTTTAAGTGATGTTTTTTATTTTTCACGGTCTACTAGATATGACTTTGACTATTACTATTTGTAACTATATCTTATTATATACTAATAAACTTATAATATTATGAAAGTATTTTTTAGCGACAAATTTAGATAGTTTTAAACATATTAGCAGTCAAACTTTAGAAAATTTGGTAACATTGATTATAAGGTGTCAGTTAAAAAAATTGTGTGAATGGTACGGAAAGTCCACGATTGCAAGGGTGTACGTCAAGAGGTGTCCAACAGCTGTGGTGAGGGTGTGTATCCAAGAAAGTACAGCATAACAGTTGGAGATGCATTCAAGGGGTACAACACGCGGAGTGTGCACACCCAATAGAAACTTTTCTAACTCACGCCACTAGCTTATACCCTCTGCAGTTCCTTCAGGATTCTCACATTGCTCCAAATGAGGTAGAATACATCTTGTCTTGTAATTACGAAGAGCTGCATAGAACACTTGGATAAACCATTGGTCGAATTACAACTATATTTATATTTATTTTTAAAAGTTGATTTTCTATAGTAAATAATTTTTTTTATAATATCTAGCTTTCAAACAGAGTATCTAGACAAGATCTACTAGTCGATTATAGTGCACACTATATTGACTTCATATATATCGGTTAAAATCACTAACGAGTTCCTTTCTCTGGATGGCTCTCTACAAGCTTTTACTATTTATAAGTTAAAACAAAAAATCATCCACAAAAGTCAATATGAATGGAACCTACAAGTGGTCACAGGATCAAATTTCAGAAATAACAAGCAACAACTCATACTGTACGTAGTTAGTGAAACATATTTTCTAGTCAACAAATAACCCAAATTTAACCGAGCGGATTGATTACGGATAGTACCAGCCAGCAACCAGTTAATTGTTACAGCTAAAACCCTAATTGGAGCTCGAGTAGGCAGCCTAATAGGTGTGCGGGCCCACGGCCACGGATGACGGACCTAGTTAGTTATCTTTACCATTTGGGTGATCTTTTTTCTTTTTAGAACACACTTGGGTGATCATTTGATCCCTCTCTTGCTACATTCAATCTGTACCAGTTCCACTTTGGGAAATATGATTATCAAGAAAGCGAAGCTGGTAAAGCATACCAAGTTCCCAGCTGATGTGCACAGACAACAATACAGTGGCGGACCCAGGATTTTTGGGATGGGGGTACGAAGTTAAGAATCTACAGAGTATATATATAAGATATAGAATTTTGATACACATAATATATATATCTCATATAGTTAACCAAATAAACAATCACACATAAGCAATAAATGCAATTTCCAATATAAGTTTGATTGACTTAATTTCTAGTGAACACTGAACAGAGTACATGAAACAACATCAATGCAAAACTGACCTAGATGGCAATGTTATAACTCAACTCGACGAGGATCTGCTTGAAAACGAGATATTATATCTTCATCGCGAACCTAAAAATATTGAACATTTGTTCAATTCACCATTGAAGAACAGCTGAACAGGAGAGTCCAAAAGTATTAAGTATAAATTGATATTGTAGAAATGTAGAATACCAACCTTGTGTGCAGGGGCAGCATGGCCGTCGGGAGCGCCGCCGCCGTTGAAGCTGGAATAGGGGAGGAGCTGCCGTTGCCGCATGGGCCGCATAGTCGTGGGGACTTCTTCGCCCTCACCCAATGGCTGACCTTGTGTCCAAGGGCGGCATGGCCGTCGGGAGCACCGCCGCCGGCCGTCGGGAGCGCCGCCACCGTTGAAGATGGAATAGGGGAGGAGCTGCCGCCGTTGAAGCTGGCCATTGGGTGTGCCAGTGTGGGCGCCCGGCGCCGCGCCGCCGTCGGTAGCCGTTCGCCGGTCGCCGCGTCGCCGGAGACGAGGAGGGGAGCCGGGCGCGGCTGCGCGCTGTGAGCTGGGGCGCGGCGGCTGTGCAAGAGAGATGGAGAGGAGGCGGCGTGAGAGCAAGGCAGGAGCGGGCGCCGCGCCGCCACCGGTAGCCGTTCGCCGGTCGCCGCGTCGCCGGAGACGAGGAGGGGCGCCGGGCGCGGCTGCGCGCTGTGAGCTGGGGCGCGGCGGCTGTGCAAGAGAGATGGAGACGAGGCGGCGTGAGAGCAAGGCAGGAGCGGGCGCCGCGCCGCCGCCGGTAGCCGTTCGCCGGTCGCCGCGTCGCCGGAGACGAGGAAAGGCGCCGGGCGCGGCGGCGCGCTGTGAGCTGTGGCGCGGCGGCTGTGCAAGAGAAATGGAGAGGAGGCGGCGTGAGAGCAAGGCAGGAGGCGGCGTGACTCGTGAGAAGCAGCCAGGCAGCAGGAGTTAAGTTAGGAAATCAGGAAATGCCAATTGGGCCATTGACTAGTGGGCTGAATTTGCTACATTACCTTCATTTCTAGTTTTTTTCTTATATATATGAAATATATATTATATATAGTTGATTTTTTACAAAAAATTTTGGGGGTACAACTGTACCCCCATGTCCCATTATGGGTCCGCCCCTGCAACAATATGTCAATAATGTCATCCTATAGATGAGAAGTAGCTGGCAAGAGGTAACAATAATATTCAATCCCAGCTTACATAAACTAGGTGCTAGTAATAATTCACTTCAACATCCAGACACAACATCTCCGATTCTCTAGTTTTGATTAACTGGGTTGATACAATAAGGAACACATAACTCACACAAAGCTTTTCAGAACTACAGTACAGAACAAACAAACTTAATGTTACACAAGAGTGCATCCTCATTTCATCTTCATTCTGAGTCAGAATCTTGAGCAGTTGAAGATCTAATTCTCCTGTTTTTTGACATATCGGTGTTGTCATCTTCATCGTCATCCTCGTCCTTCTTCTTTTCATCAATTATACCTACATTTTTCGACGATAGCATATTTGTCATTTCAAAATGTGAAGGAAAGTTGTATGGAGAAGTAACGGTGCTACTTGTACCTTTCATCTTGAGTATATTTTCCAGTGCTCTTGTCGAAAAATCATCTTTACTTCCAAGGTCTTGAAACCCAACTAACCGGTCAATGGCAATACCTTTCCTGAAGTACAAAAATATCAATTGGACCACAAAAACAGAATATCCCTGACTCTCGGATTGGCCCTTACATGATGAAATAGGAATAGTAAGGAGCACAAAACAAATAATGACACGTTATCCAATGTGTAGAACTCACGAACAATTTATGCACTTACTTGAACAATACAACACATGGCAATGTTTTGATTGATAGTTTTGCCACAAAGAAGGGTGCATTCTGCAATAGTTATCGACAAAATTAGCCTTCATCATTGTAGTAAAATGGAAGTAACTTAAAGCTAATAGCGATAGCATACGAACTTCAGCATCAAGCTTGATGAATTTTGTTCCCAAATAGACCAGTGCAAGGGCCTTCAAATGCTTATCCATGATCCTACCAAAGATTTATAGAGCTATAAGTTAATATCCATCAGGGTCAGGAGTAGAGCAATTTATGTACAAAAGCAGTTATGGCTTACTTGCAACGGTAAAATTCACGATGGTAGAAATGGCAGATGACCTTTTCACTGCCAGTGACCTCCCCCAGGAAGTCTCCTTCACTTATCTCCCTGTATTCACCGTGACCTTGCCTTTTTAGCACTTCACGCTTCTCAACCTCTTTCTGTTGTGGAGAGAAAATTGTGAAACTTGATACATGACACAGCACTTTACACAAGCTTTATAAGTGCAAGATGCAGACCAGTACCTTCAGAGCAGCAATTCTCTCTGCATGCAATTTCTCAAGCTCTGGGTCCTAGAAGGCAGTTCCACAATATAATGAAAGTGTGACAGGTATCAAAATACTCAGTGCTTTACACCAAAACAAAAACAAGAGAAACATAGAGAAGGTGTACACTTGAACTCACATCCAGTAACTCATCAAGATCAACTTCGTCGTGGCTTGCAGCTGCTGCTTGGGCCTTCTCTTTAGCTACAATTTCCTAACATGGCAACTGTGTGAGTATCACAAAAACAAAAACCACAATGGAATAGAGAGTAGAATAGTATGATAGCTCCGAAACAGTTTTTTTCCATGTTTACAGCCATCCAACATAGAGACCATCAGTTTACAGCACCAGAATTCATCGGAAGCAACTAAATGTGAGAATAAAAAATATAGTCCTTTAGCCCATTATACAAAGAACAGAAAGCTACAAATGCTTCAAACAAATAGAGAAAACATTACGTCACATTGCAGAGTAAAAAAAACTCAAGCATAAATAGGAAACAAGTGATGTGGACTAAAAAACTGCATCTTTTTTTAGTTAGCTGTGGATCCCAACAGTTTGTTGCTGTCAGTCTATGGAAAATCCATCTTGATATATAAAGGGGTACTTCAAAAAACACGAAATGCAGCCATGCAGAAGCATAGGCACCAGAACTTGCAGAGGGAGGAGGCATAACAAGTAACCCATTTTCACATGTGCAAGTATGCCCCAATGGAGCACCATCCACTCCAAGGTCCTCATATGGCCGATACTATGATGGTTCCGAACTTGCCAATTTTATGCCATTTCTAGTTATGTTTACTGGTGAGATGTCATAAAGCATCACAAATCACAATTCTAGTATTCAGAATGAAAATACAAATCCCAACTATGTACGAGAAGCTGAATGAGAACTAATCTATCCCGTTTTGAAACAAAACTCTCCCACGTTTTGAGTACGAGAATCTCCAAACTGCGCGGCCGCAAAACCAAGATTTGACACGGGCTAATGCGTAACCTAACTGCCGACTCGCCGACTCCGACGCGTCAATCGTTTCCCAAGCCGGGAAAAAAAATCCGCAGCTACTTGTTGGCGGAGTCAAAAGCACCGGGAACTTGTCCCGAGATCCAGGACGCCCCGGCGTCGCTAGCTCCTCGGCCGATCCCGCGATCCATCGGCCATGGATCAGAGCGGAGGAGCAAGAATCGCGGAACGGGAGGTGTTCGATGGGGCAGGGAGGGAGGGAGAAGCTGGGAAGGCTGGGCGCCTCACCTTCTGGTAGTCGCGGGCGGCGGCGGCCATGACGTTTCCGAAGGCCAGGCCGGAGAGCGTCGACTTCACCGCGTCCGGATCCATCTCTCCAGGTCGCGCGGGCGCCTTCCTCCGCTTCGGCTCGACGGAGATTTGCTGCGGTTCGGTGCAGGTGGTGTCTGGAGTGCTGCAGCTGCAGCAGCCCCAGAAGCAACCGTACTATACTCGCCTTGCAAAATTAGGGCCAACAGCCCAGCCGGCCTGCTTTTGAAGTTGGCCCTGTGGAATTTGGGCTCGTTTGGGCCTATCTTGTTTTCCTAGTTTGTTTTCCCTTTCGGCCCAAACTCAACCCCTTCGGATTAATACGGATTAACACGGATTTTAAGTTACTCTAGAAACCTCTCGAAAAAAATAGGTACCCCCTAAAAAGGGGATTTTAAGTCAATTTCACTATCCATCCAAAAGGATTAGTTTTAATCCCCACCCATTGAAACAAAGCCTTCGTGGGATAAAATACCGTCTGGCATCTCGATTTCCAGGGAGAAATGGTTATGTTAAACTCGAGTAAAATGTATATATTAAGGGTCTGCCTCAACTAAATTTTGATTTAAAATTTTAGTTATGATTTTAACTAAAATTGTATTGTAGTTGCTGTTTAGTTTTTTTAAAAGAAAAATAAAAAACCGTTATATCATCACGAACAATAAAAATATAAGAGCAAAAAAAAGACAAAAAAAAATCAAAATTAGTAGATAACGCATTTGAAATAGCTTCTAATTTAAATAAATCAGAAACTAGAAAAAGCTAGAAGATGAAAAACCTTTAGAGCGGGGCCTTAGACTGCAGGATGAAAGAACATGTCATATATGCTGTTTTATGTTACTGGGTACAACAACCGGACCAAAAAGTTTAAATGGCTGAGAATTGCACCAGGGACGCATGGAAAGTAGTAACTTACACAAGGCAACCACGGATTTGGGCTCAGTGAAGTAAACCATTCATTTGGTATAAAATTTAAGGTGTTGTCATTTTTCGAGATATTCCCCTGTTACAATGTACAAAAAAAAGACCAATGATATCGTATCGCCACATTGGGCTGCAGATACAAGAAACGCCTGCCATCGACCTGGTATTGCCTCCTGTACAGCTGGGGTAGCGCCGCGCGGGTCCTAACCTTAAGGTCTATCATCTTCAGCCATCTGCCTGATCTGATGGCGTGGGCTATAGAAGCCCCAGAGACTTCAGCTGCTGGACGTGCTCCACAGGTAGTGGCGGCGGACACCAATCCGTGCGCTCGCCGTCGACATCTTCTACAACGTATTCCTGGAGAACACCAGATCGAACTTAAGTACAGGCGGGGCAAGGGCTACGGTAAATAAACTGAGAAATGAGTAATGAGCGACACTCGCCTTTGTCAGCATTCGTTTGGCAAGAATGTGGTAGTGCCGCTGCCAGATCCGCTGGCCTACCATCGTCGCTACCAGAACACTGTAGAAGATGCCTACAACCGTGAACAGCCCAAGCACGATCACTCCCATGATGAGGAGCAACGGTAGCCCTGCTTCCCCAGCGCCTCCCAAGCAACCACCACACTCGCCAGCTGTAGTTGCGCAGCCTTCAAAACATGTAGTGCAGTCGGTCCACATGCAAAGCGTGCCAGGAAGATGGCAATCTGCACACATCCTGAAAACAGAACAGATTAGTGAGTGTAGACAAACGGATGAACCAGCATGCAGCACTAACGGCTAATTTACATAGTCACTAAATTAATTAAAGCATACCCTGGTTGGCAGCAACAAAGACATAATTCTCGACACGGCTGAGCCAAGTCATTCCGCACTCTTCGATCATAACAAGTTATGAAGCATCCCGATAGCCCGAGCAAAGCAAAAAACAATAACGCCCCTGTAGCCAGAAGAAAATGCTCAATTCAGTTCACAATTTAAACAAGATGTGCAACAGAAGGTACATGACAAATCTTAGCAACATAGTGTTCCGACAGAGTTAGGTTTGGCACATGATATAGATCAACACACACACCCTAGTATTAGTCCCTCATAATTCACAAAAATAAACTTTAGAAAGTAATGAATGCGTCCAGTAGGAAGAAGAGGACATGCATATATGGGCATTTTCGCATGGAACCAAGCAACAAGCAATCTATGATGGCAGGTCAATATCCTAACCTGCATCATTAGTCATAATACAGAAGGTTCAACCATTGAACCATGATTAGAAGCATGTTCCTGATTCCTCCAACCATGAGCTACAATATGGTATTTTGGCTGATATTGCTTTAGTTTATTTATTGAAAGGAACAAACTTGAGATCTCTGTCCAACAAAATTGTTCATTGCCATGTTTTAGCATGAGCTCAGAAATTATCAAATTAGAGGCACTAGCAAAATAGAAGTTTCTGAGCTTGGTTCCGTCACATGCCTGCGCTCTTTTTATGATGTATGATGCTTGAGTAAATTTGCAAGCAAAGCTTGACATGGCAATTTGCAAGTAACCACTTCAATCATTGCCATGCATTAACTGGGAAAGACAGCTCACTCTTTCCTATCCAACATATATATTCTTTACTCTCATATTTTCTTTTCTACACACTTTTTCCTTTGTTGTAAGATATAGGTTTGCCAAACAGTGTGTACACTCGTTGCAGGTTTCACTTTGTAAAACCTACAAGTCCCATGCAATTAAATTCTAAGGATGCATGATGAACTACAATAGAGAGAATCCTCACAATTAGGTTATGATTTCATCAAACAGACATGGAAAACAGGTAGAAGTAATAACAAAATATGCAAATGATTAAGTAGTTTACCACATATATAATAAAAACTAACTTCATTATCAAAACCCCAGGCCGTCCTCAACCAATATTGCTGGTACCCATCAATAAAATGTACCAAGTATGCCAATGCAGAGATGACCTGAAGAAAGGAATAAGAAATATTCTTTATCGCTCAATAGAATGTAGACAAATGGATAAGTGACAAAAAAATCTCTCAGACTTACAAACTGGACTAGAGCAAAGATGAATAATATATCTCTAGTAACAAAGAAACGAAACTTCAGCGTTCGCCATTTCCTGTCAGTGTGGACATGAACCCTCAAATAATAAGGAGCCTTGCAGGTGGTGCAATGAGAAAATGCAAATCCCTCCTGTATATGAAGAAGCATCAAGCTTGCTTAGTTTTCTCACAAGACAAACAATTTCATTACAAAAAGCAAGCTTCAAATAACTCAGGCAACAACATGCAAAGAGGCAAACTGCTGAATGCTTTAACATTCACAACAGGAAAAAGGTTCACTATTTACCTTTTGTTTCACAAGAGATTGCGCATTTTTGAAGAGTTGAAAGAAAAAAATGCATCCTTTCTACTCTAAACTATCGAATTCTCCATTCACCAAAAGCAATATGTTTTAGTACTATAATCTGAATTATCCAACCTCCAACCCCATCCCAACCTCCATATGCATTACCTAACAGCACAACTTCCTATTGGATGCAGACATTCCAACACCCTAAAAAAAAGCAGACTTTGCAATACTAACTACCAGAATTGGACCTGGAAACATCTACCTAACAACCTGGAACACCTTCAAATGAAGAGCATACTGTAAGCCTTTCAGTCAACTCAAGTAATATCATGTCAATTTTGTGTTTCTATCTGATTGTGTGAGATCTTTGTTTCGTTATATGTAACTGGCTGACCAAGAATATATTGGATTTCTAGCGACAAATTGCACATCAACAAGATGAAAATTTAAATTTTTGCTTAATTTTCATCTAAAAGACATGTTAATGTTGTGATTATCTTATGTTTACCCATATAAGTATGCCATACAGTCAGTTGTGCAATTTCACTACAAAGTCGTGCCATGTCACCAATTAGGAGTTACTTATCTACAATCAAAATGGCAAACAACATAACATATACACACAAGACAAAGTTTTCACACAAATTTGTCATCAACAAGAACATCTCCCAAAAATAAGAATGCCAGATTGCCAGGATTTTATCATCAAATTAAGTTACATCTCCCAAAAATAAGCATGCCAGATTGCCAGGATTTTATCATCAAATTAAGTTATTCATGAAATTTTGAAGCACTCTATATTGATACAAACAAACCAAAGTACCATGCATCAACTGTAGATCCAAGTTGGGAAATTATCAGATAGCCAAACATTTCAGCAAGAAAATTACTTCGAATATATCCTGATGAATCAAATACAGTTATGCGCATAAATCATGTTAACATTCTGTCAAACAGGCTCAAACCAACTGAAATTCTGTTAGCCCATTACGCAGATTGCAATCAATACATCATTATATGGCACTAACTAAACATAAGGAGATATGCACAGGTTGACTCTAATAAGAAGTCAGCAGCTAATTCAAACCCCCCAATAGACCAAAATGTTGAAGGGGGGAATTACTGAACTCTCGTATTATACTTGTGTGGACGATCACATCAATTGACTCACCTCTACACGGCAACAAATCACACCTACAAGTGCGTCTAAGCACATCACGCATCCGGAAGGTAATGCTTCCACGCATTCACAGAATTAAACCAAGAAGGTCGCAGCCGCAACCTTCGATGGATCCATCACATAATTCCGTCGCTTCCTAGCTCTCGGATGACACAAAAGTAGCCCACGGCCATCTACTAAGAATGCCGCTAAAACACCCACCTCTCTACACACCGCAACACCATTCCGCCCAATTGTTCGGGCAACAGAAGACCCAGACACCCGCACCGAGGGGCAGGGAAAGCGCTTTACCTTGACGGCCCTCCAGTGGTCGAGGCAGTCGCGGTGCACGTACTTGGACGTCCCCTTGCACTTGCAGGGCGCGATGAAGTCCCTCCCTGCACACGCACACCGAGACAAGCAGTCAGATCCCCCCCCTGCGAGAAACCACGGCGAAATTAGGTGCGGGGGGCCGCAGCGGCAGCGGCGGCGGCTCGCGCGAATCCGGAGCCGTACCGTCGGTCTCGAGGCAGATCCGGCACTGGAACTGGTCCCCGGCGCCGGCCTCGAGGTCGATCTCCGACGGCGGCGGGATCAGCGGCGACGACGCCGACGACCCCCTCGACGCCTGCTGCTCCTCCATCGGGACGCGCACCTCGACGTCTAGAACCTTCTCGACCCTTCCATCCGAAACCCTAGCCTCTCTCTCTCTCTCTCTCTCTCTCTCTCTCTCTCGTGCTCGCGTCGACGAATCCACGAGTCGTGGATGGAGAGGGAGAGGAGGAGGTTAGAGCGAGGGGGAAATTGAATATATAGGACCAAGTTGAGGCTGATTTATCAAAACAGGACCAAGTTATTTGCACTTGAAAATATAGGACCGAGTTGGACGCATTCTTGAAAATATGGTATTTTCCCCATTTTAATTTCATTTCCATTTTCCAACCCCTTTTCTCTACGCGAAATGTCTATTTTGCCCTTCCTCCTTCCTCCTTCCTCCCGGCGGCCTGCTCCCTCGCCGCGCCGGCCGCTCCCTCGCCGCGCCGCCGCGCCCTCGCCCTGCGCCGCGCCGCCGCGACCTCGCCCCGCCCCGCGCCGCGCAGCGCCGCCGCGACCTCGCCTGCCCCGCCCCACGCCGCCGCTCCCTCGCCCCGCGCCGCGCCGCGCCGCCGCTCCCTCGCCGCGTCGGAGGGAGCGGCGGCGCGGCGCGGCGCGGGGCGAGGGAGCGGCGGCGCGGGGCGGGGCAGGCGAGGTCGCGGCGGCGCGGCGCGGGGCGGGGCGAGGTCGCGGCGGCGCGGCGCGGCGCGGGGCGGGGCGAGGTCGCGGCGGCGCGGCGCGGCGCAGGGCGAGGGCGCGGCGGCGCGGCGAGGGAGCGGCCGGCGCGGCGAGGGAGCAGGCCGCCGGGAGGAAGGAGGAAGGAGGAAGGGCAAAATAGACATTTCGCGTAGAGAAAAGGGGTTGGAAAATGGAAATGAAATTAAAATGGGGAAAATTCCCTCGCCGCGCCGGCCGCTCCCTCGCCGCGCCGCCGCGCCCTCGCCCTGCGCCGCGCCGCCGCGACCTCGCCCCGCCCCGCGCCGCGCAGCGCCGCCGCGACCTCGCCTGCCCCGCCCCACGCCGCCGCTCCCTCGCCCCGCGCCGCGCCGCGCCGCCGCTCCCTCGCCGCGTCGGAGGGAGCGGCGGCGCGGCGCGGCGCGGGGCGAGGGAGCGGCGGCGCGGGGCGGGGCAGGCGAGGTCGCGGCGGCGCGGCGCGGCGCGGGGCGGGGCGAGGTCGCGGCGGCGCGGCGCGGCGCGGGGCGGGGCGAGGTCGCGGCGGCGCGGCGCGGCGCAGGGCGAGGGCGCGGCGGCGCGGCGAGGGAGCGGCCGGCGCGGCGAGGGAGCAGGCCGCCGGGAGGAAGGAGGAAGGAGGAAGGGCAAAATAGACATTTCGCGTAGAGAAAAGGGGTTGGAAAATGGAAATGAAATTAAAATGGGGAAAATACCATATTTTCAAGAATGCGTCCAACTCGGTCCTATATTTTCAAGTGCAAATAACTTGGTCCTGTTTTGATAAATCAGCCTCAACTTGGTCCTATATATTCAATTTCCCCTAGAGCGAGGCAGCGAGCGGTGGGGAGGGGAATCAATAGACTAGGGTGGAAGCGAGGTATATGTGACCCGGAAAACTTTTGCGACGCGACGGTTGTGTACGCGCGGGAGAATGAGGCGTGGGGCCCAGTTACGTACGTAGGGCAGCGGTGGTGGGTGGGTGGTCGCGCGGGTGAAAATTGACCGGGAAGCTTCCTAATCGGCTGTTAATGGTTAGAGTAAGGACTTAGGAGCTGTTTAGCTGGGGATTGTTGTGTGGGTTTGATTTGGAGGCCATTTTCAAACAACAATGATTTACTTGGTTTTTCAGTGCAGTTTTTTTTTTCCTTTTTCTCTGTGAATAGATAGCGATGTTTTTTTTATTTTTTTCTTTAATCGACACTAGGAAAAACTAATAGCTACTATAATATTATTTTAGCTAACAATCAAAAGTCATAATCCTTTAGAATAGGATCTTGAACTCAACCATTGGTATCTTGATTACATGTGTTTTCATCATTCATTTACAGTGGCAAGACTACAAGAGGTTGTTGCTTTTTGTATTAGTACATGTTTCGAGTAAGAAGGAATTAAGAGTTCTTCTTATGATGATGTTTAGGATGGAACAGTAGTGAACCCATAGTCAAATTTTAGGGGGACTAGCAAGATATAATGTACAAAAGATAAACACACTAAAACATAAAATGAACTATATTTTACAATCCAAAATCACACATAATTAGAATAGGGACATAGTAAAAATACAAAATATAACAAAGATTATACCTTGTTAATAGATAATGTGCCTCTAATGCCCATAAATATATGTAAGCAGTTATCTGCACACCATAATTAGCAAACTTAGTGATGAAATTAGAAATTGTATTTGTGAATAGTTATAAAGATTGAAAAAAGGATGAAACATACCAGTAACTAGGATTGAGTAGTAGTAGTAGTGCAAGTATGAGACAATAGTATTCTACGAGATTTCATGCTTTGAAAGCGTTTTCTAATTCTATCATCATCAAACTTTCTAAAAATTTCTTGCTCAGTGTAGCATATCATAAGTCACTGAACCACTCATTCACTACTCTATTGTTGTAAGATCGAGGAGGCCGACTAGAGGGGGGTGAATAGGCGGTCTAAAAATTTTCTTCAAATTAATACTAACAATTAAAGACCTTCTCAATTTACCTAAACCAAGTATACAATGCGGAAGCTAAATTCAAGTTGGTTTAGTACAAATAGCGCCTAAGTCAAGCAAATTCGCCTAAGTGCACCAACAATACTAACCAATGTCAATGTTTGCAATCCTAGGTTTACAAGCAATCAAAATAATGCTAAGTAAGTAAATTGCTTAAATGTAAAAAGAGCACAAGAAAGTAAACCACAATGACACGTTCTCTTTTTACCGTGGTGTTCGGAGACTTGCTGGTCTCCCTAATCCACATTGAGGTTAGCCCGAACAAATCGGACCGGCTCCACGAATTAAGCCTTCCACCTCAAATCACTAGTGATAGCTCTTTCCCGCTCCGGGTAGGTGAGCTTCCAACCTTCACAACTTTGCCGGGTCTTCTCACAACCTTCTTGATAAGGTCACCGCGCACGACGCCTCCCACGTCGTCTAGGAGTCGGCAAACTCCAAGAGTAACAAGCCAAGTCCCTCATTTGACTCTCACCACGTGCAACAAATGCACAAGCTCAACTCAGATACAAAAGTCCTCCTCTAGATGCAACACATGCACTCCACAGGTATACGGGTAAACGGACACAATTGCCATCCCTAGGTCAGATAATGTCATACAAGACAAAAAACTAGCATCAGCAAAGTGCTAGACAAGTTAGACACCATGCAATCAAAACCACAAAGGTCACAACCAAACCACAAGCACCACCGCACGGGAATGCTTACCATGCCACACCATTAGCAATGCCATAGCTTGTCGTCGCCAGGATACCACTAGCGATCAGGGCCGTGCCTGGGCCTGCGGTTATGCCTATAGGCTGGCACAACATGGCCTATTTAAATCTACTGGGCCAAGCGGGCCGTGCCTCAACGGGTCCAGCCCATGCCGTGTTTATCTACTCATTTGGATAGATATGACAAAATGTTTGTTGTAGGTGTGAAAACCCAAACATAAGTAAGGGGTGAACGTCGACCGTGTAACGAACCATCGCCCACAAGAGTAAAAATAACATAGGGATTTATACAGATTCGGGGTCCGAGAGGACCGTTATACTCCTTTTGGTGAGCCACGGGGGTTACCTCCAGGTACCGAAGCCCCCGATGGTTCACCCGTTCAAATATACTTTTTTACTGCTCATGAGAGGTCCCTTTACAAATGAGAGATACATGGGGTATTTATAAACTCTTGAGCATGTACAAACGACCGATATACCCCTTGAAGAGACAACTAGCTTATATATACAAAAGGAGGGGTAACATTGTCCGTTGTAGACATAGCTGCACTTTTGATCAGTATGCATGTGTTCCTGTAGAATAGGTCCCACGTTTGGAGGGACAGATTACTCTTCCAACACTAGCCCCCCTACTTAGCGTTTGGGGAAAGTCCCAAAGGGGTAGTTCTGTGTTGCTTTAGGGTATCTCTAATAGTATCATTTCAGCTGTCTCTTAGCTATATTAAAGGAATAAAATCCTATGTGAAGGAGAGAGAGGATATGAGAAGAAATCCTATGTGAAGGAGAGAGGGGGTGAGAAGACATAATATGCTGTCTCTTA
Organism: Dendrocalamus latiflorus; assembly: GCA_017311315.1. NCBI lineage: Eukaryota > Viridiplantae > Streptophyta > Magnoliopsida > Poales > Poaceae > Dendrocalamus > Dendrocalamus latiflorus. The sequence goes on from CM029642.1 coordinate 28,004,879, forward strand.
TGTAAGAGAAAACTTAAGTCCACAAACCAACATAAATAATGAGAGGATATGAGGTAGGAAGTTATGGTGAAAATAGTATAAAATAGTTAAAAATAATAATTTACTGTTAGAGAGATTATCTCTAGTACTATCTTTATATGAGATAAAATCCTAGAGACGACAATCTTAGGTGGTGTTCGGTTGGGCTGAATTATTGTGGCTTATGGCTGAATTTCACTGTATCTGGCTGAAATTACACTGTAGCTGATGGCGGCTTATTTGGCATAATTAAATTTTAAAAAATTTAAAAATAGAAAAATAGGTTAGCTCAGCACGTGAAATGCAAATGAATACGGAAAAAACCGAACTGGTAAAAAAGCTCAAAAAATAATAAAAAAGATGAAATTTAGTAATAGTAAAAAATAAGTGGAAAGTACCCGAAACAAACGGGCCTTAAAGAAGAGATAGAATGCTATACGTTTTTATGCCGAGGCCGACACTTGCTTGTGTTCGGGGGGTTCTAAACCGAGATTGCGTCCAAAGTAAAGTTTTGAAAATTGAGACGCGCTGAAGCTCCCCGAACTCCCGTAGTATGGCAAGGCCCCCTACTTGCTCGTAGGTATTTTGGCCCAACGTGACTGTGTCTGGGCTGTATTGGAGGTTTAATGGGATTCTTCAAGGCACTGGGCTGGCTGCTTATCCTTCTCGGCGTTATAAGACTTATTGGGCAGCCAGCAAAATGGGCACCCTAAGGCTTGCCTACAGCAGCGGCTTATGGGCCTAAACAGCCGGCCCAGCTTGACGTCAATAAAAGACCACAACCCTAGGGCTCTGTCCTCAGCAACCACAACTTCCCCGGGGCACCGCGTCTCGGGCCTCTCGGCTTCCCCGCGGCACCGACCTTAGGCACGAAAAGGGAGACTCCTCCCCAGCGGCAAGGGTAGGTGCGCGATCACCGGAGCTCCCCTACGCCGGCGGTTTCTGGTATCCACCTCTCCCTCCTCCTCCTCTTCCTACATCTGCTACTTAATTTTCTCTCCTCGGCGCTCTTCTCGCGCTTGCACGCGAGGTGTTCGACGTCTTGACCCTGCGCGCGCCTCTCTGCTCGCGTGCTGTTTATCGGTGCAATTTGTTGTGATGAAGTAAGTGGCACACGCTAATGCTGTTGTCTCGCTTCTTTTTCTTTGCAGGATTGGCTGGCTCCACCGATGTCGGAGGCGCCACCGTGCTCGCCGCCGCCGTGGTCGGACATCCCGCCGGAGCTTGCTCGCCAGGTGCTCCGCCGCCTCCCTGCGCAGGTCGATCGCGTCCGCTTCGCCGCCGTGTGCCCCCAGTGGCGCGCCGCCGCGCAGCGGCGGCCGCCGCCCCCGCCGCCGCTGCCGGTGCTCGTGCTCGACGACGGGACCTTCTACAGCCTCCCCCGAGGCGAGCGCTTCCGATTCCCTGGCTGTGGCGGCCGCTACCACAGCACCTGCGGCAACTGGCTTGTCTTCTCACGGGACGATGGCTTCTTCTTGGTGGACCCCTTCTCCAAAGCCACCATGACACTTCCTGGTCTGTCTTGTGTCCAACCACGATGGGAGGCTGATGATGAGCCTGTCGTCGTCGACGATGACACGCTCACATGGATGGAAATCATTGAAATCAAGGACCCAAAGGAACTGGTCATGCATAAGCTGATCGTGTGCTCGCCGCACCTTGTCGCTGCACTGGTCGGCTTTCCTGACATTGTTGGGAATCAGATTGTAGTGTGCCGGCCAGGGGCCTCCTCATGGTCGGTGCCTGCACACCTCCGGTTTATGCGACTTCGCAGCATGGCATTCCACCAGGGAGAGCTCTACGCCCTTAATTTTAATGTCCGTGATAATAACATGGACCTTCTTGCCGTCGACATCAGCGTGGACCACAGCACCCGCGATCTGTGTGTCTCTCGAATTCAACTTGTCATCAAGCCTGAAGATGCCTTGTTGCCGGGCAATTGTGCCACCATCCGGACCATGCTCTACCTGGTTGAGTCACGCGGTGCGTTGCTGCTGGTGCGCAGAAATATTCAGTGCAGATTGAAGTTGGCGAGCTTCATTGATGATTTGCACACACGCCAACTTGCTATGCCTAGAAAGAGTGTTGTGCCTAGAAAGGGTGAGTTCCAGGCGTACGAGGCCGACTTCGGGCGGTCACGGTGGAACAAGGTGACGACCGTGGGGGATGATCAGGTGCTGTTTCTGGCGCGATGGTCCTCCAGAGCTGTGTGTGTGTCTCAGTACGGGATGCCAGGCAACAGTATCTTCTTCTGGGATGATGATCTTTATCATGACCACTGGTTGTTCTGGTACGACAGGGATAGATTGAGTTCTTGCAGCACCTACGACATGGCAGACGGCACCGTCTCCTCCCCTCTGCCTATGATCTCGTGGAAGCATGGGATGGTGCCCGTGACATGGCTCTTCCCTCGTGACTGAAAAAGGTGTTGTCATGCAATAAGCTGTTAAATGCATTGGTAATTGTCTGACCACAGTGTGGTGGTCTCTGTAGTAACTTTGGAGTTGATTGTGTCATGCTCAGGTTGTTGACTTGTGACCTTAGCATGGTGGTTGCAAGTGTGTTGTTGATCTCAACCGATGTTATCTTGACAAATTAGTGTTTTGTATCGGTAGGAGGTTTTATGTATGTCATGTTGTGCTGCTTTTATGATGGAATGCTCAGTCTCCCTACAGGAAGCAGGGCTATTGTAAGATACTGATATGTTCTTTGAGATGGTTGATTTGTTGTCATACGGCGCGATAGAAAAATCGAACATGCAGGCTCTGTGAATTGTCACTTATAAGTGTAGTGAACGAGAATACGAGATTCCCAAATAATTTGGATAACTCTACATATAATTAGCAGGAACAGAGTTGCATGGTATACCAAGTTGAAAAATGGAAGAGATAGCAGCTAACTCGTATCTAAACTCAAATAAAAGTTACTTTCATGTGAAAGAGAAAAAAAGGGATGATTTGCTAGTATTAATACAATTCCATATGCAATAAGGAAAAATCAAATACAGTTTTTTTAAAAAATAATAATTAAAAAAGATGAATGTGTCTGAGTCCATGTTCGAACTAGGGACCTCTATTGCGCCAGACTAGCGTGATAACCAACCACACCACCCAGACAAATGTAACCAACCACACTACCGGGAGGCGGGCCAGCACATTTGGGCTTCCGCCTAAACCGGCCGCCTTCCGCCGCTTGCTGTTAGCCTGATGAGCGCATGGAGTCGGAGGCCCATCCGACCGACCGAGTGGAAAGTCTTGATAGAAACCTGGGCGTGAGCCAGCAGCCCTGGCTCTTATGGTGGGCATCTCACTAGAGACTATAAATAGGGAGCCGTATTAGCATATTTTGTACACATGAATAAAAAAGCAATAAAGAAAGACCAGAAGTTCTCTCTACCTCTCTGTGTGTTTTCAATCTATTATTCTGTCTTCTGTGATTGTTCTCGTTTCGTTCTAAGCAGAGAAATCGATCGGACTGGTCGCCAGCGACGATTCCTCAACACGTTATCAGCACGAGTTCGCTTCGGTGAATCAAAGGTAATCATCGAAGCCTAATAGATTGAATTATCTAGATCGCTCTAAATTTGCAGTTTTTTGCGTTCTAGATTAATTTTCTACAGTGCAAATCCGCCCTAATCTACCGCGAGCAGACTAGAAGTCGCCGGCACAATATCGATCGGTAGATTGAATCATGGGGCAGATATTGATTGCACTGCAGATCAGAAAAAAATTTGAAAAAAAGGGAAAAACGCATGGTTCGGCCCTGCATGGCCACCACATGCAAGAGCGCCGCCGGCCGGCCTGACAACGGCTTGCCGCCCGTCGCCGGCCCAAAGCCGCCGTGAGACCGCCGGCCCGAACCCGTCGCTGGTCACCGCTCGCTGCCCGCATGTGGTCAATGACCGCACGAGGCACTGCCGTCACTGTCGCCGGTGCTCGCCTCGGACAGCGTGCCCCCGTACGGGCCGCCACCGCCGCTGTTGCCGGTGCTAGCCTCGGACAGCGCGCCCCCGCATGGGCCGCCGCCTCACGCACGAGGCGCCGCCGCCGCCGCCGTCGGTCTCCACGCCCGCACCGCGCCCGTTCGGTCTCCGTGCCCGCACCGCCTCGGCGCTTCGGCTTCCGACCCGCGCCGCCGCTCGGGTTTTGTGCCCGACCGCCACCACCCGAAGTCGGCTTCTCCCCGCAGCATGCCGTTGCGCATGCTGCTCGGTCTCGGCTTAGTCACCCGTGTGCACGTCCCGCATGACGTCACCGCCTCGGGCTGCCCCCCTCAGTGCGCCCGACCGGACCGCCTCGGCCTCCGTGTTGCTGCCTCGCAGTGCGCCCGCCAGGTCCACGGCTGGCATGGCCGCCTCGGCTCCCGAGCTTGTCACCCCGCATGGCTGCCTCGCACCCGCGCCCGGAGTTGCCTACCGCCGCCGCTCGCCTGCAGTTGAGCCGCCCGCTCGGCCTCCGCTCCGCTCGCCCTGCCGCCGCCCTTTGCGCCGCCACGGGTGTGAACGAGGTAGGGGAAACCCTACCCCCTTTTTGCTCTGATTGAGCCGGCAGCCAGCGGGCCGAATGGGCCGAGAGGAGGTGGGCCAGGGGAGAAAATAGGTCCGGCCGAGGGGGCGGTGAATTTTGCAGAAAAGCCCCCTATTTATGGAAATTACCGACCGGCCTTTGAATCTTTAGTATGGGTCCCGAATTTTGCAGAGAGGCCTCGGTAATTCCAAAAATTACGAATAAGTCCTCAGATTTACGAATGGCCCCGAATTTTGCAGAAAACCCCTCAGAAAATTAGGAAATTACGCTAAATTTTTCTCTGAATTGAAAGTTCGCGTAAAAACCTTCGGGAATTGCAGAATTCGTTGAAAATTCATATTCTAGTATAAAAGGGCTTCGGGAATCCGATTTTGAATTATTTTTTAGCATTTGAAGCTTATTTATTTCTACCATTATTATTTTCTGTATTTATTTACTGTTGTTTTGGTTAATTGTAATTGTTTAAATTGCTTTTAATCACTGAAATTAGCATTAAAGATTATAGAAAATGCATAGAAAATTCTGGAACATTATGAGAATCTTTTGTACCATTATTTACCCGAAGTAAATTATTCTGTACATGTTTACCAGCAGTAAACTTATGAATTCCGTTCATACACATGAAGATGACTGGCATCACGAACCGGGAGTTCAAGTAGCTGGCCCAGCATGACCAAAACTATCTGACGTGAGCTTCCGATGTCGAGATAGTGCTTGAAGCTAAGAAGCTCCGCGCGGCTATTAGGATTAGCGGACCGCATGACGCCCAACTCACACTTGAGTAGAATGATCAGGCACTTCATTTTCTCAGACACCACCTCTGCCTTACTCTCAAGAATGAATACATGGCGGAGAAAAGCGTGCTAGCACCCTGGACCGCACTCAAGAAGCGGTTTGAGAGGCTAAAGTACACCATTCTTTCTCAAGCAGAGCAAGAGTGGATCAGACTGAGGTTTGCCGACTTTAAGACGATCGGAGAGTACAATTCTGCCTTGCACAGGATTTGTACCAATCTTCAACTCTGTGGCAAGCAGATCACAGATGAGCAAAAGATTGAGAAGACCCTATCCACTTTCCACCCCAATGCAGTACAATCCACTCACAACTATCGTCAAGACGGCTATAAGGAGTACGCCGAATTGATTGATATGATGCAAGTTGCGGAGGCTCAGGACGAACTTCTCCGCAAGAATTACGTCACTCAGCCACCAGAGAGCTCCCCTGGCCGCGAGGCCAATGCTGGGAGCTACAAGGTGCGAAAGCCCTTGATGAAAAGAAAGGTGAAGAAGGGTAAGGCTGTTGCCCAGAAAGGCAAGTCAGATGCTCCGAGTGACAAAAAGGCTAAGCGGAGTGACAAGACTTATGGCTAGCAGGACCAAGGTTGCTACAAATGTGGCAAATGGGGGTATTGGTCGTGGATTTGTAAGGAGCCGCAGCATGTTATTGATGTCCACCAAGCCCAGAAAAAGAAGGATGGCATGTTATTGTGGGTTCTGATTGTACTATTTTGACAGTTCATTGTGTGGTTTTGTATCCATTCTGATATTTGAGACTGTTGCCATGATGTTTGATTGTGGTGTACTTTCATTGTTGGGCCTTTTGGTTTCTAAAAATGGGTTATTTTTGTTCAAGTATTTAACTTTTAAATAGAGTAGTTTCTTAAAATGGGGTCTACAAATTAATTGTAGTACATATTAAAAGTCAAACAACTGTATCAACTAAAATTGCAAGCGAGTATCTCTCTCCGTAATCTCTATCGTAAACAGCTAAAATTTAAAAAATTTAGCTAAAAGACATAAGCCGCAGTCATATAAAACATTATATCTTCTACCTTTCTGTTCAAGAGAGAAGTTCTTTCCCTCTTTTAATTCCTCCTGCGAGATTGGTCGGATGATTATGTGCTAATCTATTGAAGACGAAGCCATTCACAGCAGCAGCAAGCCATTCACAGCAGCAGCAGAAGCGAACCGGCTCCGTTGGTCATTGGACATGCCGTCCTCAGTACCCCCGGATACGAGTTGAAAGAATTGGAGTCCTCGTCAGCCCACTTTGCGCGAGCACAAGCCGGCGTACGGCGGCGACAAGGGTAGCAGGCTAGCCACATACTGCCTGCAATCTCATGGATGGGCACGTCCTGTCCCTCGGTGCGAATCGTGTCTCACGTGTTTTCTCGCGTATGGAAGGCCTCCCTTTCGCCCTCGCATGGCGAGCAATCACGGACGCTCACGCTCTGCCATCGCCGAAGGCAGGGAGCCTGTAGAGCACAGTAAACGAATTCGAGGCACAGACACTGTAGCAACCGGTGCGATTGCATTGCGGCATCACTGTAGCCAAAGGTCTTTCGAAGTAATAATCGTACCCACCTATCTGCCTCGATTGGGTATGATATTTTAAGCTGCAGCTTATGTCCATGGCTATGAATTATTAACCTAACTAGTACAGTGACCTGCGCATATGCGTGTGCATCATTTTTAGAGCATATTTAATTTGTTTAGCAGTATATATATATATATATATATGATAATAACAAAGGAACTACATATAAAAAAAATAAAGGGCTACAAATTAAATGAAAAAAAATAAAATATTAGAATTTTAAAGCGTTATCAATTCGATTTAATTTCATATTTGTATAATTGGTTTTATTTATAATATTAATGTATATTAGTATATATTAAAACAAAAGATATAGATTATATTTTTAGGAGGAAATACATGTTTTTTATAATTTTTAATTGATATATCCAATAATAGAGACAATAGTTGTACCCATATTAATACAATTAAAAAATACAAATTATAACAGATATTATAGGCAAGTTTGTTCCTGTGCGTGGATTGTTTTAGTTCAATTTTATCTCTACCATCTTAGCGTATTAATTTCAAGAGTTCCCCAACTATACATGCATGCATATCACAGTGGAAATCAATTTCATGCGCATTTTCATAGATAAAAAAATTATGGTTATGATTTATTAATCATAAGAAGGGTCTATCTAATTAAGAGTTAGATATTTGTTTTTAGAATTTCTTACATTTTTTTATTTATTAGGTAATATCTATCGGTTATAGATTGCTACACATAATTATGGTATACCAAATTAAAGGCAAGATGTTTCATTTAATTCTTGGAAGAATTTCTATGATTTTTCACTTTGCAGTCAGCTGATGTAATAAACCATTCTATACTTTTATTGTATGATAGATAACGTCCAACGGTATATAGTTCAACTTGTAATAAACCATTCTATACTTTTATTTGCCGATAATTGAAAATTTTGGAAGATTTCAACCAAAAGTTTCAAATCAGAATTTAAATTTTAAAAAATATCAACCGATGATCGATGATTATCGTCCGATTATCGGTTGAATTTCAGTTGAATTCAAATTGGTCCAAATCAGTTGTAGATTGGCTTCAATTCAAATTTGGCCGAAATTATTTGGCCTGTTCCCATTTTTATTGGTGGGTACGGGTAAAACCGATAATCAAAACTCTGGTAAAGGCACGGCGTAGTTCAAATAATCTTGCGCATAATCATCTGAAAGTATTACTTGTGAACTTGTGACATACTGACACAACAAGACCAAATGGATACATTATTATCACACAAGGCTTTTACATGCGACGTACAATTACGGCATGGCCAAAGTATACATCTGGCAGCCGTACAAGTTACAAATAACACAGATATGGGACAACCAAAGGGATACATTACTTGGTCTTGAAAAGCGACACCAACACAGCACGACCAAATGAACACAACATTTTGGCAGTCTTACATACAACATGTTGACATGCATGACTACGGATGCATTACATGACAGTCTGGAAAAGTAACCGATACATGAGTCACGACACAAGGATACAGATGGAAGCAGCCAACGGCAGTATGGAAGCGCGATTAGTAGGAAGTGATGTACCATTATGCAACATAAATTGCAAAGCTGCAACTCCTACTTCGTTCTTCACTGCAGGTAGCTGAGGGAGCTAGCATATTTGCCCCTGCGCTGAAGCAGCAAATATGGAAATGTGTCACAAAAACCGGTGTTAATCGCAGCAAGCAATGGTAGCAAGTAACAGGAAGTTTACCTTGTTACGGCATCTGGGCTTCACTTTCGATTTCGCCTTCAATTTCAATTTCACTCTGAATCTCTGTTGTTGTCTTCCTCGCTGTCTCCTCATCAACTGCCTCTGCACATAATGTTGGGTGCCATTGATGAACAGATTGATCGGGCCGCGATGCTTGGCAACTGCCTTCTGCACCGCCTCGACCGTCTTCTTCACTCTGGAGCTGTCGCTGTACCGGAGGACTACCTCCCTGAGCTTCTCGAGGTTGCTGATGCCTGAAAGAACAATATCTTGATTCGGTGGGACTGAGCAGATTATTTCTAGGTCAATGTATGTGAGCTTCGGCATTGCTTCTTCTCCGAAAGTCAGCCACGGCACTATGCAATGGACGGAGAATGTCTGAAGCTGGCTGAACCCCTCGCTTCGAATCACTATGGCTTCTCCTGGGAGGAAGTCCAAGCCGAGCACAAGGCACTGCAATTTGGGCAGCTCCCCAAGGATCTTCAGATCATCCGCCCCTAGCTTGCAAACTGTGATTTGCAAGAAGGAAAGATACTCGAGCCCTTCGATCCATTGGGGAACACTGGCAAATCTTCCGGTTGTTACCTTGAATTTCTCAAGTCCCTCAGGTGGACGACGCAGGGAGCCCAGGAACTCCATGGAACAACCGAGCCCACAGTGGATTGTCAGGGACCTGAGCTTCTCCCATTCTTCGATGGATGACCGTAGAGCCTCCTGGTATCTTCCGTCAGCGCACTGGTGAAAAGACCATGTTATTGCAAGCACCTCCAAGTCCTCTTGGACACAAAGAGCCTCTACAGAGCTGGCAGACCATTCGCTTAAATCAACAGTTGCTAGTGTGCGTAGGTCTCTGCGACACACTATACCCTCCGGTACCTTTGCCACTGTTTCATCGGGATTAATTCCATCACCACCAACAAGCAGACGCCGCAAGCTGTTTGTAAGCTCAACAATTTGCTCAGGCAGCTGCCTTACTTGTGTGCTTCTCAGGTCCAGGACCCGCAGCTCTTCTAGCTTGCACGCTTCAGGCGGGAGCTCACTTATCTTCGTGTGGCTTGCGTCCAATTCTTTCAGATGGCGCAGCTTCTTGATCTCGGGTGGGAGCCTGATGACCCCTGTGCTCCTGACGCTCAGATACCTCAGCAGAAACATTGTGCTGCATATCTGCAACAGGTCCTCATCCTTCAGGTTCTCCCAACCTTCAAGATCCAACACCCTCAAATAGATAAACTTTCCGAGATGGATTCGGTCCACGCCACCAGAAACAGCTAGTGAACGAGTATGAGATAGATCCATTGTTTCCAGCAGCGTTGGGACCTTCCGATCAGGTTGGTGGAGGGATAGCCAGCGTAGTATCTCAGTACTGTCGCTGTCGCCGCTTGCGGCTGCTGCTGAGTTGAGCATGCTGCTGGTACGAAAAACACCCTTGTCGGCTGATTCGGAGGCGAGGAACTGCAGCATATCAGGATTGACCTGCCAGCGGCAGTCCTCCGCTTCAGCAGCAGGCTTGTGTCCGTACTTTGCTGCCTGGATGATCACTTTCCTGCGGACGAGCTCCGAGAAACACACCTCTGCTTGACTCAATGCATCTGCGTCCGCCAGTCCTTCGTATGCCCATTTCCAGATCAGACGATTCTTGTCAAATTTGTATTCCTGTGGAAACATGCTCGCCATGTACAGATACAATTGATGTGACCAGTAAGAAAGACGACGATACGTCTGTGTTGAGGTAGAGGCCGTATCATCACGATCGTCACTGACCAGTAGAAGATGCTTATGCATCACGGGTCGTTGGGTGAGAGAGGTTAAGTCTTCTTTAATGCATTCGAACTCCCACAGGTCCACGGGCTCCGCATAGGTAGTACGGCGGCAGCAGCGTGCGGCTCTGTGCAGCAGTACCGCGTGACATGGAGGCCGCCTCTCGTACCGATCGAGGAAGCGCCCGATGAATCCGGTCAGCTCCCTAATACGATCTGCTCCCAGCTCTTTCAACGCCAGGTGACGACGCAGCGGTGCAAGAATGGCGCCCAGCTCCACGTCAATAAACTCCAATTGGGAACGGACGCGGGCGTTGGTGGTGACTCGCTTAGTCCCAGGACTAGCTTCCCGCAGCAGCAGCGCGGAGATCCTCCTAGGAAAGGACTCAAGAACCTCCAACGCCCTCTTGATCCAAGCCTTGTCCTCATCGTCGGGAGCTGCATCCGCCATCTCTCTCCCTCTCGCTGGTGTTTCCAGAAGACTAGACGAGAGACTCTTGAGGGTACTAGCACCACTAGTTTGCTAACATGGCATCCTCGATCGGGGGTGCTGTGGAGTTATTAATTTTCATTTTAGCCTCTAAAATAAGAGTATATAACCAGTGAGACAGGGTGCGTACCATCAATAATAGCGAGAGGCTTGGGTGGCCATCAGTGGAGACTAGAGCTCTCAGAAAATATATATATGCATGCATGTTGAGTTGTTGACGCAGAACTTGGCGACAAACCACTGCAGCGAAAGGGGAGGCCTTGAGGGATTTTAATTAGCCTATAAAGATACAATAACTAGTGAGACAGAGGGTGTACCATCAACGAACGAAGGATTGGGGGTCGGGAGTGACGCGCCCGTGCCTGCTCTGCTCCCAATTCTTCTTCTCCCTCACCTCCGATGACGCGATGCGACGAACATCACTTAATTGACCATGCATCTACCTCCTTGTTAACCAGTGGCTCAAACTGACGGAACAGTTAGAAAGCGATTTTGATTTGTAGGGAGGACGTACGTGCATAAAGCGCGTCTATTAGTTGTAGGCCGGGCCTGCTAATTTGCCAAGCTGCCATACATCCGCACAAATCAACGAGTAAAGGTGAAGCAAAGCTCCCTTTGGAAAAAGAAAAAGAAAAGATGAAGAAAAGAACATATAGAAAATACTTGCAAGATAGATGTAGCATCTCACAAACTAATATGAGATACTACTATGGAACGTCAATGCAAAAGTAAAGAATAAACACAAATAAAAAACAACCATATAAATTGCGAGGAATTTACAACTTAGAGTACTTTATTAGAGAGCCAACGAAAGCTGAAAGTAATATTTGAGATATAGGACTGATCCACTTCTAACCAAATGAAGAATAAATGAAATAACATAATAGTGGCAATCCACGGTGCTAAAAACTCGAGTGCTCCCATCTATGCATAATGCTATCATTCCATTGGCTTTTACCTGAGAATGGAAAGAAGAAACGTAAGATTTGAAAATATCAGCAAGTACCCAATAACGGTCGCAACAACGTGAGTAAAGGACAAACAAAGCAACAAGTAATTGACATAGGCTAGTTGCAATGAAATTAAGTTACCAGAAATACTGATACCAATCAGGGATGGAGATAACAGAAATGTGAAACCAAGGTAATTGTTATTTAACAAGTTATGGTAAGAGCTATGGCGATCACTTCCCACACCCCGGTTATACGAGAATAGTCAGTCACGTCTCTGTCCTTGACTATATAATTGCAGATGGGGTGTAATATCCTGAGTAACGAAAGTGTACGACCCCCCTTACGTTACCAGGTGGGTGACAATCTCCCCTATATGTGGGTAGCCCTAGGTCAGGTAACAATTATATTATTAATGGTTAATATGATCAGAGTTGGAGTAACTCAGGATAGGGTCGGTAAGATTACGATGAGTGAAAATGCTGCTAAGGTTGAGAATGGAAGACATAATTTCCGATATGAATCGATGAGAGTGATACTATGGTGATAGTGATCTAGGAGTTATTCTAAATAGGCATTATAACATAGCTCATACAACGGTTGTCAATCATCCAGGTTTTATTACGTGATAAGTGGTTATTAGTCAGATTAACAAGCGTCATATATAAATTAGTCGTGGCTCATAAGCAATAACGTAGAAATAAAGGATCATGGAAACAAGGTATATAAATATAGCAGCCCAATGTTAAAAGATTACTAGTGGTTAACCCTAAATTTGAACATGCTTATACGCTACCCCCATCAATGATTTACGCATCAATTCTAATCACTAATTAAAGCATGAATCCTAGAACATTATAATTGAGCATTCTAATAAGCCTAGAAGCATAAGACACCAACTAGCTTAGCACATCATGATATAAATAGTATATTAACATCATACGACTAGGCAACCACTACAATGTAATAATTGAGCACAAAGGTAGTGGCGACAGTTAATCATGGAACAAGTAATGTGTGAAACAGAGAGGTTATGGCTGCGAGGTACTTGTCTTGAGCACGTTCGACGAATAGGCTGCACGAGGGATCCGAGGTGCTCAACTGCTCGAACGTTTCCTTCAAGGCCACGTGCAAACCTGCGAGGAGAAGATGGAGGCGAATCAGGCGAGGGTCAAGACAAACTATGGAAGGACAGAAAAGAGATCGTTCAACCAGAGGGAAACATGTTCGCTGGAGTTTCACCTCACGAAATGGTGTTCAGTCGTGCAAAACGTCCCGCCGTGCAAAAACACGAAACGTCACGCGAATCGTGCTTCGGCCGTGCAATCGACTGGCCGAACCACGTGACCGGTCGGTGGCGGTGGCTGTGTGCCTCCCGCGTTTGCCGCTCCAAGCCACCGTTGCCGCCTCCGACACTACCTTAGGCGGCGCTGCCGCCACCACGATGCCACCCGCTACGACGACACCGCCTGAGCTTCTCCCGCTCCCAGCCGCCACCACCGCCATAGGCCATACCGGCCGCCGTCACCGCTGCTGCCTACCGACAGCCCTGCACTGGCCCCTGTGAGCAGGTGAGAGAGAGAGATTAGATGGGGAAGAAGAGAGAGACCTGTTGGGGGAAAAAAGGCTGCACACGGGAAAGAAAAGAAGGCCCCTTTTAATAGTCCTTAACCAAGCTGAGGAGGCTAATTAGGGTTTTCCCTTTTTTTCTTTTAGGGTGCTACAACAGAAAAAAGAAAATAAAATAAAAAAAAGAAAAGGCTAGAAGTATGGTATATGTGAGACCACATGGAGGTTATCTCATGGTGTGTGGTGAGTATTTGATTTTGTTGTATAAATATTATCAAAGTTTAAGTTTAGTTTTAAAAGTTTGCAACATTCAGAGTTGCTATCAGGTTTTAACCGGTCTGATTGGCCTGGCATGTAAGCTTTCCTCAACAAGCTCAGACAGGACAACAGCCACAATGAGATCTGGAGGAGGTGCTTAACACCCAGACATTTCATTTGGTCTTTCCCAGTGTTCTGTCTCGGATTATAGCTAGTGTTGCTGTCATGGTTTTGTGGATCAAACACTATGTCATGCGCCAAATTCCCGGTATCACAACCACTACCGGGTTCAGCAGCTTTGCCGAGTGCCTGTGGCACTCGGCAAAGCACGAGAAACACTCGGCAAAGTCTTTGCCAAGTGCCACCCACGGCATAGCTCACACGTCATAGTTTCTGACGGCAAAGAGCTCTTTGCCGAGAGCTTTTCATCGAGCACTCGGCAAAGTCTTTGCCGAGTGCCGAAACGACCCTCGGCAAAAAAGGACAGTGGACGGCGAGAACACGGTGACGGCGTCGTTTGCCGAGTGCCAGGACGGAATGGCACTCGGCAAACCTTTAAACTTTGCCTAGTGCCATGGTAAAGACACTCGGCAAAACCTTGCAGTTTGCCGAGTGTTTTTACCACGCCACTCGGCAAAATCACAACACTCGGCATAGTACGTTCCCAGAATGCCCAGAAACGTTACTTTGCCGAGTGTTTTTACCATGACACTCGGCAAAGCCTCCCTTTGCCGAGTGTAACACACGGCAAAGTGGCCAAAAACTGCTTTTTTTAAAATTTTAAAATCATTCGGCAACACGTTCGTGGTCGTGTTTCCTGAAGAAGATGTTTGAAATTCCTTTTCATTTCACAGGTAAGGCATCAAACCGGGCTGAATAACATGAATATCATTTTTCTACTCATTTTTTCCTATTATTTGAATCACTTGCAGTTCAAATTTGACTTGATTCAAAAAATTGCTTAAAATACAATTAATTAATTAAATATAGCAAACAAATACAAAAATATACCAAATTTTAACATGGAGTACCATATGTTGTATGTGGAGAGTAAAAAAAGTTTGAAGGGTAGGAAAGGAAAAGGTTTTATTTCTTTGCCGAGTGCCTAAAAAAAACACTCGGCAAAGATATCTTTGCCGAGTGTTAGCTCCAGACTCTCGACAAAGTTCTAACGGTGGCGGCTGACCTCTAACGGACGGCGGTTGGTGCCGAGTGTTTTATTTTTGCCGAGTGTTTTCCTGTCATCACTCGGCAAAGAGCTTACTTTGCCGAGTGTCTAATGTACAACACTCGGCAAAAAGATTTTTGCCGAGTGCTTTATTTTCGCCGAGTGTCCCCATGGAGGCACTCGGCACAGTTATTGTTTACCGAGTGCCCGATAGATTGCACTCGGCAAAATTTCAGGCACTCGGCATAAAGCAGCTTTCCGGTAGTGAACTATGATCACTACAATACATACAAGATAGTGGAAATAGGGTCTGTTTGTCTGAAAGCTGTTAGTCTGGAATTAGGTGTGGTGGGAACTTACCGTTTACTTTTGGGTTTCCTAGTTCGTCTGTCAATCCAGAAACTATCTTAGGTCAGTGGCAAAGTCAGGAATAAAATTGAGAGTGGACTGAATTATTTATAGGTCTAAACTAAGTTGACATAAAATTAGTCTTTTACTCTTATGAAATTTTAAATTCATATAGAAATTATAAATTGAATGGAGACAAACAATAAAAAATAGAGAAATAGAAAGTGCCATGAGTGCGGAGTAGCGATAAGTCACCTATGTATAAAACATATCAAATTTAGTGATATAATAGAAAATTATGAATAACAATAAAAGTTTAGATCATATGAAATATACCAAAATTAAGCTAATTTGAATCACGAGACAATAGAAACAAAAGGCGGCACCTTTTTCCACACTCCATCCAATATTCTTATCATTTTCACGGGGGCTCGGTAGTGGCGGTGCCTTCAGGGCACGTGCAGAACCACATCATCGCGGAACGACAGCGGAGGGAGAAGATTAACTAGAGGTTCATTTAGCTCTCCACCGTCATCCCCGTACTCAAGAAGATTCATATACATTTCACTTTTGTCATATATATTTCACTTTTTTCTTTCTTCTTCTTTTCTTTGATTGATTATCTCTTCTTTAATTTTATGATTTTCACTACTCCTCCTCCTCGTCTTCTTCTTTAATTTTATAATTTACATATATTATTTCACTTTCTTTCTTTCTTTGATTGATTGATTAGCTCTTCTTTAATTTTATGATTTTCACTTCTTCTCTTCCTCCTCCTCATCGTCTTCTTTAATTTCATGCTTGTTGTTACCTTCCCATCAAGAAGAGTTAGCTTCTCTTTGGATTTATTAATCTCTCTCTATTTTTACTATGTACAAAGTTACCACCGGAGGAGATGAAGCTGAAGCCTCACTAAGCTCCCCCGGCGGCTACGCCCCTGTTTTAGGTGGTTTCTAATAATAGAAATCGAAACTTTCATTTCAAAAGAAAAGGGCTCGCATAGAAAGGTTCAACCATTTAAAATACACTCGATTAACTCCAAAGCATTAGAAATCTATAATGCCATCTTGATATTTTATTTTTCCCCACAAGATGTTTAAAAATTTTAAATTGACCAGGATGAAAACTATAGTAACTTTGTGATGGACCATGTGGGAAGGTCCAGAGTTATGTTGAGATAAACCATTGCTATATAAGAAAAGCGAAAAATTTAAGCTTGTAAATTTGTTAGATTTTCTGGACTGTTTGTAGACCAGGCGGTTTGACCGGCCAATGGTGGCGGTCAGACAGCCCCCTGGTGTTCTAACCGACCACCACCAGTGGTCAGACTGGCCAAGGCAGGCGGTCTGATGGTAGGTTTGTCTTCAGTTCGGCCGATTTGAGAATTTTGATCAAATGATGTTTTGGTTTGATCTAAGTCAGTGCATTTATATTGTATAACGCATGTTTTCAGCTAACGTGGGTCAATTTGTGAAGAACTTGTGCTTAGAAATAATTTTTTATCTTTGGATATGCATGATCACTTGGAGTCAGTTATGGTCAACGACGAGCCGAGACCTAGAACGATCAAGGATACGGGGTGAGATGGTTGAGCTTAAGCATGGCACAAAGAAAAGTGGGAAATAATGAAGAGAAGTTCGAGCGATGGGTTGCACCATATGGCTTGGTCAATTCAAATGAGGCTTGGTTCGGTGGAACTAGAATGAAAGAGACTTGCCGACGCGTGGCAAGCTAATAGTGTACCTACGTATGGCAAGTATGATGATTACTTGCAATAGAAGATAAAGACTTGTCAAGAAAAGGTATTTTGGTAAGTTGACTAAAATACCGGAAACTATCTTAGGTCAAAACTATGGTACTTGGAGAGCGGTTTAGATCAAAAAGAAGCTGAGAAGATCAAATTAGATCAAGACTAAGAACTTAACAGATTCAGACTTATATGCTTCGAAGGAATACATGAGTGTAGTGTGTGTGAGCAAAACCGATGTTATATATGGTTAACGGATTTTCCTATTTATACTAAGTAGATAGTATTTATTAGAGTTAAATAAAGACTAATTAGCTATCTATTTAACGGATTAAGATAAAAACTTCATCGTTAACAATCTAATCATCCAACTCTTTCTATTGAATCTAAGTTTTCTCAGGTTAAGCCCCACGCGCATTTCTCTATCGGCATGTGGGCTCTCTAGTCCTTTTTTTCCCCTTCACCTTTTCATATGTGGTCAATATTGACTTTTTATCTAATCCTAAAGTCCTAATAACGGAGAATGAGATGCTCTTTGCACGATGCCAAACAAAACGTAAACAAAAGTTGATAGGTACATGTCGATGTCAAATCTCCTCGTTTGCTTTTTCCAAAGTGTGAGATATCGTGCTATCCGCTTGCAAATGTCTGCCCTTTCATGTGCATAAAATTTGTAGGACAAGAATAAAAATTAGGAAAGAAAACATCATACGCTATATACTAACTCTCGCTGATAGAACTAAAAGGCATTGTAGTGCTAGTGTTTTTTTCAGTAGCAGACATTTCAGAAGCTTGCGCACCCTCTTCAGGTCAGGCCCCGTTTGTAACTTAGAAATTTCACGCAAAATAGTTCAATCTCCGTAGTATTCAGAAAATATTCCCCGGTGAGATGTGCTCACTATTGCCATCTCCATCGCCTTTCTTTTCTTGTGCTCGCAAGCTGGCAGCGTGCGGCTTTCTTTGGAGTGTATTTTGAGGTCAGTCAAGCAAAGCAAGCATTTGAAACCAAGGAGGCCCCGCACAAATGCGATCCCTCTCATCAATCGCACCGCTCTATTTTCCATCACCTTTTCACACGTGATCAATATTCTCTAATCCTTAAGGCCTAATAATGGAGAATGAGGTGCTCTTTGCACAATACCAAACCAAATAAAAATAAAACTTGATTGTGGCTGTGAAATCTCTTCGTATCTGTTCCCACAGTATCATGTTGACTGTGGCTTATTGACGGAAATAAATGAAGCACAAAGCATTCTGAACTGTTTCTCCTCGTCACCCGCAAGTTACAAATTAAAGAATCCAAATACAACATCATAATTAGCTGTACCTACAGGTTGCTGATGAGCTCACTGAAAAAGGTCTTTCCAACATCATCCGGATCTCACCAATGGGCTTTACTTACAAAACCTTGAGCTGCCCATTGCCTCCAAATTAACTCCAAATTAAAACCCATGTATAGCTGAAATTTGAAGTAAAAATTAGATACAAATAGTAGTTGGATTTGTATGGGAATTCTAATCTAAAAATAAAAATTGAAATTAAATAAACATAATAGAAAAAACATAATTTTCGAATGAAAAATAAAAGGAAAGTAACAACTTGATTTTGATATGAACTCGAAATAAAAACCACTACATAGCTAAAATTTGGAATGGAAATTAGATAAAAATTAGTTGTTGGATTTGTATCTAACCTAAAAGTAAAATTCCAAATTAAATAAAAATAAATTTGAGATTAAAAAAAGAGTCCATATCAAATACTATAAGAAATAACCTAAATTCAAAATAAAAATTAGCAGCTAGATTTATAAACAAATTCCAACATAAAACTAAAGAAAAGTCTATAAAAAGTGCAATACAAAAATATGCAAATTTCAAATAAAAGTCAATGATAATTAGTGTTTGTTTTTTAATTCTAGACTAAGTGAAAAATAAAAAAATTGTTTTTATTCAAAATTCAAATTACCAAAATATTATAATTTTAGAAAAAATAAAATAAGCAAACGAATTTGATTTGTATATACATAAATTAGGAACCAAAATCCATTATATAATAAAAATTAATGACAGGTAGTTTACTATCGCTAAGAAAAAAGATAAGTGCTAAAAATTCTCACAAAAATAAAAACATTATAAACATTTGTTTGGTGGACCTCCACAGGATGGGGGGATTGACAGTGAGACTATTAATAGGTGTTCACTCAGCTATACTAATATAAGCTATATGATGTGCGTTATGATCATATAATATAGACGAGCATTGCAATAATGAAAAAATAATGATGATATAAATTGAAAATGTTATGTAATGCTATATTTACTGTTTACTGTGCAAGTATTTTCATCAAAAAGTATCTAGGAAAGAAAGTTTTGGTCATATATGATAAATATTGGGGAACAAAGTGAGTATTTTATGTCTTATAATGTATAATATTAAAATATCAAAAATGATGTTCTGCAACAATCTATTTTTCAAAAAGCAAAATTACATATGTATTGCTAAGCCATTTAAACATGTTTTAAGTATGATGCATGTGTAAGTGCGTGTCAGACCCGGATTTTTCAATCCGAATCTTACTGTGTTTCACTGCACTAATCCCTGGATCAGTAGTTAGTGCACACAGGTACATTGCTGAATCATTTCATACATCGCATAAGCAACCATTATATTACATAAACTGAAATACACCACGTCGGGTGATAGAGTTTACAAAGGGGCCGACTAGGCCAAATGTCATTATTACAAACACGCACAGCGGAATTATAACAAAAGTAAACCCAAATCCACAGGCAAGCGACTGGAAGGTACTGTGTGCATTATATGTCACCAGCTAACTAGTAACATACGTGCACACAACGCCGGATGTCCACTTGTCCATGTCTCCTCAACGAAGCCTACGCCTTAGTTTCCTTCGTCGTTCTTCTCCTCTGTAGCGGGAGCTTCCTCGTAGGCGTAGTGGTCTTGCGCTCCTGTTTCTGGATTTTTGCCGCAAAGCGAGCGTGAGCACTCCGACCCTGTGCTCAGCGAGCCAACACACAGAATGCAGTATATAACATGTATGGCTATTCAAAGGATGGTTTTGGTTTATTTTATTTTTGCGAAGAGTGCTTTTGAATACAATTATATAAAAATCCTTAAGACCTAGCATTTTGAACACACGTATATGTTGAATGCAGTAATAATAGTGATTCAGATTCCATCCACCATTACATGGCATCTGCACCATATAGCAATTCTTCAGCGTTATAGCCGCTTAAATTACCACTGGGACGACACCCAGGACAATTCCAAACTAGGGCCTTACACTGCCCTTTCATTTTTCCAACCCATCATAAAGCATTTTGAAATAGAACTATATCTGGTTAAGTTTCCATGTCCGCCCTTGACTGTGGGCACGGCTATTCGAATAGTTTTGACTCTGCAGAGTTTGTACACTTTCACCACAAGAGACAATCAACTCATTGCCCCACACGATTCCTTAGTCATGTGGTTGAGCAGACCGTCACAGTGACCTTTCAAAGTATCTAGACCCTTTTGTCATCTCACCCCATGGGAGACTGCCCACTTGTGGTGGGTCCCATATGTTGCACGGGATGTTTCCCACAGCTACTAGCGTACGGGCTCCACTCCCCTCTGCGCTAGCACGACTGGGAAACTTCACCCTCCACTCGGTGTCCCTTTAGGCCTTCCCTTGCCCCTGCATAATTACTTCTCTCCCCCTATTAGTGAGATGAGTCCAGAGTTTTCGATAAATCTACTTAGCCAAGTTGTACTTTACAGACTTGTGGTTGTACTGTTTTACACGGGTGACATGACAAGATTCGGTCCTTAGGGTTATCTGGGCGGTCTATCAATAACTCACTTTGTGCTTCCACTGCACCACATTTTCACATTCCATAACTCACTTTGTGCTTCCACTGCACCACATATTCACACACTCGAACTAGTCCGCCCAGATATTTAAGCATGTTGAGATTGTTGGAGGGTATAAAATAGTCATGTCAAATATACCAGTCATTCCCACCATGACTGCCCAAACTATTTTCTCATTATTAAAAACGATCATGATGTATGGGGCATTTCAACGCCCCCTGAGTATTAATGCAACACTAAGCATAGCATATCGCTAGGGACTTATTTTCGAAATATTTGTATTATACTTTTGCTAGGGCGACAAGGTTTTCACATTCAATCATTCCAAAGGAGGAGTAATACTATTCAAAGTAAACATTGGCGTATAACTAGAATATCAAGTTTAGCATGTATTTGCATAAAAATAACAGCATGCATTTTGTTAATTTAACACAAAGTAATTTGCATAAATGTGGGTTCAACATGATCAAAGTATTGACTCGCCTTGGTCACAGTGGTCGGGATCCGGATTTTCTGGTGCTTCTTGTGCTGCTGCCTCGATCTCCTCTTCTTGCGCTTCGTAAGCTATTTTAACGTACGCCCAAAATTTGTACAAAAAGAAGAGCAGCGAATCAAACCAAATAACACCAAAAATCCAAATGAACTCTAAAAATTATGATTTCAGTTCCATTGGATAGATCTTGCTTTTAGATGAATTTAGAAATTTGTCTCATCCAATTTGGAGTTACAATGAAAAAGTTATGATTATTTGAAATTCTCAGTTTGAATTTAATTCTGGAAAATATGAAATCTCTGACATGTGGGGTCCACTGGTATTTTCAGATTTATTTTAAACTTCCCTTTTTATTTACGTTCTGTGCTACTGACATGTGGGTCCGGTTACTGTTCATGGGGTCCACCTGTCAGCACGGCTGGGTACAGATGCGCCACTGACCAGTGGGGCCCAGTGGTCAGCGAGCCGCCTCGGTCACAGCGGCCGACAAGTGGGGCCCACCTGTCAGTCTGAGGGAAAAACCAAAAGAAATGCTCAACCGCGCGCGCGGAGCGGGGCTCGAACACGCGACGCGGGAGCAGGGGAGGGAAGGAATGCGCGCTGGTAACCAAGTGGGAGGGGGAGGCTTTGCCTACCCTATATGGGGAATGAGCCCCTTTGAGGTAGGTCGCGGGGGTGGCCGAGCAGAGGAAGTCGAGGACGGCGGCGCCGGCGGCGAGGGGTGGCCGGAGGGGTTCGGGGACTTCGTGATTTATAACCCCCGTGTACTGGTGAGTCTTCTGGTGAAGTCGGCCGAGGTGGAGAGGCACGGTGGCGGGCCGGCGGCGTGCGACGGCGGAGGCTCGGGGAAGTGATCGGCGCCGGCGGAGCTCAGGCGACAGGAAGTCCGGCGAGGGAGGGGGTTGGATTTACCGTGCTCCCATGAAGCTCTGAGAGCTTGGGGATCCCCTGGAGGTGGCCGGGAGCGGCGGCGGCTTGGTCGCCGGAGCTAGGGAAGAAGGAGGGAGCTGCGGCCAATTAAGGGGCTCTCGGCTCAATTTCTTGCAGAGGGGGAAAGAGGGGAGTAGAGCGGCGCGTTTGAAGCTCACGGACGCGGCTTTTATAGCCGGAGAAGGCGCGCGTCGAGGTTGACACTTGGCTCCACCCTGCTCACGCCGGCGGGGGGGGGGGGGGGGAGATGAACCAAATCCCGCCGGGATTTCGCAGAAGAGAGGTGGCGGGGAAGGTGAGTCCCCCCTCCTGTAGCCGTACTTTTTAAATTAGCCCGCGAGGTGAGAGAGAGCGACGGATTTGCTGCGGCAGAGCGCGAGCGCGAGGAGGGCGATGCTGCGTGCGCGTGGAGAAGAGGAGGAAGAAGGCACTGGCTGTTCGGGTCCACCAGCCACAGGGAGGTCGTGCGCGAGGGAGCGGTCCACCGCGCAGAGGGAGCGGGTGCGCGCGCTGAATGGGCCGCGTGGCGTGCGTCCGCGCGCAGAGAGAGAGCGGCGGGGCGCGGGCGTTGGCGCGCTGGGCCGCGCAGCGCTGAACCGCGCGGGCGCGCGTGGAGGGAACGGCTGGGCCAGGGTGATGGCCGGCCCGGCCGAGTTTTTCTTTTCCCATTTTATTTCTTTGATTTTTCTTTTGGGTTTTCTTGTGTGTATATGTAGATATATATATACATAAATTCACTTCCTTTCCATCCTGAAATTTTATAGCTCTCATTTTGCTAATATTTGTTACATAAAGATTATTTTCTTGCTATGTCTAGTTGTACGCTTGCATATACATATACATACATATGTATATATATATATATGTATATATATTCTTGTAAATACTTATTATTTTTAATTTTATAGTTCTTTTGGATCATCTTTTCAGATTCTTTATTTTGATGCGTATGTTTTATCATTTTATGTGTGAATTTCTTCCTTCTCTTTGCTGTTGAAATTCCTTTAAATTCACAGAAAGCCAATAAACTCCAAAAAAATAAAAAGCAAATAAAATAATCCAAAAGATCCATAATTTATTACTTATATTTTTCAGGATGTTACAAATCTACCCCCCTTAAACAGAATCTCGACCCCGAGATTCATCCTAACTAGTGAATAGGTCGGGGTAATCTTGACGCAGTTTATCTTCTCGTTCCCAGGTAGCTTCTTTCTTGGAATGGTGACTCCATTGCACTCTACACATGCGAATGATTTGAGTCCTTGTCTTTTTCTCCACAGTATCCAATATTTTGATGGGACGCTCCTTGTAGGTTAAATCTTCTTCAAGCTCAATGGCTTCAAGTGGAGCTTGATCTTCTGATACTCGTAAGCATTTCTTGAGTTGAGATACGTGGAAGACATTGTGTATATCAGATAGATTCTGAGGTAAATCTAACTGATAAGCAACTTCCCCTTTCTTGGCCACAATTGGAAACGGTCCTACGTAGCGAGGGGTAAGCTTGCCTTTGACTTTAAACCTCTTGACTCCTCGTAGAGGTGACACCTTCAAGTAGACATAGTCTCCAACCTCAAATGTCAGTGGTCTTCGTCTTTTGTCTGCATAACTCTTCTGCCTAGATTGGGCTGCCTGTAATCGATCTCTGATCAGACGAACCTTCTCTTCAGCTTGTTTGAGGATGTCGGGTCCAAATATGACGTTCTCCCCCACTTCTGACCAATATAGTGGGGTTCTGCACTTCCTTCCATATAAGGCTTCAAATGGTGCCATCTGAAGGCTGGTCTGATAGCTATTGTTGTATGCAAATTCAGCATATGGCAAACATTTATCCCAGTCTTTGGAGAAATCCAATGCACAAGCTCTAAGCATATCTTCTAGTATCTGGTTCACTCTTTCTGTCTGTCCATCCGTCTGAGGGTGATAGGCGGTGCTGAAATCCAGGTGAGTGCCAAGAGCTTCATGTAGACTATCCCAGAAATGCGAGGTAAATTGAGAACCTCGATCTGAGACTATCCTTTTTGGCACACCGTGCAAGCACACGATACGGGACATATACAGTTCTGCTAACTTGTCCCCCTTGTAGGTTGTCTTGACTGGAATAAAGTGGGCGACCTTGGTCAACCTATCAATTATAACCCATACAGAGTCATATCCTGACTTGGTCCGTGGAAATCCAGTGATGAAATCCATTCCGACTTCTTCCCACTTCCATTGGGGTATCTGCAACGGCTGTAATAGTCCTGCAGGTCTCTGATGCTCTGCCTTCACTCTCTGACACACATCACAGCATGCTACATGCTCTGCAATGTCTCTTTTCATACGGGGCCACCAACAAAAGTATTTCATACCTTGATACATCTTAGTGCTCCCGGGGTGGAGGGAATACGGAGAGCTATGTGCTTCCCTCAATATCAGATTCTTAAGATCCTTGTGATGTGGGACTACGATACGTGTTCCATACCGTAGAGTACCCTCATAGTCAATTTTCATGTTAGGTGCCTTCCCTTCTTCCATTAATTTCTTCCATTTCAAAATGGCTGGATCATCTTGTTGTGCTGCCATAATCATTTCTTCTATACTTGATTGAATTTCCAAGGCGGCTAGAGTGCCTGGCTCTACTATTTCCAAATTCAAAGCTTTCAATTCCTTGTAGAGCTCGGGTTGATGTTCCCGTACCATGAGATTATTGCAATAAGCCTTACGGCTCAATGCATCTGCTACCACATTGGCCTTCCCAGGGTGGTAGTGTACACTCAAATCATAATCCTTGATTAATTCTAGCCATCTTCTCTGCCTTAAATTAAGGTGAGCTTGTGTGAAGAAATACTTGAGGCTCTTGTGATCTGTATACACATCGCAATGGTTACCAATCAAGTAATGCCGCCAAATCTTCAATGCATGAATTACTGAGGCTAACTCTAGATCATGAGTGGGGTAGTTAGCTTCATGGGGATGAAGTTGTCTGGATGCATATGACACAACCCTGCCTTCTTGCATTAGTACGCATCCAAGTCCTTGATGTGAGGCATCACAATATACCTCGAAATCTTTGCGTACATCTGGTAGAACTAATACAGGGGTGGTGGTCAATCTCTTCTTCAATTCTTGAAAACTTTCTTCACATGTCTTGGTCCATTCAAACTTCTTCTCTTTCTTGAGTAATTGGGTCATTGGCCTGGCAATCCGGGAAAATCCTTCTATGAACCTTCTCTAGTACCCAGCCAAACCGAGAAAACTTCTCACTTCAGTGACAGAAGTAGGCTGCTTCCAGTCAGTGACAGCTGCAATCTTGGCGGGGTCAACAGATATTCCTCCTGCTGACACTATGTGTCCTAAGAAACTGATATCCTTTAGCCAAAATTCACACTTGCTGAATTTGGCATACAGCTGATGTTCCTTTAGCTTCTCCAACACTAGGCGCAGATGTTCTGCGTGCTCTTCTGAATTTTTGGAGTATATAAGGATGTCGTCTATGAAGACTACGACAAACTTGTCCAAGTACTCCATGAATACCTTATTCATCAGATTCATAAAATAAGCTGGGGCATTGGTTAATCCAAAAGACATGACCAGAAATTCATATAGTCCATATCTAGTGGTAAAGGCTGTTTTGGGTATATCTTCTGGCCTGATCTTCAACTGATGATAACCTGACTTCAGATCTATTTTGGAGAACACGGTGGCTCCTCCAAGTTGATCGAACAAGTCATCAATCCTGGGAAGAGGATACTTGTTCTTGATAGTCATCTCATTCAAATCACGGTAGTCCACACACATCCTGGCTGTGCCATCCTTTTTCTTCACAAACAGCACTGGAGATCCCCATGGCGATGAGCTGGGTCTAATGAATCCCTTCTCTTGTAACTCTTGGAGTTGTTTCTTCAATTCCTCCAATTCTTCTACAGTCATCCTATAGGGCCTTTTGGAGATTGGAGCGGCACCTGGCTTCAAATTGATAACAAATTCCAAGTCTCTATCTGGGGGCATGCCTGGTAGTTCTTCGGGAAATACTTCGGGATAGTCTCGCACTACTATCAGTCCTTCTTGGGGTACGTCCTCACAATGATAGATTGCACGTCCCCACTGGTATGGTCTGTCCACTTTTATGTTTATGGTCATTCCAGGACACTTGACCACTTTCACTGTTCTGGTGGCACACTCTAGGACACCTTGATTCTTAGCTAACCAATCCATTCCTAGTATGATGTCTAGGGTCTGGGAGTTTAATACTATAAGGTCTGCTAGGAAATCACACCTTTCCATGGTAATGGTCACCCCTGGGCATACTAGGGTAGCAGTAATTGGTCCAGCTGGTGAGTTAAGCACCAATGGCCTCTTAAGGGTATAGATAGGTAATCCCAACTTATCAGCATACCCCTTAGATATAAATGAATGTGAAGCTCCTGAATCAAACAATACTTGTGCTGGTATAGTCTTGACAGAGAACGTACCCATGAGAACTCCAGCGGCTTCTTGAGCTTCTTCAATGGTAATATGGTTGACTCTTCCTCGGTTTGGTGCTGAAGTGTTCTTGCTAGCTTGAGAGCTTTGCTGTCCCTTGCCAGGAGCTGAAGCTTGACTGCGGACAGGGACATTCTGCTTATGTGGGCATCTGTTGGCAAAGTGACCCTTCTCCCCACAGCTAAAGCAATTAAAGTTTGCTGCGGGGTTGGTACCACCAAAGTGTCCTCCTGGGCGTGATGCTTGGGACATACTTCCACCAGGTCTAAAGGTTGGAGCTGACCCACTGGATTGATCGGATCTTGAGAATGAGGGCTTGAAGAATTTCTGGATAAATCTTCCTTGTGGCCGTGGAGTTATCATCTTGCGCTTACGGCTGGCTTCAAGAATCTTCTTCTCATTTTCCAAGGCCAATGCCTTGTTTACCAACTGATGAAAGCTGGTGAAGTCCTGAGTGATCAGCTGCACTCTCAGTTCATCTTTCAACCCTTCAAAGAATCTGTCAACCTTTTCTTCTTCTTCTTCTATATCCTTCTGAGCATACCGGGCCAGCTGCGTGAATTTTGTAAGATATTCATTGACAGATAAGTTCCCTTGCTTGAGATTGCGGAACTCATTCTTCTTTATCCGCATTATCCCAGCTGGAACGAAGTTGTCCTTGAAAGCCTTCTTAAACTCTGACCATGGTATAGCTTCTGTATCACCTCCGGTGGTAGCATCTTCCTGGCCTCTGGCAGCCAAGTAGTTCTCCCACCATGCTGCTGCAGCACCTTGAAGTTGATGTGCAGCAAACACCACTTTGTCTTCATCCGCAATTTTGGTCAACCTTAGCTTCCTTTTAGTATCTCGGAGCCAATCTTCCGCTTCAAGTGGTTCTTCTGCCGAAGTGAATGTACTTGGTCTTGTCCTTTGGAAGTCTCCTAGATCAGCTCTGTGTCCATCAGAGCTTCCTTGCTGTCCAGCATAGATGGCTTGCAGAATCTGGGTTTGTTGTGCCATTACTTGGGCCATTGTGGGATTAACTGGGGGATTTGGGAGGTCAGCATCTTGGTTCTGATTCTCTTCGGGGTTTTCACCATGATTTGAGTCTACCTCAGCATGTTGAGGGTTAGCATGAGCCCGAGATCGTGTAACACTTGGACTGGCCATCTGCAGCTATAGCTTCATAACTTAGCACTAACACTACCCTTGAGAAAAAGGAAGGGTACCAACCCTCTTTGCAAAAAGAGTCATAAGATAAACGACAAAAGAATATTCAACACAAGGCCTTATGCCTGGCCATTTATTATCATACAAGCATTCACATAGCCAGCCTTTAGGCTGGACTTTGTGGTTACACAATATACTAAGGTTTGCTATGATGACGACTACAGTACTAAAGGACTAGTACCTCATCCTATATTACAGGAACTAGTAATTGCACCACGCATGGTAAGTACGGCACTACTCTATCTACTCCTTCATCAGTAGACTTGAGCTTATGGTAAATGGGCTGATCCTTGTAGTTTAGATAGTGCAAGAGCTTGCGTGGTATGCTAGCAAACTCCCCTTCGTGAACTCCATAGGCCAGGTAGCTCAGTGGCCCTTATCGCCAATTCCTGCCATCTGTAAATTAAATTACTAGGGCTAGAAATTTTCCAAATAATTAATGAAAGGTAGAGTAGAACAGATCTAAGAGGGATACGGATAGAAATAGTATGCTATATTTTTCATAAATGCTTTTTGTATATACATATATCTATATTTTTTTTTCACCCTAAGGTTCTTCTAACGTCCATTCTACGGCTTTACCCTGCAGTCGTATGCTCTGATACCAGCGCTGTCAGACCCGGATTTTTCAATCCGAATCTTACTGTGTTTCATTGCACTAATCCCTGGATCAGTAGTTAGTGCACACAGGTACATTGCTGAATCATTTCATACATCGCATAAGCAACCATTATATTACATAAACTGAAATACACCACGTCGGGTGATAGAGTTTACAAAGGGGCCGACTAGGCCAAATGTCATTATTACAAACACGCACAGCGGGATTATAACAAAAGTAAACCCAAATCCACAGGCAAGCGACTGGAAGGTACTGTGTGCATTATATGTCACCAGCTAACTAGTAACATACGTGCACACAACGCCGGATGTCCACTTGTCCATGTCTCCTCAACGAAGCCTACGCCTTAGTTTCCTTCGTCGTTCTTCTCCTCTGTAGCGGGAGCTTCCTCGTAGGCGTAGTGGTCTTGCGCTCCTGTTTCTGGATTTTTGCCGCAAAGCGAGCGTGAGCACTCCGACCCCGTGCTCAGCGAGCCAACACACAGAATGCAGTATATAACATGTATGGCTATTCAAAGGATGGTTTTGGTTTATTTTATTTTTGCGAAGAGTGCTTTTGAATACAATTATATAAAAATCCTTAAGACCTAGCATTTTGAACACACGTATATGTTGAATGCAGTAATAATAGTGATTCAGATTCCATCCACCATTACATGGCATCTGCACCATATAGCAATTCTTCAGCGTTATAGCCGCTTAAATTACCACTGGGACGACACCCAGGACAATTCCAAACTAGGGCCTTACACTGCCCTTTCATTTTTCCAACCCATCATAAAGCATTTTGAAATAGAACTATATCTGGTTAAGTTTCCATGTCCGCCCTTGACCGTGGGCACGGCTATTCGAATAGTTTTGACTCTGCAGAGTTTGTACACTTTCACCACAAGAGACAATCAACTCATTGCCCCACACGATTCCTTAGTCATGTGGTTGAGCAGACCGTCACAGTGACCTTTCAAAGTATCTAGACCCTTTTGTCATCTCACCCCATGGGAGACTGCCCACTTGTGGTGGGTCCCATATGTTGCACGGGATGTTTCCCACAGCTACTAGCGTACGGGCTCCACTCCCCTCTGCGCTAGCACGACTGGGAAACTTCACCCTCCACTCGGTGTCCCTTTAGGCCTTCCCTTGCCCCTGCATAATTACTTCTCTCCCCCTATTAGTGAGATGAGTCCAGAGTTTTCGATAAATCTACTTAGCCAAGTTGTACTTTACAGACTTGTGGTTGTACTGTTTTACACGGGTGACATGACAAGATTCGGTCCTTAGGGTTATCTGGGCGGTCTATCAATAACTCACTTTGTGCTTCCACTGCACCACATTTTCACATTCCATAACTCACTTTGTGCTTCCACTGCACCACATATTCACACACTCGAACTAGTCCGCCCAGATATTTAAGCATGTTGAGATTGTTGGAGGGTATAAAATAGTCATGTCAAATATACCAGTCATTCCCACCATGACTGCCCAAACTATTTTCTCATTATTAAAAACGATCATGATGTATGGGGCATTTCAACGCCCCCTGAGTATTAATGCAACACTAAGCATAGCATATCGCTAGGGACTTATTTTCGAAATATTTGTATTATACTTTTGCTAGGGCGACAAGGTTTTCACATTCAATCATTCCAAAGGAGGAGTAATACTATTCAAAGTAAACATTGGCGTATAACTAGAATATCAAGTTTAGCATGTATTTGCATAAAAATAACAGCATGCATTTTGTTAATTTAACACAAAGTAATTTGCATAAATGTGGGTTCAACATGATCAAAGTATTGACTCGCCTTGGTCACAGTGGTCGGGATCCGGATTTTCTGGTGCTTCTTGTGCTGCTGCCTCGATCTCCTCTTCTTGCGCTTCGTAAGCTATTTTAACGTACGCCCAAAATTTGTACAAAAAGAAGAGCAGCGAATCAAACCAAATAACACCAAAAATCCAAATGAACTCTAAAAATTATGATTTCAGTTCCATTGGATAGATCTTGCTTTTAGATGAATTTAGAAATTTGTCTCATCCAATTTGGAGTTACAATGAAAAAGTTATGATTATTTGAAATTCTCAGTTTGAATTTAATTCTGGAAAATATGAAATCTCTGACATGTGGGGTCCACTGGTATTTTCAGATTTATTTTAAACTTCCCTTTTTATTTACGTTCTGTGCTACTGACATGTGGGTCCGGTTACTGTTCATGGGGTCCACCTGTCAGCACGGCTGGGTACAGATGCGCCACTGACCAGTGGGGCCCAGTGGTCAGCGAGCCGCCTCGGTCACAGCGGCCGACAAGTGGGGCCCACCTGTCAGTCTGAGGGAAAAACCAAAAGAAATGCTCAACCGCGCGCGCGGAGCGGGGCTCGAACACGCGACGCGGGAGCAGGGGAGGGAAGGAATGCGCGCTGGTAACCAAGTGGGAGGGGGAGGCTTTGCCTACCCTATATGGGGAATGAGCCCCTTTGAGGTAGGTCGCGGGGGTGGCCGAGCAGAGGAAGTCGAGGACGGCGGCGCCGGCGGCGAGGGGTGGCCGGAGGGGTTCGGGGACTTCGTGATTTATAACCCCCGTGTGCTGGTGAGTCTTCTGGTGAAGTCGGCCGAGGTGGAGAGGCACGGTGGCGGGCCGGCGGCGTGCGACGGCGGAGGCTCGGGGAAGTGATCGGCGCCGGCGGAGCTCAGGCGACAGGAAGTCCGGCGAGGGAGGGGGTTGGATTTACCGTGCTCCCATGAAGCTCTGAGAGCTTGGGGATCCCCTGGAGGTGGCCGGGAGCGGCGGCGGCTTGGTCGCCGGAGCTAGGGAAGAAGGAGGGAGCTGCGGCCAATTAAGGGGCTCTCGGCTCAATTTCTTGCAGAGGGGGAAAGAGGGGAGTAGAGCGGCGCGTTTGAAGCTCACGGACGCGGCTTTTATAGCCGGAGAAGGCGCGCGTCGAGGTTGACACTTGGCTCCACCCTGCTCACGCCGGCGGGGGGGGGGGGGGGGAGATGAACCAAATCCCGCCGGGATTTCGCAGGAGAGAGGTGGCGGGGAAGGTGAGTCCCCCCTCCTGTAGCCGTACTTTTTAAATTAGCCCGCGAGGTGAGAGAGAGCGACGGATTTGCTGCGGCAGAGCGCGAGCGCGAGGAGGGCGATGCTGCGTGCGCGTGGAGAAGAGGAGGAAGAAGGCACTGGCTGTTCGGGTCCACCAGCCAGAGGGAGGTCGCGCGCGAGGGAGCGGTCCACCGCGCAGAGGGAGCGGGTGCGCGCGCTGAATGGGCCGCGCGGCGTGCGTCCGCGCGCAGAGAGAGAGCGGCGGGGCGCGGGCGTTGGCGCGCTGGGCCGCGCAGCGCTGAACCGCGCGGGCGCGCGTGGAGGGAACGGCTGGGCCAGGGTGATGGCCGGCCCGGCCGAGTTTTTCTTTTCCCATTTTATTTCTTTGATTTTTCTTTTGGGTTTTCTTGTGTGTATATGTAGATATATATATACATAAATTCACTTCCTTTCCATCCTGAAATTTTATAGCTCTCATTTTGCTAATATTTGTTACATAAAGATTATTTTCTTGCTATGTCTAGTTGTACGCTTGCATATACATATACATACATATGTATATATATATGTATATATATTCTTGTAAATACTTATTATTTTTAATTTTATAGTTCTTTTGGATCATCTTTTCAGATTCTTTATTTTGATGCGTATGTTTTATCATTTTATGTGTGAATTTCTTCCTTCTCTTTGCTGTTGAAATTCCTTTAAATTCACAGAAAGCCAATAAACTCCAAAAAAATAAAAAGCAAATAAAATAATCCAAAAGATCCATAATTTATTACTTATATTTTTCAGGATGTTACAGTGCGTAGGCCACCTTACGTGTTTCAAAAATACAGACGGCCAGCGCAGGGGTGTGGCCAGGTGGAGTCGGCATGGTAGCAGAGCGGCGGCCTTGGCGGCGCACAAATCGGAGGAGGCAACGACTGTAGCGGCGCAAGCCAGAGGCGGTGTGCAGGCCGGAGGTGGCGCGGCGGCTGTGGCAACGTGCCCCGGGCGATGGCTGGCCACGGCGGTGCACAGGCCAAGGTAGCATGGCTGAGAGGCGGCAACGTCGCCCGCGCTGCCATGACAGGTGGCGGCCGCGTTGTGACTGCAGGCGGCGGTAGATGTGCTGCCACGGCTGGCAGCGGCAGTGCCGGCGCTGCAATGTCAAGCGGCCGTGATGCCCGCCTTGCCATGACAGGTGGCACCGTGACGTGTAGCGCAGTCGGGACAGCGCAGGCCGGCCGGCGGCGGTGGGTGGCGATGGTGACGGTGATCGGCGGCGGTGGTGCAGCCGACGCACGGTACCGACATGGTTCGGCCAATTGGGTCACGATCTTATCGCGTTTCACGTGGATTTCCATTAGTGTGTGCTGTGGAACGTGGTTCGGTTAGCCGAACAGCAATTCGCACAGTAAAGAGGACTAGCGAATCCATTTTTTCTCAATGAAGCGTATCTTGTGTTGTCTCTCATCAATTCCAACTGGACTGTACCTGATTCACTTCCGTTCCATCATGTAGGTTCGCATGCAGCTGTTGAGGGAGCATTCGAGTAATTGCACATTCTAGATCCTTCATGCAGCGAGTCCACCGAACGTGCTCAAGGCAAGTACCTCGCGGCCGTAATATCTCCATTTCGTATATCACATCTGTCATGATTATATCATCACTGTCACTAAGTACACTTATCACATTACTAATGTTTACCTAATTATCATCATATCACCAAAACTTACCTAGTTATTATTATATCACCAAAACTTATCTTGTTATCATCAAATCACCAAAACTTACTTGGTTGTAATCATATCACCAAAACTAACCTGGTTATCGTCATATCACTGATACTTGCCTAGTTATTATTATATTACTAATACTTGCCTGGTATAGACGTCAAATATTATATTCATATTATGATGTTCTAGGTTATCTTATTCACATGCTTTTAGGTTTATTAGTATACTCAGTTAATAATATTTTAGAATTTATGCTTGTAATTAGTGTTTTAGAATACATGCTTAAATCATTACTGGAGGGTAGCATATGAACATGTTCTGAATTTAGGTTTAAATCACTAGCAATCTTTTAACATTAGGGCAGCTATATTTATTTTGCCTGATATCATAATCACTAGCAATCTTTTAACATTATGGCTGCTAGGTTTATTTTTCCTGATTTCATGATCACTAGCAATCTTCTAACATTAGGGCTGCTATGTTTATTTTTCCTGATATCATGATCACTAGCAATCTTTTAAAATTAGGGCGCTATGTTTATTTTTCATGATATCATGATCTGTTACTCGTATGATTTCATATGTGAGTTATGACCAATGTATATAATACCTATTAATCTGACAAATAATCACTCATCACGTAATAAAATTTGGATGGTTGCCAACTCTTGTGTGAGCTATGTTATAATACCTCTTTAGAATAATTCTTATATCACTATCACCATATTATCATTCCACATCGCACTCATATCGGGAATTATGTTTCTTCATTTTCAACATTAACCAATCCTTTCTCTTATCATAACCTTATCCTAGCCTTCCCTTAGTTACCTTAATCTCTTACCATATAATTTGCTAATAATATCACGGTTACCTGGCCTAGGGTCACCCACATATAAGAGAGATTGTGACTCACCTAGTAACGTACAGGGAGTCATACACTTTCGTTACTCAAGATATTACATTCTGTCGGTGGTTATACAGTCGAGGATAGTGATACGCCTGACTATTCTCGTATAATCAGGTATGTGGGAAGTGATCGTCGGTGCCATTGTCATAATTTGTTACATAACAACTATCCTTAATTCCACCGTTCCTACTATCTATATCTCCAATCCTTATCAGGGTTTCCGGTAACCTAGTTTCATTGCACTTAATCGTGTCAATTACTTGCTTGCATTACTTGTCCTTTGCACATCTTACTTGTGATCGTTGTTGGTTATTTGCTGAGATTTCCAAATATCACGTTTGATCTTTCCATTCTCAGATAAAAAGTCAGTGGAGTGATAACAACATACATGAGTGGGAGCACTCGAGTTTTCAGCATCATAGCTTGCCACTATCTTTATTTTTTTTTGTTCTTCATTTGGTTAGAAGTGGACCGGTCCCATATTTCAAACATTTATTTTCAGCTTCTGCTAGTTCTCCAATAAAGTACTTTTAAAGTTTTAATTTCCTTGTGATTTCTATTATTGTTTTT
The DNA here is from genome assembly GCA_017311315.1 of Dendrocalamus latiflorus. NCBI lineage: Eukaryota > Viridiplantae > Streptophyta > Magnoliopsida > Poales > Poaceae > Dendrocalamus > Dendrocalamus latiflorus. Next base: position 28,039,625 of record CM029642.1, read on the forward strand.
TATTATTTATTCTTTACTTTGGCGATAATGTTACATAGTAGTATCTCATATCGGTATATGTGGTGCTACAAAAAATTCCCCAAACAATAGTGGAATCAAAAGCTATATAAATTCTGAATAAAAATTCTAAAAGTTGTTGTTACTAAATATATGCATAAATTTCAAACTAAAGATACTTTCCTATCCATATAGTTATAAATACAAAATTTAAATATAAAGAATTTATACTTCGAAATATGTACAACAAATTGGGATTGAAAATTGCAATCAATTTTGGTTTTTTAACATGTAAACATTTTGAATAAAAAATCTAAAAATGGTAAAAAATTAAAAATGTCAAAACACTGTGTCCAGGTGGATCCCAGCCCTTACTTACCATGTTTCATTGATCTCTGTAGAAAACTTGGAAAATATATAAAAATGTGAATCAATTATTAACATTATCACTATAGGATAAATGTGGTAGTCCGTGCGAATGTACGGGTTGACGACTAGTATAAAATTAATTAGCCTTGGCGACACACAGGGTCCTGTAAAAAATTCATTTTACAGAACTAGTATAAAATTAGTTAGCCTTGGCGACACACTGCAACAAAAGGGGAGGGCCTTTGAGGGACTTCCGTCAGCTCCCAATTCTTCTTCTCCCTCACCTCCGATGACGCGATGCGGCGAACATCACTTAATTGACCATGCATCTACCTCCATGATAACCAGTGGCTCTCTCTCTCTCTGGAAAAAGAAAAGATGAAGCAAAGAATATATTAAAAAATGGGAAAATTGCTCACATACCACAAACTTAAGTGCCATCCTCTCATTTGTCACATACTTAAGTGGCTTTGTTATTATACCACAAATTTGAGTGTTTTATCCTTTGTTTTGCCATTTTCTCCCTTTAATGTCTATTTCAATTTCATTTTGCATTTTAGGGACTTGGACTGACCCCGACCCTTTTGCCCTCGTGAACATTGGCCTGTTGGCCAGTTCAGAAACAGGGGAGGCGGGGCGCACGGAGGGGATGGCGGCGCCGCCGACGGGGAGCGGCCGGGGAGACGCCGGCGACCATCAAAACGGGTTGTTAGGTGGACGAGGAAGCCGATGAGGATGGTGGCACGGCCCGAGATGGCGTCGGGGTGGCCGGCGTTAGCTGGAGCAGCCGGCGGTGAGGTGAGGAGGGGGCGCCGGCGGCCGAGAGGAAAAAGAGGAAAATCACAGAGCGCACGAGCATCAGGGGAATCAGGGGAGGCTTACCACTGAGATAGCTGAGCAGGAGACTTGCCGATGGGAGCTGGTGGCGGAGGCCGGTGGTGGCGAGGGTGGAGCTCACGGCGCCGGCGAGCTGGGGCCAATGGGAAGGCTTGGCGGCGGTTGCGGGAGATTCGGGGCAGTGTGAAGATGCTCTCCCCCGGTGGAATCGGGTGGTGGCGCCCCGAGAGAAAAATGGCGGTGGCGGAGGCTCGTTTGGCCGGCGGTGAGGAAGAGGTGCTTCCCGGCGAGCGCAGTGCGGCGTTTTCCAATCGGGCCGGAGGGGAGGAAGAAGGCTCTTGGGCGCACACAAGGACGGGGTCAATTTGGCGTGGGTTTGTCGGAGCAGCCGGAGCGGCGTGGAGGCGCAGCGGCCGGTGCGGGCATGGCTAACTCGGGCAAAAGAGGAAAAGGGGAGGGGAGGCGTGGTGTGGAGGAAAATGCAAAATGGAATTAAAATAGACATTAAAGGGAGAAAATGACAAAACAAAGGACAAAACACTCAAGTTTGTAGCATAATAACAAAGCCACTTAAGTATATGGCAAATGAGAGAATGACACTTAAGTTTGTGGCATGTAAGCAATTTTCCCTTAAAAAATTGGAAGTCAGAGAAAAGAAAAGAAAAGAAAAGAAAATGAAAGGTACGAGTATGGTAAGATGTGGCGGAGGTGCTAACACCTCCAACATCTCTATGACTCTATGTGGACCGGGACCAGCACTCCTGCCCTTTTGATTCTCTTGTGGCTTTGCCCAAAGAAACATCCCCTTATGATTCTTCATCGAAATCGAAAGCTCCACTGGTTGAGATGCACTTGGTAACTAATGTGCAAGTACAAGGTGTATGAAAAGAAAGCAAGGCAGTGGTCGATCTGAAGCAAGAGAGGAACGAGCAGCTAGACGATGGAGTTCGTCGTCGGTGCCTCGAGCGACGCCGTGAAATCTCTCGTAGGCAAGCTTGGAAGCCTTCTCGCCCAGGATTACATCCTGATCCAAGGCGTCCGCGACGACATCCAGTACATCAACGACGAGCTGGCCAGCATGCAGGCCTTCCTCTACAAGCTCAAACGGGACAGCAGCCACGACGAGCAGAGGCAGGACTGGATGAAGCAGGTGCGGGAGGTGGCCTACGACATCGAGGACTGCATCGGCGACATCAGCCACCGCCTCGACCGCGAGCCCAGTGGGAGCAAGCTGATCCGCCTCCGCAGGGCGTGGTACGTGCTCACCACGCTGTTCGAGCGCCGCGGCATCGCCGCCAACATCGGCAACCTCAAGCTCCGTGCGCAGCATGTCAGCGACCGGCGCACGAGGTATGGGGTGGAGAACCCAGCGGGTGGTGACGGCCACCATGAGGCATCCAAGGGTCCTGCAGACCGTCCAACCCCTCCTCCCCAGCTCATTGGAACGAGGGAGCCCGTGGGCATGAGCAATGCCATAAAGAAGCTGGAGCCATGGTTTAATCAGAACACTGGTCAGCTGAGGTTCCTTGCCATTTTCGGATTTGGCGGCCTTGGCAAGACCACACTCGCCATGGCGTTGTACCGCAAGTTCGGAGACGCATTCGATTGCAGAGCATACGTGCAAGCGTCGCAGAAGTTCAATCTCCTGGCGCTTCTGAGCAGTCTTGTCAAGCAGTTCCATGAGCAGCAGGCCGGTGCTTCTGAGACTCTTCTCGACGGAATCGACGAATGGGGAGAAGAACAGCTCAAAAAGGAGCTTTATAAACAACTTAAAAAGAGGTACAACGTTGCTTACTTCTATTTTCTTTCTTTTCTTTAAGCATGATCCTGTATATTTCCAACTGTTTATGTAATGCCATAGTAACTATTTTTTTTAATTTGGTCTCGAACATCCATTTTTACAAAGCTAGTTCTCTCCATGGATCTATCGACTTAGACAGTAGCTCAGCAGGTCTTTTGTCGAGCCCTCTAGTACGACAGGTAGCCGGCCGGCCATTGTGTATGCTTAATTAATACTGTTAATTAGTGCTAATCACAATTAATTAGTACTAACTATGAGCTTAATTATACGCTAATCATATGCATTGATTGCTGCTGCACTTGGGGGCTCGATAGACACCTGCCGAGGGCTTGCCGAGCTCCGCTAGGTTAGTAGTTATCTATCGAGTTTTATAGATTCATGGAGGAGGATTAGATTTATAAAAATAGATGTTTAGAGCCAAATTTTTTAAAAAGCTATAGTGCCAGTTAGGTCAACCGCTCGTACATTTCTAATCGCATAAGATCTCTTTTCTGTTTATGAGCTTCTCTTCTCGATATCTCATGCTCTTGCATGAGGCGGATCTTTGGTATAGATGATGTTTCTCTTGTCGTACTTACTTAGTGTGCTTGAATTAGGTACTTGATCTTGGTAGATGACATATGGTCTGTATCAACATGGGAAAAGATTAGCGACTCATTTCCCGAAGGTGGTAGCATAGTGGTGACTACAAGGTTTAAATCTGTAGCTGAAGCCTGCCGCCGTCAACAAGGTCGTGTCTACGAGCACAAACCTCTCAGCGAAGAAAGCTCATACAAGTTGTTTCGTGAAATAATCTCTAGTGTTTGTGATGATCCACGTCCTCATGAAAACAAAACTGTCTTGAAGAGATGTTGTGGAGGCTTGCCTTTGGCCATAGTTGTAGTAGCAGGCCTCGTGGCTAGTAAACTGAAGCCTACAGAGTTGTGGAGTAATCTCTCCACGGAAGGCGTGGCAAGTAAACAGAAATCAGAGGTTGAGTCGACACTTTCTCACCAATTGAGTGAAGTGGAGAAGGCTTTAAGAACAGAGTTGGGAAGTAATCTCACCACAGAAGGAGTGACGCAAATACTTGACCATTGCTATAAACAATTGCCGGCTGATCTTAAGACCTGCTTGTTGTACTCGAGCATGTTTCCGAAGGGCCGCAGTATCCGCAGGAAACGTCTGATCAGACGATGGATGGCTGAAGGGTTCATTATTGAGAAGCATGGGAAGACTGTCGAGGAAGTTGCTGAAGACTGCTTCAATGAACTCATTACCAGGAACTTATTTCGGCCAGTGGACAACAGCAGTAACGGCAAGGTGAAGAACTACGAAATCCATGACATGGTTCTTGAGTACATTGTTTCCAAGTCAAGCGACGAGAACTTCATCACCGTTGTTGGTGGTCATTGGCAGACACCATTTCCAAGCTATAAGGTTCGCCGGCTGTCCGTCCATAGAAGTGATCAACAAGCAAAAGGAGCAGTAGAGAAGATGAAATTGTCACATGTCCGATCATTGACTGCACTTGAGAGTTTCAAAGTACTGCATTCTTCTTGGGTCAAGTTTCAGATACTTCAGGTGCTGGATCTTGAAGGTTGCAAGGATTTGTCACACCGTCATCAGCTCAAGAAAATATGCAAGATGCATCAGTTGAAGTACCTGAGCCTGCGCTGGACGGACACTGCGGAGATCCCATCCAACATAGGTAGCCTAGAATATTTGGAGGTACTTGACATACGGGAGACAAAGGTCAGAAAGTTGCCTACATCAGTTGAGAGGCTTCATCGAATGGGCCATCTGCTTGCTGGCAGTAAAAGCAAGCGGATAGCATTGACATTAACGGAAGGAATCACAAAAATGACAGCTCTACAGACACTATCTGGGATTGAGATATGCGGAAGCTCAAGTGCAGCGAAGGGCGGATCCGTTGTAGGAGCGCGAGTACTGACTATGGCTAGGGCTGGACAAATCTGGGACAAACGGGTTTGCATCTGTGCAGGCTTGTGCAGACGCAAGGCAGAAGAACATGCATTGGTACAGCAGTCCGGAGGCAAGGCAGCTAGAACTAGCTTGCATAAAGTCCCGCGTCCACTTGCAGCCTTGCAGAACCTCACCAACCTGAAGAAGCTTTCCATTTACAAACTTACAGACTTCACTGATGGTGACAACGAGTCATTGCTCTCTGCCATTGAGCATCTGAGCAGCTGCTCCCTCAAGTTTTTTGCAATTGACGATAGTTTCACAGGCTTTCTTGACCGCCCACTCGGTTCTTCACAAGCACCGCCGGAACACCTTCACACCCTCGAGCTTTCGGGAAAGTTGTCTGGTCTGCCCGATTGGATTGACCGTCTGCACAACCTTGAGAAGCTAACTCTGTCGTTAACTTCACTCACGACAGAAATATTCCCGGTTCTTGGTAAGCTGCCTGAGCTGTTCTCTCTCATTTTTTCACTGGATGCAGAAAACAAAGAACCAAGTGTTTTCAAAGTTCTTCACACGAATACACTGAAGTCAGGAGGCAAGATCTTTGTGCCTGCTGGGGGATTCGAAAAGCTTAAACTACTACGCTTCTCGGCACCAGTACTGCCACCTTTGAGCTTCCTAGACGGGGCAATGCCAAAGCTTCAGAGGCTCGAGCTGAGGTTCAGAATGGTAGAGGGTGTTTACGGCCTTGAATTCCTTGCAAGTCTCCAACAGGTGTTTCTTACAGTCAGCAGTCAGGCGCCTGAAGATGCCAAGAAGAAGGTGTCTCAGATCAAGGGACTAGCAAGCAAGATTCAGAATGCCCCCAGTGTGGTTGTCGATGAGTACAACGAATCATCAAAAGAGCAATAGATTATTTACCTTGTCACAATCCTCACAGCTCCAGTGAGCGTGTCATTCACTCATTGTTGTGCTGTAATATTGCTCCAATTGATGGTGCTTTTATGTACAATTTCCTACATGTGCTTGTTCTTGTTGAATTCCCTCATCTTTTGCTTCGTTCCCATTCCCACATTTCACTTGCTCTTACCCAGTGTTCTATCTCGGATTATAGCTAGTGTTGCTGTCGTGGTTTTGTGGATCAAACATTATTGTCAGAAGCCAAATTTCTGGTGTCGCAACTATGATCGCTACGACGCATAAAAGATAGTGGAAATGTGTAGCACCCTGTTATTTGTAAAGTGCCATAGTATTTCAAAAGCCGACAACCATTGTAACTAGGCCGGAGGCGCGGTGTGGTGGCGCAGGGCCGGGCGGCGATGCGGCCAAGCCGCAGGCGGCGGCGTGGCCGGGCGTGGCGCGGGCCGGGCGCACGGCTGGCACTACAAGAAATGTGTCATTTATTGACATTTTATTTTTGTCATAATATATGGAATTCATGTCACAATTTAAGATTTGTGACATTCGGTTGACGAAAATCCTAATGTCAAAAAACACGCGTCACAAATTTATTATGTGACGTCTGTATAGTTCATGTCACAAATCTATGACATTGGCTTTTAGTGTCACAGAGGTTTATGACATTCATTTGTTGTCACAAAATCCTAGGCCTTGCCACATGGGCAAATACCATGTAAGATCAAAAATTGACGTGACACTGACATGGCAGAATATAAAAATGTCATAAAATGAATTTTGGCCTGTTAAAGCCCACATAGTAGGCAGCCTCTTCATGGGTCACAACCATTATTTGGGTTGTTTCTTCCTGGCCCATTATTTGGTTTTAGATTTTTTTTGGCCCATACAATTTTTTTATGATTGCAGCCCATACAGTTTTTTTCAGTCCGCACAATTCAGCCCATACATTTTTTCAGCACACAATTCAGCCCATATAATTTCTTTCAGCCCATACAAAAATCAGATTCAAATCAACCAACAGCATATGGAAATATGATTGCATATCATAACCAGTCCACAAGTCTTAAATTAACTATCAAATATCATTACATCCATCACCCAATTCAGCACACATCCAGACCAAGTCTCAAATTTCAGGTTGCTGTTGGAGCTTGCCAAATTCACCACACATGGCATCTACAACCTCAATCACAGATGACCATATCAAAAAAGCATCTACATCCACACTAGGTTTCTGTTGGAAGTTAAAGTCGATCACCAAAATAGCACCCACAGCCTCACAGTCACAGATGTCACCAAAATATCATCTAGAGCATAATTGAGTTTGAGAGCTTACTGCTGAGCATCAGGTGATGCATACTTGCTGCCAAACAACGAACGAAGGAAGCCTTGGATCTCACTTCCTTGCTGCTTCAGCTTCTTAGTTTCTTCTTCATGCTTCTTTACTGCATCTTTCTGATCATCTACTTGCTTCTGCAGATTCTCCAACTGTGATCGAAGTTCTGATGCTCCTAACTTCTCAGCATGCAATTCACTCTCAAGCTCATGTACACGATCATTCATTGCAGCAGCTTTGGCATTTCTCTTCATTGCTGCAGACTGCATGCCAACATTGCGAAGAAAAGTTGATTTTGGCAGAACATGAGCTACAACTTGAATAGGAGTCTTCGGATCATGCCCTTCTTGTGTTGGTTGAGCAACATAGGCCTCCATTTGAGCCTAGCAGCAATAGCACAAAAAAATTCAGGTTTCTATCCCTACTGTTGTTCATCATAGTACAGTACACCATATTCAGATTTTAATACAGCAAAGTAGCAGCTAAAAAATACAACTATTGAACAAGGAATGTGGCAGAGGATCAATGCAAAGACATACTAGTAGATTTTATAGTAGCAACAACCATGGGAGAGCCTAATTAAAATCACAGTACAGTACACAAAATAACATTTGCTGTCCTAGCATTCACAGTGCATGATTCACATCACACAAATCACATATCACAAGTAACATCCATTGGGCAGTAGAAATTAACAATCTCCAACAGTAATTCAGTAGAACAGCAAGTAGAGAAAGGAAGAAGGATTTGGGATGAACCGAAGTGAATGGGAAGCAGTGAAGAGGAGGGTGTCGGTGAAGATGTTTGCCGGCGGAGGAGCTGGGGTCGGCGACGTGGAAGGAGACGGGGTCCCGGTCGCCGAGGTTGGCGTCGGTGGCGATGAGATCGGTGGCCCGGCGCTTGGTGGCGGGAGCTGACGAGGCGATTCGGTGGAGCGGCAAGGAGAAGGGGGGCGCGGTGAAGAAGTTGCTGCCGCCAGTGTCGGTGCAGAGGAAGGGAGGCTTACAGGATCTGGAGCCGGTGGCCGGAAGTACAGGAGGAGAATGGAGGAGCGGCGGCCGGAGTAGAGAGAGGTGGCGCGCCAGCAGATCTGGTGGAGGAAGCGGAAGGCAGTGGAGAAAGGAGCGGCAGGGAGATGAAGGCGCGCAGTGGAAGGAGAGTAGAGGGGCGGCCGAAGAAGGAGCCGGAGAGAAGTGGTGCGGAGGAGAGGGGTAATGGTGGCGCGGTGGAGACGTGGCTGCCGGCGAGTTTGGCCCGGTCTCGCCGGCGGTGAGAGTGGAGAAGGAGGAGAGCACAGTGGGGGCTAAGGGAGAAGGAAACCGGGCTCGGATCGGAAATGGGGTGGCGGTGCGGTGGATCTGGGGATGGAGGAGCAGTGGGGCGCGGCGGAAGGGAGTGGAGGTGGTTGGCCGCCGGCGAGCTGGCCGACCCTCGCCGGCGCCAGAGAAGAGGAAGGGGGAAGGAAAGAGCAAAGGGGGCAAAGGACAGAAGCAATGGCCGGCTCCAAGGATTCCCAGGCGGCGGTTGGCTTTAGGAGATGGGGATTTCCAATTTGCGATTTAGTCCTCAAATTTTCTAGGGTTTACAAAGAGGTCCTTCCCTATTAGTGTTTTCTTCTGTTTTGGTCCTTGGAAGCTCCGATTTCATCGCGGAAAGATCCTACGTGTTCGTGTCGATGCGTACATCTGTATGGAGCAATCCAGATTTGTCGTTTATGTGCCTAGATCGCGCCGGCCTGCGGAAAATTGCAAAAAATGTAAAATGGTCCATTTTGAGCAATTAAGTATGGAAAAACGTGTAAATGATGATAAATGATCCCAAAATGCGAAAAATAATGGGGTAAAATGGCACGTAAACATATGTAAAAATGACGCATGTCAATTATGCGAAAAAAATAAAAGAAAAAATGGTATATGGGCCCACCCGACCACGTGGCAATAGGGCATGCCAACATGGATAAGAATATTTAAAATAATTTAATAAAATAATTTGTGACACACAATCTCTGTCATAGATTTATGACATTCATAAATTAGTCCTTATGATATAGCAAATACCGTCACTGGATGGAATTGGACTAGTTGTATGACATTTTTTGTGACATACAATTTTTTATTGTCACTAAGTCGAAATGTCTAAAACATAATGTCATAAACCGGATGATATAATGACATTATGACCTGTTGTCATGCTAAATACGTCAAAAAATGACATATTTCTTGTAGTGTGGGTGGCGATGCAGCCAGGCGTGGAGCGGCCGGGTGGTGGCCAGGCGGCGGAGCGGCCAGCCGGCACAGTGCGGCCGGCGGTGGCCTTCGGCCGACTGAGGCACGGCTGATTTGGGTTCCTGCAGCGTCTTGATAGTTCGGGCAGTGAGGCAATTTTTTCACGGCCGAACGAAGCTTCGCGCGACCGAACAGCAATTGGCACAACCAAGTTACAAAGGAACGCGATCTTTTCCAACTGAACCAATCTCCTTCTGTCCTTTCACAACTTTATCTCAACTTTATCTTTTAACTTTATTTAAATCTTTTCCGTTTAACCTTGTAGCTCGCAGGCGGTCTTTAATGGAAGTTCAGGTAATTGCACATATTAGATCCTTCGTACATTGTCAGCGAGTCCACCAAACATGCTTAAGGACATGTTCTTTTTTACTAAAGCTTATAGTTTTTAACTACGGTTTATAGTTTTAGGCTGTTCGTACGAGAGATTACAGAGTAACAAAAACTCACGTACGGTTTTTGCTGATATAAATGAAGTCGGTACAGTATGTACTACAATTAACTAGTAGATCTTATCTTAAAAAGATACTCCGTTTAAAAGCTAGTTGCTATAGAAAAGTAGAAAAATAACTTTTAGAAACTGAAAAGAACACACCCTAAGGCTAGTACCTTGCGGCCAATAACCTTTCCATTCCTCATACCACATCTTCCATGATTATTTATCACCACTGCCATTGAGTACTATTATCATATTAGTGATGCTTGTCTGGATGGGAGCACTCGAGTTTTCAATACCATGGCTTGCTACTATTTATATTATCTTATTTATTCTTTATTTGGTTAAAAGTGGATCGGTCTCATGTTTAAACATTTACTTACAACTTCTGCTGGTTCTCTAATAAAGTGTGTAAGATCGAGGAGGCCGACTAGAGGGGGGGTGAATAGGCGGTTTTAAAATTTTCGTCTAATTTCAATTGACAATTTTAAACATAATGAATTGACAAGAGCAAGTCGACAATAGTACACCTAAACAACCTAGAAAGGCTCAAGATAACACTAGCACAAGTAATTGACCAATAGCAAAAACAAGTAGTCTAGGTCTAAGGTTGCTACTCTAACTAAACAAGCAATCAATTAATATGAATTAAGAGCGTTGCTTGAATGAAAGTAAATACAAGAGAGCAAACCACAATTTGACACAATTACTTTTTACCTTGGTGATCGGAGACTTGCCGGTCTCCCCTAGTCCACGTTGAGGTAAGCCCGAACAAATCGGACCGGCTCCACGAATTGAGCCTAAACACCTCGATCACTAGCGGTAGCCCTTTCCCTCTCCGGGTAGGCGAGCTCCGAGCCTTCACAGTCCTCCGGGTCTTCTCACAATCTTCTTGAGAATATCACCGGAACCTCCGCCAAGCCGTCTAGGTGCCGGCAAGCACCAAGAGAAATGAACCACAGCGGCTTGATCACACACAAGTGCCAATTGGATCAATCTATAATGCAATGCACTTGAATTGGGCTCAACTACCTCTATTGAATGCACAAGAGTGAAAGAGAGGTGTGAGAAGTTGCTCTAGGCTCAAAGATGTTCAATATGGGTTCAACTACCTCTACAAGTTCTGGTGGGGGTGTATTTATACCCTCACCAACCTCAAATAGCCGTTGCAATAAACAATTCTGAATTTTTCAGGAAAACCGGAACTACCGCCGTTATATGGGCGGAACTACCGGATTTCCGCCGTCGCAACAGAACGGCTATGTCAGGCGGTCAGAAGTAACCGTTGAACAATGAGTGCGGTACTACCGCCATTAAAATCGCGGTACTTCCGGAAATCCGGAAGTTCCGCTCCTTGCCTCGGTGCTTCCGATTTCAGCGTGGTTAACTCCAACTCAGGGCGCTCTCTGGAAATGAAGTTCCGCTCTTAAGTCCGGAACTACCGGCCTGCGGTAGTTCCGCAGTTCAAACCGCGGTACTTCCGTTTTCCGAGAGGCTAAGTTTAACTCCGGGCGCTCTCTGGAATTTAAGTTCCGCTCGGGACCCCGGAACTTCCGCACATGCGGTAGTTCCGCCGTTGAACTTGCGGTACTTCCGATTTTCGAGAGACTAACTCAACCTCCGGGCGCTCTCTGGAAAAAACGATCCGTTCAAAGGCCCGGTACTTCCGGCCATGCGGTAGTTCCGCCCGTAGAACGCCGGTACTACCGAATTTTCTGACAAAGCACAGTTTTGATTTGATTTTAATTTCTAAGTGCATGCATGATCCTAAATTGATCCATAGGGTATATTAGCATATGATCAAGCAAATGACCGTGATCCCTCTTAATAGTACGGCGTCTATTCTATAATCCGGTCTTCCAACCTATCTCCAAGACCGGTATAAATAAAATAGATCCCTAAACTATTTACCTTGTCGCCCTTGAGATCTTTGAATCTTCAACATCTTTTTATGTACCTTCTTCTTTGCCCTTGAGACTAATTCTTGCAAACACTCAATACACAAATTAGTCCCATGATCACATAATGTCATTAATTACCAAAACTAATATTTTTAGGGGCCTAGATGCTTTCAATCTCCCCCTTTTTGGTAATTGATAACAACATGAGCAAGTTTTGAGAAGAATTTAAGATTTGGATATACTCCTTGTTTGCAAGTTGTATATCAAGATTTTGAAATTTTGACAATTTAGAACATGGGGAATTCTTGCAATTTAGAAGCTAATAAGAAAGGGCTCCCCCTGAACATGTGCATCCAATTTTATGAAGATTTGCATGATCTCTACTGACTATCAAAAATTCAAAGGTACGCATAGACAAGTAAATAGCATTGCATTTAGGGCATAAGATCCAAACATAGTTCATTACAATGCAAAGGAAATTAAAATTCTAAACATCCATCACATGGTTCATTACACCATATTTTATTACATAGCCAAATAGATAGATAAAAGACTTAAACTTCTTCTTCTTGCTTCAATTCTCCCCCTTTGGCACCAAAGTACCAAAAAGACGAGCTAATCCTGAGCCGCACTAGGAGAAGGAGGGCCGCGGCGACGAGTGCGACGAGAATAGTGAGGTGGAGCCACGACGCGCTCAAGGGAGGAGACACGATCGCCAAGGGAGGAGACAGAAGTGATCAAGGTGGCAACCTGTCCTGAAGTCTCAATCTGGCGCTCCTCAAGTCTGTGAATGGCGGAGTAGATCTGGGACAGAGAGACATCACCCTCGCCCTGGGGAGGAGGAGGATCAGCGGCTGCCTGAGGCTAATGCTGACCACGAGGACGAGCAGGAGCAGGAACCGGGGCCTCTGCACGAGGCTTGTACGGCTTGTGCACGGTGCAAAGTGCTCCTCTGTACCCGGTCGTGCGAATGATCAGGGCCATAATGAATGGTGCAAAGTTAATTCTCCTGTTTCTGTCATTCTTATTGGCATCTATCTCCCGAATAATGAGATCCACCACATCAAACTTCTGGCCGTGCATAATGTAATCAATCACATTCCAAGCATGGCCACGAATAGCATCATAATTTCCACTCTTTGGAAGAATGGTGTGGTTGATGATCCTGTTGACAAGACTGGGAATGGGAAGCAGGCCTATTATCGTCCCTGACACTCTTTCAGCTGTCCTGTCATAATAATCAGTATAAGCGGCAAGGGGAAGTGCCGGCTTGCTGAACACCTTCTCATAGGCACTGGTTTCATTTCCAAGTGCCAACTCAAACTCATGCTTGGTGCACTCAATGGCCTGCGTTCCAGTCATCCAACATAGGTGCTCATAATTGGGAGAGATATACAAAGTAGCATAAAACTGCCGTACCATCTCCTCCATGTAGCTGCACTTGAAGGCGACAAGGTGATGGATCCCGGCTTGCTGAAAAAGCCGATATGCACCATCAAACTTGTCAATCTGTGACAAGTGATCCCAGTCCACATATTTGTGTGCAGCAAACTTGCGAGAAGGACCATACATCTCTCTGTACACTTGCTCCTGAAACTTGGTATGGAACTTCGGGTTCTGAGAGTTGCGAGGACGGACATACTGACTGCGGCGACGCAAGATGACATAGTCATCACTGGTGATCTTGGAAAGATCCACTTCTTCATCTGCAGTTGCCCCAGGCATCTCCTCGTCCGAAGTCTCATACTCCTCGCTCTCATGCGAGGCCTCAGATCCGCTCTCATGGGAGCCCTCTGACTCACTCTCGGAGTTGGAGGCGGGCCCCTTGCCCCTATCCTCATGCTCCGCCGTCGGAAGGGCGGGAGTCGAGGACGAGGATTGACCTGCAGTTCCTCCATAAGTCTTGTGAGAGACATTCTTCATCCTCGGCATCTTCAAAGATAGATTAAGATAATCAAGGTGTGAGATAGGATAAGTGAGAATTAGGTTTGAACTTGAAAGTAATAAGTTTCTGCTGTTCCAGGAAAAATGGAAGTACCGACGGCAAAACTGCGGTACTACCGGGAAAACGGTAGTTCCGGCATTTTAAATGCGGAACTTCCGGTACCCCGGTAGTTCCGGCCGCTCGACCGGTAGTTCCGATTTTTCTGGTCATTTCTAGGGCATGTTAAAACTTGAATCTTTTGGGGTATTTCTTGGATTGAATTCAAAGCATGTATGTAAAGACATCATAGTACCCCAAATACATTACTTTGCCCAAAGAAATTTTAGCAGAAATCACTACATTTCAAATTTAACCTAATCTAAACCCTAGGTTCCATAGAGCAAGATAACGGAGTGGAGAATCTCGATTACCTTGAGGGATTGGAGGAGAGGAACCCTAGGAGTGCAGATGATCTCCCAAAAACAAAAAAAATCCTCCTCGGATTTGCAGATCGGAAGAAGAGGATGTGCTTTGGGAGAGAGAGAGAGGAAGAAAAGAAGAGGAGGAGGGAGGCCGCTGCGGTTTGGGAGAGGAGAAGAGAGAGAGATAAGTGGATGAAGGAATAAATGGGGAGAGATAATCGGCAGGCAGTTACAATGCATTAACTCCCGCAGAAAACGGTACTTCCGTGCTTAACACGCCGGTAGTTCCATTTTCTCAGAAAAATCGGAAGTACCACACAAACAACGTCAGTAGTTCCGGATTTTCTGTCAGGAACGGAAGTACCGCAGTATACACGGCGGTAGTTCCGGAATTTCTGGGACTTCACAGAATTTGAACTTTAGAACTTGGAATTATGCAAACGATCCCTAGTTTTGCACTCAATAAAAGTCATTTAGGATCATTATGCATCAATTGAGCTATTGCTATACTTTGAAATTTGTTTTTATGAAAATAATCACATTTTTGATAAAAAAAATAAGGAAAAATTCATTGAAATTCCACACAAGAGCATCAAATGCCCAGAAAAGAATGAAATTTGATTTCAAGCTACATTTGAGTAGTCTATGACATTTAATTCATTCCTCAATTTGCAAAAATGGCTTTCATCTAATGGTTTGGTGAAAATGTCCGCTAGTTGATCTTCGGTTCGGACGTGGCTAATTTCAATGTCTCCCTTGCTCACATGATCTCTCAAGAAATGGTGGCGTATATCTATATGCTTGGTTCTTGAGTGTTGAACGGGATTGTTGGATATTTTGATTGCACTATCATTATCACACAAAAGAGATATTTTATCAAATTTAATCCCATAATCCAACAATGTTTGCCTCATCCAAAGTAATTGAGCACAACAACTACCCGCGGAAATATATTCGGCTTCGGCGGTTGAAAGGGCTACGGAATTTTGTTTCTTGGATGACCAACATACTAGAGACCTTCCTAGCAATTGGCAACTACCCGAGGTGTTTTTTCTATCCACTTTACAACCCGCATAATCGGAATCCGAATATCCAATTAACTCAAATTTTGCACCTTTGGGATACCAAAACCCTATACTTGAAGAATGCTTTAAATATCTTAGAATCCTCTTTACGGCCACTAAATGACACTCTTTTGGAGAAGCTTGAAAACGTGCACACATGTAAACACTAAACATAATATCGGGCCTAAATGCAGTAAGATAGAGTAAACTACCAATCATGGATCTATAAAGCTTTAAATCTACCGACTTACCTCCTTCGTTGAGGTCTAGATGCCCATTTGTTGCCATGGGTGTCTTGATAGGTTTTGCTTCTTCCATTCCAAATTTCTTGAGTAGATCTTTGACATACTTCGTTTGACTTATAAATGTCCCATCTTTAAGTTGCTTGATTTGAAGTCCAAGGAAGTAGCTTAGCTCCCCAATCATTGACATCTCAAATTCCCTAGACATCATCTCACCAAATTCTTTGCAAAAGTCTTGATTAGTAGAACCAAATATAATATCATCAACATAGATTTGACATACAAAGAAATCATCATTAATAATTTTTGTGAATAGATTTGTATCTACTTTACCAATATTAAAGCCTTTTGACACAAGAAAGTTACGAAGGCGTTCATACCAAGCTTTGGGAGCTTGCTTTAAACCATATAGTGCCTTTGATAATTTATACACATGATTAGGATATTTAGCATCTTCAAATCCCGGGGGTTGTTCTACAAATACTAATTCAGAAATTGTTCCATTAAGAAATGCACTCTTGACATCCATTTGAAATAACTTAATATCAAAGCATGATGCAAAAGAAAGCAAGATTCTAATTGATTCAAGTCTAGCAACGGGTGCAAAAGTCTCATCATAATCTAAACCCTCGACTTGAGTATAACCTTGAGCTACTAACCTTGCTTTATTTCTTACCACAATTCCGTTCTCATATTGTTTGTTCCGGAAGACCCATTTTGTGCCAATAACATTGTGCTCCTTGGGTCTCTCCACCAAAGTTCAAACGTCATTTTGAGCAAAATTATTCAACTCTTCATGCATAGCATTTATCCAATCCGGGTCATCTAAATCTTCTTCTACACGCTTAGGTTCAAGTGAAGATACAAAAGAATAGTGTTCACAAAATGAAGCTACTCTAGAGCGAGTTTGAACACCCTTACTCACGTCACCCAATATTTGATCTATTGGATGATCCTTGGCTATTGCATTGTGAATCTTGAAGTTATTTAGAGGTTGATCCTTTTTTTTCATCTTCTATAACTTGAATGTCGTTTGTTGTAGATGAAGAGGGAGGCTCCACTTGTCTTGATGAGCTTGCTGACATTTGATCTTCCTTTGGCCTAATGTCTCCAATTTGCATGTTCTCCATTGCTTTTCGAAGACCTTCATCTCCTACATCATCCAAGTTCTCATGCTCTTCTTGAGAGCCGTTAGTTTCATCAAATTGGACATCACAAGATTCTTCTACTAACCCAGAATTTTTATTAAAGATCCTATAAGCTTTGCTATTTGAAGAATATCCTAAAAGAAAGCCTTCATTACACCGACTTTGAAATTTAGAGAGCCGAACACCTTTTCTTAGTATATAACATTTGCAACCAAATACCCTAAAGTAAGAGATGTTCGGTTTTCTTCCAACGAGAAGCTCATAGGAAGTCTTTTTCAAAAGTCGATGCAAATAGAGGCGATTTATGGCATGACATGCGGTGTTAATAGCTTCCGCCCAAAACTTATCGGAAGTATTATATTCATCAAGCATTGTCCTAGCCATTTCTATTAATGTACGATTTTTCCTCTCTACAACTCCATTTTGCTCCGGAGTGTAGGTTGTGGAAAGCTCGTGCTTTATTCCAAGTTTATCACAAAAATCTTCAACTTTTGTATTCTTGAATTCGGAACCATTGACACTTCTAATTTTCTTTATTTTAAAATCAAATTCATTTTGGGGCCTTTTTGAAAAGCTTTTGAAAATTCCGGAGGTTTCACTTTTATCATTTAGGAAGAATACCCATGTATATCTAGAGTAATCATCCACAATGACTAAACAATAGCTATTACCTCCAATGCTCTTATAGGTTGTTGGCCCGAACAAATCCATATGTAAGAGTTCTATGGCCTAAAAGTTGACATGATACTTTTGGAAGGGTGAGAATTAGCGACTTGTTTTCCGGCTTGACAAGCACTAAAAAGTCGATTTTTCTCAAACTTCACATCCTTCAAGCCAACCACTAAGTCATGCTTAAAAAGCTTTTTGAGTTGAACCATTCCCATATGACCTAGTCTCCTCTGCCACAACCAACCCAAAGAGGTTTTCGCAATTAAACAAGTTTTTAAACAAGACTCATTTGAAGAAAAATCTACCAAATAGAGATTTCCAAATCTAAAGTCTTTAAAGACAAGTTCATTATTATTTTCCTTTGATATTACAACATTTTCTTTTGAGAATGAGCAAGTTAAGCCTAAATCACATAATTGAGCAACGGAAAGTAAATTGAAATTTAATGTTTTAACAAGTGACACATTAGAAATTGAAAGGTCGTTTGAGATAGCAATTTTACCCAAACCCAATACCTTTCCTTTGCTATCTCCAAATGTGATCTTGTCATTGCTTCCACTCTCAAAGTTAGTGAACATTTTCCGGTCTCCGGTCATGTGTTGAGTGCAACCACTATCCAACACCCAATGCCTTCCACCGGTTTTATAGTTCATCTACAAAAGAAATCAATTTCTTTTAGATACCCAAATTTGTTTGGGTCCTTGGAGGTTAGTGACCAAGGTTTTGGGTACCCAAATGGATTTCTTTTTAGCACCCAAAATCGAGGTGCCAATGAAGTGAGCAATTACATTTCCATTCTTAGATTTCTTCAGCATATAGCAAGAATCATATAGACCAATGGAATGAATGTTATTCTTAGAACAATTATTTTGAGTATGTCCAACACATCGGCATTTTGTGCAAAACTTACCATTCTCCTTTACAAACCTTGGAGGCTTGTATACCAGCTTCTTACCCTTTTTGGGGACATATCCAAGTCACTCCTTGTTAAAGGAGCATCTTTGATTGCTTAGCAACTTATCAAGAGTTTCTTTTCCCTTGTAAGCTCTTTCTAAGCTTTTGTTCAATTTTAGCACTTGTTCCTTTAAATTCTTGTTTTCATTAGTAAGCACATCATCATGAACAAGATTTAAAGCATTTCTAGAATCAACAATAGATGAACAAGGCATAGCAAGTAGATCATCACAACATGTAGATATGCTAGACTTTGAAATTTCTATACTATGCATTTCATTCAAGATATCACAAGTAACTCCAATGCTAGTACTAGATTAATGATTTTCTTGGAGAAGTAAATCATGAGCTTCCTTTAGCTCCTCATAAGAGTCTTTAAGAGAAATATGTTCTCTCTTCAAGATCTTAAACTTTGATTTTTCTTTTCCAAGAAACTCATTCAATTCAACTAACATATCCATTAAATCATCATATGAAGGCTCATCATCATCAAACAATTTTACCTTTTCTCCCTTAGCCATAAGACATGTAGGAGTGGAGAATAGTGATGGAGCCTCCTTGATGGCGATGCCCACAAGCCCCTTCTTCTTGGGAGATTCGTCCTCGCTTGAGTCGGAGTCGGAATACTCCTCCTCGGAGTCCCACTCACCAGTACGGTTTTTGCCGATATAAATGAAGTCGGTACAGTATGTACTACAATTAACTAGTAGATCTTATCTTAAAAAGATACTCCGTTTAAAAGCTAGTTGCTATAGAAAAGTAGAAAAATAACTTTTAGAAACTGAAAAGAACACACCCTAAGGCTAGTACCTTGCGGCCAATAACCTTTCCATTCCTCATAACACATCTTCCATGATTATTTATCACCACTGCCATTGAGTACTATTATCATATTAGTGATGCTTGTCTGGATGGGAGCACTCAAGTTTTCAATACCATGGCTTGCTACTATTTATATTATCTTATTTATTCTTTATTTGGTTAAAAGTGGATCGGTCTCATGTTTAAACATTTACTTACAACTTCTGCTGGTTCTCTAATAAAGTGTGTAAGATCGAGGAGGCCGACTAGAGGGGGGGTGAATAGGCGGTTTTAAAATTTTCGTCTAATTTCAATTGACAATTTTAAACTTAATGAATTGACAAGAGCAAGTCGACAATAGTACACCTAAACAACCTAAAAAGGCTCAAGATAACACTAGCACAAGTAATTGACCAATAGCAAAAACAAGTAGTCTAGGTCTAAGGTTACTACTCTAACTAAACAAGCAATCAATTAATATGAATTAAGAGCGTTGCTTGAATGAAAGTAAATACAAGAGAGCAAACCACAATTTGACACAATTACTTTTTACCTTGGTGATCGGAGACTTGCCGGTCTCCCCTAGTCCACGTTGAGGTAAGCCCGAACAAATCGGACCGGCTCCACGAATTGAGCCTAAACACCTCGATCACTAGCGGTAGCCCTTTCCCTCTCCGGGTAGGCGAGCTCCGAGCCTTCACAGTCCTCCGGGCCTTCTCACAATCTTCTTGAGAAGATCACCGGAACCTCCGCCAAGCCGTCTAGGTGCCGGCAAGCACCAAGAGAAATGAACCACAGTGGCTTGATCACACACAAGTGCCAATTGGATCAATCTATAATGCAATGCACTTGAATTGGGCTCAATTACCTCTATTGAATGCACAATAGTGAAAGAGAGGTGTGAGAAGTTGCTCTAGGCTCAAAGATGTTCAATATGGGTTCAACTACCTCTACAAGTTCTGGTGGGGGTGTATTTATACCCTCACCAACCTCAAATAGCCGTTGCAATAAACAATTCTGAATTTTTCAGGAAAACCGGAACTACCGCCGTTATATGGGCGGAACTACCGGATTTCCGCTGTCGCAACAGAACGGCTATGTCAGGCGGTCAGAAGTAACCGTTGAACAATGAGTGCGGTACTACCGCCATTAAAATCGCGGTACTTCCGGAAATCTGGAAGTTTCGCTCCTTGCCCCGGTGCTTCCGATTTCAGCGTGGTTAACTCCAACTCAGGGCGCTCTCTGGAAATGAAGTTCCGCTCTTAAGTCCGGAACTACCGGCCTGCGGTAGTTCCGCAGTTCAAACCGCGGTACTTCCGTTTTCCGAGAGGCTAAGTTTAACTCCGGGCGCTCTCTAGAATTTAAGTTCCGCTCGGGACCCCGGAACTTCCGCACATGCGGTAGTTCCGCCGTTGAACTTGCGGTACTTCCGATTTTCGAGAGACTAACTCAACCTCCGGGCGCTCTCTAGAAAAAACGATCCGTTCAGAGGCCCGGTACTTCCGGCCATGCGGTAGTTCCGCCCGTAGAACGTCGGTACTACCGATTTTTCTGACAAAGCACAGTTTTGATTTGATTTTAATTTCTAAGTGCATGCATGATCCTAAATTGATCCATAGGGCATATTAGCATATGATCAAGCAAATGACCGTGATCCCTCTTAATAGTACGGCGTCTATCCTATAATCCGGTCTTCCAACCTATCTCCAAGACCGGTAAAAATAAAATAGATCCCTAAACTATTTACCTTGTCGCCCTTGAGATCTTTGAATCTTCAACATCTTTTTATGTACCTTCTTCTTTGCCCTTGAGACTAATTCTTGCAAACACTCAATACACAAATTAGTCCCATGATCACATAATGTCATTAATTACCAAAACTAATATTTTTAGGGGCCTAGATACTTTCAAAGTGCTAATAAAGTTTTAATTTCTTTTTTATTTCTATTGTTTCTTTTACTTATTCTTTACTTTGGCGATGACGTTCTATAGTAGTATCTCGTATTGGTATATGAGTTGCTACAGTTGGTATCAGAGCTCAGTCTGTAGTTTTTAGAAAAAGGAAGGTTTTGCACATACACAGGGCTTCGGGTTAATTCATTCATACACGCATAATTATTCACTAGCATATTACTATGATACCACATCTAATTACCATTCCATTTATTCTATGGCTATCCTATGACATTGTTCCAATCATATGTTTCCATGCAACAGTATGCCTCCAACTATGCGTGCCAACGCTCGAGTGTAGGAGTACGCGAACCGGGTTCATGGACGTACTAGCGATCCACACAGCCAGGGTCAAGCTTCATCACCATTGAACTCATCTTCTGATGCACCACTGTCACCTCCACCTGGGGGACCTACTGCAGGCACAGCTGGCGCTCCACCTTTCTCTTCAGCGCCGACTGCCTCTCAGAGTGAGGTCTAGCAGCTTTTGGCTCAAGCACAGAACTAGGACAACTTGCTGCAGACCGGTTTACCAGCGATGCTTGCCAATCAGGCAGCAGCCGCCACGATTGTACCTGTCCAGGTGCCACTTCCCCTGCTCCTCACATGACAATGAGAAAGTAGTTGCGCTTCGGCTTGCGGACTTTCAGCATATTGAGGCCAGTGAAGGAGGATGACTGGCTTCGCTACATGAATAAGAAATTCAACACTATGGAGCTCACCTCCCAAGAGAAAGTGTTGTTCACCTCCTAGCAGTTGTTGGGAATGCGAACCTATTGTGGGTTGAGGTTCGCAGCTCCCGCAGACCTCATGCAAAGCCATCTACGTGGGAGGACTTCACCACTGCTTTTGCTGCTGAGCACTACCCTTTTGCCCTAAATAGGATGAAGGATTTTGAGCTTCATTCCTTGCGACAGAAGGATGGGCAGCTGGTAGAGTAGTATGAGAAGGCTTTCCGGGAGATTTGCCACTTCCTTCCGGAGGTTAACTCGAAAAGAAGGCATGGCGCTTCATTGGTGGCCTATGAGAGGAGATTCGCCATGTCTTATCTGCTAAAGACATTTGTACCTACCGAGACGTAGTGGATCATGCCCGACAGATGGAGGTCCAACTTCGTCAGACCACGGCCCAAAAGGCCACTAGTTCTGACAAGAAGAGGTTCAATTATCTTTTCTATTTCAATCTTCAGCTCTGTCTATTTCCTCATACTTTCAAGGTCTTTTAATTCCCATTTCTTCTATTACTTATTACCCGTTGGAAGACCGGCTTGAGTCCAGCTCTTGGGGCTCTAAGAGGACTCGCCACCATGGGAAGAACTAGTGGTCTCCATCTCGCTGTTCCAGAGGTGGAAATCGCTCCGTAGCTCAGGGGGCTCCCAGAAAAAGCTAGTGTGTTACCGCTGTGGTGAGGATCATAAGGGCAACGAGTGTGACTATTCTGGCAAGTGCCATACTTGTGGAATTCAGGAGCACAAGAGCATTGTTTGCTCCCAGAACCCTGATTCCATTCTTCTACCTGGGCTGTTCAAGAAGTGCAAGGCCCCGGTTGGCATTGCAAACCAGCTTGCTTTTTAACCTTCACCTGCTGGCAATCAAAACGCTGGTAAATCGACCATATTGGTTTCAATTTTATTACCACTTCTTTTCTTTTGCCGGTATAGTTCTCAGTTGTTAGTTCATTATTCTAGTTATATTAACTTTGGTTCCTGCTCCAATCACTACCATACCTTGGGGTACCGATGCGTGTCTCTATGCATTAAATTAACCTGAATAAATGTAGCAAATTCGGATCATATAAAATTACCCAAAAATTACACAATAACTATGATTATGTAGAAAGACTTTATATAAAATTTCATAATTTTTAGAGCTCGATTGCTATATGTAAAAAAATTCATACAAATATCAAAATTTTATGAATTTTTTAGCAACATTCACATGGATAAAATTACCCAAAATTAAACTATCAAGTACGTTATGTCAGGAGACTGTACAGAAATTTTTGTAATTTTTTGAGCTCATTTGATATATTTAAAAATTTAAACAAACACTAAACAAAAAATAAGTGATTAAGCCAGCTAATTAGCTATCTTAATCACCTGCCGCCTGCTGAGGAGACGACAAGTGATTAAGCTAGCTAATTCGCGGAATTAGTTATCTCCTCTAATTTTTTTTGCTTAATATTTTTTAATTTTTAAATATACCAAATGATCCCAAAAATTACAAAAAATTATATACAGTCTCCTGATACAACATACTTAATAGTATAATTTTTGAGTAATTTTATAAATTGTGAATATTGCTAAAACATTTATATAATTTTTATATTTGTATGAGTTTGTATATATAGCAAACAAGCTCCAAAAATTACAAAATATTATATGAAACCTCTCAACATAATCATAGTAATTGTATAAATTTTTGGGAATTTTATGTGACCCAAATTGGCCACATTTATTTGGATTAATTTAATCTTGAATTTACGATTGATGAATTGAATTGTGAATTTAATTCATGATTAAATTAACCCTAATAAATGTGATGAATTCGAAGCACATAAAATTTACAAAAAATTACACAATAACTATGACTGTGTCAGGAGGTTTCACATAAAATTTCATAACTTTTGAAGCTCGTTTGCTATATTTGAAACTGTATGAAGTTTTGAGCAACATTCGCATTGGATAAAATTACACTGTAATGTATGTTATGTCAGAAGGCTGTACATAAATTTTTGTAATTTTTTAGCTCATTTGATATATTTGAAAATTCAAACAAACACTAAACGTAAGAAAAAATTAGGACAAGTAATTAAGCTGGCTAATTAACCGGCTTAATCACCTACCGCCCCCACACCAGATGGCAGGCTTGCCTGCCGTCCCCCCACCGGGCGGCAGGCTGCCTGCCGTCTGCTAGTGGTGTGGCAGGCGCCTGCTGCTGGCGGCCTCGCCACGTGTCACCTCGTCGATACTACCGCCCTCCCACCGGACAGTAGAAGTGCCATTTTTATAAATACGATATGCATACGACTAGTTTTATAAATACTGTGCGCAATAGTGACAAATCTAGTTTTAACTCAATAGGTTTGGATGTTAGTGCTCATTTTTACAGAGTACTCAAGTTTTTAGTAATCATGAACATATGACAATGGCGGCCTTTCCAATGATGCTTATCACTTTACCTTTCCATTGCCAATTTTCTGACGCTATAAAGAAAGTATCTAGTCCCAAAATGTGGATGTATCTTTTGGCTGAAAAAAGGTCTAGACAAAAAAAGGTATGGAGTATTATAGCGGTATACCAGACTTCCCATTTCGCTAATAACTGGGCTGTATTGGTTACGTCGGGTTTTGGTTAAGAAAAATACAAGATTAAAAGGGTGTAAGTGATGAAGAAACAAAGAATACCAAGTTGTAAGTGATGAAGAAACAAAGAATACCAGGACACAACTGGATCGTAAAATAAAGAAAAATCATTGCCAAGGACTTCCCTATAATAAGGGAAAATATGAGGGTAAAAGGGTTAATCCTGGAAGGCATATCCGCAATGCAAAAGAACATAAGGCCAGTCTCAGTGGGGGTTTCATGGAGTTTCATGGGCATTAAATACGCTGGCATGGCACTGTATTGATGATGAGAGAGATGATAAAAATTTCATGGGAGTAGAAAGAGTTTCATGGGGATGAAACTCTTCTGCACTGTTTCCAAAATATGGATGTGTTGGAAACTGGGACATGAAACCTCCATTGAGACTGGCCTAAGAGGCGTGCCTGCAAATATAAGGACCAGGTTGTAAGAGAGGAGAAAGAGGCGAGGGCGTGACAAAAAGCACCAGGGGCATGTCTGCAGGGGGAAAACTCGCGGGCAGGGACCGGCAAGTGAATTGGCAAAAATATTTGGACCTTACCAAGATTTGTACGAGTCATGCTTGCGCAGTGTCATTTGTGTGGAATCGTAATTGCATCAGAAGTCTCCGAAGGGATCGGTTACGAGCGCGCGCGGGTTTATAAGTTGGCTTCTGTTTTGCTCGGTAGCCGATGTGGTACTACACGATCGAGTCCAATCCGACCCAATGCTCCCCCCTCAGCGCTTAATGAAGATCCTAGTGGGCTCTCGTGTTGGTACGCAGGCTTGGAAAGACGACCGCTGCTGCATGCAATTCATCTATCTATTTTATTTTCCTTTTAATCTCTCCTTGTTTTTGGGCTAATCTGAGCTCAAAATTTGGCACGGCGCCGTTCCACGCCGTCTCCCACCTCCACGATTTTTGTAGGAATTTTTCGCGGCGGTTCGATTCGTGAAAAGAGCAAGACGGCGTGAGAACATCAGGGAGGTAGCCGCAACGAGCGTCCGGCACGAGGGCTGAATCATTCGCTCTCTCTCCTTCTCCCCTCTCACGTTTGTACTAGGTAGATGCCAAGATGGTGCTAGCAAGTGAATCTTGCTAAACCCTCAAATTTATTCAGTAGTGGTGGGTGAATCTTGCTAAACTCTCAATTTTCTTTAGAAGTGGTGGGTTTTTTTGAGCTGTGACTGTGGCTTTTGGCTTATGATTTTTGAATTTTGTCTGTTCGCAAGAGACAGTATATATAGAGAAACAGTCGTATACAATTTTGACCGATATAACTGAACTTTATACAGTGTCTACTATAATCTACATGTAGACTCCGTCTTAAAAAGACGTATCATTTAAAAGTTAGTTACTGAAAAAAAAAAAGTGACGCAAAAGTCACAATCTTATTGAGCTTGCAGTGAACAGTTGAGAAATGCTATCAAGGACATTGTTCAAGTTCCGAATGAGCCGTTGAATGATCTCCTTCACGCTGAACTGGGATCAAGGCGGTGCATTTCGCGATGGATGGGCTCAATCCCCGTCTCAGGTTTGGTGTGCTATCATTGAGGGGAGGGACGTGCTCAAGCTGGGTCTGATCAGGAGTAGTAGTACAGGTGAAGATACAAGCGTTTGGGCTCTCGCATCCTCTTGGTGCTAAGGTACCTGATTCCCCTCTTCGAGTCAGTGATGCTTATTGATAGTTATGCCAAAGGTTAGTTATGGCAAAATTAGGTATCAACAAGTTCTAACTAATACAAAGAAGCGAAGGTGAGATTGATTGGAGAAGCGAGCTGCTGCGTCAAACAACCGAGCTGTAGAAAAGGAGTGGAAGTCTATTTGGGGAGCGCTTTTCTCTAACGAAGGGCCTCACACGAGACGCTCTATCCACCATTATTTAAGGTGGATCAACGGTGGATAAGGCCCTCCATGTGCACCTATCATTCTTATTTGAGGTAAAGGTTCCATCGAAACTCAATACTCAATATTGAGTTTTTGGCCGATTTGACGGTATCACGAGCAGTAATTACAAACGTAGTATTTGCCGTGAAAAAATAGCAAAGTTAGTAAGAAGACCATACGGCCACCGTACGGAGACGTCTCCCGATCCACACGTACAGCCCCTGCGATGACCAATTAGTTTGGTCATTAACAATGTTAATTTGTAATTAGCGAATTTATTTAGATGTACTATTTGTAGCAATTTTTATATATAGCAGATGAGTTTAAAAATTACGAAATTTTTTGTGAAGACACCTGATACAATGTACCTGATTATGTATTTTTTTCGTAGTTTTATCCGTACCAAACTTTACTCGAAAATTCAGGGTGAACAGTGGCTCACCGTGGCGCTAGTGGACGAGTAACACAAGCTTTAGGAATTTTACTTGATTGTATATTTTTGTTCTCCACTCAATGTTTCCCAGCCTACTTTCCCCTTCTCGGCTTCTCCGGCGACGGGACACAACACCGGCGATTCACATCCCCACGCTGTGCGATCGACGGGTCAAGCCTCCCAGTGCGGTGATCGATTTCTGGTACCCCACCCACCTCTCACTCCTCGTCTTACATCTGCTGCTGTACTCTCGCCGTGTCCGTGTTTAGTGGCGGTGCATGCGAGGTGTTCGACGTATTGCCTCCATGTTGTAACGCTGACGCGTGCTGCTGCTGCTGTCTCGCTCTTCTTTGCTAGACCGATCGACCGGCCGATGGCGGAGGCACCACCCCGCACGCCGTCATCGTGGTCGGACATCCCGTTGGATCTCGCCGGCCTGGTTCTGCGCCTCCTCCCCGCCCACGTCGACCGCGCCCGCTTCGCCGCCGTGTGCCCCCAGTGGCGCGCCGCCGCACGGCAGATGCCCCCGCCGCTGCCACTAATTGCTCTCCCCGATGGCGCCTTCTACAGCCTCCCTCGGAGCGAGCGCTTCTGCCTCTCCAGCTGCACCGGTGGCTGCGACAGAGCTTGCGCCAGTGGCAGCTGGCTCGTCTTCTCATGCGACGACAGCTACTTCATGATGGACCCCTTCTCCATGGCCACCATGCCACTTCCTGGTCTGTCTTGTGTCCAACCACGATTTGATGATGAGACATGGATGAAAATCAAGAACCCAAAGGGACTGGCCATGCATAAGTTGATTGTGTGCTCGCCGCACCTCGTCTCTGCACTGGTCGGCTTTCCCAACATTGGTGAGAATCAGATTGTAGTGTGCCGGCCAGGGAGTCCCTCATGGTCGGTGCCTGCACATGGCAGGCTTATGCGACTTCGCGGCATGGCATTCCACCAGGGAGAGCTCTACGCCCTTGATTTTAACATGGACCTTCTTGCCGTCGACATCAACGTAGACCACAGCACCGGCGATCCGTGGGTCTCTCGAATTCGACTTGTCATCAAGGCTGAAGATGCCTTGTTGCCGATGCTCACGGACCTTATGACGTTCACGGGCGAGGACGACAAGGGCATCCTGACCATGCTCTACCTGGTTGAGTCACACCGTGCATTGCTGATGGTGCGCAGAAAAATTTGGTGCATAAGATTCACGGTGGAGTGCAGTGGTGGGACTCCACGCTCATTTGCTGTGCCTACAAAGAGTGAGTTCGAGGTGTTCGAGGCCGACTTTGGGCGGTCACGGTGGAACAAGGTGACGACTGTGGGGGACGATCAGGTGCTATTTCTGGCACGATGGTCCTCCAGAGCTGTGTGCGTGTCTAAGTATGGGATGCCAGGCAACTGTATCTTCTTCTGGGATGATGATCTTTATCATGACGAATGTGAGTACTATTTCGACTATGAGAGTTTGAGTTCTTGCAGCGCCTACGACATGGGAGATGGCACCGTCTCCTACCCTCTGCCGATGATCTCGTGGAAGTATGGGATGGTGCCCGTGACATGGCTCTTCCCTCAGGACTGAAAAGAAGGTATTATCATGCAATAAGCTGTTAAATGCATTGGTAATTATCTGACCACAGTGTGGTGGTCTCTGTAGTAACTTTGGAGTTGATTGTGTCATGGTGGTTCGGGACTGAAAAGAAGGTGTTGTCATGCAATAAGCTGTTAAATGCATCGGTAATTATCTGACCACAGTGTGGTGGTCTGTGTAGTAACTTTGGAGTTGATTGTGTCATGGTGGTTAGGGACTGAAAAGAAGGTGTTGTCATGCAATAAGCTGTTAAATGCATCAGTAATTGTCTGACCACAGTGTGGTGGTCTCTGTAGTAACTTTGGAGTTGATTGTGTCATGGTGGTTCGGGACTGAAAAAAAGCGCAATAAGCTGTTAAATGCATTGGTAATTATCTGACCACAGTGTGGTGGTCTCTGTAGTAACTTTGGAGTTGATTGTGTCATGGTGGTTGCAAGTGTGTTGGTTTGATCTCATCCGTTGTTTTCTTGACAAGATGAGTGTTTTGTGGAGGTAGGAGGGTTTATGTATGTCATGTTGTGCTGCTTAGGAGTTGTAGTCTGTCGAATTGCACTTCTTCTAATTTAACTATCTGCAGTTGCTATTGGCTAGTGGCATTACGTTGATTAGTTCAACTTAGGAGTTGTAAGCTCTTAGTCACTGAGAAAAAGAGTGAGACCTTAAGAGAGTACAGTTGAGGAAAATGGTAATAACTGAAAAATAACCTTAACCTGCATATACAGACAGCAAGCTTCACCTATGGATACCTTGCATAATTTTTAGGCATGTGAGCATTATATACCCTAATTTCGATTTATGAATTCTGCTGGAATTAGTAAGAACTGTAATTAATTAATGATGCAACTTGCTAAAATCCTGAAGATAAACTATCTTGAGGATTTACCGTTTACTTTTAATACTTAATAAATGAAGGAAAAAACAAAATAAGTTGGTCAATTGTTGTCCTGAAAATTGGTTACATTTGGCAGAAAACAATGTTCATATTTTGTAATCTCTTTAGTTTTGAGAACTATGTGCAAACGTGCTACTAGGGTATTCATCAAAGGCTTAGCTGTAATATTTAGCTGCTTATTTAGGCTTGTTTTGGGACTTCAGATGTTTATTTCTAATGTTTAGTTTGCTTACTTTGGCTAAATGATACCTAGATATGTTGTTTGATGTGCTTATTATCCCACTCAAATTCTTCTTGACTGAGATTTCTTCTAGTTTCTCCAAACAAAAAAACAAAAGAGATTTCTCCAAGGTTGACTTATTCCTCTATCTGGATACTGATGTGCAGGGATGGACCTATGGACACAGCAAATCTGGGTGGCGCTCAAGCTCTAGGCGGCCTCTTGAGTGTTTGTCAATTGCTTCTGCTTTTGCGATCTGGAACCATGGATGCAAATCTAGTTCAAGGAGCCTTCCATGTGATCCTCTCTTCACTTCGTGGGATTTTGTGTAGTGTTTCTTGGTGAAGGACATACCAAGGAAATTCTGTTTTCTTGTTTCTTCTACCATCTTGTGTTAACCTGCTCGTTTCATCAACTGAGCTGAATCTAGTTTATGCTGCTGGATTGCTTGCATGCTTCCCTTTATTTAACTATTGCCTTAACACTGTCTTGAGAAAATAGCCCTGGACCATGTGGAAGACCTATTGTTTGCTTGTTAGTGAAGCGGTGAAGGATGATATAGACTACAATGGGCGTACAGTTCCTTAGTAGCCATCTGATCAGTGGATCATCCTTGGACTTGAAATGGTTTTGCTTCAGAAATTCAATCTCAGTTGATGGTGCATTCGTGCTCAAAGCTTGGCCTCAGCAGATCTGCCATCCTTCCAGGGATCTTGGTTTGCTTGCATTGTTTTTGACGTGCTTTAAATCTTTCCTGGTGCACTGACTGTGACAGCTTAGGATTTGAGCTGGGAGCGTCATGAAATTGTAATATGCTATGTCATGGAGTTGCAGCTCTGGGCTCTGGCAGATTTGTAATGTCCTTTACTTCAGTATAACACTGATGCCGTCGACATCAGTGTGGACCACAGCACCAGCGATCCATGGGGTTCTCGAATTCGACGGGTCATCAACTTCAAGGGCGTTCCCTGCGGTTCATCTATATTAGTATTCGGCACTGTTATCATGGATATACCCTACCTGGTCGAATTGCCTGGCGTGGTGGTAAGAGCAATACCAAAATATGGTGTATGCAGATAGCCCGGTGGTAGGAGCAATACTAAAAGAAGGTGAATGCAGATAGCCACCAACCGAAATTCGGTGATTTCGGAACGAATTTCGTTCAATTGGTTTGAACCAAATTTGAATTTTTAAACCTTAAATGTATAAAGAGTCCCTAACTATTACTGGGTTCTTTTGGACTGTGGCTGCGATTTTTGGCTTATAACTTTTGAATTTAGTTGCTTGCGAGAGACAGTGTGAAAAGGAAACAGTCACATGCGATTTTGGTAGGTATAGCTGAACTCGGTATAGTGTATACTATAATCAATTTGTAGACTTTGTCTTGAAAAGATGTATAAGATGTCTTGAAAATTTAGTTATTTATAGCAAAAAAATGATAAAATAAAAGTATAAGTGAAACAGAACCCACTCTAAAAAGGTGTATACAAATAGCCTAGGTCGAACATATGAACGATTAGGCTTAGGTCGGATTCTAATTTTGGCTTTTGTTTTCTTCTTTTTTTTCTTCTTCGTATTGTTCATAGAGATATAGCAATGTTTTTTTTACTTATTTTTGTTTATTTTTCTTTAATTCAATGAGTCAGAAAAACTAAATGTTATTATAGTGTAATTTTAGTTAACAACAGATGCCACGAAATTTCTAGGCACTCGCCTAGATAGACAAGGTGAGACAAGCCTCTACGGTGTCCTTTGGACTGTAGAACAACTATAGACTCGCCTTGTCTATATAGGCGAGTGCCTAGAAATTTCGCGGCATTCGCTATTAGCTAAAATTACACTGTAACAACAGTTAGCTTTTTGACTCATTTAATTAAAGAAAAATAAAAAATAAGTATAGCTGAGCTGACTCGCCTTGTCTATATAGGCGAGTGCCTAGAAATTTCGCGGCATTCGCTATTAGCTAAAATTACACTGTAACAACAGTTAGCTTTTTGACTCATTTAATTAAAGAAAAATAAAAAATAAGTATAGTTGAGCTAAGACGACGACTTAGCGACACCATGACGACAATCATACATATGATGTCAAATTCATATTCACATTTACATGTTATTTGTGGCCACTTTTCCACACATGATGCCAAATTCATATTTAGGCCCTGTTGCATCTGGTTTCGGCTTCCAGAAGCCAGACAACACTTAAAACACGTTGGCTTTTTAATTTTATTTTTTTTGTATTTTTTAATTAAATAATTAGAAAAAAGCTAACAATCATTATAATATAATTTTAGTAAAAAAAACCATCAATCACCACAAGAAGCTACGGCTTAAAACCGTTTGGAGCGGCCTTGTGGGCATACTCCTAAATGCTAAGCTGTGGCACAAGAACAGAAAAATCATCAAATTCGCAGTACATTTGAAGAGATAGAAAGCAACAACACATATTTAGGCGCTGCTCATTTCGGTCTTTTTTTACTGTTTGGCAGTGTGTAAAGCGGAAGTCATGACAACAGCTCGACATGTCAGACCAATATATGTCCAGATTCATATACGTGCTTGCTCACGCTGCACTTGGTCAAATTCTGCATTACGTTCTCCTTTCCATGGAGCTACTGGTTTTGTCAAGCACGTCAAGCTATCAACCACACTCAAGGGCGGAGTCACCCCTCTCGGCAGGTATAAAGTGCTGTCGTCGCTAGGAGGACGTTGGGAAGGGGTGGAGAGAGGTGTGAATCTGTTCACCAGTTAATCCCTGTGCACTTGATATGTTGGCGATGGGAATGGGTTCCGCTCCACGGCAACCCATGGGAAAATTCTTCTATCAAAGGACGCTATAAGTGCTACTAGGGCTGCATTACGGAGCACTCAGCAAGTGCGGTCGATGCACGGCGTCGACAGACCATGGGCATGATCCGACAGGGCTTAAGTGGATTGCGGATTCGCACAATGAACTATGACGAACATAAAGACAAGCAGAAACAAAACCACATTGCCGGAACGACAAGGAACCGATCTGCTAGATTGATTCATGCTACCACAAAGGGCCGGTTAGATGGACGTGACGACTTCATGGCTAGGTCAGCGATATGGTCGATAATTGGCGGTTACCGGAAATTTTGAAATTTTTTGGCCGGAAATTTTGAATTGAAATTTGAAATTTTGATTTATTTTATTTATTTTGAATTTTTGGATGAATTTTGTTGAGCCCAAAATTTTCATCCGATATAAAATTTATCGGTCCCAACGTGCCTTAGCCTAAAATTTCGCCCATACAAATTTCACTGATCACGACATGCCTTAGCCTAACGGCCTGTTTGGGGGAGTTGTAGATTCTGAGTAGCTAGCAAGTCTGGGTAGCTAGTTGGAGATTCTGAGTAGCTGGCTAGTCTGAGTAGCAGCTGGTCTGAGTAGCTAGCCTGTTTGGCATCCTGGATTCTAGCTGTGCAGTTGGTATCCTGATAGATGTATTGACTGAAATACCCTCAGGTGAGTTGATGTCCTATGTTAATATGGTTGTTTTTATTTTTTATAGAAATATTTATGAAATAACTTAATTGTACTAAGCTAAGAACAACAGGGCGCATCGCCAAAATCACTCGTTGCATTGTGTATGTTTTTTATTTTCTTTTCAACACGGTTGTACTTAACAACGAAATTTCAATATTTTTTTTACTGAGGCGGTTAGTGAAAATGAAGTAGAAAGCAAAGATCATTCGTTGCATCTCTAATTGCTGTAAATACACATGATTTCCGTGAAAGATGCAATAACCAAAAGGGATTGGTAATTGAACACACAACAATCATCAGATGTATCCATGAACAAACATGGTCTCCACGAACAGTACAATAATCATATCCGCACACAAGGTGTTTTTGTCATTGTTCCCTCTGCTAAACATGCTTCTTCTTTTGCAATCAACATACCCATTCTTTCGGCACAAATCCAAACAATGACTTCACACACTCATTCTTTCGGCACAAATCCAAACAATGACTTCACATACTCATTCTTTCTGCACAAGACAATTCAGCAAAAATGGAAAATTTGCAAGTCGTACGAAATGAGGTGGTACCATGTACACGCCCATTCTTTCAGATCCTAAATTATTATGGAGTTCATGCTATTTCCTTCAATCAAAATGAGGCGGTGGCGAAGAACCAAGGGGGCACTTGCTGGGGGGGGGGGGAGATGAGGGGTGCATGCCCGGATCACGTCGGCGTCGTGAAGAACAGGGGCGTGGGGGAGGAGGGGGCGCCGGGGGGAGGGGGCGACGAGGCGCGGGGGGATCTGGGGAGGGGCGTGGGGGGTGAGGGGGTGGGAATGGGATCCTCTGACTTTGCATTGTGCAAAGTCAGAGTGACTTTGGCGTGATCTGAACTGCCCGATGCAAAAAGAACCGTCCAGATCGATCTCGCGACAGTGCTTTTTTCACTGTAGCTACAGTAAAAAGTAATGTAGCTACAGTACTTTTTTACTGTAGCTGCAGTGAAAAAAAGCACTGTAGCAGAATCGATCTAGCCGTTCTTTTTTGCATCGGGCGGTTCAGATGCAAAGTCACTCTAACTTTGCACAGTGCAAAGTTAGAGGATCCGATTCCGAGGAGGTGAGGGGGCCGGGATGGGCGGCGGCGGGGAGGGGGAGGAGACCGGCGGGGGGAGGAGGGGGCGACGGCGGAGGATCTGGGGAGGAGGCGGCGGGGAGAGAGGAAGGGCGCGGGGGGAGGATGGGGGCGGTGGCGCCGGATCTGGGGAGGGGGCGACGGGGCGGCGGGGAGAGGGAAGGGCGCGGGGGGCTCTGGGGAGGGGGCGACGGGGCGGCAGGGAGAGAGGAAGGGCGCGGGGGGAGGATGGGGGCGGCGGCGCCGGATCTAGGGAGGGGGCGGGGGCAACGGGGGAGGGGATGACGGGGCAGCGGGGAGAGAGGAAGGGCGCGGGGGCTCTGGGGAGGGGGCGACGGGGAGGCGGGGAGTTTTATTCAGTGGCATTTGCGGGTAAATATCTTCAACTTTTAGTGGTATTTTAGTGGCACTAGCCCGCAGAATATGTGAGAAGCTGGGTTTTTGCAGCTTCTCGGTCCCAGTACAATTGTGGCTTCCCAGATTTTCAGATTCTCGGTAGCTGGCCCAAAAGCTGGACTGTTTGGGAGAGCTTTTGGCTACTAGAAGTAGCTAGCTTGCCTAGAATCCAAAACAAACAGGGTCTAAATAGCAGTCGCGTTGATAACATGTGGTAAAAATAGTGTTGCCAAATGATCCAATTAGCTATTCAATACCTGGAAACAAAATTAACTATGAGTAATTAGACAACCAGGAAGTAGACGAACAAATGGACGTGTCAAATTGCTTTGAATGGGGTTCATTGATATTGTTGGTCCAAAATCACACGTCACCGCAAAGTCGTATGACCATGTATAGGGTAGAAAAAATTGACACAGTTAGGGAGAGAGCACAAATCCTTGAGTCTTGTTTATTGATATGAATTGGTACAAGAATTGACACCTGTTGTGGCTAGACTAAACGAGATTGAGGTGTTGGAGGCCGGCCGACTTCTGGAGGTCACAATGGGCCGAGGTGATGACCATCGGGGACAACCAGGTGTCGTTTCTACAGCGACGGTGCCCCAGAGCTGTGTGCGCGTCTCAGTACGAGATGCTGCAGATGGCATCTTCTTCTTTGAGAAAGATTATGAGGATCGCTGCTTGTACAGCTTGGAGAGCTCGAGCTCTTGCAGTGCCTATGACAGGAGAGACGACACATTCTCTGCCCCTCAGCCAATGGTC
Organism: Dendrocalamus latiflorus; assembly: GCA_017311315.1. Classification (NCBI taxonomy): domain Eukaryota; kingdom Viridiplantae; phylum Streptophyta; class Magnoliopsida; order Poales; family Poaceae; genus Dendrocalamus; species Dendrocalamus latiflorus. The sequence goes on from CM029642.1 coordinate 28,074,726, forward strand.
TCAGGGAAGCGCTGCGTGGTGTCTATGAACAATAGTAGAAGTAGAAACAAAACGGTTATCAAGATAACCATGAGAATGCACATGAAAACCAGCTATCCTCTGTTTTTATCTTTTGTCCAATTTTAGTGCAATCTTGCTTCAAACACATAAAGGTTTGATCTTCGTTATAGATTTCTTTGATCCATAGATATAATTGGTTCTTAAGAACTTAAGAAAGGTGTATGTAAAGTTTCATAGCATTTGAATTTGTATTTTAGAAGTTGCATCAATTTTGGAGTTCGTCGGGCTATTCGGCAGAACCAAAGGTTCAACTTCCATCACCAGTCCAGACAGACAGAGCTACGACTATCGACCACGGCCAGACAGAGCTACGACTATCGACCATAGCCTGACAGAGCTACGACTATCGACCATGGCCAGACAAAGTTACGACTATCGACCACGACCAGACAGTGCTACGACTATTGACCACGGTCTAACAGAGCTACGGCTATCGACTACAAAGTCGTAAAAGCCTCTACCGACTACCAAGTCATAAAACTGATTGCCGACCACCAAGTCGTAAGACTGGCTGCTGATCACCAAGTTGTAAAACCTACTGTCGACCACCAAGTCGTAAAACTTACTGCCCTCCTCAAAGTCACAAAAACAGCAGCCAATCACAAAGTTGTAAGGATGACTGCCAATCACAGAGACACACATCAGTGGTCATAAAGAGCAAGTTGTAAAAGCCCCTATGACCACAAACACAGAGGTCGTAAAGCCAGCAAACTTCTGCACAAATCTCAAAAACCAAACTCAGCCTTTACACAACTCTAAAGCAGAGGTCAATTACTCATCATAACCACAGGGTGACCTCCACATGGTCTCATAGTTAATTATAAAAAAGGTCTACCTAATTAAGAGCTAGATGCTTTTTTAGAATTTCTAGCAATTATTCTCATTTATCCGATAACATTCATCGGTTATGGAGTGCTACACATAATTAAGGTACACCAAATTAAAGGCAAGATGTTTCTTTTTATTTTTAGGAGAATTTCTATATTTTTTTCTCTTTTTTGTCAGCTGATTAATCAATCATCCTATACTTTTATTTTATGATAGATAATACCCAGTGGTTGATATATTTCAACTTTAATTAGAATCCATCACATTGATGACAATTCTAGAAAAACAAAAATCAAAGTTATGAAACACACATTGTTGATAAGTGTGTATGTAGAATAGATATTGTCTTTTTTATTTCTCCTTTTTTCTTCTTGAGTGCCACTTTTTTTCTTATTTTTCTTGTGCACGGCTTTTACTCATATATTTTTCACGTCAATATCCTTCTTTTCCTCTTGTACATAAATTTTAGTGTAGGCCATCAAGGATTCTTTTTGTTTATTAGATCCATCTAGAATCTATAATAGGTAATATTGTCTTATAAGATTTCTTGTTTTATCTAACACATTCACTAATAATCATTTACTGACCATAATAAGGGTCAACTAAATCGAGGAACGGATTTTTTTTCTTTTTTCTAATTATTTTTAGCTTATTTCTCCTTTTAGCAAATGTAAAACTCATGTGATTATATATAATTGATATATTTTGTTTTTAGGTATTTACTTTGGAATTCGTATGGAAATCAAATAGCTAGTTTTATTTTCTTCCCCAAATTTTAGTTATTTTCTATTACATTTGACATGGATTTTTTAATTTGCTAATTTTTATTTAATTATTATTCTAAATTTTAGTTATTTTTTTGATGTTACTTCAGATGTTGTACGGAAATCAAATTGCTAATTTTCTTTTTTTATTCCAAATTTTGATTAATTTGGATTGCATTTGACATATGATTCTTTTTTAATCTAAGCTATTCTAACTTGAGTCCACGAGACAGATGGTTAAATCTTTTTGGTTAATATGTTAGCTTCCCTGGAGTGTCTAATTAGTATAGATTTACAAATTTTAATATTTTTGAAATTTAAGTTTCAAATTCATTCAAATATCTAATCATCTTTTAATTTTTATTCCGAACTGCATAGTTTTGGATCATACTTGTCATGGATTTATTTTTAGTTTTAGGGTGGATCTGTATAAAAAACTAATTTATATTTTCTTTTAATTATTATTCTGAAATTAGTTTTCTAGTGGTTTAGTTTGAAATTCATATGAAAATCAAATTACTAATTTTATTTTATTTCTTATTCTAAATTTTAGTTAATTTGAATTGTATTTGAAATCTTTCCTTTAATTGTTAATTTTTAACGTTGCTGCCCAATCAACCATCAATGTACGGGAGGCATCAACTGACCAACTGTAACACCTCACACACCAATATGAGATATTATTATGGAACGTCATCGCCCAAAGTAAAGAATTAAATTAGAGTAACACTAGAAATCATAAAGAATTTAAAAATTTATTAACACTTTAATAGAGAACCAACAGAAGCTGAAATAAATATTTGAAACATTAGACCAGTCCACTTCTAACCAAAAGGGGAATAAACAAAATGACATAAATAGTGGCAAGCCATGGTGCTGAAAACTCGAGTGCTCCCACCCATGCATGATGCTATCACTCTACTGGCTTTTTACCTGAAAATGAAAAGAGCAAGCGTGAGATTTGAATATCTCAGTAAGTACTCAACAAAGGTCGTAACGCGGTGATTAAATGACAAGTAATGCAAGCAAGTAATTGAAACAGATTAATTACAATGAAACTAGATTACCAGGGACACTGATACCTATCAGGGATGGAGATAATGGAAATGTGGAACCAAGATAATTGTTATTTAGCCAATTATGGCAAAAGCGACAGCGATTGCCTCCTACATACCCGGTTATATGAGAATAGTCAGGCACATCCTTGTTCTCGACTGTATAACTATAGAAGGGGTGTAATATCCTGAGTAATGAGAGTACGTCCCCTATACGTTACCAGGTGGGTGAAAATCTCCCCTATATGTGGATAACCCCAGACTAAATAACCATTACATTGTTAATAGGTTATATGGTGTGAAATTAAGAGAACTACGAAAAGGCTAAGATAAGGTTATGATAAGAGGAAAGATCGGCTAAGATTAAAAATGGAGAAATGTAATTCCCGATATGAGGGTGATGTGGAATGATAATATGGTGACGAAGGATTATGAATCATTCTAGGAGTATTATAACGTAGCTCACATAAGGTTGTCAACCATCCAGGTTTTATTATGTGATAAGTGATTATTAATCAGATTAACAGGTTTAATATATACATCCGTCGTGGCTCACATACAACATTATACAATTAATGGGTTATGATATTAAGAAACTAAAACATAGTAACCCTAATGTCAAAAGAGTGCTAATAATTTAAACATAAGTTAAAACATATTCATATGCTACCCCCATTAATGATTTAAGTATGAATTCTAAAACGCTAATTAAAAGCATGAATTCTAGAACATTATTAATGAGCATTCTAATAAACCTAAAAGCATATGAAACAGATAACCTAGAACATCATAGTATGAATACAATATTAAAAGTCTATAACCAAACAAGCATGAGTGATATGATAATAGCCAGATACACATTAGTGATATGATATTGACCAGATAAACTTTAGTGATATGCTATTAGCCAGGTAACTTTAGCGATATGATATTAGCTAGCTAACCTTAGTGATATGATATTAGCTAGGTAACTTTAGCGATATGATATTAGCCAAGTGATATGATATTAGCCAGGTAATTATAGTGATATGATATTAGTCAGGTAAATTTTAGTGATATGATAATTGCTAGACAAGCGTGAGTGACATAACAATTGTACTCAATGGTAAAGGTGACAGATAATCTGGAAACTTGTGGTATGTGGAACGGAAAAGGTTACGGCCGCGAGGTACTTGCCTTGAGTATACTCGATAGACTCGCTGTATGAAGAATCAGAGATACGTAACTGTCCAAATGTTTCCTCAAAGGCCACATACGAATCAGATCAAACTTTTGTCTTCACACGTGTAGTTGTTGTTGATGGCGCCTGGCTGCTGGAGTCGGGCGATGGAATCTGTTGCACACGTGGCAATGGGAGCACAGACGACACTAGATGACGGCGACTGGGAAAAGAAAACTAGGGCTTTTTTGTGAGAGGAAGAGATGTGTTTTTAGAGAGATAAAGAGATAAAGAGAGAGAGGGATAGAGATATAAGAGAGGGAGATAAGAGTTACGAGAGTGTTTTTAGGGTGCTACACCAACATTTTGCTTCTGATGATATCGCCTCCGGCGTGGTTGGTGCGTCATCATGAACGTGATGAAAGTCGAAAGTTGTATAGATATCAAATTGCTCATTTTTATTTATTTTTAATTTTGAATTTATCTTAGTTTAGATTATTTTTGACATAGATCCTTTCTTTTAATCTGAGCTATTATAATTTAGGTCCACTAAATTAAAAACTAGATGTTTTTATTTTTTATGAGAATTTCTAATATATTTTTTAGCAACTTTAAAAGATTTGTTATCGATTTTTAATAATAAATAGATAGACTAGGCAAATAGAATTAATGGGGAGAAGAAGGGGAAAAAGAAAATAGAAGATGGATGAACGCCCACCATAGTTCTCGAACCCACCACCACGAGAGTAAGAGTCTTGCCCTCGACAAGCATGACATTTTATTCATTAAGTTCCCCCACAGTAGTCCAATGTATGTGCAATGTAGTACAAGACATGGATTAGCCTATTACATAGGATCTTGAGCACCTAGCGGCGGCGATGGTGGATCCGTAGTCGGAGCGCACGCAGCAACAACTCGTCGACATGCCTGGTAAACCACCGTCTTCCTCTGCTCCACAGCAGCAGGCATCCAACCACAGCAGCCAAGCCGCAAATAGCCCCTAGCTCAACAGACAAAACATCCCAGTTCACCTCATCTGCGACCGTAGAGGAGGTCGAACCAGGCGGCAATGGCAATGGTAGTCCGGCAGCGCCGCTTGTCCCGTCGCACTGACGTGATAATGGAAACCCACACAATCCGTCGTTGCCGGCATACGACGAGTTGGGGAATGTCGAGAACTGACCAGACTGCGGAATCGGTCCGGACAAACGGTTGTAGGAGAGATCCAGGACCGCGAGAAAAGTAAGCGAAGAAGCCATCCCCGGAGGGATCTCCCCTGAGAGCTGGTTGTCGGAGAGGTCCAGTGATTCAAGCTGCACCATGTTCGCGATCTGAGAAGGGATTCTACCGACGAATGCATTCCCTGACAGGTTGAGCACTTTGAGGAACTTGAGGTCGCCGATCTCACTGGGCACAATGCCATCAAAGCTGTTGTTGGAGAGATCAAGGGACTTGAAGATTGATAGGATCCTTACTAGCGTTACGTCTTGCCCCTTAAGGGTGACTTTCACAGAGCTCTCGTAATACAAGTCACTGGAATATTGATATCCAACTGTCTGAGTTTGACTACCGACTTGTGAAGATGCCATCATTGCTTTCAGTTTCTTCAAGAACTGCGCCGGTATCCTACCACTGAAAACATTTGAAGAAAGGTCAAAAACCTGCAGTGCTGGGAAGAAAGAAGAATAGTTGTGCTCCTTGGTTCCATCGCCAACGCCAATGGGACCATGAAATCTATTTGATCGCAGAACAAGCACCCTCAACCGAGACAGATCTCCCAACTGATTTGGAAAAGTATCCACGATCTGGTTATCCCCAACGTCTAAAAGCTCTAGCCTTTTACAGTTGATCAGAGATTCTGGCAGCTTGCCATCCAGCTTGTTATTGTTGAGATTTAGCGTCTCAAGTGTGCATCCTTTGCTGATATTTTGGGGCAAGGATCCCTGGAAATTGTTGCCTCTCAAGTTCAATACAGCAATATTCTTATTATTCTCCTGTAACAAGCAGGACGGTATTAAGCCGCTAAATCTGTTGAAAGAAAGGTCAAGTAATTGGAGAATGCTTGCATTGCAGATCATAGGTGGGACTTCTCCTGTGAGCCTATTGTTCGACAATGACAGGAATCTCACGAAGCTAAGGTGTGACAGAAACTTATTTGGAATGGAATGAGTGAAATGGTTGTTGGAGTAGTCCAAGAACGTAGTGTATGGTGGGGGAAGCGGCAGAGCACCCTCTATCTTGTTAGAATGGAGATCAAGAACAAGAGATTCAGGCGCAGAGATATTCCCCTGGATACTGGTAAACACATTGTGGGAGAGGTTAACGTAGTAGAAAGCATTCGCTCCAGCCCTCCAGATCCAATCGGGTATGGGTCCAGCAATGTTGTTGCTCGAGAGGTCTAACCTTTCAACTTCATTCTGGTACATCAAGAACTTAGGCAGCTTCCTTAAGTTACACGATGCCAGACCCAAGGACCTTATCTTTGGATATTCAGCAAAAGAAGACCAATCATCACCCTCCTCAAGAATAGACAGCCTGTTGTTTGAGAGGTAGAGAAGTGAGAGGTTCGCGTAATTCTTAATCAGATTTAGATCCACGGTACCGGTGAGATTGTTGGACGAAAGATCCAACCTTGTCAATCCCGAGAGCTTGGACAGTGACTCTGGGATTGGCCCTTGCAGATTGTTCTCACCCACAAAAAGATACTGCAACTTAGAAGATGCATTTGGATACAGCAAGAGGTTTCCCGTGAAATTGTTCTGGGAGAGATCCAACTCCCGCAAAGAAGGGTGAGAAAGCAAAGATGCGGGTATCTCACCAGAGATTGAGTTGTTTCCAAGGTAAATTCGGGTGAGGTTATGTAGAGCACTATAGCCATCTGAAGGTAACGAACCGACGAGATTGTTATTTGACAACTGAACCTCCCTAATCATCGGCCATTGGGCAAAGGACGGTACAGCTCCATGGAAGTGGCAATTAGAAAGATCCAACATAGATAGATTGTGGAGGTTAGTGATAGATTCCGGTATGCGCCCAGAAAAGTTTGTGAAAGAAAGCACCAAGCTCTGCAGAGCACTGCCCTGCGTGAACTCGGGCAACTCTCCGTACAGCATGCCGTTCCCTGATATGTCTAGGTCTGTCAAGGTCTTGATGCGAAATATCCTTGAAGGAAAGACTCCCATCAGCCCAGAGTAACTGAGGCTTAGAACCATCAAGGAAGAGAAATCGAACTCGGCCAAGGATTCCAGCACAGGAACAGGATGGGTAAACATATTGTCATCGAGGATCAGCTTCAAGAGCCACCGTGACTTTGCGAGAAAATTATCAATAGGCCCGGTGAGCCAGCAGCCTGACAAGCTCAGCTATTGAAGACTGGAAAAATTGGCGCTGGCATCGGCCACTGCATTAGGAAGAGAAATATTGATGTAATCAAGATATAGCCTTTGGAGGCTGCTCAGGTTGGCGATGAAGGCTCCAAGATTTTCGAGTTCAAGAAATGGAACTGGTCTGTCCTGGACTTCAGGGTCCCAAGTGAAGGCACCGGAGAGATGTAGGGTCTCCAAATTGGGGAGGCGGGCAATGCCAACAGGCACTTGGCCGACAAAACCGCACCTGGAGAGGTTGAGGTACCTGAGGTTGCTGAGCCGCTCGAAGCCAGCGCTTGGCAGCCGAGTTGCCAGAAAGTCATTATTGGCGAGGCTGAGGAAGCGAAGCGACGTGAGGCTGAAGAGGTCGGAGGAGCTGCTGAGGTTACCGGAGATGGAGAGGTCGGCGAGGTCGAGGCCAACAACCAATGCGTCGGCGCATGTAATTCCTTGCCACGTGCAGCAGCGGAGCCAGAGCTCACCTGCCAGGAAGAGAGATTTGAAAGTGCATGGTCGAAGAGGAAGCTCTTCTTCAGGCGGAGCAGAGCGTCCCTCTGTTCTTGGCTGCACAAGCCAGCTCCGAGTTTCCCCGCAGCGAGGATAATGGTGGCAACAAGGAGGAGAGGGTAACAAGGCATGGCTGGCCTCGCACTAGCACTGGGTTCCGAGTTTTCCTTGAAGAGATGTTCAGAGGGGAGAGAGTCAGAGAGCACGTCATATAGCTAGCTGAAATTCAGGAGCGTCACTAGATACCACGACGCATATATTTTCTTCTGTTTGAAATCTTCAAATTACTTTTTCAAATCCAAGAAAAATGTGTCAAGTGTGAACTCCTACGGTGGTCTCGTGTGTTACATTGACCAATGTGATCCTGTCCATTTCTTTTCCTGCATGTCTGCGCCCATTGTTGGTGGTTTTCGCTTTGCGCCTTTGGAAAAAAGACGGCATGATCTATTTGGTTTTGTCTTGGGTTTTGGTTGGGCTGGATTGCCTAGATAATTCGATGCATATTCTCCATGGAGATGCTGTTCATCTATAAACTTTTTGGGGGCTGACGCGGAGACGACCGTGTGTAGTGTACTCGTTAAGATGAGCCTGATCCTGCCATGAAATTTCAAGATTTAGCAGCATCAGTGAACATCACATACTATCTGTGGAGAGGGATCGAGTTTTTCTTCTTGAATTTCACAAGTAAATAAACAACGTTGCTATCTGTGTGCCATAAAAGGTTGCTTCAAATGGTCACACCTTAAGTTGTCGTATGGCTTCTTTTTCTTCTTTTGTCAATGATCGGTGACAATGAATGCTACGAATGTTCGCTTCCACTAATGTCGTCTAAGAATTGTGAGGTGCCCATAGCTTCCCGGAAAGAAGAAGAGTCATTGTCGTTTCCGCGCTGGTTTCCACCATTCTCTTAACGTAGAGCTTATTTGACTCGTTCTCAGCTCTTTTGATCTCGTAATGCTTCGGATTTCCTTCAATCCTAGAATTCCTATTCGAGATATTTTTGGGCCCTTAGCTGCTATTGTACCTAGTATATCAAATTTTTCTTCATCTTACTATTTACTAACGCATAATCAGATCCTGTTAAAAAAAATATTTGTTCACCGAGGAAGTTCAGATTGGTGAGTTCCGCAACGTTGGAAGAGATGTCGTCTTTACTCGAGAATCTTGTTACTCTTTTTAGTCCCAGTTGTTGCCTTCTAGATACCGGTGGTTGGAAAGCGTCCATTATCAGGAAATGTTGCACACACTAGACCAAAATGGTGCAGGTTTTATCCATTTTCTAGGAATCCAAAATGGTACTTATGTCTTTTTCTATTCACCAGTGCTTGTGCCTATTCGTGTATAGTATTTATTTACTATATTTTGTCCTGTTGTTCATATCAGATCATAGCATTTGGTGATGGTGGATTCGGAGGCTCAAGTGCATTGTGTAGTACTGGTATTAGTGTGTGTTCTGCCCCATCCAGTGGAGCTGCCTTGGCGAGGAACATCTTAAATGCTGCTAGTGTGGTACCTCCAACTGACAATGAAAAAAATACTTTGGAGGTATGTTGAGTTGCTAAAGAATATTGGGAATGATGGATTTGTTTCCATCAGATGTTGCACCTCTGGTTAAATCAGAGCCAACTCTATAGGATGGAATCAACAATTATACTACACATTTGTGTTTTGTCTTGTCTTTTATCTAGCTATCTTATTATGTAATAGTTATGGTCATATGGACTTATGGATGGTTTGTTGAACTTGGACACTTGGACTAGTTGTGATTTTCTGGACTTATTAGATTATGTTTTAAGTTTATTTACTAAGTGGTTTGTCGAATACTTACTACCTAACTATATGTGATTGTGATTCTGTTATTTATTTCATTGTTTGTGTATACGTACTTATCCATTCTCTTATTCTTTGCAGATGATTCATTATATTAGTCTAATAGCCAGGAGGGAGAACTGGTGAAGCAAGCAATTTGCTACATCAATATTAAGCTATTCTCGGGTTTTCAATTCCTTATAAGAATTCATTAATTTATTATTCTATATATATATATATATATATATATATATATATATATATATATATATATATATATATATATATATATATAAGAACACGCGCACGAACTCCTTAGGGTCCGTATCGCCCTTGTACGGCTCGATGGTGGGGAACTTGAAGTCCTCTGGCCACGTCGATTGCTGTAGGCCAGCGGAGAGGGGGGACTCTGGATCAACGCGTCGAAGCGGGACACGACTGAAGGTAGGAGTGTCGCAGCTGTCCGCTCGGTCAGGTGTAGGCTCTGTCGCCGCTGCCGGCGGGATTTGCTGGCTTCGCGTTTCCGGCTGGCCGCGAGCCTCTTGCATCTTCTGCACGGCCCCCCGGAGGTCTGCCAGCTCACACTGCAACGTACCGAGGGCCTCCAGCAAGGCGTTTCCCACCGTCGAGGTGGTTGCACCAGCCCGGGCGTCGGTGTGCACCATTGGGTTGGCGGTGACTACGGCCTATGCTCCGGAGCCGTTCAGCGCACCGGTGCGACGGCCCCCGAGGTCGGTGATGAGGCTGGTGTTGCCGCCAAAGCCCTTGGCCACTCCCGTACTGGGTGCCGGGTCGCCGGCCAAGCCAGCATGGGCACTGGCAGCACGGCTCCCGCCGGCCCTATTGGCAGCATGGGCACTGGCAGCGGGGTTAGCCGCCCCACCATGAGTGTCGATGTCGACGGTTGCAACACCAGCTCTGCCATGCGCGCCAGTTGCTGATGCAGAGGTCCTGGCATTGAAGAGCGCCGCTGTTGTGCTCCTCTTCTTCCTTGCTGCCGATGAAACTTTCTTGGGTGCCATCACTTCTCAAATCTCAAGGCTTGCTCTCCATCGTCCCTACGGACGGCGGCAACTATTGTGGCTACTGACCAAACAGTAAAGTAGGAGTAGTGTAGTGGAAATGATAGATAAACAATGCTCGCCCCTTCCCTATATTCAAGGCATGTATATATATTTCCATGAGATGTACTTTACAATTTTACCCTTATGCACACATGCCCCCCATAGGGGTATCTGTGTCATTACACACATTCCATTCTGAGCTTTACAACCCTTTAGTAGGCCGAATGGGCTTAGGTAGATGCCACCCCTACAACACATTGCTTTGCTCATCAATTGCAATTAGTGATTGTTTCTGTTGCCAAGTGTTGCTGTTCTATCTTGGATTTCTTTAACTATATTACTTTGATAGTCAACACTGTTAATGCTTCTTACAAGAGACACGATTAATTAGCCTAAGAACACCACAACAATCTGTGAACAAATTGGAGACCGGTGAAATTTTTTAAGGAAGAGGAAAAAAACCAAGAAACTAATATAGCTAGACCTGGGATACTCGGTGGGGCTCACATCATAAAACCTTATGTCGTTTTCTTCTCATGTGGGACACATTCCTAGAGGTATTAGAGAATATTTCTAATGATACAACTAATGCAACACAAAAGACCACAGCTTCAGGTTTCTAGAAAAAAGGAGAGCTTCGAATTTGTACTTATATTATATCTTATAATCAGAATATTGGGTGAAACTATTGATCTGTCACAATGCTTGCAAAAGAAAGATCAGAACATTGTTCGTGCTTTAGGATTGGTTGAGGCCACATTGCAGAACATTAATAACATAAGGCAACATGGTTGGGATGAGCTCTTTGAAGATGTAAAGACATTTTGTCTGCAACATCGCATCATTGTGCCAAATATGTCAGATATGATAACTGTTAGGGGTTGTTCGAGAGGTCGTGGCCAATTGGTAACTTATTACCATCATTTCAATCATGAAATATTTAATGTGCTGCTTGATCAAATTATTGTTGAGTTAAATAATCGATTTGCTAAAAGATCTACTTAGTTATTGAGATACATTGTTTGTTTTGATCCAAAGAATTCCTTTTCCAACTTTGATAAGGATAAACTAGTTGAACTTGCTAAGATTTATGCCACCGATTTCTCCAATATGATTTGTGTACTCCTGAAGGACCAACTTGAGACATTCATTATTGATGTGCGGGCTGATTCGGATTTCTTAAGCTGTAAGGACCTTGGTAATCTTGATGTGTGTTGTAGGGGTGGCGCCCACCTAGGCCCAGCTGGTCTGCTAGAGGATTGTAAAGCCCAAAATAGGATGCGTATAATGACATAAATACCCCTATGAAGGGTACATGAGTGTAAGGACATGATTGTAAAATACTCCTCATGTGAGTATATATATATATATATATATATATATATATATATATATATATATATATATATATATATATATATATATATATATATATATATATATATATATATATATATATATATATATATATATATATATATATATATATATATATATATATATATGTGGCTGCCCTGCGCATGGGAAAGGGACAAGCATTGTTCATCTGTCATCTACACTACCATATTCCCATCTTATTGTTTGTTCTGTAACCACAACACTGTGAAGATGGTTCAAACCGATAGACACATAGTTTTTCCATTGGTATATTGAATCATTGAATTGGCTTTGATTTTGCCTGTTGCAACCACAATAGTAGAAAGAGTTTTCTCAGCTATGAACATTATCAAAACTGAGTTACGGAATAACATGAGTGATGAATGGATGAATTATTGCATGATATGCTATATTGAGCGAGATGTATTTACAAGCATCAATGATAACAAGATTTTACAACGTTTTCAAAATATGAGGACGCATAAGCAGAAACTACCTCGTGTTAGTGGTATGCTACATTCTTATTTCGTAATTTGCATTAAAAATAACATTGTGGTCTTGTTTCCCTAATTTACATATGCAATTTTATCTTTGCAGGTTTAGGTTCTCGTACTATTGTTGATGAAGATATGATAGGCTCAAATGAACCAAATCTTTGTTAATTAAGCAAAAATTACCTCGTGCTAGTGGTATGTTACATTTTTTTTGTTATGTTTTATCTATTTTGTCGTGTCATTTAACATGAAATTCAAATTTTATTTTGATTATGTATTTGTATTGTACTTTTGTTATACCTCAGCACTGATAGTATTTGATATTAGTTATAGACTTATATTCTCCTTAGTTTTGGACCCGAGGCTCTGAGAAATCCTGACTCCGCCATTGCCCTCCATGATGGGATTTTTAGTACCAAGGGGGGCGGTGACGATGCACGCTGCCTGCCCTTTCAGCACAGGTAAACGGGCATTTGAAAGAGGCAAGTTGTTGCTGTGGTCGTCGTTGCTGACAAAAAAAACTCGTGCTCCGGTGTTGGAAAGAAGAGAGAAGGGAATGAAAGGCCATTCCTTTCACATCCCACACGCGGATGCCTACACCAGTGGGTTATGGGCCGAAACAGCCGGCCCAGCTTGACGTCAATCAGCAACCACAACCTCCCGGGCGCCGTCGGTCCGAGCACCGCGTCTCGGCTTCCCCGTGGCACCGACCTTAGGGACGAAAAGGGGGACTCCTCCCCAGCGGCAAGGGCAGGTGCGCGATCACCGGAGCTCCCCCACTTCGACGGTTTCTAGTATCCAGCTCTCCCTCCTCCTCCTCTTCCTACATCTGCTACTTAATTTTCTCTCGTCGGCGCTCTTCTCGCGCTCGCCGTGTCTCGTGCACGTAGGGATGGCAATTGTGCCTGTTTACCCGTGTACCCGTGGGTAAATACCCTAATGGAGTCGGGTATGGGATGGATTTTTTACCCACGGGTAGAAAAATGGGGGAAAACTCTGCCCATCGGGTAAACGGGTACGGTATGGGTTAGCTCTACCCGTACCCGTCTCGCCCGTTTACCCGTGAAATGGACTAACAAGTGGACCCTCCTAACATCCACCGGTAAACCCTAATTCCTAACATCCACCAGTCCACACTCCACACGCCTCCAAATTCCAAATCTTGGGCGGCCCAATGCCCCAGTCCCTCTCGGTCAACTCCTCCGAAACTTCCCAGTCCCAGCCGAAACCTCTGACCTCCTCACCTCCCAGTCCCAGCCGCTGCCTCTCCTCCTCGCCGAGACGTCGACACACCAAATCGCCGCCCCTCGTTCCGTCGCTCCTCCAATGACCAGATCCGGCCGCTCCTCCCCGCCCCTCGTTCCGCCGCTCCTCCACCGACCAGATCCTCCAGGAAACTCAGGTGAGCCTCCTCCGATCCTCCCTTCTTTCTTCCTCATGGCCTCCGCCGGTAGTATTCCGAAGGTTGATCTTGAATGCCATGATTATATCGCATGGATTGTGATGGTGCTGTTGTCCTGTGACTGTCAATTTGGTGTTAGTCTGTATGACAAGAAGGCGAGCCCGTTCCTTTGGCAAGAGGGTACGGATGGCAAATGATCAATGAATACTTTCTCCAAACGGGAAGGGTTGATTACCACCAGTTTTTCGAACCATAAATGTAACTGTGTCATCTTGTTTTGCTACATACTTGATACATGCGCACTCCAGGCTATTTCTTCTCTTTATGATTGGTCTTTTCTTGTAGTATTTGATAGATTAGTTTGCGGCAGCATGTATCATCTAGTGAATGTATGTGTGTATGTGGTTAATTTAGTTTGCGGCAGCATGTATCATCTAGTGAATCTAGTGTGAATTTAGCCCTAGCCATCAGAACATTTTTGTATGCTGCTAATACAGTGGAGGGTAGGGTAGCCGAGTATGCTGCTAAAAGGCTAGGGTTTTAGCATACTAAAGTGGCAAAGAGAGATGGTCTAACTTGTTACATGTTGCAGCTACATTTTCCCATAATGTATCTATATTCTGCAGTTACATTTTTCGCGGGTAAACGGGTATGCCCGCGGGTGATGGGTATGGGCGGCGTTTTTTACCCGTGGGCGGATGCCCGTGGGCGAAAAATGGGGTCGCGGGTCCGGGTTTGGGCGAGCACTTCCTGTACCCGCCGCGCCCGATTGCCATCCCTACGTGCACGTGAGGTGTTCGACGTATTGACTCTACGTGCGCCTCTACTTGCGTACTGTTTATCGCTGCAATTTGTTGTGATGAAGTAAGTGGCACACGCTGATGCTGTTCTCTCGCTATTTTTTCTTTGCAGGATTGGCTGCCTCCACTGATGGCGAAGGCGCCACGCTGCTCGCCGCCATCGTGGTCAGACATCCCGCTGGACTTCGCTTGCCAGGTGCTCCAACTCCTCCCCGAGCAGGTCGATCGCGTCCGCTTCACCGCCGTGTGCCCCCAGTGGCGCGCCGCCGCGCAGCAGCTCCCCCTGTCCCCGGCGGTGCTCGTGCTTGACGGCGGGACCTTCTACAGCCTCCCCCGAGGCGAGCGCTTCTGTTTCCTTGGCTGTGGCGGTCGCTACCACAGCACCTTCGGCAACTGGCTCGTCTTCTCACGGGACGATGGCTTCTTCTTGGTGGACCCCTTCTCCAAGGCCACCGTGACACTTCCTGGTCTGTCTTGTGTCCAACCACGATGGGGAGGTTGATGATGAGTCCGTTGGCAACGATGAGAAGCTCACATGGATGAAAATCGAGGACCCAAAGGAACTGGCCATGCATAAGTTGATCGTGTGCTCGCCGCACCTCGTCGCTGCACTGGTCGGCTTTCCCAAGAGTGGTGAGAATCTGATTTTAGTGTGCCGCCCAGGGAGGCCCTCATGGTCGGTGCGTGCACACGGTCGGTTTGAGCGACTTCGCGGCATGGCATTCCACCAGGGAGATCTCTACGTCCTTGATTCTAACAATGACCTTCTTGCCGTCGACATCAGCGTAGACCATAGCACCGGCGATCCGTGGGTCTCTGGAATTCGACTTGTCATCAAGGCTGAAGGTGCGTTCACGGACGATCCCAGGTTCAAGGGGGATGATATGATCCTGACCATGCTGTACCTGATTGAGTCACACAGTGTGTTGCTGATGGCGCGCAGAAATATTTGGTGCGAAAGAATAACGTTGACCCCACGCGCATTTGTTGTGCCTAGAAAGAGTGAGTTCGAGGTGTTCGAGGCCGACTTGGGGCGGTCACGGTGGAAGGTGACGACCGTGGGGGTCGATCAGGTGCTGTTTTTGGCGTGATGGTCCTCCAGAGCTGTGAGCGTGTCTAAGTACGTATTAGGATAATTGTATAGCTATTGTTGTACCTCCCTAACTTGCACCTGTACATGGCTATATATGTGAAAGGCACTCACCTCATTGGATGGTGGTGATTTCCCCAAATACCTTTCTACATGGTATCAGCAGTCCGGGCTTGATCTTCTCGCCCACCAAACCCTAGCCGCGCCGCTCCTCCCCTCTCGCCGCGCCACATCTCTCTCACGCAGCCTCTCCTCTCAGGGCTGCGCCATTCGGACGCTGCCTCCTCGGCCGCGCCGATCTCTCCCCTTCCGCTGCCCCTCTTCCCTACTCCATCTTTCCAACCGGCAGCGTCGACGTCCTGTCACGCCGCCGCCACTCTCAACCTTCCTCGCCGCGGCTTCTTCCCATGTCGACGGAATCTTCAGCGTCGAGCGGTTCCATGGCCTCCGCCAGCACGGGCTCCCTGCTCCCGTCTAGACCGGACGCCGCGCCGCCTGTCTACGTCGCTCCCTACGCGACGATCGCCGTCAAGTCACACGTACCGGTGACCCTTGAGTTGAAGCGTCCCAACTTCAATCGCTGGTCTCCGTTCTTCCTCTCCCTGTGCAAAAAATTCAGACTTCGCTCCCACGTCGATGGCACCGCCGCGGCATGTCCGTAGGATCCCCAGTGGGCAATTGCCGACTCTTGCGTCCACAGCTGGCTCCTTGGTTTCGTGGTGGACGATGTCCTCGGCCTCGCTCTCGCGCTGGACCAGACCGCTCGCCAGCTCTGGATCGCCATCGAAGCCCTTTTTCAAGCCAACAAAGCTTCTCGTGCCGTGTTGCTCGGCCACGAATTCCACTCCATGACCCAGGGCGACCTTTCCATCGACGAGTATTGCTAGAAGATGAAGGCCACCGCCGACGTGCTACGTGATGTCGGCCACGCCGTCCTCGATTCGCAGCTCGTCCTCAACCTTTTGCGCGGCCTCAATCCTCCACCAGCATTGCCGACAACATCGCTGACTCCGATCCGCTTCCCACCTTCGCCGTCACCCGCGAGAAGCTGGTTCTGAAGGAACTTCGTCTCGCCAACGAGAACAAGGCCGCCACTCAAACTGCGCTTCACGCCAGCACCTCCTCCTGCGGGGTCCTGCCATGCCGCCGGCTAAGGCCAGGGCGCTGGTGGCGGTACTACCGCAGGCAGGGGCAGTAGTTCCAGCAGCGGCGGCCAGGGCGGACGCCAGAGTGGTGGCAGCAACAGCAACAACGGCCAGGATGGTCACCGAAGCAAGAAGGGCGGCGGCCGCGGCAGAAATTACCAGGGCGGCGGCGGCAGCAACCGCGACTCCACCCCGCCGGCTGGGCCCTGGATGTGCTTCACCCCGTGGGGCGCGCTACAGCAGCAATGGCGTCCTCCGCAGGGCGCGTCGCAGCAGCCGTGGCGATCTCCGCAGCCCGGCATTTTGGGCGCGCACCCGCAGGCCCATATCACCTTCACGCCCACTCAATTCTCCGTCGCACCGGCTTCGATGCTCCCTGCACAGCAGCAGGGTGTTGGCGGCTGGGATCAGGCCGGCCTCATCACCGCCCTAAACCAGATGGCGCTTCAGGGTGCCAACTCCTGGGTCCTCGACACCGGCGCCACCGCTCACATGTCGTCATCGGATGGTATACTAATCTCCCGCCTACCTCATTCCAATTCTTTCATCACTGTAGGTAACGGTAGCACCATTCTGATTTCCTATCGTGGCACATCCACCTTGTCGGTAGCTGACACTTCCTTTCATCTCAACAATGTCCTCATCGCTCCCGCCCTAGTGCGCAATTTGCTTTCTGTTCGCCAGTTCACTCGCGACAATAATTGCTCCATTGAGTTTGACGCTTTGGGTTTTTCTGTTAAGGACCAGAGGACGGGGCGCGTGATTCTTTGTTGCAATAGTAGCGAGGACCTCTACACCATTCCTTCGTCCCCACCATACAGTTGCAGCCTCGCTACCTCGTCTACTTTGTGGCATCTCCGCCTCGGTCATCCCGGTCCTTCCGCCCTCGCCACACTCCGGAACATGTCGGCCATCTCTTGTCATAAGAGCCCCCTTGTGCCATGCTTGTCAACTTGGCAAGCACACACGGCTCCCTTTCAACAGTTCTACTTCCGTCACCACTGCTCCTTTTGATTTACTTCATTGTGATGTCTGGACATCTCCTGTTCTTAGCATCTCAGGCTATAAATATTACCTTGTGTTGCTTGATGATTACTCTCATTATTGCTGGTCATTCCCGTTATACCACAAATCTGATGTCCAGCGCCATATTGTGGATTTTATAGCCTTTGCTCACACACAGTTTGGTGTCATGCCAAAGTGTTTTCAGGCTGACAACGGCACTGAATTCGTCAACAATGCCACAACTTCCTTCCTAACTAGCCACGGCATTACCTTGCACCTTTCGTGTCCATACACCTCACCCCAAAACGGCAAGGTTGAACGCATGCTTCGTACCATCAACAACACAATCCGTACCTTGTTGCTACACGCGTCCATGCCTCCACCCTATTGGGCTGAGGCCCTTGCCGCCGCTACATATGTCCTTAACCGCCGCCCTTCCTCCTCTGTCCATCATAGCATCCCCTACTAGCTCCTGCATCAGAAGCTCCTGGATTATTCCTCTCTCTGTGTGTTTGGCTGCCTCTGTTATCCGAACCTTAGTGCCACGACACCCCACAAACTCTCCCCCCGGTCGACTCCTTGTGTGTTCCTCGGTTACCCCTCCTCTCACAAGGGGTATCGTTGTCTTGACATGTCCAGCCGCCGCATCCTTATCTCCCGCCATGTCGTCTTTGATGAGTCTGTGTTTCCGTTCGCTTCGGCACCCTTGGCGGCCTCTGTGCCGTCTTCACTGGACTTTCTGATGCAGGGCCTCACCCCCACGTCGGAAGCTCTGCCTATTGGCATTGAGCGACCGCGTGCCACCTCGGTAGCTCCCTCCTCCGGCGAGGCTGGGCAGCCGGAGGACCAGGATCCGGCGGTCATATACGCCAGCCCCATACTCCCGCTCGGTCAGCCGGTCACCGCCCCCTCAGAAGCTGCTGGCGCCCCGCCGGCAACCACACTGGTGCGCACCGACAGGGTTGTCGCTCCGTCTACGGGCGTGCACCCAGATGCCGCCGAGCGACGCTTCGGTGTTGTCTACCAGCGCCGACCACCGCCCTCCTCCATGCTCCCGGCACCATCGGCGTCCGTGCCCGCTCCGGCGCTGCCGCCACCTTCACGTCCCACAACGCGTTCTCAGACTGGCAGTCTGCGTCCCGTCAACCGCCTCAACCTTTCCGCCATGACAGCCTCGCCGATTCCGGCGAACTATCGTAGCGCCCTCGCCGACCCCAATTGGCGCGCTGCGATGGCGGAAAAGTACAAGGCTCTCATCGACAACGGCACCTGGCGCCTCGTGCCTCGACCACCCGGTGCTAACATAGTCACGGGCAAGTGGCTGTACAAGCACAAGTTCCACTTCGACGGCTCCCTAGCCCGGCATAAGGCTCGCTGGGTCATCCGGGGCTTCTCTCAGCAGGCCGGCATCGACTACGACGAGACCTTCAGCCCGGTTGTCAAACCGGCAACGATCCGCACCGTCCTCAGCATCGCCGCCTCACGCAACTGGTCCATTCACCAGCTCGATGTGAAGAACGCCTTCCTCCACGGCCACCTGGAGGAGACCGTGTACTGCCAGTAGCCGCCGAGCTTCGTCGACCCCGCTGTTCCTGACTACGTCTGTCTCCTGTAGAAGTCGTTGTACGGGCTCAAGCAGGCTCCCCGGGCCTGGAATCAGCGCTTCGCCTCGTACATCTGCAGCATCGGTTTCACTGCGTCCAAGTCCGATGCATCTCTCTTTATTTACAAAGATGGAGATCGTGTCGCCTACCTGTTCCTGTACGTCGACGATATCATCCTCACGGCGTCATCACCGGCACTACTCCAGCACATCACCGCACGCCTCCACTCGGAGTTCGCTATGACGGATCTCGGCGACCTACACCACTTCCTCGGCATCTCTGTAACACGCGACAATAACGGCTTGTTCCTGTCGCAGCGTCAGTATGCCGTCGACCTCCTCCAGCGAGCTGGCATGTCCGAATGCCACCCGACTGCGACGCCCGTTGATGCCCGGATGAAGCTGTCAGCCACTGACGGCAACCCCGTCGCCGACCCCTCCGAGTACCGCAACCTCGCTGGAGCACTTCAGTACCTGACCTTGACACGCCCTGATCTGGCCTATGCCGTCCAGCAGGTCTGCTTGTTCATGCATGATCCCCGCAAGCCGCATCTAGCGCTGATCAAGCGTATCCTTCGGTATGTCAAGGGTTCACTCTCTGCTGGTCTTCTCCTGGGAGTCGGTACTGTTGATCAGATCATTGCCTACTCTGACGCCGACTGGGCAGGATGCCCTAACACGCGCCGCTCCACCTCCGGCTTTTGCATCTTCCTCGGCGACAATCTGGTGTCCTGGTCATCCAAACGCCAGACCACGGTCTCCCGCTCCAGCGCTGAAGTGGAATACCGTGCTGTTGCTCATGTCGTGGCCGAGTGTTGTTGGCTGCGGCAACTCCTTCAGGAACTTCACATCTCGGTTACCTTGGCGACGGTCGTCTACTGCGACAACGTGAGTGTTGTCTACATGACGGCCAATCACGTTCATCATCATCGCACAAAGCATATCAAGATCGACATCCACTTCGTTCGTGAGAAAGTTGCGTTGGGACAGGTTCGCGTGTTGCATGTCCCCTCCGCACACCAGTTCGCGGACATCATGACCAAGGGTCTCCCTGTACAGTTGTTTACTGATTTCCGGACCAGTCTGTGCGTCCGTGAACCTACCGCTACGACTGCGGGCGGGTATTAGGATAATTGTATAGCTATTGTTGTACCTCCCTAACTTGCTCCTGTACATGGCTATATATATGAAAGGCACTCACCTCATTGGATGGTGGTGATTTCCCCAAATACCTTTCTACAGTACGGGATACCAGGCAACCGTATCTTCTTCCGCAATGATGATCTTTATCATGACCGATGGAAGTACTGTTACCTAGCGGGGACTTTGTGTTCTTGCAGCGCCTACGACATGGGTGACGGCACCGTCTCCTCCCCTCTGCCGACGATATCGTGGAAGCGTGGGATGGTGCCCGCGAGATGGCTCTTCCCTCATGACTGAAAAAGAAGGTGTTGTCATGCAATAAGCTGTTAAATGCATCGGTAATTTCTGACCACGGTGTGGTGGTCTCTGTAGTAACTTTGGAGTTGATTGTGTCATGGTGGTTGCAAGTGTGTTGGTTTGATCTCAACTGATGTTATCTTGACAAGATGAGTGTTTTGTGGGGGTAGGAGGGTTTATGTATGTCATGTTGTGCTGCTTTACGATGGAATGCTCAGCCTCGCTGCAGGAAACAGGGCTAGAGTGAGATACTGAGATGTTCTTTGGGATGGTTGATTTGTTGTCATACGGCGGGAGAGAAAAATTGAACATGTGGCTCTGTCCGTGAATTGTCACTTAAAAGTGTAGTGAATGAGATTATGATATTCCCAAATAATGTGGATATTTCTACCTGTAATTAGCAGGAATAGAGTTGCATGGTATAATAAGTTTAAAGAAAGAAAGTGGTAGCAGCTGACTCGTATCCAAAATTAATTTCATGTGAAGGAGAACGAAATGATGATTTGCTAGTATTAATACACTTCCAATTTCATATGCAATAAAAAATCAAATATTTTTAAAATAATAATAAGAGGGCTATTATTGCACGGTATCTCATTGGTCCCTAAATAATCCATTGGGATAGCCGCTCTCACTCTCCTCCCTCTCAACGCCGCTTCCCGGTCGGCCTCCCATCGCCACTCCCTGACCTCCCTCCCCATCGCTCCCCCACTGCCGCTCTCCCTCCCCTCTTTTCTCCAGCGCGAGCAATTTCGCACCTCTCCTATGTCTCCCTCCGCCCCTCCTCCACCATCGGTGACCGATGGCGACCTCGCCGCCTAGCTGTGCTGCTATCACCCCGCCCAACATAATATTCAGTGTTCCTCCATCGCCGCCCATTGCTCTCCACTGCCGTCCGACGCCGTCCACTGCTGGACCACGGCCTCACCAGCCTTCCTCTATGTCCGGGGGGACACGGTAAACCCGTCATCGGAGGTGAAGGAGGAGGGGAGGGTGACGCCAGAGTTGAAGAAAAAGGTGAAGGGGCGGCGCCAAAGTTGAAGAAGGAGGCTGTGCTAACGGATTCCATCCAAATATTTACAAACAGTATACTATTTTCTACATTTTCTCTAACAATAAATGTAACTTTCACCTAGATAATTTGTTGCTCCGAGCAACCATGACGACTATAAAATCTGTTCAGTATCATTGCGGTTTCTTGCCATAGGTGGCGTGCGGTGGGTGCCAAGCTGCCTCCATTCCGCCGCCAGCCCTCGACGGCGACGCCGGCTATGGGGAAGAAGGCCAAGAAACCCCACATGAACGACGACCACCCCCCCACACCCCTAACCCTCCACCCTTAAACGCAAACGCTGGAAACCCCGACTGCCGTACCGCGTGTTCGGGCGCACGCAGCAGTGGCACCATCGCCCGTAAAGGTTTGCGATAGACCAAGTGGTGGTGCGGGGCTGCTTGGACCGTACAAGCCGCAGTCCTTACCTGCGGCGACCTTGTCCTCAGGGAGGAAGGGGACACTACTGGGCACCTGATGTATTTCCAGGAATCTATGGTAACCGTCTCTTGCTGATAAGAATGTGACTGTTTTTGGGGATTGTACTTAGGAGTTGTAGTGTGTCGAATTGTACTTCTAATTTAACTATCTGCAGTTGCTATTGGTTAGTGGCATTACGTTGATTAGTTCAACTTCGGAGTTGTGAGCTCTTAGTCACTGGGTAAAGAGTGAGACCTTAAGAGAGTACATTTGAGGAAAATGCTAATAACTGAAAAATAACCTTAACCTGCATATAGAGACAGCAAGCTTAACCTATGGATACCTTGCATAATTTTTGAACATGTGAACATTATATACCCTGATTTCGATTTATGAATTCTGGTGGAATTAATCTGTACCCCTCTATAATACACCAAATTTTTTTTACTAAATCCACCCCCCTTAACCACCCCTACAGTCATGCCTAATCTAAGTCCACCCAGATTTGTGTACCAAAGTAATCCAACTTCATACAAATAAATGGTCTGGATCTCTTCTCAAGCCTTCTTCTCTTACTCATTGAAGATCCTAAGGCCAAAATCATCCGGATCATGCACATCATTGAACCCAGAACCCCACGCCCGCGCCCACGCACACGCCCCCAACGCTGCCTCCACCCCGCGATACCCGTCTCCACCCGAGCGCGCCCTCCGTGCCCAATCCCGCGCCTCTCAGCTGGCGGAGGTAGAAGGAGGCGACGGCGGGGGCGATGATCCTCCGCATCCGCAGCCGCGACGGCACGGACCGCATCACGGTGCCCGACGCGGCCTTCGCCACGGTCGGCGACCTGCAGCGCCTCATCGCGGAGCGCGTCACCGTGCCCGTCCATCTCCAACGCCTCTCCCTCGACCCGGCCCTCCTCCTGCCCCGCCACCACCGCCGCCGCCCCGCCGCTGCTTCTCTCCAACCCGGCCGCTCGGCTCGCCTCCCTGAACCTCGCCAACGGTTCCTTCGTCTACCTCTCCTACCCGTCCGACGCGCGCTCCTCCCAGCCGCCGCCGCCGCCCAAAGGCCTCTCCCCCGCCGGCTCCTTCGGCAAGAAGATGACCATGGACGACCTCATCACACGCCAGATCCGCGTCACCCGCCAAGAGGCGCCGCTCTGCGCCGCAGCCTCCTTTGACCGCGACGCCGCCAACGCCTTCTAGCTCTACGTCGCCGAGGCGCTCGCCTTCGCTGTCATGCGGGCGGGTTTCCTCTACGGCCGCATCGACGCCGAGACCAAGGAGGTGTTCGTCGACTTTATCTACGAGCCGCCGCAGCACGGCGCAGATGACGTCGTCCAGCTGGTGTGGGATGCCGACGAGGAGGCCCGCGTCGATGCCATCGCCGAGGGGCTCGGGATGCGTCAGGTGGGGTTGGTGTTCACACAGGCCGTCGGGAGGAAGGCGAGTGAGACGGGCGAGTACACCATGTCGAACCGGGAGGTGGTTCAAGCTTCCGAGCTGCAGGCGGAGGGTGGGATGCCGGAGTGGGTCACCGCTGTCGTGAAGCTGGAGGTGGGGGATGACGGCTCTGCGGATGTGCACTTTGAGGCGTTCCAGATGAGTGAGATTTGTGTGAAGCTGTTTAAGGACGGTGTGCTGGAAACAGAGGTTGGGTACACTGACGATCCCCGGCTGTCCAAAATGCGGAAGGTGGTGGTGGCAGGGGGAAAGGATACTATGGAGGTGGACAATGACTTCTTCCTCGTGCCCGTCAAGATCTTTGATCACCAGGTATGCTTTTTAATTCAATTGGATAGTTACAGATTTATTGCTTGGTGGATTAAGTTGGCTATAAAAACAAGGCAATTCTTAGGTGAAAATAGGACATGCACAGCTTGAATTGGATACAGTTTGTTGAACTAGGCGAGATGTTTGGATCTTTAGGTGATCAGAGCAGATAGCTATAATTTGTTTGATGTTGTAATGTTGAATTTAGTGGCAAAACTGATCCTTTTAAGAAACCTTTATGTTAACATGAGGGAATGATTTACTTGTAATTGGTTAATTCATGAGTTATTTCTTTCCTGCAAAGTCAGTATGCTTCCTGTTAAGTACAACATGCAATCTTAATAAAAGGCTGCATGTGATGTGTTGAAAAAATTGAACGTTTAGTTGTAAGGCAGGATATACACCTTTTCCCCTGTGTTAGGAAACAGTTGACCACAATAATTCGTAGTTTCTGTTAAGAATTATAATTTGGTCACAAGCATCATCTTTTGATGAAACAGTTTTGGACACACTGTATTTGTAAAAAAAATATCTTATTTCAATGTGATGCTTGAAGTGATGCAACCTAGATTTATAGTTTTATAATGACAATAATTAATTTATTTGTAGACAAGTTTCTATTATATCACTAATTTTCATATGTTTCATACACAGGTGACTTATCGCTAATCTGCACTCATGGTAGAATAATTATATATTCTTGAGTATGCATTTCGTATTATCGACTTTCGAGGTACCTGCTTTATATTTCTTTATTTTGCATTATTTGTCTCTAATTGTGTGTTTCTATATGAATTTGAGATTCTGTAAAAAGTAAAACACTATATTTATGTCAATTTAGTTTAGTCCGACAAAAGATTCAGCCTAACGTCAATTTTATTCCTAGCTTCGCCACTGATCTATAGTGTTCTTATTTGATAGACTAATTTTAGAGTATTTCCTTTGCTCCCTATCATTTTGCAATTAGACTTTTTAAATGTTACGATTATGTTTTAATCCGTAGCAACGCACGGACATCCAACTAGTAAGAGCTGTAACGAATTAATGATGTAACTTCCTAAAATCCTGAAGATAAACAATCTTGAGGATCTATCCCTTTAGTTTTAATACTTAATGTATGAAGAAAAAACAAAATAAGTTAGTCAATTGTTGTCCTGAAAATTGGTTACATTTGGCAGAAAACAATGTTCATATTTTGCTGTAATATTTAACTGCTTATTTAGGCTTGTTTTGGGACTCGAGATGTTTATTTCTAATGTTTAGTTGGCTTACTTTGGCTAAATGATACCTGGATCTGTTGTTTGATGTGCTTATTATCCCATTCAAATTCTTCTTGACTGAGATTTCTTCTAGATTCTCCAAAATCCAAAAGAGATTTCTCTAAGGTTGACTTATTCCTGTATCTGGATACTGATGTGCAGGGATGGACCTATGGACAGCAAATCTAGGTTGCGCTCAACCTGTAAGCAGCCTCTTGAGTGTTTGTCAATTGCCTCTGCTTTTGCGATCTGGATCCATGGTTGCAAATCTAGTTCAAGGAGCCATCCATGTGATCCTCTCTTCACTTTGTGGGATTTTGTGTAGTGTTTCTTGGTGAAGGACATACCAAGGAAATTCTGCTTTATTGTTTCTTCTACCATCTTGTGTTAACCTGCTCGCTTCATCAACTGAGCTGAATCGAATTTATGCTGCTTGTTTGCTTGCATGCTTCCCTTTATTTAGCTGTCGCCTTAACATTGTCTGGAGAAAATAGCTCTGGACCATGTGGAAGGCCTATTCTTCGCTTGTTAGTGAAGCGGTGAAGGATGATATAGACTACAGTGGGTGTACAGTTCCTCAGTAGCCATCTGATCAGCGGATCATCCTTGGACTTGAAATGGTTTTGCTTCAGAAATTCAATCTCAGTAGTGGTACATTCGTGCTCAAAGCTTGGCTTCAGCAGATCTGCCATCCTTCCATGGATCTTGGTTTGCTTGCATTGTTTTAGACATGTGCTTTAAACCTTCTCTGGTGCACCGACTGTGAGAGCATAGAATTTGAGCTCGGAGCGTCATGAAATTGTAATATGCTATGTCATGGAGTTACAGCTCTGGGCTCTGGCAGATTTGTAATGTTCTTTACTGCAGTGTATAGCTATATCACTTTCTTGCTAAAGGGTACAAAATTTTTAGCACTTTTTTTAAAAAAGAAAAATGATGTTTCATCATTTCTGCACCATTGTCCTTGCCATGTAATCTTGTGGTCACTGATTCACTGTGCTGATTAATGGTCTTTTCCCTGTTTTATGTTCTTCTGTTTATTAAACATCCTGGTATTTATGATTGTTGATAATATATGTGTTGCGGAGTAATTCATCAGAGAATTCATTTCTAAGTTCTAACAACAGAAACTCTTAGTTGCCTGCAGTTGATTCATGTAGTGCACCATACATCAATCCAAATTGTATCGTAATCCACAGGATGAACAAATTTGAACCATCCTGATTTGCATCCTTTATCTTCAGTTGGTGCCAGTTAGTAATAGAATTGCTCAACAGCAGTGCATTGTACAATTTGTGATTCTTCTGCGGGGGTGACAAAGCTGGCAGAATGTTATGGACTCTTATTGGGGACGTCACTATGGCAGAAGGGCAAAAGGGGCAGACAAATCTGCTGCACATTAGCAATCCGCTTCGACTTGGAGTTCGAGTTTGAGTCTAATTAGGGAAGTCTGTCATAAGTTCCGGTCTTGAGGAACAGTTTAGGAGTCGGTCTCCTTATGAGACAAGGATTGTAAGGGTATAAATATCTTCCTGCGTTTGAGCGGAAGGATTAGTCAAGGAATAAAGTGTTTCTTCCCCCCAAAACCCTAGCTCCTGATAGCAGGCGGCAACCATGGTGGGTCAGGAAGACCCCCGCCGGGAAGTAGCCGAGATCTATCAGACATCTCATCCCTATAACTTGAGACCCCGAGGCAAGGCTCACAACAGATTGGTATCAGTCTCCATGGCTCCTGATGCTCTCAGCTCGGAACTTCGTGAACTTAAGGAGATCCTGGGAACGATCTTGAAGCGACAAGAAGAACAGGCGGTGGCTCACACCAACCTTGAGGCGGCTGTTCTTGCTCTGGAGGGACGTCCGTCGTCGCCGAGTAAAGACACCAATTCGGCAAACTCTTCGGCACGACAGCCTTCTGCCGAGCAAACTACGGCGGCACACCCAGGTCAATTCTACAAAGTGGACTTTCCCCTGTTTGATGGCACCACAGATCCATTGGAGTGGCTTGCTCGCTGCGATCAATTCTTTCGTGGACACCGCACCCTTGAAGAGGAAAAAGTATGGTTGGCAACTTATCATATGACAGGCATCGCTCAGCAATGGTATTCCAAATTGGAGCGAATCGAAGGAATTCCATCTTGGCCTAGGTTTCAGAGTTGCTGTAAACTGCGTTTTGGACCTCCTTTTCGGTCAAATCCAGTATCAGAACTTGCCCTTCTTCGTCAAACAGGGTCAGTTGAAGAGTATGCGCAGGAATATTACAGAGTACTCTGTCGCACGGACAATCTTTCTCCAGAACATGAAGTCGGACTGTTTCTGGCCGGATTGGGGGAGCTCATCAAGTATGATGTCGAGTTGCAGAGTCCTGTTTCATTGGACACTGCTGTAAGTCTTGCCAAAGCAGCGGAAAGGCATTACAAACTACTTTATAGTTCTGGGATGTTTCTTCGTCAACCGCATTCCAACCCGCAATCGTCCTCTGCCAAATATGCTCCAGTTCAATGCACGGCTCCTCTTCTGTCCAAACCACCGGACCTTCTGCTTCTGACAGCACCTCCACCAGGGTCAGCAGTGCAACACCAACGAGCCTTCAGGCGTCTTACTCCAGCCGAGATGGCGGATCGTCGCCAGAAAGGCCTTTGCTTTAATTGTGATGAACAATTCACAAGAGGCCATCGATGCAAGCGCCTTTATTGGATTGAAATCTTGGATGAAGATGATGTGGCAGAAGACAAGATCGAGGATGACAAACCGCAAATCTCTCTACATGCATTGACGGGTATATCCTCGGGCAACACTATGCAGTTGACAATCAGAGTTAGAAACCACACTTTCTGTGCCTTGGATTCAGGTTCTACTCACAATTTCATTAGTCTGGAGGCAGCTCAACAGTCTGATATTGCTTTGCAAGACCGTACAGGTATCAATGTGGCAGTTGCCAACGGAGACAGGATACCATGTCCGGGATTCTGCCCGTTTTTGTCATTCAAAATAGGGCCAGAAGAGTTTTCCATCAATTGCTATGTGTTACCTTTGCAGGGCTTTGACGTCATTCTGGGTGTTCAATGGCTTCGCACATTAGGACCAATCCTCTGGGATTTCTCCAATCTATCGATGTCCTTGTGGCATCAGGGACGGCAAGTCAGCTTCTTGGGCATACCACACAGGTCATCCTCCAGGCTGCTATCACTTACCGAGCCGACACAAACACTTTTACCAGTGCTATTATCAGACTTTCAGGACATCTTTCAACATCCTTCAGGGCTACCTCCCCCGCGACCCTTTGACCACCACATTCACCTATTACCAGGGTCCAAACCAGTGGCAGTGCGACCATATCGTTACCCCCATCATCACAAGGATGAAATCGAAAAACAATGTGACGAGATGTTGTCACAAGGCATTATACGCCCAAGCACTTCTCCCTTCAGCTCGCCCGTCATTTTGGTCAAAAAGAAGGACAGTTCGTGGCGCCTTTGTGTGGACTATCGCGCGCTTAATGCCTAGACGGTCAAGGATAAATTTCCTATTCCGGTAGTGGATGAGCTATTGGATGAGCTGAAATACGCCAAGTACTTCACCAAACTGGATCTAAGGTCAGGTTATCATCAAATCCGAATGCATCCGGAGGATATCCATATGACAGCCTTCCGCACGCATCATGGCCACTTTGAATATCTAGTAATGCCCTTCGGGCTCTCTAATGCGCCGGCAACTTTTCAGGCTGTTATGAATGCCATTCTCCGGCCCTTTCTTCGCAAATTCGTATTGGTTTTCTTTGATGACATTTTGATTTTCAGTCCCTCATGGTCGGAACACTTATGCCATATGCGCCAAGTCTTTGCTCAACTTCGGCACCATCAGTTCTTTCTCAAACAATCGAAGTGTTCTTTTGGCACAACATCGGTATCATACTTAGGCCATATGGTTTCAACAGATGGGGTTTCCATGGACCAATCCAAAGTACAAGATATTCAGAAGTGGTCGGTCCCTGCTTCCCCTCGCCACCTAAGGGGCTTTCTAGGACTTGCCGGGTATTACCGCAAGTTTATACGACAATTGGCTCCCTGGCAGCACCTTTAACCAAGCTGCTTACTAAAGAGGGTTTCTGCTGGTCACAGGAAGCAAATGACGCCTTTACAGCTCTCAAAGATGCCCTATGTCAGCCTTCCTTTTTGGCTCTGCCGGACTTTTCAGTTGGTTTCATAGTAGAATGTGATGCATCCGGCAGTGGCATTGGGGCTGTTCTCCATCAAGGATCCAAACCAATTGCATTCTTCAGCCGAGCAATTCCACCTCACCACGCCAAACTAGCAGCTTACGAGCGTGAGCTCATTGGGTTGGTCAAAGCAGTGCGCCATTGGCGCCATTATCTTTGGGGTAAACCATTCATCATACGCACAGACCACTACAATCTGAAATTCCTGTTGGATCAGCGTTTAAACACTATTCCCCAACACCACTGGGTCAGCAAACTGTTCGGCTTCGATTTCCAAATTGAATTCAAACCTGGCAAAACCAACTTACTTGCGGATGCATTATCTCGCCGGGATGAGCATATGTCACTGTCGGCTATGTCCATACCAAATTTTCAGCTGCTTGATCAACTCAAGGAAGAAGTCTGCTCCCTGCCGGAGTTCCAGACACTGCGAGCGCAATTGACAGACCAAGAACTACCTGTACATTGGTCATTCGTAGATGGTCTTTTCCTCTACCACGGCCGAATATTTGTGCCTGAGTCGTCCGTGTATGTATCACAGATCATTGCTCTCTATCACTCCATTGGCCATGAGGGGATTCAGAAAACACTGCACCGAATCCGACAAGATTTCTACATTCCCCACCTTAAGAAGCGTACTCACGATCATATCACCTGTTGTGCGACATGTCAGCGCAACAAAGTAGACCACCTGCATCCAGCAGGTCTGCTCCAGCCCCTGCCAATCCCTACGCAAATATGGTCACATATTTCAATGGACTTCATTGATGGGTTTCCGCGAGTACATGGGAAATCAGTCGTCTTAACAGTTGTGGACAGATTTTTCTAAATATGCTCATTTTGTTCCACTGGCTCACCCATATACGGCTCAGTCAGTGGCTCATGCTTTCTTTGAGGCCATTGTGAGACTCCATGGGTTTCCCGAGTCCATCGTCAGCGACCGGGATACAATTTTCACAAGCAACTTTTGGTCTGAACTGTTTCGGCTGGCAGGAGTTTCGCTCGATATGACCTCCGCTTTTCATCCTCAAGCTGATGGCCAGAGCGAAGTGGTCAATTGTACCATTGAAATGTACCTTCGCTGTCTCAGTGGAGACCGCCCTCGTCAGTGGGTTAGATGGCTTCCATGGGCTGAGTTCTGTTACAACACATCGTTTCATTCGGCTCTCCGTTGCACTCCCTTTCAAGTGGCATATGGACGACCCCCTCCAGCCCTCACTCCTTACCAAGCGGGCTCAGCTCAAGTGGCGGCGGTCGATGAGACTTTACGGGACCGTGATGAATTCTTGCATGAAATCCGGGACCGTTTATTGCTATCCCAGCAAAGGATGAAGGATTTCTACGACAAACACCATTGAGAAGTTGAATTCGAGGTGGGTCAATGGGTCTTACTTAAGCTTCACCATCGCCAGGCAGTGGGAATTACCACAAAGTTTTCCAAATTGTCACCAAAGTATTATGGTCCTTATCAAATCATTGCTGGATTGGTTCAGTGGCTTATAAACTTCAACTTCCGCCGACTGCCCGCCTCCATAATGTGTTTCATGTGGCCTTCTTAAAGCAATTCCGGGGTATTCCACCTGCAACGCCACCGGCTCTTCCAGACATTCTTCATGGTCGGGTTGTAGCTACTCCATCCACCATTGTGCGTTCCCGTTTGCATAAAGGCACGTGGGAAGTGCTGGTGCAGTGGTCCGATCAATCGGCCGCTGACGCTTCCTGGATTTCAGTCTCAGACTTCAAATGACAATATCCAGACTTCCAGCTCGAGGACGAGCTATTTCCGCAGGAGGGGGAAATGTTATGGACTCTTATTGGGGACGTCACTATGGCAGAAGGGCAAAAGGGGCAGACAAATCGGCTGCACATTAGCAATCCGCTTCGACTTGGAGTTCGAGTTTGAGTCTAATTAGGGAAGTCTGTCATAAGTTCCGGTCTTGAGGAACAGTTTAGGAGTCGGTCTCCTTATGATACAAGGATTGTAAGGGTATAAATATCTTCCTGCGTTTGAGCGGAAGGATTAGTCAAGGAATAAAGTGTTTCTTCCCCCCCAAAACCCTAGCTCCTGATAGCAGGCGGCAACCACGGCGGGTCAGGAAGACCCCCGCCGGGAAGTAGCCGAGATCTATCAGACATCTCATCCCTATAACTTGAGACCCCGAGGCAAGGCTCACAACACAGAACAAAATGGCTTTTCTATTCATTACAAAATAAACCATGCTTCCATCCGAAACTGCCTGTATTATGTACAAGGTCACATATCACTTCCTGCTTAGAGCATGTACAATACAGGTGCTTAGAAAGATACTTAGTAATAAAAAACTGATTTTTCTTGCCACATAGGATAAGCAAGATGCTTATTTTCAAGTATCAATGCTTAAATAAGTATTGACGCTTAGCAGGTGTTTATGTATATAACTATATCTAAATATAGTATCTAAACATCTATGGAACAGATGCTTGTATTAGATGAAATAACTTTTATATAGGTGTTTAATGATGTGGCTATATTCTCTTTTTAAACATTCATATATAAGTATCTTATATTGTACATGCCCTTAGTTACAACATTTGGTCTTCTATGATGTTACTACCAGGATTACTTCCTTGCTGATGTTTGTATGATGGTGCTTCTGTTGATACACGATTATAGCATTACAGCACACCAGGCGCCTGCCTGGCACTGGTGTCGTGGATGGTATATGGCACTGTGAATGCCACTATAAATCAGGAACCATGACACCTCACTTCCACCTCTTTTGCGTTTTTCAGTGATTTCGATTTTTGCTTGCTTTGTTAGAATGCCTGCATCTTCTATTTCTTTCTGGCAATTTTCTTTGCCTACATTGCAGTTTAGGAAAAGGAAATATCAATTTGGCAAACCAAATTGTTGTGGTTACAACCAAATAGTAAATAAGAGGGCTACTGGGGAGGCCTCGAAAGGGGTTGCCTGGAGCTGTAGATGCCATCAGAAAATGTGTATATGAGGCTTGTCTAGAACAGTCTCTTTTTTTTAAAAAAAACTGAGTTGTTCCTTTCCTATGACGCACTAAGGCACCTACTTATAGCCACGGGGAGACTTATTACATAATTATCCCTTCTTGGGCCTAGACTTATAGGGGTAAACATGACATTTTTCCTACTTATGAGCTCCCCTATATATACATAGGTATATCTGATATTTCCCTAGCCAATGCTCCTTACCAGGCCAGGTGTCTGGGCTGCTAGCATGATGGACCGACTAGGTTAAGGTGGGGGCCCTTCCCTAACATAAACCATAGCAAATTTATTGTTCACACCCAAGTTTGAATTGCTAACAGATAGTAGAGATATTCACCTCTGACATTTTTGACTTGGCTTGTACTTTGGCCGCTTCTTCTCAAGCTCTTCCTCATGCGTAAGTTCCCTCGCTCTGGCCTCAAGAAGAACAAAATTTCATAATTTCTGTGTTTTTTTCAGATGTACCTATGTGCTGAGACTGAATTTCATACTTATTGCTAACTTTATCACTGAGTAGCTAGCATAGGCAATATGATTTTGTTTCCCAAAAGGTTCATGTCCAACTCAAAAAGGGTACTTCTAATTAAACTGGAGACTTTCGATTCATTATCTTTTCACTGCAACTTGTCACTGTGATGCCTGTGATATGATCTATATCTTGATTTATACCAGTACTATTTGCCGAAAATTGATGACATACTAGTATCGCCCGCTACCGGCTAATAATGAGTATGTCGCTATACTACAGGAAATTATTATAAGCAAGAAAGAGTTTAACGTATTTAACTCCCAATGCAATCAGAAATTTGAGTTCAACGTATTTGACTCCAATGCAATCAGAAATTTGAAGCAAGTGCAGGACGTAAGATAATACAAAATTTTAAGATCATAAGAGAACTTACATTGGAGTCAAATACGTCCTGCACTTGCTTCAAATTTGTAGTAGCCTAGTAGTCCTAGATAGTTTGATCTTTCACTTCAACAACTCTGCTAACAATTTCACACAAGCATTCGAAATCTCGCGCAAATTCACAAAAATTCGAAAAAAAGCCCTACAAATTCATAAAAATTCGAAATCTCGCACAAAGACGAATTAGTGAACAGCATTCGCAAGCTAAGAGGATCTCGCTCTAGCACATAATAAGTTTGCTTGCGCGAACAGAGGTGTCATGTATGTTGGCGCCACCACTTTTCCGGCTAACTCCCTCGGTTTGTTTTTCCGTAACCATCAATACCCCCTCCGCCACTTGTACGCAGCGGGCGCGTCCCCTGATACCCCGACCGTAACTCCGCATGACAATCCGGACCCACTCTCACTTGGCCCCACATATGATGGGATAATACGGTAAGAAAAGTTTGCGATCGGCACGAAAATACAAATTAGGAGTTGGGTGCGGGACCTTGGAGATTTGGAGGAATCGCAGATACGCCCTCGCCTGTGAGTTTTATGATCCCCCCTTTCCTCTGTCCCCTACTAGGCTACTACTCCGTTCCCCAGGTTCTCGCTTCGCGTCGTGTCCAGGCGAGCCGCCTCCCCTTCCTAATTCGCTTCGATTCGTCGCCGTTTCGCTCCCCTTCGCGCGGATCTGATCTATTCCGTCGGTGTTTCTGCAGGAATCAGGGGGCCACGGTGCCGCCAAGGCCGATACCAAGTGAGAATCTCCCCCTTCTCTGCCCTGTTGATCATTCTTGCGGCATGTCTGGTTTTGGTCCGAGAGAGGTTCGATTTTGATGTTTTGCGACGTGGCTTCTTTTCGCAGGTTGGCGGTGAAGAGTAAGGGAGCCGAGAAGCCCGCCAGCAGGAAGGGGAAGGCCGGGAAGGACCCCAACAAGCCCAAGAGGGCTCCCAGCACCGCCTTCGTCTCCATGTGAGATCCATGTGCCCTCAGAATATTTTCCATGCTTCTTTGGGGATTTTTTTGGACGTTGGTTTGATCTTGTTTCGGTTAGGGAGGAGTTCTACAAGGAGAAGAACCCCAAGGATACGTCTGTTGCTGCTGTAAGTTCCTTAAAAGATCACTCCATATTAACAATTATTATTAGTCTAGTCGTATGGTCGATCTGTCTTGATGGTACCATGATTTGTTTGTGTTTAAGCTTTCTACGTGGGAATACTATGAACTGTATTATCAAAGTTGTGAAAAATTTAGATCTTACTAATAAAATTTTTGCAAAAACTTCAAACAATACCACCGTAAACTCTAGTGTCTGGGCTGATCGTGAGATTCTTCAAGGCACTATGGGCTGGCTTCTTATCCTTCTAGGCCGACCTGCCCGGCGACAGCAAAATGGGCCCCTAGGATTACAGCCGCGGCTTATGGGCCGAAACAGCTGATGCTGTTGTCTGGCTGCTTTTTCTTTGCAGGATTGGCTGGCTCCACCGATGGCGAAGGCGCCACGGTGCTCGCCGCCGTCGTGGTCGGACATCCCGCTGGAGCTTGCCTTCCAGGTGCTCGACCTCCTTGCTGCGCAGGTTGATCTCGTCCGCTTCGCCGCCGTGTGCCCCCAGTGGCGCGCCGCCGCGCAGCAGCTCCCCCCGCCCCCGCCCCCGCCGCCGCCGCCGCCGCCGCCGGCGGCGGTGCTCGTGCTTTACGGCGGGACCTTCTACAGCCTCCCCCGAGGCGAGCGCTTCCATTTCCTTGGCTGTGGCGACCGCTACCACAGCACGTGCGGCAACTGGCTTGTCTACTCACGGGACGATGGCTTCTTCTTGGTGGACCCCTTCTCCAAGGCCACCATGACGCTTCCTGGTCTGTCTTGTTTCCAAGCACGATGGGAGGCTGATCAGACGCTCACATGGATGGAAAAAAATGACCCAACGAAACTGGCCATGCATTCGCTGATCATGTGCTCAACGAGGCACCTCTTCGCT
This sequence comes from Dendrocalamus latiflorus, assembly GCA_017311315.1. NCBI lineage: Eukaryota > Viridiplantae > Streptophyta > Magnoliopsida > Poales > Poaceae > Dendrocalamus > Dendrocalamus latiflorus. The sequence goes on from CM029642.1 coordinate 28,110,286, forward strand.
GCACTGGTCAGCTTTCCCGACGTTGATGAGAATCAGATTGTAGTGTGCCAGCCAGGGGCCTCCTCATGGTCGGTGCGTGCACACCGCTGGTTTAAGCGACTTCTCTGCATGGCATTCCACCAGGGAGAGCTCTACGTCCTTGACTCTGACAATAACCTTCTTGCCGTCGACATCAGCGTAGACCACAGCACCGGCGATCCGTGGATCTCTCGAGTTCAACTTGTCATCGAGCCTGGATTTGCCTTGTCGCCGGTGCCGGACTTCATCGTCCGGACCATGCTCTACCTGGTTGAGTCACACGGTAAGTTGCTGATGGTGCGCAGGAATATTTGTTGCGGAAGATTGACGGATGGGGCACGCACATTTGTCGCTACTATTGTGCCTAGAAAGAGTAAGTTCGAGGTGTTCAAGGCCGACTTCAGGCGATCACGGTGGAACAAGGTGACGACCGTGGGGGACGATCGGGTGCTGTTTCTGTCGCGATGGTCCTCCAGAGCTGTGTGCGTATCAAAGTACGGGATGCCAGGCAACCGTATCTTCTTCTCGGATGATGATCTTTATCATGACGAGAAGAGCTTGAGTTCTTGCAGCGCCTACGACATGGGAGACGGCACCGTCTCCTCCCCTCTGCCAACGATATCGTGGAAGCGTGGGACGGTGCCCGTGACATGGCTCTTCCCTCGGGACTGAAAAGGTCTTGGCATGCAATAAGTTTTAAATGCATCGGTAATTATCTGATCACTGTGTGGTGGTCTTTGTAGTAACTCCTGTTGTTAGATAGTCATCATATGGGGGTAATGGAGATCTCCATGTCACCTCAAAACTCCTTTCTTGGAGGAATTGCCGCATAGCCAGAACTTAACATATCATGGATGGTTAACTCTGGCAGCTTCCCATGGATAACATGTCTTTTGCCTTTCCTGAAAATGCCACAATTTGGGCCTGAACACAGAACTGTTACACACACGTCCTCAGCTGTACTTTCCTTTGGTAAGAGCGTTCGGTGCTTGGGTAGAGAAATATATCATCCTTGAGATATCTCTAATGCACTTCGCAGCACATGAGACCAGAACTCAATGCTAATGTTAGCTCTGAGCACTGCACCAAATGGCAATGCACCAATTAAACTTGCATAGAAAATCATTGCAATCTCCATAGCTATGCCTACCAATTTAGGATGTTCTTCTGGGTCTGTGCTCCCAAAGGCTAACAACTTGAAGAAGTACCAGTACGCCTCTTTGGATATACACTTTTAAGCCTTAGAGAATACACTGTTCCTAAATGCGCAACCTCTTGCATTGTGCTTATCAGTATGAATATAGTTCATACATGCAGAACTTTCTCCATGTCACCTTATCCACATCCGACGTAATTTCAACCACCATCAAGGATTTACTTTATCGAAAACTTTGCCCCTCTATCACATAATTGATTAGAAATGACTCAAAACAATCTAAAGTCGGTCAACCAAAGTTTTGTCTTGCCTTGCCAACGCTTAAAGTTAGCGACGTCAAAGACTTCCAGTTTAACAAAATTAGATGATGAAGCCATCTCAACACAAATAGGTTTCCTAGATTGTTGTAATAATCGCGGCTTCAGCAAATATCTGAATAAATTTCCAAAATTATAAATAGTAATAAAACATGTTTCCAACATAGATTAAATGACAAGAGCAAAAATAAAAATAATTGCAAGATCATAATTTTCTTCTAAGTCATTTAAATATGAAATCATGCATAATAGTACTGCTGAAAATAAATAAATAGCATAATACTTAAATTGTTATTTGTTATTTGTGCTCTCAGATGTCAGGCTACTCTTGTTTTAAACATGGCCTTCTTGCCACGGTGGTTTAAATCTAATCAATGACTAAAATGACAATCTGTAGATATTCTGCTGATTTTGAGTTCATTAATTTACAACAATAATCAATTGCAATTCAATATAATTAAACAAGTAATGAACTACACTTCCATATGCTTTTGTTACGATAAATCTACAACAACACAACAAGCATATAAATGAACAGTGGCTTTATTGAAGGTAACAGGCCACAGTAAGCAAGTTTTGCCGAACAAAATGATTAAGGCTACAACAAGTACAAAATAGCACCAACAGATGTTGCCAAATACTCAGTTTACTAGCAGAATATCCTAAAATTTAATACTCAGTTTACTAGTAGAATATCCTAAAAAGCCATCTTAATCTTATATAGACCATTAATCCTCATCGAACAATCAATTATCCCACAAATTATCATACTTTTGTCTCATAGAACTAGTGAATAATATTGCCAAATACGGAAACACACTAGAACGAGTTTACAATTGTACAATAACAATAAGTCCGTTGCAGGAACTATTGGTATATTGATTTTGCAACCAATACTCGCTACAATCTCTCTCTCTCTAGTCTAATTTTTTTCCTAGTGTTGGCTGCATATATGTGTTTGCCCTTAGGGATCTATCATCTATGTGGTAAGGCAGTGCTACTAAAAGTGACACTAGGACCATACCCATGTAGTGGTCATGCCTCTATTCCATATCCATACTAATTCATCTTCTCTTGAACAATGTAAATGAAACATTCATGCCTTTCTGCTTCGCTTGGGGATAAAAAAAAAGGCTGGAATAGTCATACGATGTTCGGAATCAATGCAAAAGTATTCAATCCACGTCATATAATTGACGCCAAAATACAAAATAATAAAAAGCTCTACAAATTCACAAAAATTCGAAATCTCGCACAGGTACGAATTAGTGAAGAGCATTCGAATTTTCCTGGCGCCGTGCGTGTGCGCGTGCAAGCAAAAAGCAGCGGTGAAATGTGGCGCTCCAAAACCGCTGAGAGAACAGTTTGTGGCAAAGAAGAAAGCACAGCGAAAGAGAGAGAACAACACGAGACGCTCAACCACCACGCCCTGCCTCCCCCAGCCAACCACAGCAAGTCGCGCGGATCGGCGACGTGGCAGCCCCGACTGCGAAGGGCTCGGTTATTCCGGTGTGAGTCTATGGTTTCTGATGTATTTTTTATTATTTTTAAATTTTGTCTTTTTTAGGGTTTTAAGCTTTTTATCGGTTCTTTTTTTATTCGTTTGTATTGTGGGCTAACATATTTTTATTTTTAAAATTTTAATTTAATTATGCCAAATAAGTCAGCATCAGTTACTGTACAATTTCAGCTAGCTATAGTACAATTTCGGGTCTGTTCTTTTCGTTTGTGGCTGATGGCTTTTGGCTGCCGCTGATAGCTTTAAGCTATTTGTGAGAGAGAACACGAAGTAACAGAAACTCATATGCGAATTTAACTAATATAAATAAAGTCACTACAGTGATACTATAATCAATTTGTAAACTTCGTTTTAAATATTACTTTATTTAAAAGTTAGGTACCAAAGAAAAGTCAAAAATAGATTTTAAAAACCGATTAGGCCCGAAGGCCCCACGTATCATAGGATAACACAGGAAGAAAAGTCTGCGATCGGTACGAAAAATCAAATTAGGAGTTTTTGTACGGATAATCCATTTTTTATTCGAAAATACATAAATATACCCGCGGGAAATTTTTTTACAAAAATAAGCTCCAGTCGCCCCCCATTGGGCGACTGCTGCCTTTCGCCCAACCGGGAGGCGACAAAACTTGTGTCGCTCTACCTTCGAGCGACTGCAATTAGTCGCCTTCCTATTGGGCGACTATCATGCAGTCGCCCAATGGATGGGCGACTTATAATGCAGTCGCCCAATAGGAGGGCGACTTTACTCTACTCCTGTGATTTTTTAGAGTTTTGTCAATTTTCTAGTTTTAAACCGGGGAAAAATTTGGTATAGTTGTAATAAAATTTTATGTTCACTGGACGTTGTAGGTGCATAAAAAATTTTGAGAAATTTTTTTTAAGAACGATTAAGTGTAGAACATTCGATACATAAAGTGGTAAGTGGCATGTGTGGAACTCTGTACTTCTAATGTTCAGAACTCAACCACTAGTCCTAACATGCCTAAGGGAATATAACTTGCTGGGTCTATTACATTTTGTCTACTGGGTGTAGCGTGGTTATTTCCCCTTTTTCTCGCGCGCTGAAGATGGCTCCGCTGCATCATTCTTCATGTCACTCTTGGTCTTGAGAGCTGCCTCACGAGCTTGAAGCTCTTCCTCCTGACGCTTGATGGCTGCTTCACGTAGACTTAACTGCTCCCGCCTCCTTTGCAGCTCATCCTCCTTGCCCTTCAGACGGATTTGGTCCACCCTCACGCGACGCTCTTGCTCAAGCCGCATCTGTCGTTCCACCTCGCGAGCCTGAGTCATCTTGACAAAGTATTGTCCTTTGTTTTCCACCTCCATTGGCCGGTTCCGTGGCCATGCCGGCGGCACCCGATCCACCCATTCAATGAACTCGCAAGGCTCTATGTGGCGTGGTAGATGTCATGGATCAAGTTAAAAAACGATAACGAGAAACAAAGGATTTAGTTGTCATCGTTACCATGAAGTCGTCATCCAAGTCTGGACACTTGAAGAACCTTCGGCCATAGTTGGCTCGTTGTACTGGATCCGTCCAGACGCACAACATCGTCCTAAAGCCGCAACGGCACTTCGGGCGCTCATGCCACTCCGGCACTCCAAATGGGTCGGACCTCCAGGAAGACATTATTGTGTAGTAGTATTGTGATGACTAGAGGAGGAGATGTGGTATGGAAGACATAGGAGGCCTTTATGTAGGCAGGTTATCTGGTGCAGTGGGCATAGTCCATGGAGAGGACGACATGTGAATCTCTTCACTTTTTCAGGATTCCAGTGTAGCAATAAATGTCCCTATGAAGGCTTTTCAGAGCTTGTAGTCTCGTAATAAATTCGGAGCTTGGACCATTCAATGTATTTGGTACAACGTAGCCTTTTCAGTCGTTTGCAGGAAACAGCACGTTCCACGAAATAAGGGCTATAACATTGCCTTTTCAGAGGCCAGTAATCATAATTTCTGAAACAACAAGCTACGGTCATTGCAAACGTGTCAGCCTCAAGTCCATAACGTTCAAATAGTCTATACAGCAAAAACTAAGCAAATACATGTAGTAACTAAGTAAGCAGAGCAATACTAAGCTACCAGCACAACACCAACTACATGAAATTTAGCTGAAGTCTGCAATAACTACTGATCAGGATATGTGTTGCATCGTCTAGCTGTGTGCCCCTCCTGACCGCATCGCCCACAACGTGCACCAGATGTTCCATCTTGTGATTCGTCCATGTCATTTCTAATACGTCGGCTCTGTCGCCAACCCTTCCCACCCTTCAGCATGCTAATATCCGGAACCCAGGTCCTCGCTGAAATGTCCAAAGTGGTGAAGTTTCCCACCACCCTGAACCCCCGGAGCTCCCCACACCAAGCTTGCGGTATTCTCTCCTTAAAAAAGTACTCGGACATGAAGTTGGAAGGATCCATGTCCACGGTCCCGCATGCAGCGAGGACATTAGAGTATGGCTTGTGTAACAACTTAAGCTTGTTGCATGTGCAGCTAGGTTCGTTTGCATGATCTCCAAGGCATACCTCGTGAGTAACAAGTGAACGAGCCATCCCAAATCCGGCTCTATCACGGAGTATCACCTCGAAATGATGCTCCCTGTTGCCCATGATATGCACTGTGTGCAATTGACCCTTATGTGCCTTCGTCTCCATTTACGCCGTAATTTTTGACGAATACAGGGCTCCAGGATTGGCCACATGAAGTGCGGCACTCGCGTGCCTCTCCCTGAAGTAGCGGATTGTGCTGTGAATAACACCTTCCACGATGGCGACAAGGGGCTGAGAACGGAGACCCCTGAGGACCCAATTGTAGACCTCGGCAAGGTTAGTTGTCATTATTCCATACCTTATGCCATCCGTGTCGTGCAACAGCGACCACTTCTCCAATGGTTTCCCCTCGATCCACTGCGAGAAGCACTTGATGTTTCATGAGCTCCGCCTTCTTGGACCACTTGGGTTAGCCTCATCAATTGCTGGCAAGCATTGCGGTTGTGCCGCCCCAGGAGTGACCGGCCCCTTGCTCCTCTCTTCGACGTTCTTCCTGGTGTGCTTATCCAATAACCCCCATAAAGCATCAAATTTCCTCTGCTGGTTCTGCCTGGCCAGCCTCTTGAATAGCTTCATCAAAGATTGTTTCGGGAATTGCTTGAAAAAGTTTGCCCCTAAGTGACGACTGCGCCACCGGTTCCTCATATCCGGCCAAGGAACGGTCTTCTCAGGATCTTCTTGAAGTTTTTTTATAGCCTTTATAATACCGGCATGGCGATCATGGATTATGCACACACCAGGATGGGTGCCTACAACTCCAGCCTTCACATGTCTGAGAAACCATAGACAACTCTCATAATTCTCACTCTCTACAAATGCAATGGCCAGCGGCAATATTTGATTGTTACTGTCAACGCCTATGGCCGTCAGGAGCTGCCCTTTGTATTTGCCTGTCAAGAAGGTCCCATCTGCTGAGATCACTGGCAGCATGTGCCTGAATGCTTCAATGCTAGCACCAAATGTAAACAATGCTCTCTGCAACACTGCAAATCCCGGTGGACTTATGGACGGCTTCTCGTGCACGGCGATGTACGTGCCCGGGTTCCTTTGCTGCAACACCTTAAGCATACGAGGAAGGTTATCGTACGCCGCCTCGAAAGTGCCAAAACGTTTTTCCAACGCCTTTTGCTTGGCACGCCACGCCTTCGCGTAGCTAATCTTATACTTGAATTTATTCTCGATAGCTACCACAATATGCGTGGCCGCAATATCTTTCTTATCCACTATCTCCCCATACATCAAATTGGCTATAAATCCGGACGTCAGGTTACGATGCCTCGCCAAGACAGTGTTTAGAATGCAGGAGTGCGGCTCCACCTTGGACACAATCCAGTGAGTGTCGTACTTGGGTCTACGTGCGTGCACCCTCCAAGGACAACCAGCCTGCTCGCACTTCACAGTGTACTGCTCCGGGCTTGATTTGATGACGCGAAATGTCCGCTGCATTGAAAGGGCCCAAAGCTTGATGGCATCCTGCAGCGCTTCCTTATCAGCAAACATAGCATTCAACCGAACCTCTGTCTCATGATACTCCCATGGTGATTCATGCTCATCATCCCCGCATCGGCTTGCCCAGTTCCCTCTCTATAGCTTGACGACCGTAACTCTCCTCCATGTACCGCATCGGCTTGCCCAGTTCCCTCTCTATAGCTTGACGGCTGTAACTCTCCTCCATGTACCGCATTGCCTTCATCACGAGCAACTTCATCAGCTCCGCCAACGTGCGGCCCGCCCGAGCTGCTAGCACCTCCCGAAGCATAGGCGGACGCACGAGCTTGCGCAGCTGCTTGTAGTGAGCACGGTTGCACAAGCAGGACACACTCGTATCCTCGGCGCCGGCACCCTTGAACAAAGCTCTTCCACGAAGCAGAGTGCACCAATGTCTTCAACTCCCATCTGATGTCAATGGGAGATCGGCTTCAAAGCCCTTGCACAACGACGCTGCACTCCTCGGGGTCCAATGAAAAACACTGGGTCAGCCAATGTTGCACATCTGTCATTCGAGCATTCTCGCATCCGAAAGTACGAGAGTGACTTGCGGGAAATCGCTCAAATCCACACCATTCGGACCTTCACGAATAATTCCAGCACCATAATACACTCTCAATGTAGTAGTGGCCATTGATGATGTAGGCCTGCATGTATGATTGAAATTTATGACATGTCAAGTAACATCGTACAACACTAAACTAAACTTGCTATACTAAAAAGGGTGCTAAAATTTCTACACTACAAAATGTCCCATACCACAAAATGTATACTACAACTATTTGACACTAAAATTTCTATACTAAAATTGTACTACATTTTCTACATCTACAATTTTCACTAACACCAACATTTCATCTAAATAATAGTGCAAATACAACATAATTAATAAAAATACCTGAATCCAAATGGATGGAATAGCTTCTACTCCTCCTTCCTCCCTCACCTCCTCCTCCAACCGTGTCCTCCTCTCCTTCTCTTCTCCCCTCCTTTTCTTCCCCTCCTTCCTCTCTTCTCCCCTCCTTTTCTTCCCCTTCCTCCTCTCCTCTTCTTCTCTCGTTTCTTCTCTGTGTGCAGAATGAGGATGAGGATGAGGGCAAAAAGTGGTAGGGGTAGTGGGCAGCCGGCTGTGCTGGTGGGAATAACCCCCTGTCGCCCTACCGTTGGGCGACTGCAGTTAAAGTCGCCCAACCGTACAACGACTGGAATAAGTCGCCCAACGCTCAGGCGATAACATTGATTCGCTCAACGGTTCCTATATTCCCTAAATGTCGCCTCTCGGTTGGGCGAAAGGCAGCAGTCGCCTAATGGGGAGGCGACTGGAGCCTATTTTTGTAAAAAAATTTCCCGCGGGTATATTTATGTATTTTTGAATAAAAAATAGATTATCCGTACAAAAAAATTCTGGGTGCGGGACCTTGGAGATTTGCAGATACGTCCTCACCTCGGTGAGATATATCCCCTTGTCCCTCTGTCCCGTCCGTTCGACCGTTCCCCACGCTCTGGCTTCCTAATCCACTTCGGTTGGTCCCTCGCCTGCTCGCCGCAGGGTTCTTCACTCCCCTTCCCTCCGTCATCAGAGTCTCACAGAACTCGCCTTTGTGTCTCCTTTCCCAGACTCCTCGTCGCCTCGCCTCGCGTACGGGTCAGCCGCCTCCCCTCCTCAATTCGCCTCGATTCGTCGCCGTTTCGCTCGATTCGACGCGGCTTTCGCTTCCTCTCGTGCCGATCTGATCTATTCCGTCGATATTTCCGCAGTAATCAGCCATGAAGGGGATCAGATCCAAGGGCGCCGCCAAGGCCGACGCCAAGTGAGAATCTCGCCTTTTTCTGCCCTGTTGATCCTTCTTCTTACGGCGGATTTTGATTCTTTGCGACGTGGTTTGTCTCGCTCTTCTTTGCGAGACCGATCGACCGGCCGATGGCGGAGGCACCACCGTGCACGCCGTCGTCGTGGTCGGACATCCCGCTGTATATCGCCGACCTGGTCCTGCCCCTCCTCCCCGCCCACGCCGACCTCGCCCGCTTCGCCGCAGTGTGCCCCAAGTGGCGCGCCGCCGCGTGGCTCTTCGCCGCGAGGCAGCTCTGCCTGCTCCCGCCGCTGCCGGTAATCGCTCTCCCAGACTGCTCCTTCTACAGCCTCCCCCGAGGCGAGCGCTTCCATTTCCCTGACTGTGGCGGCCGCTACCACAGCACCTGCGGCAACTGGCTTGTCTTCTCACGGGACGATGGCTTCTTCTTGGTGGACCCCTTCTCCAAGGCCACCACGACGCTTCCTGGTCTGTCTTGTTTCCAAGCACGATCGGAACTGGCCATGCATAAGCTGATCGTGTGCTCGCCACACCTCGTCGCTGCACTGGTCGGCCTTCCCGACTTTGATGAGAATAAGATTGTAGTGTGCCGGCCAGGGGCCTCCTCATGGTCGGTGCGTGCACACGACCCGTTTATGCAACTTCACGGCATGGCATTCCACCAGGGAGAGCTCTACGCCCTTGATTGTGGCATGGGCCTTCATGCCGTCGACATCAACGTAGACCACAGCACCGGCGATCCGTGGGTCTCTGGAATTCGACTTGTCATCCAGCCTGAAGAAGCGATGTTCACGGACGATCCCAGGTTCAAGGGGGATGATATGATCCTGACCATGCCGTACCTGGTTGAGTCACACGGTGCGTTGCTGATGGCGCGCAGATATATTTGGTGCGGAAGAATAACGTTGTCCCCACACGCATCTGTTGTGCCTACAAAGTGTGAGTTCGAGGTGTTCGAGGCCTACTTCGGGCGGTCACGGTGGAACAAGGTGACGACCGTGGGGGACGATCAGGTGCTGTTTTTGGCGCGATGGTCCTCCAGAGCTATGAGCGTGTCTAAGTACGGGATGCCAGGCAACCGTATCTTCTTCTGGGATGACGATCTTTATCATCACCAATGGTTGTTCCGGTACGACGAGAAGAGTTTGAGTTCTTGCAGCGCCTACGACATGGGAGACGGCACCGTCTCCTCCCCTCTGCCGATGATCTCGTGGGAGCGTGAGAGGGTGTCCGCTACATGGGGAGAGTCTGTCTCGCGGGAGCGTGGGATGGTGGCCACGACATGGGCAGAGTTTAGCTCGTATAAGCGTGGGATAGTGCCCGTGACATGGCTCTTCCCTCGGGACTGAAAAAGGTGTTGTCATGCAATAAGCTGTTAAATGCATTGGTAATTGTCTGACCACAGTGTGGTGGTCTCTGTAGTAACTTTGGAGTAGATTGTGTCATGGTGGTTGCAAGTGTGTTGGTTTGATCGCAACCGATGTTATGAGTGTTTTGTGGTGGTCGGAGGGTTTATATATGTCATGTTGTGCTGCTTTACGATGGAATGCTCAGCCTACCTGCAGGAAGCAGGGCTATATTGAGATACTGAGCTGTTCTTTGAGATGGTCGATTTGTTCTCATACTGCACGAGAGAAAAATTGAACATGCAGGCTCTGGCTGTGAATTGCCACTTAGAGTGTAGTGAATGAGAATATGATATTCCCAAATAATTTGGATAATTCCACCTGTAATTAGCAGGAATAGAGTTACAAGTTGAAAGAATGAAAGTGGTAGCAGCTAACTCGTACCAACCTTAATAAAAGTAACTTTCATATGAAGGAGAAAAAAATGGATGATTTGCTTGTACTAATACACTCGTATGCAATAAAGAAAATCATATACAGTTTTTTAAAAAAAATAAAAAATGATAATGTCTGAGCCCAGGTTCCAACTAGGGACCTCTAGTGTGTGAGACTAGCGTGATAACCAACTACACCACCCAGACTACTTGCCGCTGCGAGCAACCATTTGTTTAGTACCACTGTGGTTGTTAGTGGCATTACGTCGATTGGTTCAACTTAGGAGTCTCTTAGTCACCGGGTAAAGAGTGAGACCATAAGAGAGTACAGTTGAGGAAAATGGTCATAGCTGAAAAATAACCTTAACCTGCATATAGACACAGCATGCTTAACCTATGGATACCTTGCATAATTTTTAGGCATGTGAACATTTATGTACCCTAATTTCCATTTGTGAGTTCTAGTGGAATTAGTAAGAACTGTAATGAATTAATGATGTAACTTCTAAAATCCCGAAGATAAACAACATTCAGGATTTATCCCTTTAGTTTTAATACTTAATATATGAAGAAAAAAACAAAATAAGTTGGTCGATTGTTGTCCTGAAAATTGGTTACATTTGGCAGAAAACAATGTTCATATTTTGTAATCTCTTTAGTTCATATTTTGAAGACTAGGGTATTCATCAAAGGCTTAGCTGTAATATTCAGCTGCTTATTTAGGCTTGTTTTGGGACTTGAGATGTTTATTTCTAATGTTTAGTTCGCTTACTTTGGCTAAATGATACCTAGATATGTTGTTTGATGTGCTTATTATCCCACTCAAATTCTTCTTGACTGAGATTTCTTCTAGTTTCTCCAAAAATCCAAAATAGATTTCTGCGAGGCTGACTTATTCCTGTACCTGGATACTGATGTGCTGGGATGGACCTATGGACAGCAAATCAAGGTTACGCTCAAACTCTAGGCGGCCTCTTTGAGTGCTTGTCAATTGCTTCTGCTTTTGCCATCTGGATCCATGGTTGCAAATCTAGTTCAAGGAGATGTCCATGTGATCCTCTCTTCACTTCGTGGGATTCGTGTAGTATTTCTTGGTGAAGGACATACCAAGGAAATTCTGTTTTCTTGTTTCTTCGACCATCTTGTGTAAACCTTCTCGCTTCATCAATTGAACTGAATCTAATTTATGCTGCTAGCTTGCTTGCATGCTTCCCTTTATTTAGCTACCGCCTTAACATTGTCTGGAGAAAATAGCTCTGGACCATGTGGAAGACCTATTCTTTGCTTGTTAGTGAAGCAGTGAAGGATGATATAGAGTACAGTGGGTGTAAAATTCCTCAGTAGCCATCTGATTAGCGGATCATCCTTGGACTTGAAATGGTTTTGCTTCAAAAATTCAATCCCAGTTGATGGTGCATTCGTGCTCAAAGCTTGGCCTCAGCATATCTGCCATCCTTCCAGGGATCTTGGTTTGCTTGCATTGTTTTTGACATGTGCTTTAAACCTTTCCTGGTGCACTGACAGTGGGAGCATAGGATTTGAGCTCAAAGCGTCATGAAATTGTAATATGCTATGTCATGGAGTTGCAGCTCTGGGCTCTGGTAGATTTGTAATGTTCTTTACTTCAGTATCTGGGCTCGGCCAAAATTTTTTAAATTTATTTACTCAGACCCCTGTTGTGGGGTGTTCAATCCCTGTGACCTAAGGATGGCCTAGTAGGCTTTAGAGTAGACCCAGTAGGAAAATTTTGTGTGTATATATATAAGGGAATGTACCCATATAATCTTACTCTTTGTGATTATCGAAGGGTATGATAGAAAATTTCTACCCTATCCTATCCTATTTATATATATAAACCTCCAAGGGGTATGAGACAATAGGGAACTCATTTTTCCCCTAACCAGCTCTTCCTCACGTGCATATGGTGACTTCTGGCTCTAGCAAATCTACATCCTTAATGAAGTAAGGGTACCAAGTATTCACCGCTGTGGCCGCCGATGAGAAGGATGTAATATGGATGAAAGCCAAGGATATGAAGAAACTGGTTGTGCACAAACTAATGTTGCGCTCGCCGAGCGACGTCGCTGTACTCATTGGGTCTCACTGAAGCGCTCGGATTGCAGTGTGCCGGCTGGGTGCTTTTTGGTGATCCTTGCACTCGGCTGACCTGCGTTGCCAGTTCGTTGACATGGCATGCCACCATGGAAAAGCTCTACACCCTTGTTGATAACATGAGCATCTTGGCCGTCGACATCAGTGTGGACCACATGACCAACGATCCATGCATTTCTCGAATTCGACGGGTCATCAACTTCAAGGGCTTCCCCTATGGTTCATCTACGTTAGTATTTCGCACTGCTATCTTGGATATAAGGTTTGTTCTTTTTGGTCATTGGTTGTGATTTTGTTTGATATAATTGAAGTTGCTACAGTATATACTACACTTAATTTATAGATTCTGTCTTAAAAGACACCCTGTTAAAAATCAGTTACTGTAGAAAAGTTAAAATAGCTTTTTGAAGCTGAAAAGAAGACGACGATACTCTACTTGGTCAAATCGTGTGGCCTGTTGCTGATGGTGCGTAGAAATAAGTATCGTAGATTGAAGACAATGTTCCTCGAAGAATATACACCTGTTGTGGCTGGACTCAACAAGGCTTCGCTCATTTCAGCTTGAACTTTTGGCTTTTAACTTATTTTTTACTATTCATAAATTTTGTCTTTTTTGGTTTTTGATTTTTTTTGGAGCTTTTTTGCCAGTTTTTTCCCGTATTCATTTGCATTGTTCATGATGGGCTAACTCGTTTTTTTCATTTTTAATTTTTTTTAAAATTTAGTTACGCCAAATAAGCCACTATCAGGTATAATGTAATTTCAGCCAACTACAATGTAATTTCAGTCATAAACCGACTTATTTCAGTCCAACTGAGCGGCACCAAGATTGAGGTGTTGGAGGACTACCGAAGGTCACAGTGGGCAAAAGGTGATGACCATCGAGGACAACCATGTATTGTTTCTACAGCAATGGTGCGCTAGTGTTGTGTGCGTGTCTCAATACAAGATGCCTAGGGATGGCATCTTCTTCGTTGAGAATGATTATGAGGATCGCTGCGTGTACAACAAGGAGAGCTTGAGCTATTGCAGTGCCTATGACATGAGAGACGACACATTCTCTGCCCCTCTGCCAATGGTCTCGTGGAAGCACGACGTGTGTCTAGGAACATCAGTAGAAACAGAAACAATAGTTAGCAAGATAATCATAAGAAAGCACATGAGATACAATTTTTAGGCATGTGAACATTTTTACGCTGCCCGTGCGCAGACTCCACCGAGCGAACCCGCGATGGCCAACTCCTCCTTCTCTACATCCGAAGGTCGGTACCCCTCTCTCCCTCTCGGTTCTTCCTCCAATGCATCTGATGAGCGGGTCTTACGGATGCGGTCGCCGCCGTCGTGTGCGCCGGGTAGCCGCGCCGCCGCTCCGCTCGGGGTTGCCCTCCGTGCGCCGCCCTGCGCGCGTGAGCCGCCGCTTCTCCGCTCGGGGCCTTTTGGGGTCGCCACCCCGCCGCCGCCGCCCTTCTCCGCGCGAGCGAGCCACGGCCGCCGTCCCCTTGCCCGCGTAGCACCGCCGTGCGCCGCGCCTCCGCGCGGGCGCTGCCTTGTCGCCGCCCGCCGCCGCCATGTGCGCCGCCTCGTCGCCTCGGGCCACCGCTTGGGGCCGGCCGCCGCCGCCTCCCGATGGCGCCGACCGAGCGCCGCGCCCCGTCGCCGCCTCCGTGCGCCGCCGCTCCCTCAGATCCGTTTTTTCCGGATCTGGCCGGCTCAAATGGATATGGGTTAGGGTTTGTTTTTGGGGCCAGCGGCCGGCACTTGTTTTGTTCGGGCGAAAGTTACTCCCGGCCGTCCGATTTGATCTACGGCCAAGGGTGAAAGGGGCCAGTTGGGCCGGCGATTTTTTGGGCCGCCGACAGAGGCTGTTGGGCAGGCCGAAACGGCCACATGGGCCATGGGAATGCTGAGCGCACACCGGCTAGGCCGGCCGCGCGGGTTTTGGGCCAAAAGGCCGTTTTGAACAGTAATTGCACAGGAAATGAATTTAATTGTTTTCAGAAGCATTTTTGATGGAATTTGAATGAAAATTGAACCAAAATCTCTGTAAATTTTTGCACCAACGTGTTAATTATTTCCAGAGATTGATGTGTACAGTATAATGCTTCTGAATAATGAATTATTTTTTGAATAATTACAGTTTCCGCTGCAAAAGTTAATGTTGATTGATTTTCATTATTAAATTCGAACCAACGGGAGAAATTAATTTTGGAAAAATAGATATAAATCCCAGATAATTATGATATTGTTATTTTCTGACCAACGTTGATAATAACAATATTATAATTTTTAATTGATGTTTTTTATGCATTATTTCTATTTCTGCCCAACGGTGATGTAGATTTAATGCATAGATAAAATAGTTTTAAATTGTATGTCGTATTTTTTGACCAACGTTGGAAATAAGGCATATAATTTTGCTGTTACGTTCTCACTTTATTTGAAATATTTTCAGGCGGATACAACTTGATGAGTTGTATCAGAGAGATCCCCACTCTCAAAGGAGATAATTATGGAGAGTGGAAGAAAAAGATAGACTTAGCGTTTATCTTAGCTGAGGTGGACTGGGTCCTCACTACAGCACGTCCCACTGAGCCTATGGCACCAGTGAGGGATCAAAATGAGGATGATACTGCTTGGCAGAAAAGACAGAGGGATCATGCTCCCTTACAGATGTCTTATGATCTTGATCATAAGAAATGGACCACAGCCAACAAGAAATGTATGGCTGTGATAAAGAACACAATTGAGCCTGCAATTGTGGGCTCAATTGCAGAGTGTGACACTGTCACAGAGTACCTGGAGAGAATAAAGAGTCAGTTTACTGGCTCTTCAAAGACTTATGCTACACAGCTGATTAAACAGCTTGTGACAGAAAGGTACTCTGGTGGTGGCAGTGGCATAAGAGAGCACATACTAAGGATGAGCAACTTGGCATCCAAGCTTAAACCAATGGATTTGGCTCTCAAGGATGAGTTCCTTATTCATTTGGTTTTTGCTTCATTGCCGAAAGAGTTTGACACCTTTGTTGTCAACTACAATATGCAGCCCGAGAAATGGGACTTGGAAAAGTGCATTGCTATGTGTGTGCAAGAGGAGGAAAGGATCAAATCCTCACATGGTGGTTCTATCAACTATGTGAAGGATTACAAGAAAAAGAACTTCAATAGTAACTCCTTCTCAAAGAACAAGGGAAAAGTCTCTGTCCATCAGCCTCAACAGAATAAATTTGCTGTAGACAAAGATCAGTGTCTTCACTACAAGAAGACGGGACACTACAAGAAGAACTGTCCTGATTATTTAAAGATGATAATGGCAAAGAAAGGTGAGAACATTATTACCTTTATAAATGAATCCATGTATGTGCAATATTTGAAATCCACTTGGTGGATTGACTCAGGAGCAACTATTCATGTTGCTAATTCTTTACAGGGATTCCGTTCGACGAGGACTACGCAAAGAAACGAAAGATGCATTAAAGTTGCAAATGGAGTCCAAGCTGAAGTTGAAGCCGTTGGCGATCTTTCATTAGAGTTAGCTAATGGCTCCAATCTTTTACTTAGAGATGTCTTTTTTGTTCCCTCTTTACAGAGGAATTTGATTAGTGTTTCAAATTTGGACAAAGATGGTTATGATTGTAATTTTGGAAATGGCAAGTGTGAAATAATGTTTAATAAAGAATGTGTTGGTCTTGCCATCTTACAGAATGAGCTTTATTTGTTGTCACTTCGTGAAAATGTGAATTCCGTATATGATGTGAATGAGCGTATATCCTCGCCTGTGAATGCGAACAGAAAACGAAAGAGAACTCATAATGAATCGTCGAAATTATGGTACTGTCGTTTAGGCCATATTTCGAGGGGGAGAATAGAAAGACTTGTTAAGAATGAAATTCTTCCTCTATTAGAGTTCTCAGACTTAGAACAATGCAGAGAATGCATTAAAGGAAAATATATAAAGAAAATTAAAAAAGATGCTAAAAGAAGCACAGGAGTTCTACAAATTATTCACACAGATATTTGTGGTCCTTTTCCTGTGAAAAGTGTGGATGGATATGACTCGTTCGTAACATTCACGGATGATTACTCCCGTTATGGATATATTTATCTAATCAAAGAAAGAAATGAAGTCTTGGATAAATTCAAGATATTTAAGGCTGAAGTTGAAAACCAACACGATTTAAAGATTAAGATAGTCCAATCTGATCGTGGGGGGAGTACTACGGTCGACATACCCCATATGGACAAGTTCTTGGACCTTTTGCAAAGTTTTTACAGGAAAAAGGCATAGTGGCCCAGTATTCTACACCGGGCGAACCTCAGCAAAATGGAGTAGCTGAAAGACGCAACCGTACCCTGATGGATATGGTGCGAAGCATGATGAGCTATTCCACACTGCCATTGAGTTTATGGATGGAGGCGTTGAAAACCGTCATTCATATTCTCAACAGAGTGCCTAGTAAATCGGTGCCCAAAACACCGTACGAGATGTGGACAGGAAGAGTTCCCTCACTAAACCACTTACGTGTGTGGGGGAGTTCTGCTGAGGCTAAAGTATTTAACCCAAACCTTGGGAAGCTTGATCCCAAAACAGTAAATTGCCATTTCATTGGCTACCCTGAAAAGTCAAAAGGTTTTCGTTTCTACTGTCCAGATAGATATACAAAGTTTGTAGAAACGAGACACGCTGTCTTCTTAGAGGATGAAATGATGAGAGGAAGTATGGTAGCTCGTGAGATTGATCTTGAAGAGAAGCGGGTGTATGTGCTCACTCCGATGATTCAAGAGCCATTCTTCACACTACCTGCTGTCGCTGCACCGACGGTGCAAGACACTGTGGTGCCAGCACCTGTTATTGTTCCTCCTGTGGCAACAATGAATGATAATGAGGAACCTGTTTTTCAGGATCCCATAGAACCTATTGCCACAGATGAGGGGGAGCAACAGCAGCCTCAAACAGAAGATGTACCAAATGAGGAGGCCCCGAGGAGGTCTCAAAGTGTAAGAAGATCAGCTATTTCTGATGATTATCAGATTTATCATACAGAGCAATTTCAAATGGAGGAGGATCCCACCTCATTTGAAGAAGCCATGAGAAGCGAAAATTCCTCAAAATGGCTTGAGGCCATGGAAGAGGAGATGAGGTCCATGAAGACTAATAAAGTCTGGGACTTGGAAATTATTCCTAAAGGAGCCAAAACAGTAGGCTGTAAATGGGTCTACAAGACAAAACATGACTCCCAAGGGAATGTAGAAAGATACAAAGCGCGACTTTGTGGCAAAAGGATTCACGCAAAGAGAAGGGATTGATTACAATGAGACCTTTTCTTTAGTCTCATGTAAAGATTCCTTCAGAATCATAATAGCATTAGTAGCACATTATGATTTAGAGTTACATCAGATGGATGTAAAGACGGCATTTCTTAATGGGGATTTGGAGGAAAATGTTTACATGGCACAACCGAAAAGTTTTGTCGTGGAAGGAAACGAAAGAATGGGATGTCGCCTAAAGAAATCAATATATGGGTTAAAGCAAGCTTCAAGACAGTGGTACTTGAAGTTTGACAGTACAATAAGAAAATTTGGGTTTAAAGAGAATGTAGAGGACAACTGTGTTTATGCAAAGTTTAAAGATGGAAAGTTTATCTTCCTAATCCTGTATGTGGATGATATCCTACTGGCTAGTAGTGATGTCAGTCTGCTACTGGAGACAAAGAAGTTTTTGTCCTCAAACTTTGATATGAAAGATCTTGGTGAAGCTTCGTTCGTTCTAGGGATCGAAATTCACCGGGATAGAAACAAGGGGATATTGGGACTGTCACAAAAGGCATACATAGAGAAAGTCTTAAAGAAATTTGGTATGCATAAATGTAGTCCTTCACCTGCACCTATAGTCAAGGGCGACAGATATGGGGATTTTCAATGCCCCGGGAACCAGTATGAGATCGATCAAATGAAAGCGGTTCCATATGCTTCAGCTGTCGGAAGCTTACATTATGCTCAAGTATGCACACGCCCTGACTTAGCATTTGTTACCGGGTTACTTGGCAGATTCCAGAGCAATCCTGGAATAGAACATTGGAAATTCATAAAGAAAGTCTTGCGTTATTTGCAAGGAACAAAAGACCTCATGATGACATACAGAAGATCAGATTTACTCCATATAGTGGGGTATACAGATTCTGATTTTCCGGGAGATGATAGAAAGTCTACATCCGGATATGTATTCACTCTCGCTGGAGGAGCTATATCGTGGAAAAGCTCAAAGCAAACCGTCACTACATCGTCCACAATGTATGCCGAGTTTGTAGCATGTTATGAGGCCACAGGGCAGGTGAACTGGCTAAAGAAGTTCATACCCGGTTTAAAAGTGGTTGACGACATCAATAGACCATTTAAGTTGTACTGCGATAATGAACCCGCAGTAACGTATGCCCACAACAATAAGTCAAGTGGTGCTGCCAAACACATTGACATAAAGTACTATGTTGTGAAAGATAAAGTTCGGGATCAAATTATAAGTCTTGAGCACATAAGTACCGCAAAGATGTTAGGGGATCCGCTTACTAAAGGCTTACCACCCAACGTGTTCAGAGAACATGTAGCCGGCATGGGTTTAAGGGAAAGCCTATGATTCCTGGACTAAAAGATGGCCCAAAAAGATTAAAGTAACTATTTCAGAACAAGAGAGGTGTATTGTAGCTGTTGAATCTATCGGCGATTGACCGTGACGATGAGACATGTTCTATGCACTGATCTGTGATGGAATGTGTAAAGGCAAAAGTAATTAAAGATAAAGTATAGATTGAGATCAAGGGGGAGAATGTTAGGATAATCTCAGGCATTTGGCCCAACGGCCAAATGCCAACCCCTTGACCGCGCCCTGATCGGGGGCGCCCAGCCTAATAGGCTGGTGGGCCCCTGTCAGGGCGCGGTCAAGGGGTTGGCATTTGGCCGTTGGGCCAAATGCCTGAGATTATCCTAACAAATCCTAGTGGAACTAGTAAGAACTGTAATGAATTAACGATGTAGCTTCCTAAAATCCAGAATCTTCAGGATTTTTCCCTTGAGTGTTAATACGTAATATATGAAGAAAAAACAAAATAAATTAGTTATTTTTGTCCTGAAAATTGGTTACATTTGTCAAAAAACAATGTTTATATATTTTTTTTAATCTCTTTAGTTTTGCTTCTAGGGTGTTCATCGAAGGCGTTGTATTATATTTAGCTGGCTTATTTAGGCTTGTTTTGGGACTTGAGATGTTTTTTCTATCTTTAGTTGGCTTACTTTCGCTAAATGATACCTGGTTTTGTTGCTTAATGTGCTTATTATCCCACTTAGATTCTTCTTGACTGAGATTTCTTCAAGGTTGACTTATTCCTGTATCAGGATATTGATGTGCAGGGATGGACCTATGGACACAACAAATCTAGGTTGCGCTCAAGCTCTAGGCGGCCTCTAGATTGCTTCTGCTTTTGAGACCTGGAGCCATGGATGCAAATCTTGTTCAAGCAGGCGTCCATGTGATCCTCTCTTCACTTCATAGGATTTTGTATAGTATTTCTTGGTGTTGCACATACCAAGGAAATTCTGCTTTCTTGTTTCTTAGCTTTACGTAGTTTTGTCCTTCAGAGTCTTCTACTATCTTGGGTTAACCAGCTTGCTTCATCAACTGAACTGAATCTAATTGATGCAGCTGGCTTGCTTGCTTGCTTCCCTTTATTTAGCTCTTGCCTTAACATTGTCTTGAGAAAATAGCTCTAGGCCATTTGGAAAACCTATTTTTGCATGTTAGTGAAGCAGTGAAGGATGATATAGACTAAAGTGGATGTACAGTTCCTTAGTAGCCATCTGATCAGCGGATCATCCTTGGACCTGAAACGGTTTTGCTTGTCGGAAACTCAATCTCAGTTGATCGTGCTTGTGGCTTGGCCTTAGCAGACGTGACATCCTTCCAAGGGCAAATTTTGGTTTGATTGGATTGTTTTGACATGTGCTTTAAACCTTTCCTGGTGCACTGACCGTGAGAGCATAGGATTTGAGCTCGGTGCGTCATGAAATTGTGATATGCCATGTCATGGAGTTGTCGTTCTTTATCACATTATATAGATATATCGGATTGAATCGTTCAATTCTCTCTCTTGTCACTTTGAATAAATACACACACAGAGAGACGAATACAATGTTGAAATTGAATCACTCAATCTTTTCTATTGCTTCTCTTTTTTTCCTAACAAGAATTACACGACTTAAATAAGCCTCATGCACACTCACGACCCCCACACACCCACTAACTCCACTAACATAGGTCTATTCTCATGCCTCCTGGAATCTCTTCACGATCTACATGACTCAGGTAGTTTATTAACTTAGACTACGGCCGCTTCTCACGGCTACGACCGCTTCTCATGGTGCTTTAACTTCCGACTCCCTCGTACTCGAATGCTCCGACTGCTACAGAGTCCTTCCGAGTACCGACTGCTACAGTGTCCACGACCATGGTGCCACGCCACATCCGAGCACCGACCGGGTTCTCAAACTTCCAACTGCTGCTTCGACCACGGCGTATCATCTCGAAGCTACGACCACGGCACATCAACTCGAAACTTCAATCACGGTGCATCATCTCGATACTTTGACTATGGCTTCTCGTGTATTCGGAGTCTTCGACTGCCTTCGTACTCAGAGTCTTTGACTCCGACTACAACCACTGCAATTTCTACAATCGCTGCAGTTACGACCACCGCAGTTATGACCACTGTAGCTATGACTACTGTAGCTATGACCACCGCAGCTATGACCATTATAGCTATGACCACTGCAACTACGACCACTGCAACTATGACCGTGGCTTCGACCACTGCTTTAGCCATGACTTCAACCAAGGCTTTGACCACAGTTTCGACCATGACTTGGATCACGACCACTTCAACTGGTTCGACCACATCTAGTTCGACTGCTATGACCATCTGCTTCGTGGCTTCGACCACTACATCGACTGTAGCTTCGACCATTTACAACTTATCAAGATTAATTCCAACGTTACCTTCAATAAGATGCATCATCATTTTTTGCGCCATTATCCTTGCCATGTAATCTTGGGGTCACTGATTCACAAGTTCTTGCCATGTAATATGGGGGTCCTTATCCCTGCACATTCAAAGAAAAATAAATCATTGCCGAGTACAAGTTCTTCACAAGTTCACCCACATTAGCAGTAACACATCTCATGCAACATATATCCACTGATCTCAGTCATCAAAACCCATTCCGTGACTAAAAACCAAAAATCACATAAAACTGACCGAAGCTCATCTACCTAGCCAGTCTAATAGGACTTAACCACCGGTCAAACCGCCCTCATTTGCCAGTCAAACTGGTACCAACACCCAGTCCAACTGATGCCAACACCAGGTCCAACTGGAAATTACAACAGCAGGTACAACAATTATGCACTCATCCATGCACAAGTAAATCAATTCATTTGACTTCAACAATGCTAACATGAGGGCATCATGCAGAATAATTTGGCTCCAACAGTGATCAAAATAGTGACCTCATTAATGCCATGCAATAACCAACAGTGATCAAAATAGTGACCAATAGTGATCAAAAGAGTGACCTCATTAATGGCATGCAAGGCATTAAGTAATTCATACAACAGTGACAAGTTCTTTAAAAGATAGTTTGAAAAGTCCGTAAATATGCTATTTTCAAATTTCCAACTATCAATATTGCCATGGTTTATCACAACAATATTTAGGGTATTTTCTCATGGTACTACAGAGCCACTGAACTCTCCTTCCTGGCTTGCTTCGACATTGTAGCATTGCAGGTACCAATCTTCATCAATGTCTATGATATCACCAGGACTCTGATACCAATTGCTGGAGCTAACTAATGGGATGGCAAAAAAAAAGAGAGCAAGGATAGAGTAGAGGCTTTTACACCCACCCACACACACACACTCATTCTTGTGGTGAGCTTGCAAGGCAATAATTCTAATTTCTCTGCATATAGTTGAAGCTTAGGAGGCTACAAATTTACACGCATATCCCAAATATCTACAACTCATCGCTTATCCAAAGGGCAATTATTAGATGCGACATCGGGATTCGGGAGTGACCGACAGACCGAGTAAGCCGAGGCCCGACTTATACTGTTATATACTGTTCAAAATTCCCAGATAGCTTTGGTAGCAGCATCTCACTTTTCATACTAGATAACTAGAATGTGGTTATGAATTTGAGCATTTCTATAGTTTCTATTTTATCAAGGTACAATAAATTCTATTTATTCTAGATTCCAGATTTGTGTATTTGAGTATTAGTTTTGATAGCTTGTAAAAATTTTATGTAGATTGTAGAATATGTAAACTAGTTTGTCAAAATGAGGATACTTATATTTTTACCTCTCCAGAAACAGTGATCTGAGGCTTAATGATTTGATGGTGTGCTATATCGAGCGAGAGATATTCAAATGACTTGATCGTGAAAAAAAATCAAGAAACGATTTCAAGACATGAAAACTCGAAGAATGAAAATGCCTCGTTCTCCTAGACGTACTTAGTTATTTACTGGTATATTTTTTGTCTTCTTTTTTATTGCATCTTTTATATTCTATTATCGAATTGTGACACTATTGTTTTATCTATCTTTCACAATTGACAGGTTGTTTCTTTTACAGCTCATCTACAATTGTGGATTAAGCTTCGTTAGTGAGGTATTTTTCATTTTCCTTCCGTTATCCACATATGTTAACATGCGAATTGTAGTTGTTGTTTCTATTTCGTATCACATACTTTTATTAGGAATTTTTTGTACGGATAATCCATTTTTTATTCGAAATTACATAAATATACCCACGGGAAAATTTTTTACAAAAATAGGCTCCAGTCGCCTAATGGTTGGGCGACTGGAGGCGTTCGCCCAACCACACGGCGACACAATATATCTCGCTGCACAGTAGAGCGATTGCATTAAATCGCTCTTCCGTATGGCGACTGGCATGCAGTCGCCATACCGTTAGGCGACTGCCATGCAGTCGCCATCCCGTTAGGCGACTTCAGGTAGCCCCCGTGATTGTTTTAGAATTTGTGAATTTTGTAACGTTGAACCGGTAAAAAATACGGTGAAGTTGTAATAAAAGTTTATGTTCATTGTATATTGTAGGTGTGTAAAAAGTTTTTTAATTTTTTTTTGAAAGATTGAGTAGAGAACGATCGATACATACACTGTTAAGTGAGATAGTTTATATGCGGAAAGAGATGATAGACTTATGTAAATATAAATAAACTTCATAATATAACTGTGAGTAACATGGCGCATGTATTTTCATTACATGCATAACATATATAGCATCTGCAGCACGCCTCACTGGTCACCCTGCTGTGCCCCGTCACCGCGCCCGCGTCCTCCCATACGGCCTCGCTTGGCCCTCCTCCGGTGCAACGGATTAGGACGATCCGAAAAGGTAAAACGAGGAGGAGGGTGTCTATCCCGCCCCTGCGCTGGTGGAGTCAGCTGCACCTCTGGCTGTGTAATCTCCGGTGCACCGGGGAGGGCACTGGCAGAAAGAACCTGCGGTGCGACGTCGGGCGACGGCGCGAAAAACTGGTCCACATCCTCCTGGCCTGGGGAGACGCCGTGCTGGTAAGTACCTGCAATATTAATATCGTTAGTGCGTTGCATGTCGTCTTCGGATAAACACGGTATAAGACCCTATGCGTACCCGTAGCTGGCGCCATGGAGGAGGCGTACACCCCCTGCGTGGGGAAGACAGGGGTCTGCGTAGGAGGCGTGAAGTGAACCGGTGTAGGAGGCCCTGCCCAGGCTGAACCCCCTGGCTGCTCCGGGTGAGGTGGTGGAGGACGTGTCCACGTAGGTGCACCATAGTAGTGCCACGCTGGTGGAGGTGGCACAGGTGGAGGTGGCACTGGTGGACGAGCAGTCGTAGCGGGGGGCGTGGAGACCGCCGGTAGCCTCGTGCAGGACAGTAGGCTAACGATACGTCTACACCCCTCGTGCACCCGACGCGCAAAGCTGAGGCCCTCCTCATGGGTCAGCTGCGCACCACTGGCGAGCCTCTCCAGTACTGTGCCGGACTCGGCGTATAGGTCAGAACCGACGTCAGCCTGGACACAAAGACATAAAATGGTCGATTATGGAAACGACATTACCATTTGGGAATCTTTGAAATGACATGTAACGTACCGCGAGGTGAGCGTCGTGCGCGAAGTGCGCGGGGTACGTGTCCGTCGGAGCGGCGACGTGTGTGGCAGGCGGGTCTACCACATATACGAGCCTGATACGGGTCTGCGGCTGGTACCAGCGCAGGTACTCCGCGTACTCCCTGCTGTCGTACGGTCGGTCCTCGTCCACGCGGTCGTCGAGCGCATCCTGCCACTGCTCGACCCAGGGCTGCATTCTCACCGACCAGTCCGTGCCTCTTTTCACTCCCTTCCCGCTGTGCCTGCGTATAAAACCATTACGTAATGTGAGATACTTGCGAACGCAGTAGTAAGTATGTACATATTTAGCACAAACGTACACTCACCCGTGCACGTGCCGCGGAAGCGATGGTCCGACTGGTACAGGAACCGGCTGCCATAGCCCGAACTGCCGCATCACCCGCTGGGGTGCGTAGTCCTCCACGTAGATGAGGTACACGAGCTTCCGGCGGGTGAGCCAGAAAGCCCGGTCACGCCAGCAAAGTGAAGACAGACCGCCAGGAGCACGGGCCTGCACTACCGTATCAGCGTACGGCTCCCAGCGCACGTCGTCGGCTGTGATGCGGTCGAGCTGCTCCACAAAGACTCGGTACGCCCGCGTGACCTGCACGTGCGCGAACTGTACCTGCAAGAAAGACAAGTTGTTTACAATGACGATCGTCAATAAGAAAGAAATAGTTAACTGTGATAAAACTTACTCGGCGACGGCACCACATAGAACCCATCGTCGGCCGATCGACTTCTCCCCCCGGATACATCTCGGGCCCGTACGGACCCACGTCGTCTAGCACAGGTCGTCCGACGCTTAAGCGCTCGAACGACCACAACTGTAGTAGCAGGGGACAACCCGTGAGGATCGAGTTCGGCTTGACCCTCGTGCACGCATCGCACAGCGCGCGGTACGTCGCGGCAAGTACGGCCGATCCCCAGCTGACCTGGTGGGGCTCGCCGTCAGCGATCGCCCTCGCATAAGCGATAAGGCGCGCATCCACCGAGTTGCCGTGGCTGGTGGTGAAAAGCACCCAACCAAACAGCCACAGCACGTACGCCTCCAGGTGCCGCGAGACCTGCTGATCGTCTGCCTGCGGAACCATGCGCTCCACCTGAATGCAAAAAAGTTGTTATTAGTACGTAATACCACAAAAAAGAGCTTCGAAGATACGATCGATTTTATATACCACGTACCCGGTACTGTCTGAGCCACCTCAGTGTCGGCCCATGGGTCTGCGCCTCTCCGAACACGTGGTGGTCAGCGGCCGGTGGAACGACACCCTCGAATCTGCCGAGCAGGTCAGCGCGCCAGTCGGCCGGGGCCTCCGGTAGGAAGGCAGCGTCTCCCGCGATCGGAAGCCCAAGAAGCAGGGACACATCCTGCAAGGTCGGCGTCATCTCCCCGAATGGGAGGTGGAAAGTGTGCGTCTCGGGCCGCCAACGGTCCACCAAAGCCGTCAGTAGGGAACGGTCGAACGGAAATCGTCGTGATCGATCCCCGCCCGCCTCGTCCCCGCCCTCGTCCCCGCCAGCGGCTCCATCCTCCTCTGTGGCCTGCACCATCCGGGCAAGAGGGAGTAGCCCGGCATCCCGCAGCCTGCAAACAAAGTGAAGGTCAGCACGGAACGAACTAACGGTCGCACTAAACGCTGGAATAGTGCTCACCTGGCAGTCCAACGAGGGTCGAGTCCCCAGGCCACGCGAGGTGTCCGTGTCCGGACCACTCCCAACTGAGGCGGCTCGTCCGTGCTCCCCGGTGGCGGCACTAGATGGGAAGCGCGATGAGAGCGGTCCACGTGCTCGTCCAACAGCGCGAACCGCCACTCCGAGTCACGTCCAGCATGAGTCATACCTGCAAAATTTGTACAATACTTTCAACATTCAATTTTCTGCATCTAAATTTGTACAATAATTTCAACACTAAATTTTATACATCTAAGACTGTACATTAAACTTGGTACATCTAAATTTCTACATCTAAACTTGTACATTATACTTTCTACATCTAAATTTGTACAATAAATGGTACACAAAATTTATAAACTAAATTTTCTAAACTTTATTTGTAAACTACATTTAGTACACAAAATTTGAAAATTAAATGTCTAAATTATATTTCTATATTTAATTTCTAAACTAAATTTTGAAACTACATTTTCTAAACTAAATTTGTAAACTAATTTTCTACACTACATTTTCTAAACTAATTTTCTAAACAATATTTCTAAACTAATTTTCTACACTACATTTTCTAAACTAATTTTCTAAACTAAATCTCTAAACTAATTCTCTACACTACATTTTCTAAACTAATTTTCTAAACTAATTTTCTACACTACATTTTCTAAACTAATTTTCTACACTAACAAAAAATATAACACGAAAAATTACCTGAAAATCGCGCACTCCCCCTCCTCTTCTCCTCCTCTCCCTCTCCTTCTCTTCTCCTCCTCTCCCTCTCCTTCTCTTCCCCTCCTCTTCTCCTCCTCTCCCTCTCTTCTCTGCGACGGCGGCCGAACGACACAGGACCGCGCTCGGCCTGGCCGAGCGCGGTATATATCTCACTACAAGTCGCCGAACCGTTGAGCGACTGAAATGCAGTCGCCTAACGGTTGGGCGACTGGATGGAAGTCGCCCAACCGTGGGGCGACTGCAATTAATCGCCCAACGGTTAGTAGATTCATTAAATGTCGCCGTGTGGTTGGGCGAACGCCTCCAGTCGCCCAACCATTAGGCGACTGGAGCCTATTTTTGTAAAAAAATTTCCCGCGGGTATATTTATGTAATTTCGAATAAAAAATGGATTATCCGTACAAAAAATTCCTTTTATTAGTATGTTTGCAACATACTTTGATCATGGATTGTTTTGCTTTTGGGTCCTACTGTTTATTTCACGCTTTCGACTTTAGTCTGCCTAGTTTTTTTCCTGGGTCTGCCACTGTGACTTCGCCCTACCTACAATTTTTCGGAATCGATTCCTCTGACGTAACGTCAGAGTGACGTTGGGTCACTGCGCGTGGGCCTCACGCGACGCGGGGCCCACGCGTCAGTGACCCCGGCGAACGTCAGAGGATCTCAATTCCAATTTTTCCCTGGGTCCGCCACTGGCCACAAGACCAGTGATCCATGGGTTTCTCGAATTCAATGGGTCATCAACTTCAAGGGTGTCCCCTACGGTTCATCTATGTTAGTATTCGGCACTGCTATGTTTGTCCTATTGAACATGACATAGAGGCATCACCATAATTAATGGATAAAATAGTTATGCGGGCATTATGCGAGCAGAGATGTCTTCTCACAATGACTTTATTGTCCACCTAACAACCATAATGTTTATTGTCCATCTAAGAAGCATACATGTGGCCCATTGGCAGAGCTACAAATCATAAATCGTGATTAGGAGGTACATCAGGTAGCCATGAGGATTGATATTACGATGAAAACATGCAGGTGACAGGGCCTTACATCTGTTTTGTGCGCAAGACTTGATGCATTGCATGGATTCCTACTATGGCAGCAGCAACTATTTTATGCGGACACACACTTAATACTTCAAGAAAAATCCCTAAAAATTCACAGACCTATGGCTTAGAATATATGCATACTTGGAAAACGTTGTCCACTATATGCATTATCGGACCACCAAACCCCCCCTTTCCCCTTCTCCAAAGATTGCTCTTCTAATCCATTGGAATTGCTTTCCCCTTCTCCGGCGACGGTACACAACTCCGGCGATTCACCTCCCCGCACCGTGCGATCTTCTGGTCAAGCCCCCCACTGCGGTGATGCATTTCTGGTAACCACCTCCTCCTCCTCTTTCATCTGCAGCTTTACTCTCGCCGTGTGTAGCGGCAGTGCACGCGAGGCATTCAACGTGCTGCCTCCGCGTTTCTTGATGCATTTTGTTGCAAGGAAGTAACGTTGACGCGTGCTGCTGCTGTTGTCTCGCTCTTCTTTGCAAGATCGATCGGCCTATGGCGGAGGCGCCACCGTGTACGCCGTCGTCGTGGTCCGATGCAACAGAGAATTAACACAGTGCACGCCGTTGTCGCCTTCTCCGGCGACGGGACACAACACAGCTGATTCATCAAATCGCTGGATCAACCCTCTCACTGCGTTGATCGATTTCTGGTACCCCACCCACCTCTCACTCCTCGTCGTCTTACACCTGCTGCTGTACACTCGCCGTGTCCGTGTTTGGTGGCGGTGCACGCGAGGTGTTCGACGTATTGCCTCCGTGTTGTAACGCTGACGCGTGCTGCTGCTGTCTCGCTCTTCTTTGCCAGACCGATCGACCGGCCGATGGCGGAGGCACCACCGTGCACGCCGTCGTCGTGGTCGGACATCCCGCTGGATATCGCCGGCCTGGTCCTGCGCCTCCTCCCCGCCCACGCCGACCTCGCACGCTTCGCGGCCGTGTGCCCCAAGTGGCGCGCCGCCGCGTGGCGCTTCGCCGCGTGGCAGTTCTGCCTGCTCCCGCCGCTGCCGGGAATCGCTCTCTCAGACGGCTCCTTCTACAGCCTCCCCCGAGGCGAGCGCTTCCTTTTCCCTGACTATGGCGGCCGCTACCACAGCACCTGCGGCAACTGGCTTGTCATCTCACGGGACGATGGCTTCTTCTTGGTGGACCCCTTCTCCAATGCCACCATGACACTTCCTGGTCTGCCTTCTGTCCAACGAGATGATGAGTCCGACGTTGCGTCTGATGATGAGGAACTGGTCATGCATAACCTGATCGTGTGCTCACCGCACCTCGTCGCTGCAGTGGTCGGCTTTCACGACTTTGGTGAGAATCAGATTGCAGTGTGCCAGCCAGGGGCCTCCTCATGGTCGGTGGTGCGTGCACACGACCCGTTTATGCGATTTTGCAGCATGGCATTCCACCAGGGAAAGCTCTACGTCCTTGATTTTAAAAATAACCTTCATGCTGTCGACATCAGCGTAGACCACAGCACCGGTGATCCGTGTGTCTCTCGAATTCAACTTGTCATCGAGGCTGAAGAAGCGATGTTCACGGAAGAGCGGTTCAAGGGCGGCAACATCATGCTGAACATGCTGTACCTGGTTGAGTCACACGGTGCGTTGTTGATGGCGCGCAGAAAGATTTGTTGCAGAAGAACGTCGATATACTCACGCACATTTGTTGTGCCTACAAATAGTGAGTTCGAGGTGTTCGAGGCCGACCTCGGGCGGTCACGGTGGAACAAGGTGACGACCGTGGGGGATGATCAGGTGCTCTTTTTGGCGCGATGGTACTCCAGAGCTGTGAGCGTATCAAAGTACGGGATGCCAGGCAACCGTATCTTCTTCTGGGATGATGATCTTTATCATAACTCATGGTCGTTCTATCACGACAGGGAGAGTTTTTCTTGCAGCGCCTACGACATGGGAGACGGCACCGTCTCCTCCCCTCTGCCGACGATCTCGTGGAACCATGGGATGGCGCCCAGGGCATGGGGAGAGTTTATCTCGCGGGAGCGTGGGATGGTGCCCCTGACATGGCTCTTCCCTCGTGACTGAAAAATGTGTTGTCATGCAATAAGCTGTTAAATGCATTATCTGACCACAGTGTGGTGGTCTGTAGTAACTTTGGAGTTGATTGTGTCATGGTGGTTGCAAGTGTGTTGGTTTGATCGCAACCGATGTTATGAGTGTTTTGTGGAGGTCGGAGGGTTTATGTATGTCATGTTGTGCTGCTTTACAATGGAATGCTCGGCCTACCTGCAGGAAGCAGGGCTATATTGAGATACTGAGATGTTCTTTGAGATGGTTGATTTGTTCTCATACTGCGCGAGAGAAAAATTGAACATGTAGGCTCTGGCTGTGAATTGCCAATTAGAGTGTAGTGAATGAGTATGATATTCCCAAATAATTTGGATAATTCTACCTGTAATTAGCAGGAATAGAGTTGCAAGTTGAAAGAAAGCTAACTCGTATCTAACCTTAAATAAAAGTAACTTTCATGTGAAGGAGAAAAAATGGATGGTTTGCTTGTATTAATACACTTCCAATTCCATATGCAATAAAGAAAAATCATATACAGTTTTTTAAAAAATAATAATAAATGAATATGCCCGTGCTCAGATTTGAACTCGGACTTCTAGTGCGTGATAACCAACTACACCACCCAGACAGTTTGCTGCTGCGAGCAACAAATGACGGCTATAAAATCTATTCAGTATCACTTTGGTTGCTATTGGTTAGTGGCATTACGTTGATTGGTTAACTTAGGAGTTATAAGCTCTTAGTCACTGGGTAAAGAGTAAGACCTTAAGATAGTACAGTTGAGGAAAATGGTAATAACTGAAAAATAACCAGGCATGTGTGATGGTGTGGCCAGCCGCACTTATCAGGTGATCTACAGTCCACAATCTATTTTATATGGCCAACCAAGCAAAGGTTTTACACTTTTGCGGTGCCAAGTTTTCTAAACTAGGGGATTCATAGTGGTTTGGACTGCCCCCAAGAACTGTGCTTTGTATGCTGAGGCAGCCGTGTACTCTCTATTGGTAGTTAGTTTCTATGTGATTGAATCGTCAGCTACCTCGTGCAGAGTAATCGAGAATGCGTACCCCCAGATGGAGATTAGCTCATGTATGTGTTGCGGTGTAATGCCATTTGTCAAAGTTAGATCAAGCATCTAGTTGTTTGCAGTAAGGGCAGTAGTAAGATGCTTTTTTTCCTCCTAGATGCTCTAAAGATAGTGGGCGCAATATCACAATCGCAAGAACGAAAGTGGCAGTAGCTAACTTGTATCCAAACTTAAATATAAGTAATTTTCATGTGAAGGAGTAAAATGGATTATTTGCTTGTATTAATACACTTCCAATCCCATGTTGGTGTAGGAACTCATGCAAGTTCTCCAAGTCTAAGCAGCGCCTCAGCCTTAGCATGCACTACTAGGGTTGCGCAAACTACTCTAGTGAGAATCCCGACCGCCGTCAGGACACGAGCAGCTATCAGCAACCGGTAAGGACCAGTTACAGTGTGTCCCCCTACTATCTCTTTTAAAGTACGCACTAATAATCTCTCTTGTCCACCCACAGTCCCTGGAACCCATATGTGGCTACCACAAGTGGATCGACCTAAACATCCATCCACATGATAAGTGGGCTCTTGACTTCGAGAAGTAGAACGTCAAAAGGGCCTGCGAGATCCAGGAGGAGGAGCACCACAACGACGAGCAAACTGAGCGTATACATCGGGAGATGAAAGCTCATCTCGAGGCATGCACACACAGGGAGCACTAGAAAAAGAGGGAAATGACAGCCAATGTAAAAGAAGCCACTGAGGAGTTCAACGTCGAGCTCGCAAGGAAGGAAAAATGACCCCGGTCCCATGTGCTAGCCTTATGCTGTACATAAGTGAAGAGGCCCTCACCCATTCGCCGTCCACATGTGAAGCCTGCTTTCGGCGGCAGGGTCGCTCCGGCTGATGACGTCGAGCCCCTCACCGTGTTCGACAAGGTGAACTTCGAACATGCCTGGATGCGTGGGTGTAAAACTGAATTGTTTTTCAACCATCTGAAAGCCATTATAGTAATGCAAAGGTTCTATGTATACCAAAAAAAGTTTTCAGTGGTACTGTTGCATTTAGGGCTGAAAACGAAAACGGTAATTTTCGGTTACCGAAAATCGTTTTCGAGAAATTATCGATTTTTTCCCCTAAACGGAAACGGTGACGGTAACCGATAAAACGGAAACGAGAACGGTAAAATTATCCGATAATGAAAACGAAAACGATTTAGCTCTCTTCCGATCGTTTTCGAAAAATACCGTATTTAACCGATAATTACCGTCGATAATTACCGATCAGTGAGCACCCAGGCCCATGCCCATTAGTCTCCCCATTCCGTCTCGGGCTCTCGGCGTCTCCGTGACTTCGTCTCCCACACCCCACCTCCTCCAGACCTCCACCCATCCGCATCTCCAGCCGCCGCCTCCATCCCCACGCACGCCTTCATCCCCACGCCTCCATCCGCATCTCCAGTCGCCGCCGCCTCCATCCCCACGCACGCCTCCGTTCGTGCTCGCTCCGAGCCTCTGACTACTCCCCAGCTCGCACGCCGAGATCCCCTTCACCACCACCAACGCCGCCGCCTCGGCGCGGCGCGTTACGAACGGCACCGCGAAGCCCTAGGGCTAGGGTTTCTCCGCAGATGCGTCCCCTCCTCGCCCTCTTCGCCGCTGCAGCCGTATGCGCCCTTCTCGTGGCCACTGCGGCCGCGGCCGCCGCGGAGGAGGCGAAGAAGGCCAACAAGTTCCGGCAGCGCGAGGCCAGCGACGACTTGCTTGGCTACCCCCACCTGTGAGCACCCCGCGCGTCTCCCCTTCCCTGGTTCCCGAGTCGCTCTAGATTTGGTATTGCTGCTAGAACCTTGGCACTGCGAACGATTAGATGATTGGTTAGTTTCTGTGTTTTGTCGTAGGATCGTTGCAATTGTTGACCTCAACCAGCTTGTGGTTGCTGTACTGGTGCTCAATTTATGCTTAGAATGACGCGATGTGCAAAATATGTTAAACCACTATACGTTTCAGTATCGGAAATATTTAGTGCTTAACTTTTAGTTTATTCGAGTATTGATGTCTCACTTTGCTATTTGGTCTAACAAAAGGAGTAAATTTTTCATAGTATTATTAACTATTAAGCAGGCGACTGTCGCACAAAAATGCATTCCGAAATCCTGATACATGTTAATAGGGTTGTTTAGGTGTGAATCTGATACAGTGGATCACTCAAATTGAGTTCCATTCGGCCTGCACATATGATACATATGATGTCTGATAGCCTGTCCTCACCTATTAAGCAGTGTGATCTTTGTGCTGTGGGCAATCTTTGCCCAGCAGATTTGTTCATTCCGTCTAATTATGTCCAGCTTGGAATTGTGGATAGCTTTGCTCATATCCCACTGAGTTAAAACTCACTGAGCTCCTCCAACCCCACTCCACCACTGCCAACCAAAAAAAAGAAAGAGCTGAAAAAGGTGAAACTGTTGCATATTTGACGCCCACAAGATGGCCACAACCTAGTCAGAATTCAGAACTTCACCGATGCCGCTTCAAAATCTAGTTTTAATGTTTTATAATAGTTCCTGGAAGCAGAGGTGGACATAAAATATGAGTTTCACTTGAAGTTTGTAGAACATTGATGGGATTCATGATTGAACCTGCAAAATTGTAGTACTGTTGATCTCTACGATAGAAGTGCAAGGAGCTGTTCGAATGTTTCCCCATAAAAATCATGTGACATTTGATATTATGCATGATAATACTTTTACTGTTAACCTGAATTTTACTGGTGTGTTAATTCTTAAAATAGCTGCAAAACACACAGATAGATATCTCATATCTGATAGTCAGCTATAGGAAACCTGCTCCTATCCTTTGTTAAGTTCAACTAAGAACTTGATTTAGTATTTCAGTTACTAGTGTACTAGTACTTTCTAGTTTGTGAGCTTGTGACTACGCCTATGTCATGTGGTTGTCAGCTTTGTGTGCTTGTGAGACCTAACTAAGTATTATTGTATTAAGTCCATGATGTCACTTGTGGTTGTGGGCTTGTGGCTTTGTGTCGTGTCTTTTTATTGCTATATAATATGTGTGTCTTGCCTCTTGTGCCATGGATCATTACTACAGTATTATTTTTCATGTGACCTAGGTCAATATATACAGCTATTGTCATGCTGTGCAGATTGGTGTGTAATGTGTTTATTGTATTTTAGATATCGCTTTCATGATTTTCGATCGTTATCGATGCACTTTTGATCGAATAGTTTCGTTTCCGAATTTACCGGGATATCGATGTCGTTCTCGTTTCCGACAATATCGTATCGATTTCGTTTTCGAGAAAATAATGTGAAACTGAAAGTGATTTGACCTCCTACCGATCGTTTCCGACCGTTTTCAGCCCTGGTTGCATTGCTCTCTTTGATATATCCTTGAACTCTCTCTAGCTGACCCTTCAGTCTGGGCGCCATTTGTGGTCTGAGGTCTGTAAATAGTGGAGTAATTCAGACTGCCATTTGTTCTCTTTGATATTTTCTCAAGTGAGCCTTGGAAACTAATTCCCAAGGATCGATCCGTGCGGTGAGAAACTAGGGTTATTCAGGCTTCAAGGAGTGTACTATTTACAGGAACGGCAAAGTAGAAAAGCCAACAAAGAGAGAGAGAGAGAGAGATAGAGATCAGGGTGGTAACTGAAAAAACATGGTGACCTAAAGGTTCCTGCTGTCATGGACGAGAAAGTGTCGGGTCTAAAATGTAATTCTGTAAAGGGCACATTTGCAAAGGGAAAGATCACGAAGGACGTAACTGGAATGTGAGCAGGCTGTATGTATTACAGGAGGACCTGCCAGTAAGAAGAAAAAATGAAGCGATGGCGTGAAAAGAATGCTCCAGGGGCATATCTGCAAGAAAAAAACTCACGGCCAGGAACTGGTGCGTAATTGGCAAAAAAATTTGGACCATTTCTCGATTTGTGCGTGTCATCCTTGCGCAGGGGCCATGCTAATCTTCTCTGTATCGTTCCAATTTTATCGGATGTCTCCGAAGAGACAACTGTAGATGTGGTGCACGGGATTATAAGCTGGCTTTTGCTTCGTTTCCTGGCCGATGTGGTACTAAACATCGAGTATATTGCTCCGCTTAGCGATCAGCCAGACTGAGACTCACAAGCAGGTCGCGCCTGTACGTGGGCCGGGCTATCGCACTAGGCCCAAGTTAACAAAGCGACGCGATCCACCGTCCATCCATCCAAGCCGTAGATTCCTGATCCAAGGTGTCATCTCGCTCGACCTCTTCACACTGGATCCGACGAATGAATGAATGGACGTCCAAGGCTCAAAAATACAAACGCAAATCTATCCGCAAGCAGATAAATGAATACGTCGATCATACGCACATATAAGCTAGTCACAGCCAGGGGCGGAGGGGGGGAGGCCCCAGCCAGGGGCGGAGAGAGGGGGGCGGGCAGGGGCCTGCCCCCCCTCCCAATGGCTTATCATTTTGTTAGTATTTCAACTTGTCTGCAGTTAGTGATGATAAATTGATAATGTTGAAATGGGTGATTTATGTTCTCCAGAATATTCTTTTCAAGTACCTTTGTAGGCATGCGTCATCTAGCTCTGTAGTTTACGCTGAAATTATATGGACTTAAAGAGTTTTGGCTGATCATTAACTTTCTGGGTCTCACTTGTAAGTTGTAACTAGTTTCATTTGGACCCTTTTTGTTTGATCCTTGGTTTTTGACTTCATCTGGGAGAATTTGGAGGTGCTCATTGGCATTGCAATACTTTCTTATCTCATGTTGTAGTTGGAAAGATCCTACTAATCTCCAATACCTTTGTGTAGTACAGATACGTCTCCACAGTCCACTACGTTTAGTAGTTTATTTATTTATTCCTTTCACTGTTTCACAATCACAGATCACAAATCGCTGTTAATTCTATGGTTAATTTCTTTTTTCCATATGCTACATTATTTTGCCATATGTGTTATGATTGAATTTATATGACAATATATATGTGTATGTTTAATTATATATGTGTATGTTTAATTTTATTGACACACGGTGCCCAGGGCCCATGACGCCGGCGCCTTGGCGGGTCGGCCCCCCCCCCCCTTTGTCTGGATCTGGCTCCGCCCCTGGTCACAGCCAATTAATTAAGTGATCCATGAAATTGTTTACCTCTACGTGCATGTACGTACGCAGTGCACTACACCTATACATACACATAGGGTGTGTTTGGTTGCCTGAATCTCCTTCGTCCTGGCTGGGTGGATCTGTATAATCTGAGAAAGAGCCTGTTTGGTTGCCTGTATGAGTGGATACAGCCTGCATGAGCGGATGCAAAAATACGCCCTCATCCTGGATGGGTGGATACGCTCAAAATGAGCTTCACTGGCCATCCTGGATGGGTTGATGCAGTGTATCTTATGCGGTCCCACGTGTCAGCCTCTCAGGTTTGGTAGACTGCATTCGCTCATACAGGCAACCAAACAGCATCTCCAGTTTTTTTGCATCCGCTCATGCAACATCACCAAACATCTTCTTTTTCTGAAATACGATTCCACTCAGCCTGCATCCACTCAGTCAGGATATACGATACAACCTCCATCCACGAACCAAACACACCCATACATACCCTGAAATACAGAGAAGTATCAATCACATTAACCCTAGTTTTGAATTTTTCTTGGGTGAATGTAACCCAGTGTTGTTAATTAGGTGAATGTAACTTTGGTAATCAAAATTAAGCATATGATGGATAAAACCTACGTCGCTGTAAATATTACACACTTTCATTATCCTTAATAAAACATGATTTAGTTAAAACTCTAAATCATAGGTGTTGTGGCTACAGACCAAACAGAGAGAGAGATGGTAGTGGAGAGTGATGAAGATGAATGTGATGGCCTGGGTCCTCCCCATGGCTTGTACTCATATATATATATATATACACATGATGAGTGCTTTTACAGTTATACCCTTACATCTGGTTATCCCCTCTGGGGGCAGTTATGTCATTACACATGGCCTATTCTGGGCCTTATAATCTCCTACCAGGCCTGCTGGGTTTAGGTGGGGGCCATCCCTACGACAGGAGCCTCTCATGGTAAAGGGCTTCACAAGGTCGAAGCCATGTTGCCGAGTCCTTTGGCCCCCTCCGTCCCCGCGGCCTGTGAACTTTTCCAAAATTCCGGGGCTGCGCTGTAGCCGAAGCAGACGTGCGCGCTGCTGCGACGCTCGGACTTCCGGCCGTCCACGTGGTGCAGGGTGCTTGGCGCGGTGCGGGCGTTGAGGCGTCGTGACCATTAATATGGCGGCGGACTTCCGGCAGTTGGACTTCTGCCGATTGGCCTTCCGCCGGTTGGCTCCCCTGCTGATTGGGGTATATATATGGCGCTGGTGCAGCGTTGCTCCTGCGTATATTATGATAGAAGCTGTTCCCCTAAAATGGGCCCCTGCCGTGCATCAACATTCCTGGGTGACGCTGAGCGGCTTGGGGAATGTTGATGCACAGAAGGAGGTCCATTTTTCCTGGGAGCTTGATCAGCGCCGGTTATCGACAGCGAGCCGCGCTTCCTGCCCCCGCACCGCGCTTCCGTAGGTGACAGCGAGGTCTGCCCTGTTTTTCTTAACAGGCCTACCTACAGTCGGTGTTCCTGATGGAGCCCGCCGGCATTACCTTGTATGTTGATGCACTGTAGGTGGCCTGTTAAGGAAAACGAGGTAGATTTTGCAGGACAAGACCCCCGCCTTTGCTGCGCCCCGCCGAAGTGGACGCGCGCGCTCCGTCCCCTACCCTTCGAACGGGTGGCAGTGGAGCGGGCGCCTAGCCGAAGTAGGCGCGCGCGCTCCGCCCCGTACCCTTCGAACGGGTGGCAGCGGAGCGGGCGCCCAACTGGAGTAGACGCGCGCGCTCCGTCCCCTACCCATCGAACGGGTGGCAGCGAAGCTGGCGCCTAGTCGAAGTAGACGCGCGCGCTCCGTCCCCTACCCCTCGAACGGGTGGCAGCGAGGCTGACGCCTAGTCGAAGTAGACGCGCGCGCTCCGTTTCCTACCCATCGAACGGGTGGCAGCGACGCTGGCGCCTAGTCGAAGTAGACGCGCGCGCTCCGTCCCCTACCCATCGAACGGGTGGCAGCAAAGCTGGCGCCTAGTCGAAGTAGACGCGCGCGCTCCGTCCCATACCCATCGAACGGGTGGCAGCGAAGCTGGCGCCTAGTCGAAGTAGACGCGCGCGCTCCGTGTCCTACCCTTCGAACGGGTGGCAGTGGAGCGGGCGCCTAGCCGAAGTAGGCGCGCGCGCTCCGCCCCGTACCCTTCGAACGGGTGGCAGCGGAGCGGGCGCCCAACTGGAGTAGACGCGCGCGCTCCGTCCCCTACCCATCGAACGGGTGGCAGCGAAGCTGGCGCCTAGTCGACGTAGACGCGCGCGCTCCGTCCCCTACCCCTCGAACGGGTGGCAGCCAAGCTGGCGCCTAGTGGAAGTAGACGCGCGCGCTCCGTCCCCTACCCCTCGAACGGGTGGCAGCGAAGCTGGCGCCTAGTCGAAGTAGACGCGCGCGCTCCGTCCCCTACCCCTCGAACGGGTGGCAGCGAAGCTGGCGCCTAGTCGAAGTAGACGCGCGCGCTCCGTGTCCTACCCATCGAACGGGTGGCAGCGAAGCTGGCGCCTAGTCGAAGTAGACGCGCGCGCTCCGTCCCCTACCCATCGAACGGGTAGCAGCGAAGCTGGCGCCTAGTCGACGTAGACGTGCGCGCTCCGTCCCCTACCCATCGAACAGGTGGCAGCGAAGCTGGCGCCTAGTCGAAGTAGACGCGCCCGCTCCGTCCCCTACCCATCGAACGGGTGGCAGCGAAGCTGGCGCCTAGTCGACGTAGACGCGCGCGCTCCATCCCCTACCCATCGAACGGGTGGCAGCGAAGCTGGCGCCTAGTCGAAGTAGGCGCGCGTGCTCCGTCCCCTACCCATCGAACGGGTGGCAGCGAAGCTGGCGCCTAGTCGAATTAGACGCGCGCGCTCCGTTTCCTACCCATCGAACGGGTGGCAGCGAAGCTGGCGCCTAGTCAAAGTAGACGCGCGCGCTCCGTCCCCTACCCATCGAACGGGTGGCAGCGAAGCTGGCGCCTAGTCGACGTAGACGCGCGCGCTCCGTCCCCTACCCATCGCACGGGTGGGGCGAAGCTGGCGCCTGCGCCCCGCGAACACCGCCGCGTGGGCGGTGACTTGGGGTCTTGTGATGCGGTCTTGCGCTGTAAAGGTTCCGGCCCCTGGTCTGCCAGGGTTAGGTTCCCGTGCCGTGCGACCCGACACGCCCGGGGCACGCGGCGGCCTATGACTGGTGGGCGGCGGGATGTGGACGGTTGCGTGTTTGCAGCCGCTCGCCTCTTCCCTAGGCAAAGGGGACACGGGGCGGGCAGTGAATGGCGCGGCGCCGGAACTGTTGTGATCCCCTGGCCCACTGGTGCGCCTGTAACAGTGTTGTGACGGTCCTTGGCGCCTGTGGTCGTGACCTTCCAGCGTTGGGTGGGGCGTTGCGCTGGACGGGCGCTTGTACGACTGCGGTCGCGCCTCGTACACGGACCTTCGCGACCCCTCGCTTTCAATTACGGGGAATCGTGCGGGGCGGGCCTTTACACCGCTGCGGTTGCATCCGGCACGCGGATCGTTGCGACGCTTCGGTAGCGGCGGTATGGGCGAGGTGGCTTGATATAGCCCCCCCGTAACAGCGTCCCCGCACCTTTACGCCCTCTTTCCTATCTGCTCCGCCTTCTACACCTTCGCGCTATATTCACCGCTTCAGTCTCTCCGTGGGAAGCGATGGCCTCCAGTAGCGAGCGCGGCCAGGCGGTTGGTGGCCCTGACATTCGCCGGCGGTCCTCGCCGTTGAAGGTGAAAAACGTGCTCCAAGAGCGCGACCCGGCGGCGGCGGACCAGGAGCGGCTGGTGGCGGAGGAGGAAGGCACGTTCTCCGGCGAGCTAGGCCCCTCGCTCGTGACCGAGAAGACGATCCAAGGGCTCCTGCGCGCGGGGAAGTTGTCCAGGCGCCAGGACGTACGATTGCCCGCCGCCGACGAGACGGAACCGCATCCCGAGAGGTCGGAGGCGGTGGTATTCGTTGCCTTTTTCGACGCAGGGCTCCGGATCCCAGCGGCGGCTGTGGTGGGCGATGTGCTGCGGACCTTCGGGCTGGAGCTGGCGCAACTGACTCCGAACGCCGTGGCCCGGCTCGTGGTGTACAGCTGGGCCTTGCGCTCGGGGGCATGTTGGCCCAGCGCGTTGCTGTTCGCCTATCTCCACGAGGCACGATGCCAGCCCAAGGGCCGGAAGGACGGGATGCTGTCGAGCTTCGGTAGCGTCACTTTTATTCTTCGCCCGTCGTGCAAGAAGCTCTTTCCTGCGAACTCAACTCGCGGGAAGTGGGAGTCTTACTGGATGAAGCGGTGGTTCTACCACCGTGTGGAGAGCGGGAGCGGCCTTGAGTGAACAGGCCGACCAATCGCGTTCAAGCCCTCGCCCGACCGAACGCTCGATGATGAGGACAAGCGGAGGGTCAAGCGGCTCGTAGGCGTGGCCGCCCGCCTCAACATGCGCGACCTCGCCGAAGAGTACGTGATGTACGGCGTGGCACCGCTTGCCTACGACTGGCGTCTTGCCGCCGAGAGGCGTCGAGACGACAATGTTTCGCCATGGGTTTGCTCGCTGCCGGCGCCGCCCGGTCCTCGTAAGCCTCGATCGCGTCCCTCCTTTGTTCACGCGAGATGCGTTGTATGCTGATGCTATTCTCCTTTGCTTCAGGGATTTCCTTGGAGGAGGCGGAGCAAGCCGCGCGTGTATTCCTGGGGCCGTACACCACCAGGGAGCACGAGCAGCGCGCGTCTGCTATTGCCAAGCCGGGGCTGGGGCGAATAAACCGCGTGTGCGAGGTCGTGGGCCTTGCCGTGCCGGACCGTGTCGCTCCAGATGATGGTGGAGCGAAGAAGAAGAAGGAGGAGGCCCTGTCTCGGAAGAGGGGCCGCAGCGGGGCGCCTGCCGCGCCCGCTGCTAGTTTTTCCGAGGGCTCGACGGACGCAGAGTCGGACTCGGCGAGGTATGCCGATTCGAGCTTGGGTGGCGCAGGCGCCGGAGGCGAGGTATCTTCGGCGAGCATCCCGGACGGCGGGTTTGCCGCGGGCAGCCGGAGGGGGGAAGTCTCACCGCCCGCCGAAGTCACCGAGGCGGACCCCGTGCGGACCGGCGATGCTGTGGTGCCGGAGGCGCCCTCCGCGGGGGCGCGCGGAGCCGTGCTGTTTGTTCCAACAGCAGCAGAAACCGAGGTGCCCCCTGCGACAACTACCACCGCGGAACCTTCGCCCCCGGGCGCGGCAGCCGCGGGGTCTTCCCCAACCACGGCTGCGGGGCCGGTGTCGCTGCTGGCTGCCCCGGCCAAACGGCCGTGTGTGCAGCCGGAGCTCCACCGGACACCGCGGGGATTCGTCGTGGCCACGGGCATCAGAACCTTGTGGGACTCCAGCGCAAGCACCGGGGACCCTGCGGCCTATGCGCCTTCTGCCCCTCTGGCCACGCCGCCCGCCGCGCAAGGGCAGCCGTCGTCTTCCCCAAACGCGGAGGCTTCTGCCCGCGGCGGGACCATTCCTTCTGCTACCGAAGGTAGGGTGGCCAGCTTAATCTGGTGTATGACTTTATGCCTTGCGGCGCTCACCTGCA
Source organism: Dendrocalamus latiflorus (assembly GCA_017311315.1). Lineage (NCBI taxonomy): Eukaryota > Viridiplantae > Streptophyta > Magnoliopsida > Poales > Poaceae > Dendrocalamus > Dendrocalamus latiflorus. Next base: position 28,152,470 of record CM029642.1, read on the forward strand.
TCCTTGTTTGCAGCGTTGCTCATTCCGGAGGGGGAGCGTTTGGTAGAACACGGGACCTTCGGGTGCACAAGCCCCGCGGACTTCGTGCCGCCCCCGGAGACGCTGAGGGCGTGGCGCGGGATTGTGAATGACGCGGCCACCAGCGTCGACCCGCAAGTGTTGCAGACCTACGGGGCGGGGCGCCTTGAGGACGCCTTCGAGGTGTCTGGAGTGAGGGTAAGTACTCATGCGACCACGCCTGGGCTTAGCTGAGCTTGCTAAGTCTTTTCCCTTCTACAAACACTTGTGCTGGGGCAGGCCCTGCAAACGGCCTACGCTCGTAGCCGAAAGGCGCTCGAGGATAGGCTGCGGGCCGTCGAGGAGGATCTGCGCGAAGCCTCTGGCGCCCGCTCTGCCCAGGATGCCCGCATCCGCCAGCTGGAAGCGGAATGTGCCGAGGCTAGGGCGCACGCCGAGGGACTTGTTGCGTCGGCGCGGGAGTCGGCCGCGGTAGCTGCTGAACAGAGGTTCGCAGCGGAGCGGGACGGGCTCCTAGAGCAGGTCGCCTCGCTAGAGAAGGAAAAATGCGAGCTTGCCCTGATTGTAGCGGAGCGTAACCAGACGCTTGGCGACGCCTCGGTGATTGCGTGGGACGCCATGCAAGCGCTGGAGAGCCATCTTCAAGGGCTGGTAGCTGAGGTGCCGGGCCGCGCCTTCGGCCCGGAGGAGTTGTCTCGGACGCTCCGCTGGGTCGGGGATGCCGCCAACGTCGTGCGCGACGCGGCGACGTCCTTCGGCACCCACTGCACGTACACGTCGGCATGCTTGGTGTGCGCGCTGCTGCAGCACCGCGGTTGTACGCACGTCGCCGCGCTGGATGACCCCCAGCTGGAGATGCCTGGCGGGGCCGGAGTAATGTCCGGCGCCGTCCGTTCCGCTCGCCTTGCCCTCGGGCCCTTCTTCGACCGGATCTGGGCTTACGTCGGGCCGGATGCTGCACGGATCGAGCTCCGGAAGTCGCTCTACGGGACGGGGAGCCTCGGCCAATTTCTGGACGGGGTCCCTCGACGCGACGATGGCGGCGCTGGGCCCTCCGAAGGCGCCGGGAACCCGCATTTCTGACGTCGTGGTGCCTAGGTGTAGGCGTGCGTTGTACTGTTCCTTGTCTTTGCGAATAAAGTACACACTTGCAACATGCATTCTGACCTTCGCCTATATCCCGGGCAGCTTCCTTGCTGGGGCCGGCTTCGTGCGGCCGACCTTTCAACCCGGCGACGCCTTCGACGCTGGCGAAGGGCCGAAGAGTCGCTGGACTTTTGGGCGAGCCGGCCTTCTTCGAGCGAGGCCCCCGCTTTAGCGCATGTTAAGGACGAACCCGCGGGGTAGCGGCTTAGAGCGGCAGGGATGTTGCCGGACCTTTGTACTTGTGATTTTGCCGGTATGCAGACTTCCTGGCATTTTAGGATATGCGCTGTGTGTTGATGTCACCGTTTGCGAAGTAGCTGCGCCAGGGTTCCTTAGAACGGACAGCCCGTAGACTGACGTATGCGGAGGCGGACCTCCGCGCTTTGCCTTGCTTTATAGTCCGGAGACTCGCGCGTGCGGAGGTGGACCTCGACGCTACGTCTTATTTAGAGTCCGTGGACTAGTGCGTGCGGAGGCGGACCTCGACGCTACGACTTCCTTTATAATCCGGAGACTCGCGCGTGCGGAGGCGAACCTCGACGCTACGTCTTATTTAGAGTCCGTAGACTGGTGCGTGCGGAGGCGGACCTTGACGCTACGACTTCCTTTATAGTCCGGAGACTCGCACGTGCGGAGGCGGACCTCGACGCTACGTCTTATTTAAAGTCCGTAGACTGATGCGTGCGGAGGCGGACCTCGACGCTACGACTTCCTTTATAGTCCGGAGACTCGCGCGTGCGGAGGCGGACCTCGACGCTACGTCTTATTTAAAGTCCGTAGACTGATGCGTGCGGAGGCGGACCTCGACGCTACGACTTCCTTTATAGTCCGGAGACTCGCGCGTGCGGAGGTGGACCTCGACGCTACGTCTTATTTAGAGTCCGTAGACTGGTGCGTGCGGAGGCGGACCTCGACGCTACGACTTCCTTTATAGTCCGGAGACTCGCGCGTGCGGAGGCGGACCTCGACGCTACGTCTTATTTAAAGTCCGTAGACTGGTGCGTGCGGAGGCGGACCTCGACGCTACGTCTTATTTAAAGTTCGTAGACTGGTGCGTGCGGAGGCGGACCTCGACGCTACGTCTTATTTAAAGTCCGTAGACTGGTGCGTGCGGAGGCGGACCTCGACGCTACGTCTTATTTAAAGTCCGTAGACTGGTGCGCGCGAGGGCGTCCCCCCGGTGCGTCTTTTGTTTATACTAAGGCCCGTCACCTTTGGCTACAGCGAGTGCACACGCGAACATGCGACTTCGATTTATACTCAGTCCCGTACCCCTGGCTACAGTGAGTGCACACGCGAACGTGCGTCTTTGTTTATACTCAGGCCCGTCACCTTTTGGCTACGGCGAGTGCACACGCGAACGTGCGACTTCGATTTATACTCAGTCTTGTACCCCTGGCTACGGCGAGTGCACACGCGAACGTGCGTCTTTGTTTATACTCAGGCCCGTCACCTTTTGGCTACGGCGAGTGCACACGCAAACGTGTGACTTCGATTTATACTCAGTCCCGTACCCCTGGCTACGGCGAGTGCACACGCGAACGTGCATCTTTGTTTATACTCAGGCCCATCACCTTTTGGCTACGGCGAGTGCACACGCGAACGTGCGACTTCGATTTATACTCAGTCCCATACCCCTGGCTACGGCGAGTGCACACGCGAACGTGCGTCTTTGTTTATACTCAGGCCCATCACCTTTTGGCTACGGTGAGTGCACACGCGAACGTGCGACTTCGATTTATACTCAGTCCCGTACCCCTGGCTACGGCGAGTGCACACGCGAACGTGCGTCTTTGTTTTATACTGCGGGAACACGCGCGTTGGCTAAGCCTGCGCGCGCCTTCACCGCGCGGTTGCGCGTGATAAAGAAAGATTAGCGACAAACGGCGATCTTCATTACATCCCCGTTTGCGCGGGTGAGCAACTACAAAGGATGGATATACTAACTGTTTGCCCTTGGTGCGGCCGAAGCCTCTAGTCGCTAGACATCTGCAGGGCCCGCCCAGGCGCCTGTGAATGGCCCCGCGGTCCTCCGTGCGGTGACGCCAGCTCTAGGAGCGCCGTTGGGCTTCGCGACGCGGGCACCTGGTGCCTGGCTCGATGCGCCGAGCCTTATCCTGGTCGCCTCGGACGGTGATGATGGTCCGGGGTCCCGGGATCTTCATGCATAGATAGCCGTGATGTGGTACCGCACCGAAGGAGTTGAGGATTGGGTGCCCTAATATGGCATTGTAGGGGTACGGAAGGTCGACCACGTCGAAGATGGCATCTTCGGCCCGCACATTGTCATCTTGGCCGAAGGAGACTTGAAGACCTATTTGGCCCAGCGCCCGCAGGGGCTGTCCGCCGAAGCCCTGCAGTGGGATTCCCGAGGGCCCTAGGCGGCTTCGAGGGATCCCCATCTGGTCGAAGGCCGCCGCAAACAATACGTTCGCGAAGTGCATACAACGGTACTCCAATTTCCAAAAGTTCCGTCAAAATAAGCAGTACATTTTTTTTCCAAAGAGCACCCTTGGAATCACCTTGTCTCTACTGAAAACGGAAGTACTGGAGTGCAAACGGCGGTACTTCCGCTTTCCAAAAGTTCCGTCAAAACAAGTGGTACAATTTTTTCAGAGACCCTTGGAATCACCTTGTTTCTACTAAAAATGGGAGTACCAGTGTTTTAACGACAAAACTACCATATAGCAGTAGTATCGCAACCCTTACATGGCACTTCCAGAGCACGAAAGCTCCGAAAATCCGAACGGTACATTTTTTCTAGGGTTGAAACAAAACCGAAGTCTTGAAGCTCAATTTTGGTTTTTGATTTGTTCTCTTGCTCCATCATCCTATTCCTCACCAATCTCAACTCTGAGTTGTCTCCAATCCTTGCCATCTCAACCGAAACGGAGGGGACAAATGCTAGTACTGTTCACGCCTGAAAAGTTCACCACCATCCCAATTTTGTCGCCGCCCACGTTCTCTTCGCGATTGCTCTCGCGCCTGCGCCTTTCCACCCTCCCCGCGCTATTGGACGACCACCGTACCCCTCCTCAGGGCCGTGGCAGGCCACGCCAATCCAACCCGCTGTCGCCGTGTCCCTACTTTACCGCCGCCCATCTCCCATGATCGTGCCACCGCACCCCCTGCGCCACATGATCTTGCCACCGCTACCGTTTGGGCAGAGCTTCCTCGCAGCTTTTCCCCCACCGCCCTGGCGCCCCCGAACTACCCCCAAGCGGTAGCACCTGCCACCCGCCATCGCCGCTCTGGATAAGCACGATGCCGAACCGCCTTAGCCACGCTACTTAAGCGGCCAAGCCCCCTCCCTACCCTAAGCCATCAACCCCACCACCCACCCGACGCCCCAACACCTCCATTGCCGCCCCCATTGCCGGTAATTCCAAGAAATCCCCAAAATTAAGCCCTAGCGCAATGTCCCATCTCCGGCCATCCACACTCCAATTCTTCTCTCAAGTAGTATCCCCAAGCTTCCCAAAACCTCCCCGACCTGCCGCCAAAGCCTCCCGAAGCCCCCTCTTCCTCAGCGCCGTGAGCACCCCACCGCCGCCAACCGTCCACCGTGGCCAGCTCGATAAAGGCCTCCCTAGCTCCACCCGACCCGCCCACGAGCCTCCCCTAGCCTCTCAAATGCTCAAAAACCAACTCAATCGCCCCGGGAAGCCTCCACTCACTCACGGTTTACAAATCACCCGCGTAGGAAGTGAGCTCGTTGCCGGCGATTGCCGCCTCCGCCGGCCCGGCCACCGCCCAAAATGGGACCCTCTCCCCACCCCGCACCCATCCATGGCCTTCGCTGCCGTCGCAACCCACCCCACCGCCGCCAGCAACCACCATCTCCTTCCCCTATTCCTTGCGTGCGCACGGGCGTGAGGAAGAAGAACGCCCTGTACGCCCGACCGAGCCACCCCACGAAGTGGTCGAACCGGGCCAAGTCGCTGCGCCCGTTGCGTCCGACCGGGCCAGCCGAACTCGGCTCGATCGAGTCAGCTCGCCCCCGCGCCCGTTCCAGCCCACCGAGCCGCGCCAACAGTAACCGACCAGAACCGCCCGAAGCGGTCGCACCGAGTCCATTAGCCGGAACCGACCGAGCCCGAGGAATAGTACCCGACCGAGCCCGATGAACAGTACCCGACCCAAAACCCAAAAATTCATGTTTATACTCCCCGGATTCGTTTCGAGCCCGCCAACCCAAATATCAGGCCCATTTCCCCATATGACCCTTCTATAAGCCCAAATCTCAATTTATTTGAATTTTATCGGATTTTCTTCTTTATTTTATTTCTTTATTCCTAGCTCATTCCTTCGGGCATGGAATTGATTTATTTTATTTGATTTGCGCTAGCTTCCGGAGTCGAGGATTCGCAGGACCAGGAGGGAGAAGCTCAAGCCCAGATCCAGCCCACTGAAGAATTTGAACTAGTTGAAATCATAGACTCGCAAGGCAAGTCGCACATACCTCGACCATATTGAACGTACCATGTCTCTATTTAATTATTTAACAGTATTTTTATTATGTTATTTTTAAGTCATTATTTTGTGTATAATTACTGTTTAGAATAACATGACTTATTAGTTATGACCTACCACCCGAAAAAGCCCCGTTTACATTGATGACCATATCCATGTTGACAAACATAGTAGTATTAAATATAATAATGCTATAAACATGGTAGTTTAGGAATTCATTAAAATCTTTTAACCGTTAAGAATTTTAGTATTTGTTTAGAGCTTTGAAAATATGGATCTAGGGTAAGCGAGGATCGTGGATCCGAAGACCTTATCCTAGGGTGGAGGCTTGGTTGTGGATTGGTGGCAGTACATGAAGGTACTGAATATGGGTTTGTGCATGGATAATGCCTCAGGGAAAATATAAGGACTAGACCCTTATGCTGAGTAAAGAACATAGTATCCGCCCAACCACAAGCGTTGATTCTGTCAAACCTGGTTTAGTAGCTGCTCAAGTTCAATTGAACCTCTGCAACTGGCGGGGGGGAGTCCGAGGGTGAGTTTGTATGGAAGGTGGTTAACCATACAACAGTAGGACTGCTATAAGTCGAATGTGATCCGTGGGGTCATCCGAGCTTATGGAGACCTAGGACCTACTGGGTGGAGGCTATATAACGAATTGAGCAGTGAATAACCTTGTTTTCTTAACTCTGTCGCGGGAGTTGAGAGATCTTGTGGGTAAAGCAGGGCAACTCTGCAGAGTCATGAAATAATTGTATTCGAATACGCCGTGCTTCCAGTAAATGAAGCTGTGTTTAATGGGTGAATCCAATAACGAGGCATAAGTAGAGTTGAGAATGGTTTGGTGATGTTGAATATTAATCACGCTTGAAAACCCCCTTTACTTAATGAAGTTACTTTTCAAATTTTTAATTGATTCTTAACTAAAACTGCATCTACACAAATAATGAACCTGTTATCCCTTCAATTGTTGTACCTTGCATATAGTTAATGTTAAGTTCCGTGTGACTTGCTGAGTACGGTAGTTGTACTCATACTTGCTAAACAACATAAACAGAAACTGCTAACTTTGAGGAGCCAGGCGAAGACGAGGAGATGGTGTACTATGAACTGGAAGAAGCTTGGGATTAGGGTCATTCTCCGCTCAAGCATGCCTGTGGTGTTTCTTTTTGTGTAATATATCTGAAGGCTGTTGGCCCTACTGTGAAACTTGGCTTTAAGCCCTTTTATTGTAATAAAGGCGACTTTTGTAATTGAGCTTGCGTTGGCAATGTTATACACTCGAATGATGTAACTCGCAACTGAACAATCCTGGGCAATTGCGAGGGATTCATAACGCTCCCAAAAATGGGGGTGTTACAGTATAACCCCTTTTGTCTATGCTCTTACTGCTCTATGTTTTAGTAACTTGATAGCATTTTTTTTTGCCATTTGGATCAATTTAGGATTATGCATTCTTTTAAAACTAAAATTGATAGTCAATCTGTGTTTTGTCTAGATAATCAGAAGTACCGAAGTGCATACAATGGTACTTCCAATTTCCAAAAGTTCCGTCAAAATAAGCGGTACATTTTTTTTCCAAAGAGCACCCTTGGAATCACCTTGTCTCTACTGAAAACGGAAGTACTGGAGTGCAAACGGCGGTACTTCCGCTTTCCAAAAGTTCCGTCAAAACAAGTAGTACGATTTTTCCAGAGACCCTTGGAATCACCTTGTTTCTACTAAAAATGGGAGTACCAGTGTTTTAACGACGAAACTACCATATAGCGGTAGTATCACAACCCTTAAAATGGCACTTCCAGAGCACAAAAGCTCCGAAAATCCGAACGGTACATTTTTCTAGAGACTACCAACTTTTGGCCTCGAAGCAAATGGAAGTACCATGCCGAAATTTCAGAACTTCCAAATATCGAAACTACTACAATTTCAATGACGGTAATACCGCACTAATTTTCAATGGCTAGTTCAGAAGCTCTGAAATAGCCATTACTGTTGTGTTAGAACAGGTGCGATAGCATTGGCCGATGAACGGCGGTACTTTCGCTCACCTGATTTTATCAGAGATTGCCCTGTAACGGCTAGTTTCGGTTGGTGGAGGTATAAATACTCCCCCACCTACTTAAGAACATAAAAAAGGAGACTCTATTGAATATTCTTGAGCATTAATTCCACACATCAATTTCACATTGTGTATTTATTTGAGATAGTTAAGCCCAATCAAGTGCATTTTATCTCTAGATTAATCCTTTTGGCATTTGATCGCCATCAAGCAAAGCTGTGATTTATTACTCTTAGTGCTTGCCGACACCTAGATGGCTTGGCGGGAGCTTGCGCGGTGACTTCTTTAAGAAAGTTGTGAAGAAGCCCGGCACCGACTTGTGAGTGGTTTGGTGTCCAACACCTCCAGAGCAGAGGAAGGACAACCACTAATGGATTAAGGAGCTAAGGCTTAATTCGTGGAGCCAATCTAAGTCACTTGGGCTTTCCTCAATGTGGATTAGGGAAAACCGGCAAATTTTCAATCACCATGTTAAAACATAGTGTATCAATTGGTTATTTCTTTGTCACTTCTTTTCGCTTTTATATTTCTAGTATATTGTGATTGTCATATTTATTTGTGCTATAGTTATTCTTGTAGAGACTTGTACTTATAGTGCTTTAGACATATTAGAATTGTGTAGGTTTCAATTGATTTAAAATCTTGCTAGACTAAAATTGTGGTAATTGTTATTAGAAGGCAAGATAATTTTTGAACCTTCTATTCACCCCTGTAGTCGGTTATCCTTGATTCTACACCTTTCACAATTAAAACTGTGGCTCTTTTTGGAAACCGGCAATTAGTAAATGTTGTATGAAATGATATGCATGTAATTTATATTTTCTATAGCCCTTGATTAATTTGTATATGTATGAAATGCGTCTAATGTGATTTTATTTTTATACTTGATGTACTAACTACAATGGACTGTAACATTTATTTGATGGAAATGTATGACATAACTCATATTCATTTACTTTATTGCCTTTCATTCAATTTAAAGTTTCTATGCAGTGGTTTGAATTTGAGTTAATTACTTCACGACGTTAATTTGACTGTTGCTTACTGTTGTTAATCCGCACATTTGCTGATTAGATTGGTTTTGACAACGCGGGGCGTTACATCCTCCTCTTCGAGTCAGTGATGCTTATTGATTCTTCATCTTGTTCATGGAGGCGAGATGAGCTGGATCAATTCTTCTACGATATGGACATATTGAGACTACCATAAACATCCATGTACATACATATTTGATTAGTTGTAAAGAAATATACATACATGTTTCTCCATTGTGTTTTTGCTATCCTTCTGTTGGGGTCGGTGTGCCAACAAGGACATGTACGATGTTTGTTCCTAGCAAAGGCGGAGGGAGGGGGAACTGGGCTCCCTTATGATCCAAAATTTATCACTATATCTCTTTGTGATGTATATAATTTTATCTATATTCCTGCTAATTTCACTACATTTCTGGCTCCACCCCTGGTTCGCAGTTCGAACATGCATGTATGCGTGGGTGTTTTTCAACCATCTGAAAGCTTTCGGTGGTACTGTTGCATTGCTCTCTTCGATATATCCTTGAACTCTCTCTAGCTGAAGCTTCAGTCTGGGCGCCATTTGTGGTCGGAGGTCTGTAAATAGTGGAGTAATTCAGACTGCCATTTGTTCTCTTTGATATTTTCTCAGGTGAGCCTTGGAAACCAACTCCCAAGGATCGATCCGTGCGGTGAGAAACTAGGGTTAGTCAGGCTTCGAGGAGCGGAACGGCAAAGTAGAAAAGCCAACAAAAAAAGAGAGAGAAAGATCAGGGAGGTAACTGAAAAAACATGGGTGACCTAAAGGATCCTGCTGTCATGGACGAGAAAGTGTTGGGTCTAAAATGTAACTCTGTAAAGGGCACATTTGCAAAGGGAAAGATCACGAAGGACGTAACTGGAATGTGAACAGGCTGTACGTATTACAGGAGGACCTGCCTGTAAGAAGAAAAAATGAAGCGAGGGCGTGAAAAGAATGCTCCAGGGGCGTATCTGCAAGGGAAAAACTCGCGGCCAGGGGACCGGCGCGTGAATGAACAAAAAAATTTGGACCATTTCTCGATTTGTGCGTGTCATCCTTGCGCAGGGGCCATGCTAATCTTCTCTGTATCGTTCCAATTTTATCGGATGTCTCCAAAGAGACGCCAGTAGGGCTGGTGCACGGGATTATAAGTTGGCCTTTCCTTTGTTTCCTGGCCGATGTGGTACTAAACATCGAGTCTATTGCTCCGCTTAGCGCTCAGCCAGACCGAGAATCACAAGCAGGCCGCGCCTGTGCGTGGGCCGGGCTTTCGCACTAGGCCTAACTTAACAAAGCGATGCGATCCACCGTCCATCCATCCAAGCCGTAGATTCTTGATCCAAGGTGTCATCTCGCTCGACCTCTTCGCACTGGATCCGACGAATGAATGAATGGACGTCCAAGGCTCAAAAATACAAACGCAAATCTATCCGCAAGCAGATAAATGAATACGTCGATCATACGTACATATAAGCTAGTCACAGCCAATTAATTAAGTGATCCATGAAATTGTTTGCCTCTACGTGCGTGTACGTACGCAGTGCACTACACCTATGCATACACATACATACCCTGAAATACAGAGGAGTATCAATCACACAGGGCCGTCTCAACAATTTCAAAGGTCCTTGGGCAAGCAAGGCGGCAAGGGCCCAACAATCTAATTTTTTAATAAAGTATATAGTACTACTAATAAGAGTTAACTTACAGCATATGTTTAGTTCATAAAAGATAACGATAGTACAATAAACAAACTAAAAGAACAGTAAAATAACTATTATGATTACTTCAAATAAAAAAATAATGCTTCAGTGCTTTTTAAGAAACCTGATCGGTGATGGGTGATCCTGTCCAGCCGTCCGCCGTCCGCTCGTGGGGGCGTGGGGCCCATCCCTCGTCGCATGCGGACGAGCGGCATCGGCGTGTCGTGGCTTCACGGTGTTGCGCCTCACGGAGCGGCGTCGCCGCGTCTGGCGATTGGGCTGGGCGATAGGGAGGCGAAACGATCATCGGTCGGCGATCGAGAATAGCCGAATATCAGAATAGGAAGCGACGGCAAGCTAATTCCTGATTGATTGCTGGACTTGTGCTAAGTGTATGGGCCTTTAAATTTTCATTTAAATATGCCAAATACATATACTAAGTACTATATACATACATATACTCATAGGCCCCTCTGTGGCATAGGCCCCCGGCCGTCGCACTTGCTGCCCTCCCCTCTAAGACGGCCCTGCAATCACATTAACATGCTACGAATAAGCTGGGCCGCATCAGCGCCGTCGATCCCGTGATCGGACGACTCCAGCAGCTCGGAGAGCTTCTCGCTCAGGCTGTCGACCTCCCGGTGCAGCCTCCGGATGTGATTGCACGTCTCCTGCAGCACCTGAGCCCTCGACAACTGTACACATAATATAAAGATCAGTTAAATGGGATTCATACATAGTTCATTATAACTTACGGAATTTTCAGTGCAACAACACGGCTAGATGTTGCAATATATTGTATTTGATATATAACTTTATTAGCCTTTCGGAAACATAGTTTTATTTATTATACAATTGTAATAATCGTAATATCTATACACGATTAATCTACACTGTTATGATTCCTACTAAAATAAGTGATGTACATATTCTCTTTTTTTCTCAATTAATGAGATAATTTCTAGTTGTTTTTTCTGATTTAAAGATTATCATTGAATTTTTTGGCCTCCAAATCGAAGAAGGTACATTAAATATCACCAGTTATTTATGGATATATAGATACCATTGGTTCAAAATGAGCGACCATATATACCCAGTGATTTTGCGCTACCAAATATGCATGCCGTTTGAATTGTATGGCAGAAGGAAATCGAAAAAGACAAAGGGCTTGAATAACATATGTGCAGATGGATCAAGCTAGCTAGGTCGGTCACCTTGCCGTTGGCAGCCCTAGCTGCGGTAGCCTCAGGAGGGAGGAGGGCTTGCAGCCTCGAGATGAGATCCGCCATTTGGTCGCCGGTGGCCGGCGACGACGACGAAGACGACCTCCGCCGGCTCGACATGATGAACTTGTATAGCTAGCTAGCTCTTGCTTATATACGTGTATATACACGGTGTATATATATATCTAGACAGTAGTTGAGGTCGAGATCAATGTGTATAGTTGAGTCTGATAGATCGTTGTCGATCAAGCGATGGATAGAAATCGACCGGTGTCCCACTACATATATATAGGACTATAGGAGGGATGTGCCCCTCTCTCACTATCTCTGTGTACACGTCGCGTTGGACACATATATGGAGCGTTGCTGGCTAGCCAGCTCTGCTTCTGATTTCTGGTTTTTAATTTATTATTGTTTATTTTGTCTTTTTCTGATTTTAATTTATTATTTTTTTATTTTGTCCTTTTCTGGTTTTTAGTTTTTTGGCTTTTTTTAATCTTTTTTCTTCGTATTCATTTGCATTGTTCATAATGAGCTAACTTGTTTTTTATTTTTAAATATTTTAATTTAATTACGCTAAATAAATGCCATCAAATACAATGAAAAATAAATCAATTATAATAAAAAATTATAAACTATTATCAAACTGAACGCCTACTAAGGGCAGTCCCAGTGCAGAAACCACTTAAGTAGTTTCTATTTATGCCATGTCATATAGACACTACTTTAGACACTATTGTCTCCAATGCACCATGTCTATTTATAACCCAAGCAATTAATTAAGCATCAAAATCTCTCTCTCTCCTCTCCACCAATCATAATTTTTCTCCATCTATCATGAAGATACCACCATCTCTCCAATGCAAAATTTGGTAGTGTCTATTGTATTGATTTTCTCATAGAAACTAGGTCTTGCATGAGACCCAATTTCTTCCTCTTTTTCTTCTCTCTCTTATTTAATATAGCATCATATCATCTAAAACTCCTACATGGCAATCTAATTAATGTCATAGACGCTATCCTACGTGGAGCACTGGGACTGCCCTAATAGTCTCGTTAAAAAAAAGCTAGCTAGCTAATTAGTTGACAGTGTCAGTCACAGGGAACCCATGGTACGTGCATGTTACTGCATAGTTTTCCATGCGTAAGGCGTGCATGCATGCTTGGCGGGAATCGAAGAAGCGATTTTCTTTGTCCAACGCTGGTATTGGCCGGAGTGGAAATTATCTTTCTTTCAGTTCATTATTATATATGGTCCCACTCATGTAGACTTAAGTTTTTAGTTTTTAACTTCTTACTTTCATCTTTATTATTTTTGGCTTATTTTTGAGATTTTTTCTTTACTTTTTCTCTTATTTCTTTATATTGCCTGTGATGATCTAATGTTTTTCTTCTTTATTTTTCAAATTTAATTACATCGAAAAAACTAACAGCAGCTACAGTAAAAAAAACGCATCTACAGTTCCAAAAAAAAGCCCACAACCAGAGCTTATAAGCTCTAATGAGAGGGGTGAAACGGATAGGATAGTTTTCGATTGATCCGTACAATTTTCGTCAGTTTGGATATGACACATCACAAATTCTAGGGCATGATAAAATAAGAAATATTTTAAACTTTTTGAATGCATTTTGTTTCCTTCGCTCTTATTTGGAGTTTCTTTGAAAAGTTTGAAAGCATCTAGACCCCTAAAAATGGTTTTAGTAATTAATGAATTTATGTGAATATGGGACTAACTTGTTTATTGAGTGTTTAAAAGGCTTAGTCCCTAAAATGATGACAGGGCGCATGATCAACATGAAGATCAAAGTTGCTCAAGGCAAAGGTATATGTAGACTAGGATCATCTTTTCATTTTGAACGATCTTAGGAGAAAGGACGGAAGACCAGATTATAGGCTAAATGTCGTACCATAAAGAAGGATCATAGAAAGTAGCTTGATAGCATATTTTTGTGCCATTTGGATCAATTTAGGATCATACATTCATTGAAAATTAAAATTAATAGCCAATTCTGTTCTCTGTTTGGAAAACGGAAGTACCATAGAGCGATAGTACCGTAACCTCAAATGGTACTTCTGGCACTCGGAAGCTCCGAAAAACTAAGCGGAGCATTTTTTCCAGAGAGCACCCTCAAAATCGATCAGTGCTCTGTCCGAACAACCGGAAGTACCGGCGTGCAAACCACAGTACTTCCGCTTCCCAGAAGCTCCGGCAAAACCGAGCAGAGCCTTTTTTCCAGAGAGCACCCTCGAGATAATTCTGAGTCAACGGCAAACGAAAATATCAGAGTTTCAACAGCGGAACTACCATAGAGCGGTAGTACCACAGCCTTAAACGATACTTTCAGAGCTCAGAAGCTCTGAATAAGCCGAGTGGAACCTTTTTTTCCAGAGAGCGCCAACTCTCGGCCTCGGATCAAACGGAAGTACCGTGTCGACTTCCCGGAACTTCCGATTAACGGAACTACTGGATTTATAACGGCGATAGTTCCACGCCGACTTCCAACGGCTAGCTCAGAAGCTCTGACATAGCCGTTACTGTCGTGTCAGAATAGCTGCGAAGTACCAGCCATTGGCCTGCGGTACTTCCGCTCGCCCTAAATGTTTCTAGAATTTTCTTGTAACGGCTAGTTTTGGTTGGTAAGAGTATAAATACCCATCCACCTGCTCAAGGACAGTAAGAAGAGACCCTATTGAACATCTTTGAGTATTGAGCATTTACTACACACCTTATTTTCTTATTGTACATTCATTTGAGGTAGTTGAGCCAAACAAGTGCATTGCATCTTTAAATTGGTCCTTTGGCACTTGATTGTCGTCAAGCGAAACTTATGATCTTTTATTCTTAGTGTTTGCTGGTATCTGGACGACTTAGTGGAGTTTGTGCAGTGACTTCTTCAAGAAGGTTGTGAAGAAGCCCGGCATCGACTTATGAGTGGTTTGGCATCCACCGTCTTCGGAGTAAAGGAAGGATAACCACTAGTGGATTGAGGAGCTAAGGCTTAATTCGTGGAGTCGGTCCAATTCGTTTGGGCTTTCCTCAACGTGGACTAGGGGAAAACGACAAGTTTTTGATCACCACGGTAGAAGCATTGTGTGTTCATTGATTACCTCTTGTCTCCTTTTTAGTTCTTGTATATTTAGTATATATTGATTATTTACTTGTGCTAGAGGCTCTTATAGAGATTTATTCTTGTGGTGCCATAAACTCATAGAATTATGTAGGTTTCAATTGCTTTGAATTTCTGCCATATTAAGTTTGTAGAATTTAATTAGAAGGCAAGAAATTTTTTAAAACCTCCTATTTGCCCCCTCTAGTCGGTTATCTTTGGTTCTACAAAGTTTGAATTCCAAAAACGAAAGTGCTTAGAATGCAATTCAAATTAAAACTCAAAAATCCTAGTAAAAAGAGGATCAAAAGTTGGCATGAAAAAACTTATGGTGAAAACCATCCTAAAAGTCCACGAGTATAATTTTAGCACTAAAAATAAAGCAAATTCTGAAACTATCTAGATCAAATAAGTGAATTTAAAATCAACCAAGAGTGTTCTTAGATTTTTCTAGAAAAATCAAGAAAGGAAAAAAATCTGAAAATTGACGCAATCATCCGCACTATGTCAGGAGCTTTCATAAAAATTTTCATAATTTTTTAGCCTATTTTATGTGTCCAACAATTACCCAAACCTCTCAGCTCACCTCACCCTTACTCTCTCACACTGTCGAATATGGCCCACTTGTAGTACCTTTCTTCTAACTCCAATCAGCAGCCTGAGAAACCATGAGAGCAGGCCATTGGTTTTTGATTCCATGCTCATTGTTTTGATACCACACCTGTCATTTCTCCTCTCTGCTGATAGCCCATGCCCTATACTCCCGCCTCGTCACGTCCCCACCCTGAATTCCGCCAGCTACGCCCTGCTCTGCGGCGCCATGCCACGCTGCCCATCCAGCCACAGTGCCACGATGACGTGGCCATGCTCTGCGCTACTCCCCTGTTAAGTTAGCCCTTGTAAACTTTGAATGCTTCACGCTCGAGAGATTCGACCTGTTTGCACTTACTCAAAAGCTTTGACCGGCTAGCAAGTACTCAAACACACAAGTACTCGAACACACAACTTCACTCCTAAACCCCTTACATGTTAAGATCATAACCAACAGTCTCCGTCAGGCCGCCTCTCTGCACTTGTTGACGCACTGGGCCCATTGGCAGGGTTCATCTTCTACCTCACACACCTTTGCCAGCTCCGCTATAGTTGTGGCTCAAGCTGCCCACGGTTTCTGACGCCGCGCCCATAGTTCTTATTTGATGCTACTAACCCCCACCAACCCATCGCCTCAAATGCAACGCATATCTTCCCCCTTGTCCCCGTCTGCGCCTCGCGTTCCACGACGAGTTTCTGACCACGCTCACGAGAACTCACGTCCGGCCCTTAGCCTTTTTGTACCTATAAAGCCCCCCGACCATGCTATTTTTGTTCAGCTCACCCTCTCAGTCTCTTGCGCACAATCCTTGAGCACTCTGCTCTCTGGAACGTCGAGAAAACCAAAGTTGTATGCGACGCTGGTGAGCACACCGCCGTGTGCTAGCTCCTCTGGTGAGCCTCTCTCCTCCCCAAACTCCGTCACAATGCTCCTACCTCTCCCTTAAGCACCCTACTCATTTGATTGACCTTTCATGCAGTGGATCACTTGAGCTAGGCCTTCTTCTTCATCTCCAACAAGGACACCACCGTAAGACTTGCTCTCTCCGGTGAGCTATACCTCGATTCCTTTCACCCATACCTCGCATACATGCAAGCAAGCTCATACACACCTTTTTTGTAGCTTTACTGCTACCAAAAAATTGTTGTCACCGCAAATCCCTTTGCCGCCAACGAGGTCCCCGATGCTAGCTTCTTCCACTCCTTCTCATGAGACGTTATCATCTTCGGTGAGCTTCTCCTCCCTCATAGAGAATGTGAAGTCAAAAAGAGAACTAAAGTAATCGAAGCCAAAAAGAGAATGAAAGTAGTTGAACTCTGAAAGAAAACCATAGTAGTCAAAGTCGAGAGGAGAACCATAGCAGTCGAAGTCAAAATCTGGCAGTCGGTGTCGAAACCTTCGACTGCTGTCATTGTTAAAGTCATCGACCGCTGTCGCTGTCGAGATCTTTGACCACAGCTGGAGTTGAGATCTTCGACTATTGCCGTGTCGAGACCCTCGACCACTGATGTGTTGAGACCTTCGACCGCTGACATATCAAAATCTTTGATCGCTACCGTGTCAAAGTCTTCAACCACTGACGTGTCCAAATCTTCGACCATTGCCGGTTAGAAATCTTCGACCGCTACCATTGTCGAGATCCTTGACTGTAGCTAGAGTCGAGATCTTCGACCACCGTCGTGTCGAAGTCTTCAACCGCTCATAAACCTCGACTACAGTGGACTGGTCGTACGTATAGTAAACCGATCATAAGAAATAGTAGACTAGTCATACGTACAGTAAATTAGTCATGAGATACATTAGATCAGTCATAAGTACAATAGATCGGTCATAAGTACAGTAGATCGGTCATAAGATACAGTAGATCGATTGTAAGCGCAATAAATCGGTCGTAAGTTATAGTACCTAGTCGGCAGTTGTAAGCTACAATATCTGGTCGGTAGTCAGAAACCTATAGAACCTAGTTGATAGTTGGTAGTCGTAAGTTGCAATACCTATTCGGCACTTGAAAGAATTGCGTAGTCAAATATCGGTAGTACCAGCTCTGTGTGAGTTGTACGATCGAAGTTGCAGTAGACTGAAGACCTATGTAGTCAAAGCACCATGGTCAGTAGTTGGTATTCGGTAGTCAGAGTGTTCGAGTACCGTAGCAGTTGGAGAACATTAGTAGCCGTTACGAGTACGGTACCAACCGAGAATAGACATTTCAAACAAAGCTAAAATTCAAATGCTTATAACTTTTGCATATGAACTCCAAATTTAGTGATATTTGTTTCTAAATTCTTCCAACATTATGACCTTCTTGATTGTACAAAAATATTTTAGTCGTGTCCCTGTTTATTTGGCTCTTATTTGCATTTATTTAGATTTTATCGGGTAGATGACTCCGCGCTAGACAACGCTGAGAACGCATCGAAAATATTCTCTAAGCAACAATAGCAAGGCAAGCCCCCCCCCCCCCCCCCCTTGACCATGTTCTAGATGCTTAGCCAAGCACTAAGCTAAGTTTGATCTTTCAAACAAGTTTACACGTTGGTATGATAGTTTCAAAATGTTGGATCAGAGGGAGAACCTTTGTTACTTTGGTATCAAATAAAATGAAAAAACTCCTTGACGCGGGCCAGTTATATGGTTTACTGTGAAATGTGAGAGGGAATCTCGCATGAGAGGGAATCTCACATGTACATAGGAGGAGACTCTCGCCCGAGTCAATTAAAGACCGAACGCTATTACCGCACATCCAAGTCACACCATATGACCGTATGTGCTACATAGGCTCTAGCATTTAGCCGATTAAATTGTCTAGGTCTAGCCTTGCATCATGGTAGGCATAGATATAGTAAGGGCACTTCAGCTAGGTTTACTCGTATGGGCTCCCTACACCAAGCTGTTGGTACCAAAACTTGTTAATACAATGGCGAATACCTCACCAAAGGGAGGTAATCCATTGAGGTGAGGGTCTGTCATACAGCTCACTTGTTGCACCCAAGTGAGGGCTTGTCTATTCATCGGGCTGGTGCAAGGTTAGGACTAGGCGACATAAAGGCTATAAGATAATCACTTCCGTCGTACGTCCAAAGAAGCGTATAATGGCCGACAGTATGTTTGATTATCTCGTGTGGGTAAAGTTGTACAACCTCTGCAGAGTGTTAAAAACTATTTAAATAACCGAGCTCACGGTCATGAGTAAGCTTAGATGTAGCCACAAAGGGTATAGTTTTTCTTGTCAAAACTGTTTCACTTAACACATGGGATTGCATGTATGTGTCTTCCATGTGCTATGCCCATGGGTGGGATTTGTGCGATGTTCTCAGCCGAGGAAGGCTATGAATGGATTTAAGCTACTGTTATGGAAATTATGAAAATGTTATTTCATTACATGTCAAATGCTCTTTACAATTCCATTTGTAAATTATTACTTATTGATATTGCCAAATGAAATCTACTTTATGCTGAAAAAACTTAGTATAGAGCATCATTCTTTCATAGCCTTGCATATATGTAAAATTTTACGATACAGTACAAGTCTTGCTGAGCATACAATGTACTCAATCTTGCTTAAATTATTGTTGATCAGATAATGAAGATTACGTGCCCAACGATGCGTATTTTGCCCCTGGCACTGGGAAATCTGACGAGGGTTCTTTCTAGGGTTTGACTCCAATCGATTACCTGCGGGTTATGAGGGCAAATCACTGGATACTTTTGTTATTAGACTTCTGCTGCATTTTGTTCAAGACTCTGATGTTAATTGGCCAGTCGGCCTCATGTGTACAGATTCTTTTATTTCTCGCTTATATATACCTCTTTTGTTGTAAACTATTTATGTGCGATTTGTATAGATGTGAGCTCAATGATATGAATGTGTGTACTAACTACTGATCATGAGACTAGTACATAACACATACGGCGACTACGGGTGCTCGCGTGCCTGGGGTCCCTATAGGATATTTGTTGGATAGTATCAGATCGGAAACGAATACGAATTTTCTTTGTCAGATACGAATACAGATTTAGTAGCTCACTATCCGTTGAATACGAATATGGATCCAGATTATCTAGATATTCAGGAGGCCATAGGCAAAGCTGGGCCTTGGGCCGTTGGGGTAATGGCCCGAGGCCCAGATCAAAATTTTCCACTATATAACACCGTAGCTCGAGAGGTGGATCTAGGCCTCTTGCGCTCTATAGTGGACTGGGCCCAAGGCTGGCTGGCTACGTACGCCCCTACAGGGGGCGGATATCCGCAGCCTAAATCCTTTATTTCAGCCTAGCCCATTTACATAATACTTTAGTAGCCAATCACACATTACCATATGCATCAATACATAGAGTTAGAGATGGAACCTTAGTCTATATAAAGAATTCATGAATGTTTAGATCAAATAAACTAGTTATATTTTTGTCCATTTTGTGCATACAATTTGAAATATTCATGATTGTATTCTATTCGATTCGTATTCGCTCTGTATTTATATTCGACATTATTTATATTTGTATATATATCCAAGTTATCTATATTTATATCTGTATCTGAGGAAAAATATAAAAATAAATATGATAAAACTATTATCTATCCATATTTGATCTTATTTCATCCTACTAATGAGCACCCCATGGTTGATGCGAATTTGGCTCCTCTAGTACGTGGCGTAGTGGAGACATGCATGGAAATGCAAGGAAAGCTGACCAATTTCGGCATACATATTGCATGTTTCTTCTAGCTAAAAATTGAGCCGTCGTACGCCGTTGGTCTGTCTGCATGCCAGTCGTGCAGATATATGATGCTAGATCTATACTTTCCGTCGCTTAATTTGCTTCTGCATTGTCTTGAGATGCATGCATGTGCATCTATGACTGCATTGCATGTAACCATGCATCGATATGGACTCATAACGAGCTACAGCTATCTATTTTGCCCGGCCACGGTTCAGATGTGTTTGCACATGAGCATCGACCACTAAAGGTTCAGATGTTGTTATAATTAGGTTATATAAAGGTGGTGATTTGGTTCGTCCTTAATCAGAGAGATTATACACACTCAACTGCACAAGCTAGCTTGTAATTAATGATCATGTAAAGAAAAATGCCTCAATTCTTGCATCAATCTTTGTTCTTATCGATCCGGCCTTTCACGTGTTAGCATGCGTAAACAAACAACTTCGGAGATAGAACGATGGTGCCGATCGTGAAAAAAAAAACTCAATTTGGGTAAACGTGGCATGCAGATCGAAGCCATTCGAGACGGAAGTGGATTTTTAAATCGTAAGGGAACGTCTTCCTATCCTATCTTATCCGTCGTTCAATTTTTGTTTCCTTTGACCTCGAGATCCGTGCCTGTATACTTTAGGGAACAGAGAATACACTAAAAGATAAGATGGTATGAATCTTGAGACAAAATAAACGACTGATGGGATAGAAGGATTGATAAAATAGTATGAATCTCGAGACAATAAACGACTGATGAGATAGAAGGCTTTTCCTGAGTTTGGTCCGTTTTAAATAGCGATGACTTCTGACTTTTAGAAATTAAAAATCATTTACAATATGTTGGTTTTTTAAGATGGTTTTTTCTCTTGTTTTCTTTTTTATTATTATTCTTTGCATTATCAATGGAGATATAACGGTGTTTTTTATTATTTTTATTTTTTTAATTAAATACCTTAAAAAAATCTAACAGCCATATAATACCATTTCAGTGAAATGCTATAGCACTTTGAGTAGGGCCTAAAGACAGCCTGTAGGTGTACCATACCTTCCAGAGATCGAGCAAGCACGCATGCATGTGCAGGTCAGATAATCTGGAGATTTGATCTGTGATTGCGTATCATCATCATCACAAAAAGTAAAGCATATTTGCTATCAGATAGACAAACACGTACTATATATCAGCTTCGTTAAGAAGTTGCTGACCTAGAAGGGAAAAAAACAGTTGCGTCATGTTTCAAATGCGTAGTTCGAAACCCCTTCTTTTTCTAATTTATATCAGTAGGCCCCCATCTAAATCCGCCACTGACAAAAATAGCTGCAATGTCTGTATATGCAGTGCAACGACCGGGTTATTAATTAATTAAATCCTTAATTTGTTCTTCATGAAATGATTCACAGACAAATATTTTCAAAGATTTATATATGTATGGTCGTATAGATCATACACCCATGTTCCTTGCACCCATGTTTTTGTTGAAGGAAATTCCTTGCATGCAAGAAACATGCATGATTGGGCACCGTGGCATATGAACAAGCCAGCCAGGCACGAGGAGGGAGAGAGAGAGAGAGAGAGAGAGAGAGAGAGAGAGAGAAGATTATTGGGACAAATGATTGATTGCTTGGGGCTGTGCCAAAGCAGTGGGCATCACTATAGATTGGAGCTGTTCCAAAACTGTGGGTATCACTATAGATCGGAGCTGTTCCAAAACTGTGGGTATCACTATGCCATGCTCTAGAGAACGGTGTCGATCGGATGAATTCTCTGCTGAGTACCCGACTCTATTTTTCCGATCACATTTCAGATTAAGCAACATATCAGACGAAACATACACATATCTAGCTTGTAAAATGGTATTTGAAATGAATTCATAGTTGCTTTATTAGTTAGTTTGCATTTTTCTCAAATGTCTTACGACTGTAAGACCCAAAACAGTCCTCATTTCTGAAACATTTGCAGTCAATTACTACTATAGATGGGCACTAACAATTTTACATTCCCATAGACAAATTTTGTTCGAATTCCGTAATTTTCGAATATGCTTTCAATTGCTACAACCATATCCAGATCACCGATCCTAGTATGTATGATGCATCCATCTTACAGCTGGATAGCATTTCTGATTGATATCAGTTCATCGATCTCCCAAACAGCTACAACACAAATTTTTCTTGTAGAACCATGGGCACAGAGCACTCGATTCCTTGGTTTCATGCATGAGAGATTCACAATCAGATAATGGTCGAGAAATCAGAATCATGCCTGATCTTTCATGATCATCGCTGCCTGATATGGGGCTACATGCGTCAAGTTGGGGCTCCCTGCTCCCCAGCTGATCTGATCTGAATCTGATCATGCATGCATACAGTCACAGTCACATGGATGAGAAGAAGACGGCAGGTACAATTATCAATGCAGACAACTGAAAAAACAAGCAGAAATGAGATAATAAGTTAAGCACTGAAGACAAGAACCAAGTTTAGAGGGCCCGAGGCTGTTAGTAGTAGCTCCTTATAAAATGGTCATGGCAAAGTGCCCCACATGTTGTGTACCTGGAGGTTGTAGCAATCAGAACACTGTTTGAGCTTTGGGAAGAAAAGTGGAGTACTGCAGATGAATGTTTTCCTGATATTTCAGTGACATCTAGGTTCCATCTTCCAAGGAGAATCATGCATAAGCACATTACATCAGAACAGCTACTTATGCAAAGTTGTAGTAGAAGAAAGATACACTAAATATTTGACCTGTTATTATAGGCACTAGCCCAAAAAGATCATCCTTTTTCTTTTTTTCCCGTATGATTCTTAGGCAGTTAGGCTAATGCAACTCTCCTCAATATAAAAACATGAGGCATATCAATGCACATAGCTTATGAGAAACAGAGGATTCGGTTCGGCTAGCACATTCCCTTTATTGCAACTTAATAGCCTCAAAAAATTAACGTTAGGCTAGATTACACCACCGAGTTGGCGAATAGTGATTTATAAGTAGCACCCTATTTTGGGGTCAGCTCACCTGAATTATAGAACACATCACCCAATTTTGTGGAGTTACATAAGTTCAAGCATAGGCACCGGTCATGCAATGTTTTGTGGAGTTCCATAAGTTCAAGCATAGGCACCAGTCATGCAATGTTTGGCAAATCCAAGGTGGGAAAAAATATAAGCTCTCAATTGTAAAAAAAAAGTACATTCAAACTTTACCAGCACCATTACAAAATTATCCATAGTGTGCTAAAAAGATCCACAGAATATCTATCCACATTTATAGTGTACTATTTCAGCATTACAGCTGTAACATAAGACTCATGTAACACCTTGCTACGATAAATGCACACAACATACGCATTCCAGGGGTTCCCCTCCATACTGTCCATATTCATCCTGCATCAATCAGCCCCGGGTGATGGAACCAGTTCTGCATCACAGGGAAGACAGAAATTACATGGACAAGCAGGTAATATGCAAAGATTGAAGATGTTCAAACTTAAGTTAATTAAAAAGTATTTCTATTTTTAGTTTCGAAAGAATTGCACTTTGGAAGTTCATAACAAACATAATCTACACATCAAGCCATGATAAAATTTGATATATGCCACTCTAAAGTAACCGATTCAGAGAACTGCTATTGCAGAGTTCGTTCTCACATAAATGTCATTGTAGAGTTATGTTGTTTAGAAAAATGCCACTCATGTACATGTTTCCCCAAATATGACCATACAGCCCTTGTCTTCTTCCTCTTGCTTATGTCTTGTACTCCCTGATGGTTGCCATGGACACGATGGAGGATTAGCAGAGCTACGGTGGCTGGAGAAACTTAAGGCTACGAGTTTTTCCATGTCTTCTTCGAGCTTGACCGCCCCATCTCCAATGCTCATGCCAAGAACGACCAGCTTGCCAGTCCTTACTGGATCCACACCAAGTCTGTCCTCTTTACACCGATCCCTCTGCAAAATCCACTCCAAGTTCCCCAATAAATACATCAAATTGAGGGGCTTGAGCACAAATGAACCACACAAAAGCAATTACCCCAAAACTCTGCCTCCTATGACCCAATTCCCCAACAATATCACACAATGCGGCCAAGCTTCCAATCATGCCACGAGCAGTAACGCCAACCAATTCAGCACAGCTGCATCACCGAAGCACCACTTTTCACTGTGTTATTGCTCCAATCCGACCAAATCAACCAAGAAACCAGCCAAAGGGGCAATAAAATTCGTGGCTGCTGGAGCCACAGCCAAGTCAGGGAGGCTGAACTCACTGGCGAGTCCACCTCCCCAGCTTCACAGGCCGCTGGAGCCACCATCACAGGCATGGGGAGGAAGATAAGCAGGGGTATTATAGTCCAATACAGAAATACATAGGGGGACTATGTCCGCGAGTGACATTTTTATGAACAACATGACTTTGCAGTGGCATTTTTGTGAGAACAAACTTTGTAATGGCATTTCTCTCAATTGGTCACTTTAGAGTGGCATATATCAATTTTCCATAACTATTAAGTAACTTGTGTTTACAGGTTACAGCTCTTACCATTTATCAATCAACTATGCCAAAAGGCATGCTGGCAGGGTAATTGAAGGAAGAAAAGGTTATTAGAGTCATTTGTTAACCAATGTGCAACCTAACAAACTTAGTATGTATTTGCATGTACAAAAGCACAAAATAGTTGGAATACCCATTTTACTTGAATCAGGGATGAAGTAGCCACTAAAAAAGTCATCAATCACTAAAGAGAATGCCCATTTCAGTTAAATTTCATTAGTACAAGATTGATCAGAATGGTAAACCAGCAACTGCACTCTGGTGGCATATCTGAGATTATCATTAGGACCAGGTAGTTGTACTATCAACTACTACAAGCATGGTACCAGTGCTCATTTGAAGGTGCATGAACTAATTTATCAAATAATCAATGAAGATACCATTTGCCAAGCTCAGTTGTGAGAATGAACATAATGGAAGTCCATAGTCCATACTACATAGGTACAAGATGAAACTGCAGGTTCACTTATATCTCAAAAAGGAAGTTTTAACCAAGCTGAATCTTTGTGTTTTACCGAAGCTTTGTTACATAAACAAGACCACCCTTGATCAACCAAAATAAAAGAAAAAAGTATTTCTTTGGTATCAGAGTTGGCAAATTGATCATCATCTGACAAACTGAAGGTAATACAGGAAGGTCCGATAGTCCTTTTAGCAGTATTAACATCATGTATATAGCCGTATAGCGTTTCCATTCCAGCTTTTTTGCACACAGATAGCAAGTCACTACATTGTAAAATGTAACTCTAATATTAAATCAATAAACAAGCAGATCACCTAACATAATTCCGTTATCATGCGAAGCATTTTCTTCTCTGCACAAATAGAAGCAAGTTACATTAGTTGACCTGAGCACTAGGGATATCTCTCTGAATTCAGGTTTGTGTAAGAAGAAATGTCTTCAACATTTCTAAAGTGAGGTTCTCACCCATCGCTCAACTTCTGATGCTGATTCAGAAAGTCTCCTCCTAAGAATAGATTTCTCTGCTTCACAGCCCTCTACTTCAATATCTGTGTAAGTAAAAAATGTTGAGAACTGTGAACACCTCAAATTTGAAGTATATATTCGTAACATAAAGCTAGACCAGAGCCTACAAAAGAGATTAGCAAGAAGCACCTTACAATTATCAATGCCGGATGGATAAAATACAAACTATGGATGTACAGACAGAATCTAGAGGCAAACAAAGGAAAATGATGCATCATGGAAGTATGAAACATGTCAATTTTTATTGTAATTGGTACAGGTTGATCTAGAGTCTTAACCGGAAAACATCTAACAGACTTATTTGATCAATTACCAAAAGCAATCTGATAATCCTTTTTTGCTTGATGGTATGGCCCTATATTGCCTTCGAAGAAAGGGAAAGAAATGTACTTAGGTTGTGAATACATGAAAATACACATGTCATAATAAAAGTGCTGGATAGCTTGGTGGCATGGAAATCATACATATACTTTGGCAGTAGGTCAGAAACTCAGAATCACAGAACCTCGCATATGGTATGAATTCATACTTCATTATAAGACACAGGCCAGACCTTTCAATGCCTAACATTTTGCTCACAGGTTAGTGTTGCTTCATCAGCAATCACCTCTAGCATAAAAAATGTAGATGGATTTGGGGTCTATAATTCTATTTAATGGAGATCTAGAAGCTTCAAATTGCCATCTATTCTACTACTAGAGGAAAAACTCAACATTTAAATGATACAGATAAAGACCAACTCAATAATTAAAGATCATATATACTTTATGAATAAATCTATAAGGGAGCAGCTAGCAAACGCTATACCGTTGGAACTTGGAAATACTTCCAATGGTATAGTAAAGTTTCTTGAAATTTCAACACACTGCAGCAAGTTTTACAGAATTTCAACACACTGCCATGTGAGCTCGCCGCCGCGCTTCACCATGTTTGCTGGTAATGACCTCGCCAAGCCGCCGTCTCCCTCTCCCCGCCACCCCCACCCTGCCCAACCTAATATTCAATGCACCATCGCCTCGCCGTGCCTCCCTCCATCGCCGACCACCACCGGACCACCGCCTCCCTCTACATCCAGGGGGTGAATCTGTTGTCGGTAGTGGCGCCTTAGCTCCTCCTTCAGCCGCCATGAGGGAGCCTCGACCGCTCCTCTTCCCCAGATCCGGCGGCCCTCCCTCCTCTTCTTTGTGGCAAGCAGGCGGCGATCGGGAGCACCGTAGGGGAGCCTCTGCCGGCCAGATCCGCTCCTCATCGCTTCTACCCGCCGCCACAGTGTCCCTACTTGTCACTCGCGGCTGGCGACTGCCGCTCGCCCTGGTGGTCAAGCACTAGGAGAGGCAGAGAAATGTGATGGGGAATTTGAGGATCGATACAGGATGTGTCACGCTCTTGAAGATTCATGCGAGCGGCGCTATCTAACGGTGAAATGCTATACCATTGAATTATAAGAATATGGTATAATGTTTTCTAGATTTTCTCAATTTATAAACATCATAAAGATGATCTCATCTCAAAGGCATGCATTGTAGCAGGAAATATACAATATTGTCAAGCATAATGGGTTTGCAAATATACTACTATATTTGGCTTGCATTACAAGATTCATAAAAACCAAAAATAGAAAAAGGAGGAAGAACGAGAAACTTTCAATTCTTACCATAATAGTACGTTGAGTGAATGTCAATACGCTCAATCGGCTGAAAATGGCAACAATAAATGTTAGAGCATCATTAGTTAGGTGCACTTTAACTGAAATTCAACCATATAATAACAGTGACAAGATTGTGGACGAACTCAAATATTTAAGATATGCATAAGCATTGAGCTTGTATGGCTGTATTGATGAACACTACTAATGACTAATGAGGCAAAAAACAAAAGTAAGTGCCCTATCCAACCACAAATTTGAATGGTATCAAATCCAAATAACATTATTTTATTTGATAAAAAGCATCATGTTACCACAAACTATTAAAGGATGATCTGCAGAGGATTCAAATAATCATATAAAAGAAGGCAGAATAAAAGAGTGGCCTACACAGAAAAAAAAAACTGTGAAATTGCAGGACACAAACCATTACAAAAATGCCTTCTCTCCGGGTTGGAAGGCGCTCTAGTTTTTTTAATGTATCATCACCCTTAGTGACCCTCCCGAATACAGCATACTGAAATCCATTAGGCATCAAACTCCAATCAGTTAAGTAGCTGGTATTGATCATGAATCTTTGAAGAATTGTTAAATACCTGGCCATCAAGGTGTGGAGCATCACCAAGAAGGATAGAAAAGGAAGAGGAGGCACTGTCTGGGTCAGAGTGCCTTGCATAAGAAAAGTAATATCATAAGTTCATAACATATCAATGCAGATGCAAAAGAAGCTTTTGCATGACAATTTTTACAAGTATTCTACCCAGGGAATATTGCATCCATCTGGATTTGTACAAAAAGACAAAAGTTACTGTGGATTGTGGAAAACCATATGAAGCAGTGTTAACAGAAGGATGCTTCATGCTCGTGTTGTTTTGGCCAGATCAAGAAGACAGCAAAGTGATTTGATAAAAGACAGATGTCTGCCAAAACTTAATAGAGGAAGTACCTTCCCATGGAGAGAATTCCCCTGACATGCTTGACACTACTAAACTCACCAACAATTGTTTTCTCTGCCTCTTGTTCCTGCTCATCATTCATAGGGGCTGTTCTACCTCCCACAACAGCAGCAACTTGTGCAACAAAACCCTTGTCAACCTGCAACCGGCAACAATTCAGTATTACAAACTGATAAAAGTAGTTCATAACAAAAAAGAAAAAGAAAAAGTTTGTGTAGGCGAAAGGTAAAGAACAGAGTATATTAAACTGATGAATACCCGGAAGAAGTGATTTGTGTTGTAGCATCCAAGCCGCACAAGTTTGAAAATGTGTTCAACTGTCTTAGGTGCAACATGGGGAAAGAAGCCAAACTCAATGTCACCATGATTTGTCTGCAGGTGCAATTGCAATGGAAGCATGTGATATCAATCAGAAATCGGAACAGGCACTAGCAACAGGCAAGTCATAACTGCACCAAAACAACCACTCAGCCAATTTATCACAATTGAGCATAACTGCGTTAGTGATGAAGGACCTGATTTGCCATTTCAACACCCCAAATGTGGGATTTAGAATCTGAAATGGAAGAACAAATCCCAACTATCCAAATTTCAAGTATTTAAAATTTTAAGTCATCTACTGGCCCAGATCCCCCCCCCCCCCCCCCCCCTCCCAACTCCCCCACACACAACGATTGCATTAGTTGGCAGTTGCAGACTGCTAATAAGCAGAACTCACAACCTAATGGCCTAATGGGAATAACTGAGAAATTCACAAGTTTGTAGAGACAAATATGCAACACCCACTAATCCTAGATTCCTAGCATAGAAACCTTGCACTGCTCCCAATTCTTAATTCCAATACAATTCTGGCCACATAGTCCATGCTAAACCAATTCTTGAACGAATCTCGCAAGAAAAAGAGCAACGGCCCCGAAATTCTCGCGTAGATCCTCATTCGCAACTCACGATTCCCAATCTCTCGACAAATCTAGCGAATCTAACCGAGCAAAAACCGATTCTTAGAACCCCCCCCCCCCCCAAACGCTTGTAAAAATCGCTCCTTTAGCACGAATTTAAGGCCAAACATCTGGGGGCAAATCTTGCAGTAACAGGAACAAAGAACAGGGAACCGGGGAGGGAGATCGTGGAGGACCTGGAAGACGACGCGGGCAGATCCGAGGTTGGGGTCCGAGGCGTAGAATGTGGAGGCGCCGGCGGTGGAGGCGGCCGCGACGAGGAAGAGGAGCGCGGCGGCGGCGACGCGGCGGAGCAAATCCGCCATTTTTTTTCTCTTTTCCTTTTCCTCTAGTTTCACCCCTCGGTTTACTCCCGCTGTAGCACAGTAGCAACCGTAGCTTTTCCGCTTATAGCGTCTTCCGAACAACTAATTGACAATTTTTTTGTTTTTAGACGATTTATTAAAAATAGATTTTTGGAAGCTGATATCGACATTCCGTTCGTATAAATCTCTACTATATAAAAGAAGGAGTTGGTGGTTGGTACGGCCTCCCACCCTTTTGCTGTCTTAATTTTCTTTTCTTTTCTTAATTATTTTTATTCCTTAATTATGTTTGCTGACTGATTTCTGCGCCCCCCCGAACCCGTGCGCTCCTCCCCTAATTTCTCCGCCGCCGCCTCCCCTCCCTCCTCCTCCTCCGCCGCTTGCCCTGCTCCTCCACCGCCGCCTCGTCCTCCGCTCCGCCGCCGCCTCCTCCTCCCCCCACCCCGCGCCGCCGCCGCCAGCTCCTCCTCCCCACCCCGCGCCGCCGCCCGCCGCCGCCTCTTCCCCCTCCCCACCCCGCGCCGCCGCCTCCTCCTCCCTGCCAACCCCGCACCGCCGCCTCCTCCTCCCCCGCTCCTCCGCGCCGCCGCCGAGTCCTCTCCTCCCGTTCTCCGCGCCGCCACTCTCCCCTCCCCCGTCTCTCCCCCTCCCACTCGACCATGGCAACAAAAATGGGGCGTGGGTTGGTGGTTGGTACGGCCTCCCACCCTTTTGCTGTCTTAATTTTCTTTTCTTTTCTTAATTATTTTTATTCCTTAATTATGTTTGCTGACTGATTTCTGCGCCCCCCCCCCCCCCGAACCCGTGCGCTCCTCCCCTAATTTCTCCGCCGCCGCCTCCCCTCCCTCCTCCTCCTCCGCCGCTTGCCCTGCTCCTCCGCCGCCGCCTCGTCCTCCGCTCAGCCGCCGCCTCCTCCTCCCCCCACCCCGCGCCGCAGCAACCAGCTCCTCCTCCCCACCCCGCGCCGCCGCCGCCAGCTCCTCCTCCCCACCCCGCGCCGCCGCCCGCCGCCGCCTCTTCCCCCTCCCCACCCCGCGCCGCCGCCTCCTCCTCCCTGCCAACCCCGCGCCGCCGCCTCCTCCTCCCCCGCTCCTCCGCGCCGCCGCCGAGTCCTCTCCTCCCGTTCTCCGCGCCGCCACTCTCCCCTCCCCCGTCTCTCCCCCTCCCACTCGACCATGGCAACAAAAATGGGGCGTGGGTTGTGGTGTGCACCAGCTGAGAGCAAAGTGGAGCCAGAGCAGCTGCAGCCTCGGCGGTTACATGGCATAAGAATCGGTGGTGAGGAGTTCTATGGGCGAACGTGGCATAAGAATCGGCGGTTGCAAGCGTGGACGTGTTTGGTAGGCAGTTGCATTGAGGTAACATCCTTCCCTATTTCTTCCTCTCGTTCTCCTTCTTAGGTTCTTCTCGGTCTCCCATCTCTACTTTCTGTCTTCTCAGAAGAGGTGCCTTGGGACGGTCCGGGAGGAAGACACATTGACCTCGCCGAGTGCGCGTGCCGCGGCGTCGTCGTCACCAACGCCGGGAGGGTCTACTTGGTCGACGTCGCCGACCACGCCGTCAGCCTGGTCATCGACGTGCTCCACTGCATCACGTCCGGAGCGGGCTCTGGCTGGCCAAGGGGGCGTACCCGCTTGGCTCAAAGGTATGGGAAATATTTTGACAGGGCCGGCTCGTTTGCTTTTGTGTTTTTATTATTGATGTATTTCCTCATAATAGTGATACAGTGGTTTCATGATTTTAAAAATATGATGTTGTTAGTTTTAGATATCACATGCTTTTGCTCTTGTTCTACATTTTAGTTGTTCAACAGATATGATATCTGAGTTACTTTTGTGGTTTTGAATTGTTCTTTAGGATGTTATTTGCTTCTTAATGATTGATTTCTGGATTTATAGATGAAAGATAATTAATTATGTTGCTTACAGACGAAAAGTCATCTTTATTTTTACTCTGTTAACAGAGATACGTTCAATATGAGGTCTATTTGTTTCTACTAAAACTTTCTTTTCCTGCAAATATATAAACATTATCATTTCCATGCAGCTGCAGTTGTGCATCCATAATAGCTCAGTGCTGCATTTCTGCTTTTGATTAAGTCCTTGATCTTCCTAATTTATGTCATGTCACATTGGACAGATAGTAAATACACTTATATGCAATTTCATGGTGCAAACATTCTTGTTAATTTATTGTTCTGTCTGTATATGAGGAATAGTATATAGTATTATGATTCTTATCTGCAGTTCTGCACCACATCTCATAGAACAACTTCAAAATGAGATCCTTGAAAGATAGCTCTGCAATGTAAATCTGATGTATATGTTTTGATCTGTAGAAACTGGAATATTGCAAACCGGTTATTGTTGCTGGTGATCTTAACTGAACTCATCAGAGTATTGATATTGACAATCCTCCAGTAAGTTATCTTTCATATTTGCACAACTTCTCATTCAAAATCTGTCCTCACATTTATATGCTCTAGCACTGGTATTGTCCTTGTCTTCATAAACGTTAGTATACCAAAACTAAATGGCTATTTTGATTCGATGCGCCTGGTTAGATGACGCTTCCAGATGCCAACATATATGTACATATCTGCTATTGGTTGATGAAATAACTGCATATAAGTGCCATGTTTGCCATGACGTATTTTTATGTTTTGTGTTTCTTCAGGCTTCTCAATTCTTACGGATAGTCACATTCTAATCCACACAACTTCCAGGACCTGACTATCATTGCCGTGAGGTAAGGTGGCTTGTTAGGGCTGTAACTTCTGTTCATAATGGCATTTTTTAAAGTTTGTTACTACTGTTCATAATAGCATTGATGAAATGTGTGATGAATGGAATGATCAAAATCGCCTTTCCATTTTGTATCTTCTGCAGTACAAGGAAATCAATCAACCCTATATCACACCACTTTGCATCTAGAATCTGTGTGCCGCATATCACATATCTGAAGTAAATAAGTAAAATCGAAATCTTATACATCTTGCTCATCTCATCTCACAGATTCACATATCCCGGCAAGAAATATTCTGGAATCGTGAAATCATGCATCAGAATCGATAGTAAATGGTAACATGGGCAAACTGAGTGAAACATTTCAAGTAGGATAATGTGAATCAAACTTTGACGTACCATTATTTCATCAGGATGACTCGCATGAGGGTTTTTATTATCTATATGTGTTCACGGTTGATAAAGAAATCTGTTCTTAAGGCTTCTATTAAATTATATAAGGATCCTAAACTGAGGAGATGCTGCCTTATTAAAAAAACAGAGAGTAAATTTCATAAAACTACATTAGATTGCACTATTCTATCATAGTAATGTGGAAACCAATGTAGGATGTGGTAATGTGGAAAGCAATGTAGGAAAACTGAAGATAGGATAATTAAATTCTGCTGGAGTGCTAAATAAGTATCTACAAGTTGGAGGGGCTTGAGTTTAAATTCTATACTCAAGCCTCCAAACTATACCTTTCAGATAGTTTGACTCTGTTACAGCTTATTCTAGGTAGCATAAGGCCACATAACTAGAAAGCTCAAGCCCCTCTCATCTTTTTGATGTCAGCTTTGGTGGTTATTAGGACACACTCTCTAAACAGTGCCTAAAAATATGATTTTCCTGTTTAGATCTGCTGACATGCTGCGTTGTTGAGCAGGCGACGCAAATTTATCTTCTGCTATATTTATATTGTTTTGCCTGACAGTGTCTTCATTGTTAATGTATGTGCTCCATATATTTTGGGACTTCATCACCTAATAGTCCATTTGGATCAATATTTTCTTCCGATGTAAACATGCTGCATAGTATTTTTGTTTTATCTAATGTAAACATTTTTTGGTTTTAGTTCAGTTTAGTGCCTGCCCCTGTACTCTTTCTGAACCACTAAATTCCTAGAGAAGCACATATCTCTTTCTTATACTTTTGCTAGCTGTTGCCGGCTCCTGTTGTTGGGCCTGTTCTTTTGGGCTTTTCAAATCGGCTTTTGGCTTCTGCTACAGTAACTAACTTTCAAACGTAGTATTTTCTCAAGACGGGGTCTACAAGTTAAACGATCTACACGTTAAAAGCCTAACATTTGTACCAGCCAAAATCGCAAGTGAGTATCTGTCTCTCCGTAATCTGTACCGTAAACAGCCAAAATTCAAAAATTTCAGCCAAAAGCCATAAGCCACAGCCGAAAAGAACAGGCCCGTTATCTCCCATCCCCTGTATGTGCCCCTGTACCATGGAAGCAACAGCAGCAAATTGCTTTATGCGGGCTTTGTCGGCAACACTGGCCAGAAATTATATCCCTCAACAACAGTGGCAATATTTCTGACAACAAATACAGCCTACAGGAAACCAGTAGTTAGCTGAGATGTCATGTAGGTAACGAGATTAAGCACAAATGTATCAGCTCAAGTTAATTTATAAAATTTCTGGAATAAAAAACGGAATTTGCAACAAATTTCATATCGAAAATGGTATAAATGAAAATTCTCTTAAACTTAGTTGCACATATGGCTTCTGCAAAACATATCTACTTGTAATAGTTCCTTTTCAGTTAGTAGTTTGTTGCAGTGGGTAGCAGAATGTTTTTTAAAAACCCACAGATATTGGGTTCGAACCCCACAGACTTTGTTTGTTAAAAATCTAAAAGAGCATGGCTTGTTTTAACTCTGCACTCACTGTATATCTTTGCCTAAAAGAGTAGGGCTTGTTTTAACTATACATGTCCTTGTCTTAATTATGCTTGACCTAACATTTTGTCCCACTCATGTGCGTAGATTCGAATAACCGACTTTGCGTGTCTGTACGAGACTACTACTGCTACAAATTCCAAAAGCGTCCCGGGATATTCAATGCCTTATTATACGGCAAGCGCCTATTCCAGCAGTATGCGGTCGACATGTACATCAAGGTGGAGGGTACAAGACTGGACTACTTTAGGCGCCACCAGAAGGAGATACGCGCAGACTTGTATAAAGGATTGGTTGATAGCATAGAGTCTGGAGAGAGCCGTGCGCATGTTGTAGGCAAAAGGATTGTGCTCCCAGCATCATTCATTGGGGGCGATAGAGATATGAAACGAAGG
This sequence comes from Dendrocalamus latiflorus, assembly GCA_017311315.1. NCBI lineage: Eukaryota > Viridiplantae > Streptophyta > Magnoliopsida > Poales > Poaceae > Dendrocalamus > Dendrocalamus latiflorus. The sequence goes on from CM029642.1 coordinate 28,187,020, forward strand.
TTCATGGACGCTATGGCCTTGGTGCAAAAGTATGGAAAGCCGGACATCTTCCTAACTATGACCTGCAACCCAAATTGGGAAGAGATAAGGCGTGAGCTAGAGCTTGGACAAACCCCACAAGGCCGCCCTGATCTCATCGTTCGGGTATTCAGAGCCAAGCTGGAGGACCTCAAGGAGCAGTTATTCAAGAGGCATATCCTTGGCGTAGTAGCTGCTTATGTGTACGTTATTGAGTTCCAGAAGAGGGGACTTCCTCATGTTCACTTTCTTCTTATCATGAAGGGAAGGTATAAGCTCACTTGTCTCGAACAGTACGACTGTCTCATCTCCGCTGAGCTCCCGGACAAAAACAAGTACCCAGAGCTGTACGAGATGGTCGTTAAGCATATGATGCATGGCCCTTGCGGAGTCCTAAATCCCAAAAATGTGTGCATGCATGATGGTAGATGCAAGAACTACTACCCACGCCCTTTCAACGCAACTACACTACAAGGCAAGGATTCGTACCCAGTGTACAGGAGACGGGACGATGGCCGCCGTGCAAAGGTCCGAGGACAGATGCTTGACAACAGGTGGGTTGTGCCATACAACCCTTACCTCTTGAGGAAGTATAACTGCCACATAAACGTTGAGGTTTGCTCAAGCATAAAGGTCGTGAAGTACCTTTTCAAGTATGTTTACAAGGGCCATGACCGAGCATCTGTTTCTCTTGATGAGCCTGATAGCAACGGGAACATCGATGAGATCAAGCAGTACAGGGATGCTAGGTGGGTTACCCCACCAGAAGCTCTTTGGAGGATCTACAGTTTTGACCTTAGCAAGATCTCCCCACCAGTGTTGCAGATGCAGCTGCATCTACCGAACATGCACATGGTCTCGTTCCACGCGGGTCAAGATCTTCATGATGTGGTAGCCCGGCATGGCGTCGAGAGGTCCATGCTAACAGAGTATTTTGAGATGAACCGAACAAATGAGGAGGCTCGAGGCATCTTGTACAGGGATTTTCCAGCAGCATTTGTTTGGCAGCCAGGCCCGAAGAAGTGGAAGAAGAGGACAGAAAGAACACAAGTTGGCAGAATTGTGTCTGCCCACCCAAACGAGGGGGAGCGGTACTATCTCAGGGTGCTACTAAACCACGTACCTGGCGCCACCTCCTTTGAAGACCTTAGGACGGTGGATAGTGTAGTCTACCCATTCTTCCGAGATGCTGCTGAGAAGAGGGGACTTATCGAGGCTAACAACACCCTAGAAGAGTGCCTGACAGAGGCTGAGCTATTCCAGATGCCATCCTCACTCCGAAGGCTCTTCGCAATTATACTGGTGTTCTGTGAGCCAAACGATGTGCGTGGGCTATGGGACAGGCACCTTGAGGGAATGTCAGACGACTACCGCCGTTCCCATGTATGCCCACACACGGTAGAGCAGATGGTGTTGTTGGACATCAGAAATATGCTCCAGTCGATGGGTAAGGACATAATATCATTCCCTCTCCCCGCTATAGATGAGTCAAACGAAAGCAACGATGGAGAGGCCAGGGAGATCTATGAGGAGTCAACAATCGAGGTAGACCCTGACCATATTTCTCTGTCGTTGTCCCTCAATCTTGAGCAAAGGGCAGCATACGACGAGATATTATCTGCGGTTGACAACGGCAACGGAGGTGTCTTCTTTGTTGATGGGCCGGGAGGCACGGGAAAGACATTCCTGTATAAAGCTTTGCTCGCAAAGGTCCGAGGCGATGGGAAGATTGCAGTGGCAACCGCAACATCAGGTGTAGCTGCCTCCATCATGCCCGGAGGCAGGACAGCGCACTCGAGGTTTAAGATCCCACTCAACATTAGTAATGGGGCGATCTGTAGCTTCACAAAGCAGAGTGGGACCGCTAAGCTTCTTCAGCGGGCATCGCTAATAATATGGGATGAAGCATCCATGACGAGGCGACAGGCGGTCGAGGCCCTAGACAGTACCATGCAAGACATCATGGATCGACACGACTTGCCGTTCGGTGGGAAGATAATCGTGTTCGGTGGAGACTTCAGGCAGGTGCTTCCAGTTGTTCGTAAGGGTACTAGGCCACAGATAACTGATGCGACGCTGCGTAAGTCATATCTATGGGAATGCATGCGACAGCTAAGGCTCGTACATAACCTGAGGGCCCAGAGTGATCCTGAGTTTGCAGAGTACCTATTGCGGGTCGGCAATGGTACCGAGGAGACCAATGAGGATGGTTGTGTACGGCTTCCAGACGAGATATGTGTGTCGTATACAGGAAAGGACACAGACCTCGATAAACTTATACAGAGTGTGTTCCCTATGTTAGATCAGAACCTATCGGATGCCAGCTATATCACATCGCGGGCCATCTTGTCAACCCGAAATGAGTATATCGATAAGATCAATATGAAAATGATTGACCTATTTCGCGGGGAGGAGATGGTGTACCATAGCTTTGACTGTGCGGAGGATGATCCCCACAACTACTACCCTCTTGAATTCTTAAACACACTGACCCCTAATGGGCTACCTCCGCATGTACTTAAGCTCAAGATTAATTGTCCCGTGATACTGTTGCGGAACATCGATCCCGCTAATGGACTATGCAACGGGACGAGACTGGTAGTCCAGGGGTTCCAAAAGAATGCGATTGATGCCAAGATTGTGCTCGGTCAGCACACGGGGAAGAGGGTGTTCCTCCCTCGAATACCTTTATGTCCCTCTGATGACGAGATGTTCCCGTTTAGATTCAAAAGGAAGCAAATCCCGGTCAGGCTCAGCTTTGCAATGACAATCAACAAGGCGCAGGGGCAGACCATCCCGAATGTTGGTGTCTACCTCCCTGATCCGGTCCTCTCTCATGGGCAACTGTACGTCGCGCTATCTAGGGCCACCGCCAGAAGCAACATCAAGGTCCTTGCTGTTGCGGATAAGGAGGACAAGCAGCGCATATCTAGAAAGACCCGTGGCACCTTCACAAAAAAACATCGTCTACAAAGAAGTACTCACATCATAGACGAGGTATTAATCACTCGATTGTAAATTCATGCTTGGCAATTACTTAATTCCTGTCGAAATTCCTAAATGTAATTTCTTTGAACAGGGCTAAATTTCATATGGTGTGCTGTTTGGATCTTCAGCAATGAGAAGAAACCAGTGACAGTCAATCCTCTACGTTGGTTAATTCTGAATAAATTCATGTATTTTATGAGAGGAATTAACGTGAAAAGTTTGATTGTGAACAATTTAGTCTTGGTTTTATCCGATTGATATCGATGTCGCGTTGTAGTGCAACTATTCTTTTATGCTCACCAAGAGACTTCAAATCGCATATGAGACTTCAAAACACATATGAGATGTTTCGTGTAAATGTAAAATTGTTTTCTTTGTTATCCTTTGTTTTTTGCAACTGGCATTCTTGTGCAGATGTATGTCTCGTTGGAATGTTTAACACAAAAGATGTATGTCGTATCAGATTTCTTTCTGACAAACTATTTGCTGTGTCAGCATGATGTCGGTTAGGAGCCTTTCTACGCGAAGAGTCTATGCTCCCTTTGATGCCGACATGTCATTCCAGTCTAGGTGAGTGTTCTTGAAGACATATTTATGCATATTCTTATTTTTCCTTAAGTTCATTCTTTGTGTATCTTAATGTACATTTAACACATAAAGTAATGTCATTGATGATTTACCTTTTATAGGTGCATCCACTTTCATGAGTTGGGCCTAGACAGCATACATTACAAATGGAACTTTCGTGTACATATAGTGCACAAATTTCCGATTCGAGAGATTATGACTGGATCTATGCTTCAGCTTATAGTTGCTGATGAGAATGTATGTATCGATATTTACTTTAATATTCGTTACACCATATGTTCTTTTAATTTTCAACCCAATATTATTTCATGCAATGACTTATATGCTTTTTTGCATTTCTATTATTAGGGCATGAAAATGGAAGTATTTTGCTTCGGCAGGCAATCTCATAGATTTGATCGATTACTTGCCGAAGGGAGTTTGTATGAGGTCCACTCAGTAAATGTTGACTTCAATCCCGACGAATTCCGGTTCCTTGGAAAGGAGCTTGAATTAAGGTTCACATACCGAACTACGGTTAGGCAGCTGAGCAATATCATTCAATTTTCTGATCTCCCTATGCAATATACACATTTTGAAGATGTTTATTTAAAATCAAACAAGTCAATTGTTGGTAAGATCTCCACTTTTTCACATATGCTGCCTCTTATTTGATATACTTTTGTGTTGCTTTTTTTAATATACTTTTATGTTGTTGCTTTGAATAATCCTTACAATTGATGCAACTTTGGTAAGATGTGGTCGGTTTGGTTGTACATGTCGGCCCAATACGGCACATCAACAGCTTCCCACGTCGTATACCAATGAGGGAATTATGCCTCATGGATGACAAGCAAGTTGCATAGAATGCTTCTATTTTCTTGAAAGCAAATAATTTATATTGGATATTATTGATTGAGTCCATTTTTTATGTACATCAGTGAGAACTTACTATTTGTGCGCGTTTGGGATGGACTTATTGTGCGGTATCTAACACAATGGAGACTTGCGGGGGAACAGAACCGTATTTTAAGTGTGACAATGCTGAAAAAGAATAGTCGACATGGTATGTATGCAACTAATACGAATATTTCATCATCTTATATCTTATTTCTGTTCCTCATCAAATTGATACGTTATTGAAAAGGTTGCTTAATGACAATGGATTGTACAAATTTCATATTTGGACCACAAGATGATAGGCTACAAGAGCTTGAAGGTAAAAACCAAGTAAATAATGTATGCATGTATGTATGCCTTTCATAATTTAAATAATACTCCCTTCAAACAGAAATGCGCCATGTAGTACTGCATGATTTGAATGTAAGGAATTTTATCATGAATGCCATTGACATAAGGAACGATGAGCTTGCCAGAATGTTTGGAAATTAAGTAACGTAAGTAATTCACTAAATCTTTTCATATCTTTTATATGTAACATACAATGGATTTATGATGTTTAATTATTTGTTTTCTATTTTGTAGAGTGTGCTTGCTTTCTCTTTCCTTAACAAGCTAGAGATGAAGATAAGTCTTCCAGAAGGATGGCGTATCAGTTTCATTTTAAAATTTCCGTTAATGTTTATGGCATGATGTCCTATTTATCAATTAGTTTGTTATTCTCCAAGACGGTCTGACAGTTATTTATGTATTAAGAATACTGTGGAAAAATATTGTTTACTATCATTTTTGTACATAGATTGTTGTATGTGGTGCTTGTTCTATCATGCTTCACTAATATGATGCTTGATTTATTTGCGAGTATGAACATGTATGTTTTGTTTGATACATGCTGTCGTAAGATAAAATTGATATTTATTATTCTGTTTGAGATCATATTTGATAGTATGCATCACTTTTATTTGGTTTTCCGTTGCAACGCACGGGCACCTTTACTAGTATTAGTATTAAAAATCAGCCACAACTATAAGTTACGGTCAAAAAACCCACCTAAAACTTTTAGACAAATATTTACTTCCTAACTAATGGTAAGTACTTTGGTCATTCTAGAAAAAAAAACAGCAAATAAGAAAATAAAAAGGCACCTCTATAAAAAGGACAACTTAGGTAAGATTTGTGCAAGCAAGAACAAAAGGGTGCTCTACTTGTTGATGAGTGGGTTCCAAGTGAGTTTTATCTATGATTCTATGCTCAATCCGAGTTGGAGCTCAAATAAGTTCAATACCAATTCGGTTTTCAATACCAGATTGAGTGTAACATGAAGTGAATTAAGGTTGGATAACTTCGTATTGGCTCAATTTTGTCAAGCTAAGATAAACTAGAACTAATCCATCGGAATCTAGTTCTCTTCTTTTCAGTTTTAAAAAGTTGTTTTTGGCTTTTTTATAGTAATTAGCTTTAAACAGTGTGTCTTTTTAAGACAAGATTTATAAATTGATTATAGTACACACTATAACTACTTCATTTATATCGGCTAAAAGCGCACGTGAATTTCTATTATTCCATATTCTCTCACGAACAATTCAAAAGCTATAAATTGCAACAAAAAATTATAAACCGAAACAAAAAAGAACAAACTCTCAAGTCACCATTCGGAGCTGACCTTGATATTAAGGTTGGGACAGGCATTAATTAGGAATCAAGCTCAACATCTCGATTAGAAAGGGTGAGTCGAACCCCATCCCACCAAGGTGGTGATCATTTGGGCTTATTTTTGGTGACTTATGGCTGAAAAGCACTGTAGTTGGCTGAAAAAATATTGTAGCTGACAGAGGCTTATTTAGCATAATTAAATAAAAAAATAAAAAAATATGTTAGTCCATTACGTATAATACAAATAAATACGGGAAAAAAGAAACGACAAAAAAGCTCAACAAAAAGCCAAAAGTTCAGAAAAAGACGAAATTTATAAATAGTGAAAAATAAGCCGAAAGTTAAAAGCTGAAGCCAAAACGATCACAGCATCTCAAGCATTTTCATGAGCATGCTCGACAAAACTACCAAAGTACGACTCCATATTATCTAAAATATTATTAATATCCAGTATTATTTATATTTGACTCTGATTTGAAAGAGAAATAAAATAGAAGATAGTAACAACTGTTTGAACAGGACTATTTGCATTTGCATGTCAAATCAGTTTTTTTTCTTGTCTTTTTTTAGGAACATCCTCTGATTTATATTAATAAAAAACAAAAATAAAACACATAAATACTTAACTTTTACATTAAAAATATTCGTCGAACAACTTGCTACCGTGCCGTCCTTGGGTGGATGAACTTTTTTTGCATCAGTCTGTCAGCTTAGTGCGCTTTGTTTCCTCGTCTGCACATGGGCTCCAGCAATTTATTGTCCTTTTCGCCCTTTACATGCCGTCCTTCCATCGACCCCTCGGCCCAACAATACCTCATCATGGCCTGGTACAATAGGGCGGGCCGGCCCACATTCCGAGCCCATTGTACGTTCTCACTCTTACCGTCTCTCTCTCTCTTTCTATGCCTTGCGATGCTACCTTTTTGTTTAATTCTTGGTGTACCTGTATTTCTTGGTCTTTTTCTCACGTATGATCGTCGCCTTTGTGGTTCTTTCTTGTAGGGCCAAACGATCGATCTGCATATGACCGTATCGTCCGTCGTATAGCATGTGATGATGTGTACGTATAAAATTTGGGTTCCTTTTTTCCCTTGCTATATATCATCGGTCTTTATGGCTGTTTCCTGTAAAGTTTGTCATGTAGTATAATGATGTGTACATATCTACTTTTGAAGCTACTCCATACGACCAAATGGAACACGTACGTACTCCAGATAAAGGCAAATGGTTGTAAGGCTATGTTTGGATGGCAGCAATTTCGGAAAGGAAAACCAAACTTAAATTACCAATCGTTTGTCAAATATGGCCTATAAGATGGAAATTGCGTGTCTCCATTTCTCGCACATGTTAACACTTGACGGTATAAAAATTCTAACTGGTCCAGAACTTTGATATATACCATGCGCATGAGGGGAAAAAGAAGCAGAAAGAGGCAATTTTGGCTCGATGTTTCTTGCCGTTTTCCCTCTTCATGTGATCACCAGCTATGTACGTACATGTGATATCACGTCTACGGCCTTCGAATCAGCAGTGACGATGCACGGCATGGACGACGGCACAACACAAGCCATAGTTCGTCTCCCTGACGTGTATATCATTTGCTCTTTTGGCGAGCTAGCTAGCCTCTCGTCACTCTTTGAAAACACGCTGTATCGTCGGCGTGCATGAATCTACTGTCGATTTTGGCTAACAATTTTTGGTTTGTTTGGTAAACGTTTCATCGTTGGTTTTTGGTCCTTGTTGCCTTGTGCTAGCAAGTCTTTATGACTTTATGGATGTTTCCTGTGGAGTCAAATGATCTATATGTATGCGACTGCATCATCCCTGTCGCATAGCATAGTAATCTGAATATCTGATGCGTATGCAATCTAACTGTTGAGGCTTCTCCAATAGTCCATAGTGCGACCAAATGGAACAGTACCCCAGATGTGATGGTTAATTAGGCTGGCTATGTTCAGACTTGGGCGATTCTGGAGGGAAAGAAATGCATGCTTACCAGGTAGGAAAATACTCAGCTCAATTTCTCGCACACGTTAACGCCTAACAGTCTAGATTCCCAACTAAATTGGTCAAGAGCTTTCGTACACCACCTGAACAAAAAAGCAGGAAAAATAAAGGCGATTCCTCCTCACAGCAATCGTGTACACATTGCAGTGTAACCAGGACATGCGAATTCTCTCTCTCTCTCTCTCTCTCTCTCTCTCTCTAGAGGAAGCATCCATAATAATGCAAGGAAAAGCTACTAACCAACTGTTTTTGGAATTTTGGGGAGACTGAATATTGGAATTTGGCCACTTTTTTCCCAGAGGCATTTGTACCCTTGCTGCGGGGCCCAGCTGCACACCATGCTTGCATCCTTAGACCCATGAGCATTTGCCATGCTTTGGGGTGTTCTTGGTTTCTAAGCAATCTCTTTTTCCTCTTTACGTGCTTAGCTTGCCAAACCACAAGGCATACCTCTCTCTCTCTCTCTCTCTCTCTCTCTCTCTCTCTCTCTCTCTCTCTCTCTCTCTCTCTCTCTCTCTCTCTCTCTCTCTCTTTCTCTCTTATTTTCGTCCTGTGTTAAGTTACATGGAAAAGACAGGTGAGGGTAGGGTGCCTTGTGCACTTCAGAGTTCTTGAGTTGTCGTGACCCCGATAATGGGCTCGAAAAACTTTTTTAGAGAAAAGGTGTCATGGATTACTTGTATGTTTTCAGTGTGGGAGCAAGCCTTTTTAACAATGGAGTGGACACATGCACAAAAATAAAAGTAACTTCCTTAGATTTGTTGCTTCTTAATTTCCGCTAAGAATGAGGTAGGAATTGATTAGATTAGGTAATCAACCGCGCTAAATGTATCGACGGTTGATTAACAAAAATGACAGGTCTTGTATGTGTGTGTATGTCTAGGGCGAAAAGAATCTGTGCAGGTATCTGTCAACACTCATGTCACTGTCGTTAAGCCTGTTCTTTTTTTTTTTTTTGATTTATAGTTTATGGATACGGCTTTTAGCTCTTCGTGAGATAGAGTATAGAGACAAATAATTCATGTGCGGTTTTGACCGATATAAATGAAGTCGCTATAGTATAATACAATTAACTTGTAGATCTTATTTTGAAAAAACACTCTATTTAAAAATTAGTTACCGTAGAAAAGTTAAAAATAGTTTTTAGAAACTGAAAAAAAGAGCCCAACAGATTAAAAGCGAATTAAAAGATTGCACTTACGCACTAATGCCCTCGGCCCACCAAGGTTAACGAGATGCTATACCCTTTCCATGATTGTTCCTGCGCCCGCGTTACGACAGGTGTGGCAACATCGCTCATCAATGTATACTCGCAACTGGATCAGGAGAGGAGCCAAGACATTATCATGCCATACCACCCATGCATGACTGAAACCAGCCAGATTGTTGATGCTAATTAAGCTTTATGAAAGCTCGTAATCTGATGTAATGGTGGCTGTGGAAAGGGAGGCCTATGATTGCGTTTCCCACGACTGAAAGCTTCGACTAGAGCTAGGAGTCCGGCTGTACTTTTTCGAGTCAGCCTGATGCTCGACCAAGCCGGCCTAAGCACAGCCCGGTCCGGCGCGTGGTGGGCTAGGCTGGCACGGTATAGATGATGGGTCAGGCCGGGCCTAAAAAGCTGACTCATCGGGTGGCATGGTACTGCCGTGCTCGGGCCGGCCTGGCCCGATGAGCACGACCGGCACGCCAGCGTCGACAGCTACCTCAGCCTCGTCTCCCCCTCCTGTTACCCTCCCACCTCCCACCACGAGGACCACGACTATGACGGTCTAGACTAACCAAAGCCAAACAAGGTGCCCCATGAACTCTCCATTTCTTAGCTTCTGCACCAAAAATCACAACACCATGCCCCGAAGTAACCACTTTCAATAACAAGCCCTCACAACCATCCCATGGGCACTACCATCTCACGATCATCCCCACAAGCCATCACAGAGTAGAAAGAGAGAGAGGGGGGAAGTAGAGGGGGAGGAGTATACCAAAGGTGGCACTGCAGTGATGACGGCATGCCATGGGGTTTGTGCCAAGAGGAGAAGTTGTTAGTCGTCGGCCATGGGGACCGAAGGAGCTGAGTGAATAGCGAGAGACGGCTAATTGGCATAGGAGGCAAAGGGCGAAGGGGAGGCAAGTGGTGGTCAAGGCTAATCCAGAGGGAGGCTGTCGAAGGCACTAGGGGTGCTGAGAGTTGCAAGGGGAAGGCGATACCGAGAGACTGAGCTGCCCAGGGGTTAGGCCAATGGCGCTGGCGGGCATAGGAGAAGAAGTGGGGCAGTCGGAGCCAAGGGCGGCAGCCAGAGGGGCAGGCGGGCCAGAGCCGCGGCAGCGAGTTTCCCTGCTGACGACGAGCGGAGGGGCCAGGCTAGCGCGCCCGAGAGGTGGCGGCAGTAAGAGGAGACGTGGCGATTTGGGGGAGGAGTTGAGAGGACAGGAGGGGATAAGATGAGGGAGGAGACCGACTGGATGGGGCGGGCCTATGTTTACATGCCTATATTTTTACGCAACAAATTCAATTTTAACTAGGTTTTTAACGAGGTGAGTACGGAAGGAATGAAAATGGCGGTCGCCGCCTCCGCCATCTATATTTACTTAGGGCTAGGCTTGGGCCGACACGGTACGACGCTAGCACGGTAGGCTTTGGGCCGTGTCTGAGCTTGGCTAAAGACGAAGCGGTCTAACATGGCATGGTACGACGGGGTGATCAGGCCGAGTCGACACGGCAAGACACAACCCGAAGCACGATGAACCTGCATGGCATGGCCCAATCCCCACCTCTAGCTTCGACATTGCGGTTAGATGGCGTGGATCATCCAAGGGTCGATGCAGATGGCACATAGGAGGCAAGTCAGTAGGAGCCACACACACGAGAGATAGAGATAGAAAGAGAGAAAACACGCACAAAATTTGGTGCGGAAATATCTACCTATATATCTATCTATTTTGGAGAAGAGTAATTGCAGCGCGTGCATGGATGGACGAGTTCTTAGCTAACCCACAAGCTAGACATGTAACTTTCGCCTCGATTAGGACGTCACCTGTGACATGTGATCCTTTAGGGTTTCTGCGGTTGGTTTTTCCCCCCTCTTGACGCTATCAAAGCGTGTTTTACGATGCCAGGACTTCCGACGACTAGGTTTAATTCCCTGCGTGCCACAGGCTCAGCGGTAGCCGATCGCCTCAGACTCTCTTGGAGAAAACGGAGGGAAACGCACGCATCGGGGCTCCATGCGTTGCATGTTTACCGAGACCGACGGAGCAGGGCGCAGACTGCATGCAGTAATCTACTTTTGACCCATGTGTCTTTTTTTTTATGGCCTTGTTGTTCGGGACACGTCTTGATCCTGGACCTAGCTAGACGGAGCTCGAGTCAACATGCATGCATACAGGCAGCATACGCTATCGAGAACTAATGGGTCTCGCGCGTGCAAAAAATGTAACCAAGTTGCTAGCTGATCGCAAGAACTATTGTACATGTGACTATTTTTTCTTCATCTTCAGTCACTTTTTTATATTGTAATTTTAGGTGACTGAAAGTGTAACTTTAAGAGAAGGAATTAATATACTGTAATTCTAGATGATTGAGAGTACAACTTCAGATAACTAAAAGATAAAAAAAATTCATTCAACTATATAATAAGCAAAACTGTTATTACATATACGGTCGAATATCTGAACAAAACCATGCATGCATATATGCATGCCAGCCTACTCCAATCATATTCAGTGTGTCATCCCTGATATATAATTTAACCGCATCATTGAACCAAGAATAACCCATGCATACATACACCTAGATCCCTAATCTCTCTCTCCCTCTCTAGATTCCATCTCTCTCTCTACAGATTCCACTTCCATATATCGGCATGTGGAAAGCAAGGCGACCAACTCTTTTGCAACCTTATTAATTAGCACGGAGTAAGCAGCTAGCCAACCCAAAGGAATCGGCGTAAAAAAGATTAAAGCAGCGTCACTTCATCCTCCAAAGGCCCAGATGCCTCACAGGCCAATCGGGTCGAGCTTCGCGCGGTGTATGTTCCTTTTCCATCGTGTGGCTGCCAACTGGCCACCGGTTGCTGTCAATGGAGAGCTGTCCCAACCAGCGGCTGATCGAGTTCCATCACCCCTGCTATCTAGATAGATAAAAAAATATATCTTAAGCCTATCTAGACTTAGCATCGATAAATATTTCATGATTCAGATGGCTCTGATCAATTCGGCTTCGGCTTCTGGCTTATTTTTCACTATTCATTCGTCTTTTTCTGAACTTTTAGCTTTTTGTTGAGCTTTTTTGCCGGTTCTTTTTTCCCCGTATTTGTTTGTATTATACGTAATGGGCTAACATATTTTTTTATATTTTTAAAATTTTTTAAATTTAATTATGCTAAATAAGCCTCTGTCAGCTACAGTGTTTTTTTCATTCAGCTACAGTGTTTTCAGCCATAAGCCATGAGCTTTTAAACCGAACCGATCACCACCTAGACTGTCATGAATCTTGATCCGTCCCTAGCCCCAACTTCTTCATCCCTCTAGCTTGGAGCAAGCACATCAGCTATCATTGGAGGCCGAAATAGATTTTGTGACCAGTTTGTGAAGATAAAACCTAATTTTCATGTACGTATAAATAGTTTACAAAACTTGCAATTATATATATATATATATATATATATATATTGTTGTTATACAGATGCACTTAATTAAATTTTCTAAATTTTAAGGTATTTAAATTTTCACCAATAATTTCTCATGTCATCTCCGAGAAAATCAACAGGTATTAAAGGACACTGTGAAATGATAAAGGAGTAGTATCTTTATTTTCTTTTGCTTTTTTTTAACTTCGTGGTATTCTGCGTGGCAATCATCCATTGTACTATCAGAGGAACAAAAAAGAAAGCTCGAGCAGAGTACACTGTCAAATTCTCCCTTTTTTTCTGGAATGAAATGCCATCCGATTTCTACCTTGGAGGAAAGGTGCCTGGGCTCTGATTCCTGGCCCTTTTGCCTTCAGAGGATGAAAAGGCAAGGACCACAAAAGAAGTGGTGTAAGGCAGACATACAACACTGCAAATTAAAATGCCACAGTTGCCAACAATAAATTCTTAGTGGTGTAAGGCAGACATACAACACTGCAAATTAAAATGCCACAGTTACCAACAATAAATTCTTAATTTATAGTGAGCTCTTTGCACATAATCTTGTCAAGAGGAAAACAGAAGAAATGTCATAAAAAAGCTACTTAATATACAAGTGCACACGCACGAAGGGTGATGTGAATGACAAGAGCCAAGAGATGTCATGGTTATTGCAATGTCGCATTTGGAGAATCATAATGCAAATACCCACACCTAGCAGCTGGGACAATAATATTGTGTGTTGCAAGTACTATTCACATGACAATCAAAACACCCAAAGCTTTTGCAAATGTAGGCAAGCCTTGTCCACAATAAATAACTTCTTAAATTGTTGAAAACAAAAACACACAATTTAGACCAAAAGAGAACACCAATACTAAATTCTTCTTACATTTTACATTTTTTTCTTTTGATTTTTTATATCCATGTGCTAGATGGGAAAATTCAAGTTGTTAAGTGAAGGAGTACTCATAGTCATATATGGTAGTTTGCTTTAAAGATCAGTGGACATTCTAGGCATGCATGCCACTATGTGCTATTACTCATAATTAGGTGCTCAAAAGTCATAAACCAGTAGAAATATCGTTTTCCTTCAGCTAATTGATGATGCTAGCACATCATTGTACCTTGTATATTGATTATTTTGATGTGTTAATGGGAATATTAGTCCTTTTGCAATTTTGTTTTCTTCATTACAATTTCTAGAGCGCTATTGGTTAGGGATGGCAATTGGGCGTGGCGGGTACGGGTAGTGCTCACCTATACTCATACCTGCGACCTCGATTTACGCCCATAGGCATGCCTTTGCAGGACGACGGGTGAAGAACCTCGCCCATACCCGTCGCCCGCGGGCATGCTCGTTTACCCGCGAACTGAGAGTCACCATCTAAGAGTTGAACTAATGACAGATACATATAAGCAGCAACTGTTGCTAGAAAATATAATAGCTATCTTTTTGGTTCTGTTTAAATTCAGTTTCAAACTAGTAGATTTCCTTATTACGGTCCTTTCCAAACTTATTATGAAAATTAATTATCCCCTAGATTAGAAACTAAAGAGTCTAGGATTAGTTCTAAGTAACAGCAATAGAGAAGATAATTGCACAATTGAAGCAGATCCCCCTTAATTGAAGTATTAAAAATACGCATGTACAAGCAAGCATGCACCAGGTAATTGCAAACAAGGAGTGCTTCTAATGAGTAAAGGGAAAACACTAACACCAAATGTTTGATCAGAAAGCAACAGCAATAAATGTGCCACCTGTCAATCTACATCGTGGGTAAATGGGCGAGACGGGTACGGGTGAAGCTTACCCATGCCCGTGCCCGTTTACACGACGGGTAGAGTGTTCCCCCCATTTTTACACCCGTGGATAAAGAAAACATCCCATACCCAGCTCCATTAAGGTATTTACTCGCGGACACGCGGGTAAATGGGCACAATTGCCATCCCTACTATTGGTTCAATTTTCCATATAAGATTGGTAGTAGATAGAAGAAACACGAAGAATGGCTTAGAAAAAGAGAAAGACTTGAATTATACTACATATTGAAAAACCTAGAGTATTTGTAAGTGCCACAATTATGAGAAACTCCTTCGACAAATCCCTTTATGTGACCACTTCAATGATGGATTTTGAAATACGATCTTGTGAGGTGAACTACCAAACATAAACTTGGCTTGAACTTATGTTTTTCTTTGCAATAAAGGGGCTGTTTGGTTGCCAGCCACACTTTGCCAACAAAAATTGCTACACTTGCCTAAGTTGAGATGCTCAAATTTTTTGCCACACCTTAGCAAGTCTAAGAGAATCTTGCCACACTTTTTTGAGTCATTGACGCGTAGGACCTAGTTTACTGGAAGAGAATCTTGCCATAACTGTGGCTGCAACCAAACAGCTCCCAAAGTTGGTCAAACTTGCCTAACCTTAAGCGTGGTAAACTGTGGTTGGCAACCAAACACCCCAAAGTCTTTAATACACTATTTCACCTCAAAGGGGGTAAAACCTGTAGGTCTGCTAACTGTCATAGTTAATAATGCAATAATGTGGATCCGTTAACACTAGTAATTAATATTACTCTAGCCCGATGTCGTCTAGCCCCCCTGACTTCTATTTAGCGCCTCCCGCACTCAGCAGCTTCGTTTGCCAAACCATGTGGGAGGGAGTGCTTTCCCTCATTTCACATGCACCCCCTTCATCTCATCCTTTTTCCTTCATCCCCCTTTCGCATAAGTTTTTCTCATCTTACATTGTATTTCTAGCACTACCTCTTTTCTCTTATCTTCTCTATTTTCAACATCGGGAAATAGCTCTTCAGATCCTTAAGCCTCCTCCATGGAAAGAATCATCTTATTGAGAAACCCATATGGTTTCAAACTCGTCAAACCATCCAACCACATCTAATGGTTTGGTCCACCAGGTAACCCCCGTCTATGTGATATTCCTGTCTTCTTAAAAGCCCTCCAGATGTGACTTCGTCGAGCTTATAAATCTGCCTTGCATCTGAAACTATCGCACACATGAGGGCACTCCTAATGCAGAAACTATGAGATAGTTTCTATACTTGCCAATTAATGTAGACACTACCCATAGAAACTATACTCCCAATGGATAGTTTCTACAAATAAAATTTTCAACCAATCATTTATCTTCTCTCTCCTATCATCTACCTATCACAGCTCTTTCTATCTTGGTTCCTGTGTAGACATGGTTTCTTGTATAAGAAACCATGTCCTTATCTCTCCTTAACTCCAATGACACATCAGCATTTTGTCTACTTGACACCTTATTTAATGCCATAGAAACCACCCATTGGGACTGCCCTGATCAACACCAACTACACAATCGATCTCATCACACATTTTGTCACCCTCTCAAGAAAAGTAGTTTGGTGATTATATCTATGCTTCCTCAACCGAGAAGCTACTTGCCAACAGGATTAGAGTTGTTTTAGGTAGCATGGTATTTTGCCGTGACTTTTGAGTATGAAGTTCTACATGATGATTTGAGGTATTTTCAAGTTCATGGTTGTATTCGTTGCTATTTTTTGAGTTTAGAAGCAAGGCTATACAATTTACACAAAACCGAAATCACCATCATGTTCTCATTTGTTAACCTAGGCATATCATTTTTTCAACCAAAAGAGAAAACTCCCTTGAGTTTTCTTAAAAATAAGGTTATCCAATCAAAGGGATTACAATTCATCGAATGGAAGATATCTGCTCAAAGAAGTTCAATTCATTGATGGATGATATCAAACTAGTCACATAGGCGCGGCGCACGCCGCGCTAGCTACCGTGTGGACCAAAGTAAAAGATGCGATAATCCGCAGAGAGTTTCAAAAAAAAAAACAAGGGCAAATATGTAATTTCAGAAAAATCAAAGGGTTTTTTTTTAAAAATCGAGGACCTGAAAGGGCTTGTACGTAAGTAAATAAGGACCTATACGTAATTTCGAGAACCCGCGGGGTGCCATCTAAAAATTTTTTTGTAAGAAAAAACTTGCAGGGACTTATTCGCGAGGAAAAAGGACCTTTACGTAATTTTAAAAAAATATGAGGGAAGTGGCTCGGCCGGCCGTACGCAAATTCCTGCGCCACGCGCCGGCCGGCCGAGCGCTCGGGCGTGACGTGGCCTCGCGAGGAGGCCGGGACTCCGCGGGTCATTGGGGGGTTGGTATGTACACCATTTATTTCCCCAAAATATTGATGGCCAAAGGTGTAATCCAACGAATACCTATCTATTATACCTCTAACGTTAATAGGTAAAGATAAAATAGCATGTATACACACCACCCACATCTTGTATATCTTCATAAACATTGATAGCCAAAAATGTAATCCACCGAATACCTACCTGTTATATCTCCAACATTGATAGTGTCAGTGTTTTAATACTGATCTTACATATGATTTATTTGGATTCGAGATTTTCTCAGAAGACTAAGCTATGGTCTTGCGGAACAGGGACACCGGAATTTTTATCCAGGTTCGGTCTTTCTCCTCAGAGAATAATAACCCTACATCCTGTGTGATTACTAATTAAAGAAAAAATGATTACAAGAGTCTAATGCGGAAAAAGTCTGCTTATCTCTAGTTTGGCTTGGCCTCCCTCCTACTCATCTCGCCTCTTTCATTGACGTTAACCTTTAAATAGCTGACGAAGCGGCGGTCGATGTTCCGCACTAAAGACACCTTAACACTTCGGGTGATAATTGTCTGGCGGAAGTTTTGTCAGAGAGATGTAATGGTCTGTTCGTCATGCAGCGGTTGTTGTCAGAGAGAGATCATGTGCGATTGTTAGATAAACGCACATTCTAACTGTCTTATCAGACGCCCCCATGATATAGTGAGACGTCATTTTGATAAGTTGATTGGGGATATAGGGCGTATTTGGGACTGCTCCACAAACTCTGCTCCACGAATTCTACCGTGGAGCAGCTCCACACAAAACCTAGAGATTGTGGAGCACCCCTTTAGGTGCTCTCACAACTCCACCTTTTTTTCCTCGAACAGAGTGCGTGGAGCTGAACTTGTTTGGCTAAAAAACATAGAGCGGAGCTGAAAAACGTGGAGTGGAGCGGTCCCAAACAAGCCCATAGAAAGCATAGAATAGTCTACGATCATAAGGTAATCGTAGGACTGCTTACGACTATGTGGTTGTAAACAAGCTTATGACTTGATGATCGTAGAGTAGTCGTAGAAGAACTTACGACTTCATGGTCGTAGAAGACCTTGCGACCATGAAGTAATCGTAAAATGATTTACGACTTCATGGTCATAGAAGAGCTTGCTACCATGGAGTAGTCGTAGGACTTACGACTTTATGGTCGTGCAAGAGCTTGCGACCGCGGAGTAATCGTAGAAGGACTTACGACTTCATGGTCGTAGAAGGAGTAGTCGTGGAAGGATTTATGACTTTATGATCGTGGAAGAGCTTACGACCACAGAGTAGTTGTAGAAAGATTTATGATTTCATGGTCGTAGAAGAGCTTGTGACCATAGAATAGCCAGAGGAGGACTTACGACTACTTTGTGAATCTTCTCCCTTATCAATAAAGGGTATATCCAGTGGATATAGTGATGTAATAATTTAAGAATTATTCTATCCTCGTCAAATAGTTAAAGATAAAATACCACATAGACACCTCACCTACAACTCATATGTCTCTAAGAACATTGATAGCCTGAGATGTACTCCAACGAATACCCACCTATTATTAGGGGTGGGAAACGGTAACGGATAATCCGTTTTATCCGATATTCTTATATGAGAAAACATGAATGTGGTAAGCAAAATCAGTATTAAAAATGTTCATATTCATATTCGAGAATATTCGTATTCATATTTGAGAATATTTGTATTTGTATTCGAAACTATTCGATTCGTATTCAGTCCGTTTCCTATACCTATCGGCTTAGCCTAGCAGAAGTGGAAATTCCAGGGAAAACCTAGACGAATTTTGTGATTCGAAATTTGAATTTGGGCGGTTTGAAACCGGTAACCGTTCCGGTAACCGATCAAAAACAGACAAAGTCGCTAGGAATTTGTTCTTCCGAGATTTGTTACAACAATTGTAGAAGAATATTCGTATTCGATCGAATTAAGTACATATTTGATTCGAATTTGTATCCGTTACGATATTCGATTCGTATTTAAGAATATTCAAATTCGTATTTATTTTAAAAATATAGGTTCATATTCGTATTTGAGTCTAGTCGATCTTATCTCATCCGTTTCCATCTCTACCTATTATATCTTCGACATTAATAGATAAAAGACGAAATCCCCTGTGTGCATATAACCTACATCTCTTAAGTACACGGATAGTCCAATGTGCTATACAACAACTACACATCAGATATATCTCTAACATTAATAAATAGAGATGAAATCACATGTACTCATATCGCCGGCTATACCTCGAACAACAACACTAATAGTTAAGAGAGAATCCTACGAATGCACATCTCATGTGCAGCCTTTATTTGCTGATATTGATGACGATGGATTAAGCAAAACTGGGAGTGAAATCACCAATATAAGAGGGGCCAGAGGGAGGCCTCAACATCACCACCTCTCTCTCTCTCATCTCACAGTTGGAGTTGCCAACCAGCACACAACAACAGTCATTAGGAGAGAAGAAAAACTAGTGAGAGACAAAAGAAACAGAGGGAGAAAGAACCGGAGGGAGAAGGGTGAGATAGATAGACACAGCACCCAAGCCTCGAGCCCGCGGCTCGGCGGCGGCCGGGATGCGCCTCCGCAGCTCTCCTCCGGGCCGAGCGCCCCAGAGGGAGATCCCAATGGCGCAGGACTGATCGGTGAGTGGTTTCCCTTTTCTTTTTCTTGGCGAATTTTCTCCGTAATTTCTTGTTGCTGCTGGCTCGGTTTCTTGGGGATCTTTGTGCTTCCGATTGGCCCCTGAGGGAAACGCCGGATCTTGCTGCGGTTTTGTAGGTGCCGGAGCGGTTTCGATCGCGAGAGGTTGGATCTTGGGCGGCGGAATGCACGTGCGGCGAGGTGGCAAGGTCGGTTTCTCCTGCTCCTCTCGTTCCCAATTCGAGATCCGTTCCCTTGCTTGCAGCCGTTCTTTGATTGCTTGTTGATTGCTTCTTGGGGGGGGGGGGGGGGGGGTAAGGATCGGTTAAAGCTGGCCTGGCGATTTGTTGGCTTCTTGGGAGCAGGGAGATTTCGGATGGTGTATTTGATTCAAGAATTAGGTCATGTGGATCTTGTAGCTGAAACGCTTGCTGTTGTTTGCGGTTTTTTCTTTTTGCTCTGATCGTTGCTTGCTCTCTCGCTGCAGATTGGATCCTTAATTTAGGGAAAAGAAACAAAGGGGAGCTTGCAAGAACCCTCTTTTATTGGGTTCTTTCTAGCTGCTGGAAGATCCATCCAGCCTTTAGGTTTGCTGCTGTTGAGGATTTTGAAGGCAGCTCTGGTCATGTTGGGGGACCAGCGCATGATATTCTCGCTTGACTCAGCGAGCTCATCAAGCTCGGCCCCGGCCTCGGCACCCTCCGAAGAGCTTGTTTCCGGAAGCCGGAAGCTCGTGTTGGAGCGCTTGGAGGTGGTGGGGGCGCAGAAGGGAGAACAGGCGGAGGACCTGGTGAACCGTCGCCGCAAGAAGAACAAGGTTGCCGGTGGTTCGGGGAATCCTGAAGCCGAAGGTTGGGGCACCGAAATGCAGGATGCTGATCAGAATGGCGAAACCAACACAAGTGAGCTCATAAGCCCGATCGGGCGGGAGTTGGCCATTACTTGCCTGCTCCACACTCCTCGATCCTACTATGGCGTGATAGCATGCCTTAACCAGTCTTTCTGCTCCATTGTGAGGTCTGGGGAGCTTTATAGGTTGAGGCGGGCGGCGCACATTGTCGAGCACATGATCTACTGTTCATGCAATGTACTTGAGTGGGATGGTTTTGATCCATGCCGCCAACGGTGGTTCAGCATTCCTGCCATGCCTCCCATAGAGTGCTTCACACTTGCTGATAAGGAGTCCCTTGCCGTGGGCACCAATATCCTTGTCTTTGGAAGGAAGGTGGAAGCCCATGTTGTGCTGAAGTATAGCCTCCTAACTAACTCTTGGTCAACAGGAGACATGATGAACTCACCCAGGTGCTTGTTTGGCTCGGCAAGCTTTGGCGATAAGGCAATTGTAGCTGGTGGCATTGGTGACAATGGTACATTGAACTCTGCTGAGCTGTATGATTCTGAAATGCAGACATGGACCACTCTTCCAAGCATGAATAGGGCACGGAAGATGTGCTCTGGTTTCTTCATGGATGGTAAATTCTATGTTATTGGCGGGAAAGCTGACAACCATAATGAGATCCTTACTTGCGGTGAAGAGTTTGATTTGGAGAAGGGCACCTGGCGGTTGATCCCAGATATGGCACGTGGCCTTAATGGCGGGAGTGGTGCTCCACCACTTGTTGCTGTTGTGAATAATGAACTTTACGCTGCTGATTATTCTGAGAAGGAGGTCAGGAGGTACGACAAGGTTAATAATGTTTGGATCACTCTTGGATCATTACCTGAGAGGTATACGTCAGTTAATGGCTGGGGCTTGGCATTTCGTGGTTGTGGGGATAAACTTATTGTGATTGGTGGAATGAGTGCACCTGGCGGCGGGGTGATTGATATTTGTTCCTGGGTACCCAATAATGAACAGCCAGAGTGGAAAATCATTGGCAGCCGCCATTCTGGAAGCTTTGTGTACAACTGTGCTGTGATGGGCTGTTGACATACCAGGGCTATTACATTACCTACTGTACATCTTGATCAAAAGGAAGGACAAAAGAGACATTCTGCTGAGCTTGTTTAGTGATTCTGCTCGATGGGTAATTTCTGCCTTCTCTGGCATTTTAGGCTGAGCTGAAGATTGGGTAGAATTTTCTCATGTAGCTTCTTACTTGCTTATGTCTAATCTCTTCATTTTAATTCCATTGGTGGGCCTGCAAGTGATTTCCAGAAAGTGGGACATGCAGTGCAGCATTAGATTAATAATTTGGTGCAACCTCAAACATTTTGATCTGTCTTGGATACCTTGATGAAAGTTTTTTAGCTCCAGAGAGTAGTCTTACATTGGCAACCATTTGCCCATAGATTGTAAGAAATAAAGGAAGAAAGAAATATGTCTTTGTTGACAATTGTTGCCTTTTCGCTGTGTCTCTTCTTGGTTAATTGTGACTGGTGACAATTGTGAATCATTTCCTTTTGTTTATGCAATCGTTTTGTTAGATGTATTGAGTAATGTGCATCATCGAGTGTGCTGTGGTATGCAAACCATGGTGTCTGATTTGTTAATTCCGTTTCAACTTGGCTTCTTGAGTGGAAAAAGGCTTTTATTGGTCATTTACGATCTAATATTCTAATTTTGTAACACATGAATGCCTTGGGTGGTTAAATTGGCATTTAGGACTTGCTCAATGGATTTTTCTTTCTTTCTTTATAGTTTGGCTGGACCAAGGTTTTTTTACCATTCATTGCACTTGATCAATAAAAATACAATAGTTATGGGCATGCCATAGTTCTGAGCTTATTATCATGTGCAGCTCAGTAGTCTTTTGACTAAAGTTTTTGTAGCTTTAATGTTTGTCAAAAGATTTGTTGCAGCAGCAGTATCTTCTACTGTGATGTATTATATGGTGCCACTTCATTGATGAGTTGTTAAAACATGCTAGTTTGAAATCCAGCGTGTTACCTCACTTGTTGTAGTCCGTCGCCAATATTTCATGGTCCCATAAACTCAGCTGTCAACACCCTGTCTCTTGTCCAATTGCAATAAATGGACTAAGCGTTTCTGTTGTTCCATATTCAAGCTTTGTCACAATGTCTTTTTTTAGGAATGACACAACTGAAATGTACCTAGGGTTTAAATTCCTGCCCAAAAGGACAGTGGATGCTCTCGTGGAGCTCAACACTGTGCATTAGCATCACAGCAGCATTAAGCAGCGAATCTTTTTTTGGGCACATGGGGTTAGATTTTAGCTCTGTATGTTGAGGGGGTTCTGAACTGGTATTTGTTAACTACCAAAGATTTAGCTTTTAAGAGTGATCAATTTAAGATAATTGTTATAGTTAAGGGTATACTTATCAGTAATGAGTATTTATTTTGTTGAGGTCTATGCCTAAAATGGGGGTTTAACCTAGCTTCGGCTTCAGCTCTTTTGGATTTACAAGTTGAGGCTAGGACCAAACAGGCGGCTTATTGGGAGCTTATTCAGTAAGCTCTCTTCTTTCATTAGAAGGCCTTTTGGTGCTTATAAGCGGAAGACCTTATAAACTTGCGAATTGGAGAAACTTCAAAGGGCTCCATGTTCATCGTGTTTGCAATATGGTTGTCCTACAATGGGGAATACAGCTCCATGTTCATCAGATTCTCCTTACATGGATTCTTATAGAACCCACCCTTTTGAAACACATCATCAGCAGTGTGCGCCTCCAGACTGCAGTATGATAGTATGGAACTACTATTCTATATTTACTTCAATTTAGATGCTGTAAGTACTAAGCGGAAACGTAATTGGTGTACTATAACAATTGTAGAAATTAGTGTCTATTCGTTGTTTTATGTGAGGGGCTAGGAGTATTTCAAAATAAAATTGGAGTAGAAGAGATAATATAAATGAGTTTTCATGCTTGTGTTGTGTATCAGAAATAGCTTAAAAATAAGCAACCTGCAAATTCTATACATCAGTTTGTGTCTTTGTAAGACAAAAGTTTGTTGGAGGATAGATGGTCTTGATGAAGCTTGTGTATTTCCTTGGCATTACTCTCTTGAAGTAACAATTTTATTTGGCTGTATCTGTGCATCCTCCTTTTTTGGTCCATGCATATATACCTCTGGCATTTTGTCGTAATATGGGAGAGATTTTTTTTCTGTATGACATTTCTAGGGAATAAGTTCTTTTTTCTAGATAATTGCATTGGATACACTTGAATTTTGATATTTTGCAGACTCACTGGCTATGCCTTTATGACTTGGCGCATGAATTAGTGTTTACCATCTTGCTCCTGTATCTTAGGTGGCAAATCATGGTTGTGTGAGCAATTTTGAAAGTAAAGTGTAAAAGTGCCAATTTGAAGTATAGGCAAATAACTGCAGAGTCCCAGAAGAACACACTGATCTGGTACAATTTACCTTAAATTATTAAGTTTCTTTGTATCAGCCTTTAGTTTATAAAGCCAGCATTGCTTCACCAGAAACTTTCTACTCCAATGTAGATCAAGCTACCATAGTGGAGTTTTAATGTTTTATTGGATTCATGAACAATTAGATATTGCCAATTTGTTGATATTTTTGCTTTCGTTGGCACTTGAATCTGTTTGGAATGAAACCCTTGTATTGCAAAGAGGCCCAAAAGGCCAATACAACATGTAAATATCCCTCAAACTCATGGTGGATCAACAACACTGAGTTTGGAGAGGTAGAAGCTATGCTGAGCTCTAGTCTGTGCCATGGTGAAGAAATCTGCTAACCGCAGTTCCGAAGTTACATATTGAAGAGTAATAACTTGGTCTTGCACTTGTGATTGCGTGTATGAAGCATCTACCCCAATATGCTTGGTGAGCTTTTGCTTGACGGGATCTCGAACAATGTTGATTTTGCCAGTACTGCCAGAGAAGAGAGAAGTAGGTGCAGTATTGGAAACATCAAAATTCTCAAGGAGCCACCGAAATCAGGTTATCTCAGCTGTCAACAAGGCCATGGCTCTCGACTCAGCCTCAGCGCTTGAACGGGAAACGACAGTCTGTTTTTTGGTCTTCCAGGCAATCGAGGAGGAACTAAGAAAAACACAATAGGCAGAAAGAGACCGGCGATCAGAATGATCGCTAACCCAGGTCGCATCAGAGTGCGCCTAAAGTTGCAAAGATTTGGAGCGAGGAAAGAAAAGGCGACGAGCAATGGTCCCACGAAAATATCGCAGAATACGAAGGTGATTGTAGTGGAGCTGAGTAGGAGCAGAGGCGAACTGACTCAGGATGTGAACGGGGTGAGAGATGTCAGGGTGAGTGATTCCAACGTAGACAAGGCTGCTAACAAGATGGCGATAGCGAGTGGGATCCTCAAGAGGTTCGCCATCGGTAGGCCGAAGGTGAGCACCAAGCTCCATAGGAGTATCAACCACACGCTGATTAGTGAGACAAATGCAAGTTAAGGATATCCTGAATGTAACGCTCCTGGGAGAGATAGTAGCTTTCGGCCGTAGAAGTCAAGGAAGTAACGAAGAAGACCCAAGTTAGACATTAAGAATTGCTCACTGAGACGCTCCTTCACAAAGGCAATATATTGAGAGTTATCACCAGTAATTATCATATCATCCACATAGAGAAGGAGCGTCCGACCCCGAGAAGAGGTGTGGATAAAGAGGGCAGGGTCATGATCACTGGCAGAGAAGTCGGCAGCAGTGACAACAGAAGAGAAGCAAACCAAGCATGAGGGGCTTGTTTGAGCCCATTGAGAGAGCGACGAAGGCGACAAACTGTACCCTCAGGGACAGAATACCTAGTGGACGGCTGCATATAGACCTCATGCAGCTCACCATTGAGAAAGGCATTCTTAATGTCCAACTGAGAGATGGACCACTGTTGAACAGATGCCACAACATGTAGAGTGCGGACTGTGGTCATGTGAGCAATAGGAGCGAAAGTCTCATTATAGTCACGATCATGCTCCTCTTGAAAACCACGCACTATAAGACAAGCCTTATAGCGCTCAAGGGAACCATCCAAGCGGGTCTTGATTTTGTACACCCACTTGCACGTAATGGGGATGGCACAAGATCCTAAGTGCCAGTATGCTCCAATGCAGCAATCTCAGACATCTCGAGCTGCCACTCAGGGTAAATAGCAGCCTCGTGGTAGGTCACAGGCTCAGAAGAGGCAGCGGCTATAAAACCGAAGCGCTCAGGCGGCCGGACAGTGTGACGATCATGAAGATCGTATCTGGGAGGAGAGGGTGGAGCAGGACCCAACAAGGACGGAGAGCAAGAACTGGGAACAGGACCCAACAAAGACGGACGCTCAACTGGAGGAGTATGCCGAGGACAACAAGAGTAGTGCAGAGGAAAAGATAGAATTTCAACAACAGAACAGGAAGTATACTCCTGGAGAGGTGGAAGAGGAGCAGCCGGAGAAAGAGGAGGATGAGGTGAACTAGGAGTGGAAGGCAGTGAGTTAGGAAAAATCAGAAAAGATATCGACTCAACAAGAGAATCTAACTCGACTGTGGGGGAACGAGGGTAGTAAGGTCGGGACTCGTCAAAGGTGACATCCCAAGAAATCCTCATCCTACGAGCAACAGGGTTGTAGCAACGATAACCCTTATGCTCAAGACTGTAGCCAAGAAAAATACACTCAATTATTTGAACAGTCAGCTTGGTGCGCTCACGAGGTGGAAGAAAGACAAAACAAACACAGCCGAAATTGCAAAGGTGATCGTACTATGGGACTCAACTGTAAAGATGCTCGACAGGAGTGGAGCCCTGAAGGGCAGTGGAAGGCTGGATGTTGATGCAGTGGAAACAGTCTCAGCCTAGAAGTGAGGGGCAACAGAGGAGGCAAGTATGAGAGCACGAGTGGTCTCAAGTAAATGACGATGCTTACGCTCAGAGACACCGTTCTGAGCATGAGCACTAGGGCAAGAGTACTGGGGAAGAGTACCCTGCTCAGCAAGAAAACGATGCAAAGCAGCAGAAGGATACAGCAGAGTTGGCACAAAAGACACGAATGGGCAAATCGAACTGAATGCGAACCATGGTGGTGAACATCTAGTAAATAGAGATAACCTGACTGCGAGAGGATATAAAGTAAATCCAAGTATGGCAAGAATAATCATCAATAAAGATTACATTATACCGATTACCCCCTTTCAAAACGAAGGCAGCAGGGCCCTAAACATCAGCGTACAAGATCAAATGGACGAGTAGAAATAGAATCACTAGAGGGGTAGTGGAGATGTAGCTGCTTGTCAAGCTTGTGACCCATACAATGTAAAAGTGTGTCCCCAGAAACAGACCTAAGAATACTACGACCAACTAGTGACGTTAGGCGCGATCCACAGAGATGACCAAGACGATGGTGCCACCGAGCGGAGGTAGTGGAAGATGCGGCCAGAGCAAAGGTAATGGCAGGGACTGACTGGCTGGTGGAGACAGTGGAAGGCAGATGGAGCCAGTTGAGCTCCAAAAGACGTTGTGAATCACGACACCGATGGTCAGTACCAAGTAGAGTCTCCGTGTGACGGTCTTGAACATAACAAAAGTCAGATTGAAGAACAACATGACAGTCATGATCAGTGATTTGAATAGTCGACATAAGCTGCATGGTAAGTTAAGGAACATGAAAAGAGGAAGCGGAAAGGGTGCCTCGCCCTGCAATGGGAAAAGAGGTACAATCTGCAGTCTGAACAGTGGAAGAGAAAACTGTGGGATGCAACGAGGTGAGGTGGGTGGATTCTGATGTCATGTGAAAGGAAGTACTAGAGTCCAAGATCCACGGAGATAGAATACCTGAGAAGGAGGCGGCGGAGGCGGAGGTAGAGGCGTGGAAGACTGCTGAGAAGCAAGAGTCAGACGAGCCGATCCCAAGGAGTCTGAAGACGAGCTGACACCGAGGCGCTGGAGTGAGAAGAGCTGCTGTGTGGCATCACCTGAGGAGCCCTGGTGAGAGGCGCTAGCTCCGGAGTGGGAGGAACCACCAGAGCCCTTCGGGGGACGTCCACCCCGACGACGCTGGTCTCTCCTTCGCTTGTAGCAGTCCTGATACCTGTGGCCGTCACGCTGGCTGTAGGCGTAGTGGAGATCCGCAGTAGAAGTAGTAACCACTGATGCGCTGAGAGGTATTGGTGCACTAGGAGTTGGAGAGATCATGGCTTGTGCTGAAGAAACAAGCGAAGTGGCAGGTGCGGAAGAAGACAAAACAGCCTGCAGATAAACCGCGCCATGGTAACGAGCCTCCGCAGCACACACAGCCGTGAGAGCCTTCACTAAGCTCGGGCGCGGGTGGCGAGTCAAGAGCTGAGCCCGCACAGTCTCGAACTCAAGTCGGAGACGCATCAGGAACTCGTAGAGACGGTGAGTCTCCTGGTGAGCACGAAGCTGCACACAGCAGGGGCAGGTGCGGCAGACGTCCAGCCCTAGAGAGTTAAGCTGATGCCACACCGCAGACATCTGCTGGTGGAAGTCATCAACGGTGGCATCAAGCTGCTGAAGAGAGTGTGCTTGGTGCACAACCGAAAGATGCATAGCATCACTTGTCGGCTGGTAATGAGCTCAGAGGCGCTCCCACATAAGCTGTGTCGTCGGCAGCTCCGCCACATCCATGGAGATGGCCACGGTCATGCTACCTACTAGGATGGCGGTAGCACGAGCCTCGGCCTCCTACCAACGCTTGTAGGCGTGCAGCTCAGACTCCTCTAATGCAGCAGTGGCCTCCTAAGCCGCCTGATCCGCACCAGCAAGAAGAGTGGGCGTAACGGGCGGCTTCGATTGAGGCGGACAGGGATGCTCGCCAGTGAGATGCCCCATAGACGTTGGTTGTTGAGGAGAATCCTCAGGTGGATAGCCCACTCTCGGAAGTTCGTCTCATCGAAACGAACTAAGGGGAGCGGGATGGTGAAGGAGCCACCAATGGCAGCCATCTGGAGCAATGTCTCGAGCGCGGCAGCGGGGAGAAGGCGTCTAGGAGGCAGCTGGGAGGAGGCGGCCGGCATCGGCCGAGGTGGCGGGGTCAGAGCCGGGGTGGTAGGCGGCCGGGAGGAGGCGGCCGGCAAGGCAGTGGCGTTAGGGCCATGTTGGCCAGGAGGTGAGGCCGGTAGGCCACGGCTTGGAGGCGCAGCCGAGAGGCTCGGTGCGGGAGGCGGCGGCAGGGAGCCGCAGCTGGGAGGCTCGGCGTGGGAGGTGGTGGCCATGAGGCGCGGCACGGGAGGCGGTGTCCAGGAGGCGCGGTGCGAGAGGCTACGACTGGGAGGCATGGCAACGCCAGACGAGAAGGAGGTCGCCGGATCTGTCGGTGGGGAGGCTGGATCCGACGGTGAGGAGGCAGTATCCGGTGGCAGGGAGCCCGGGGACGGTGCGCGAGGACTCAACGGCGAGAAGCGGAAAGGGGAGGAGGGTGGGAAGACCAGACGGGCGGCGGCGGCGGCGCCCTAGCTAGCCATCTCTGATGCCATGTTTAGAATGAAACCCTTGTATTGCAAAGAGGCCCAAAAGGCCAATACAAAGTGTACATGTAAATATGCAAATAAGCCCCTATACTCTAATGTGCAGTTGTTTTCGGTGTACATGCTGTTGCGGTATGTTTTGGTTTGACGTCAAATAGCAACGCTACAAATATCTATCTCCCATTGTTTAAACTCAGTATTTGCGAAGTGGCTGCTTTTCGTCTCAGTTCAACCCCCCAAAGCAACTTCTATAATGTCAAGTTCATGCTGGTGCTCTTGGATTAGGGGCAATATATCTCTTATTTGATCCTTTTGTTCATGAAGAGGAAGTGCCTTCTTTTCTAGGGATAATGTTAGTGGAGAACAAACAAAAGCATGGAACAAACATATGGAATTGTGCTGGAAGACTTTCCTTGGGTGCTTCACCTGGAGAACCAAGAAAAGCAGAAGCAGAAGGGACAAGCAATCAAACAAATGGTGTTACTCACAAGCGCGACAAGCCTCTGAAAAAAGGATAAAATTCTTCCCCAAATTTGATGATGGAGATGATCTTCTAATTGTGTGCCATTGATTTTTTTTTTCAATAATTGTTTAAGCCAGAGAATCCTCATTCCCTTCATATGCGCTGCAGGATTCGAGTTTGGTAGAATCTCCAACGGAACCACTCCATTAGCTGCATCTGTCTTGGTGGCTACATGATGATGAATGTTCCAATAGTAGGATCATAATTTCAACACTACGAATAATCTATACAGGGGAGATTGAACGGTGAGTATGCAAAATCTTCTCGTTTACTTGATTGAACTCCAATTTAGTTACAGTTGCTATGATGTAACTCAGCCATTTGGCATTTTAGAAATTCCCTCCAAAGCAAAGCTGGGAGCATAAAGTTATTGCTAAGGAATTTGTCCTGGCCTATATTGTTCTTGATATGCACCTACTTTGGAGCATAAAGTTGCTAATGTCACTGCTTTATGGTCATGATGTGTCTATTTTTTGTTGGCATGAAGTCCAATGATGTGTTTCCTCCCAATCAATTTGCACAGGTCACAACCCACAAGATTAGATTAGATGCAACTCAACGAGGTGAAAGGACATGTGAATTGTTTTATGTGGACAGCGCACTAGTTGAGTGTAGTTCTTGAGAAAAAGCATTGCCGAACATGTCATTTCCGACTGACCAATTGCAAGTGAATGCGCCCCAGGCCCATCTTGATGCCATAGATCTCTTCACTTGCTATTTGCTGGTCGAGGTGAAAAGCGATGCTGATGGAGACTTGTAAATTTTTGTAAGAGTTATTATTTTGTTGGTGCTGTCATGTCCAAAAATTGGATGACTGTGAGTTACCGAACATTACTTGTTGGGAAAATGGTGCTCTTGCATTGGCACTAATGACAAGTTGGCAGCATCATGGCATCTTGTGCCTTTTCCCCTCACTTGTGGTCCATAATAGGGTGCTCAATTTGCATGTAAACCTGTAAAGTACACTGCGTACACACTACTACTTACTCAGGTGTCCCTTAGTCCCTTGGTCTCTGTAGTATGTAGTCTTTTTTTTCTTTTCCCCCCCTTTTGAGACCCCTTGTTCTTCATAGGTTGTAACTTTTGTGTACCTGGCAATTTAAGTGATGTTATCTCATCATCACTTAATTGTTATACGGATTATTATTGCTCCTGTTGCATTTGCACACTTGCACATAAATCAAGATTTGTATTTTTTTAATTTAAAAAAAATATGTGTTTCTCCTTTTTGCCCTTTGAACGCCACACCGTCTTGCCTTTGATGGGCTTGGCATGCTCCAATTCCTCCAGCCTGCTCCACCTATTTAAGATCTACTTGTGAAAGACCTTCCAAACTTGATATTCATTGTTTCCATCCAACATTCCTAGAACGTAATTTCCAGTGTTTTAACATTTGGGGATTTGTGACTCAGGGCCCCTCTGGCCTCCCAAAAATGTGACATTCTTGCCATTTCTCATATTATATATTTGGCCCACAGCCTAATATATTGCCCTATCTCAATTATCATTGAGACAATTGTAACATGCCAACCTATTGTATATCCATTTATTAGATATTTTATGAGCCTATAAGGTATAGTGCCTATTTCATTTGGGAACATAGGTGATGGGCCTTATTTTTTATGATGGTGGTGGTGGTGGCGGCTACATAGTAATTTCATGATCACCAGGTCATGAATCCTACAAAACAGCAAAAAGAAAATTATAGGCCATATTTACAAAGGCAATGCTTTTATGCCCTAATTTGTATTATTGAACAATGAACACATAAATTCTCTTAAGATATCGCAAAAGGACAAACAATTCTCACTTGCCGTTAGTTGGCGGAGGAAAAAGGCGATGCCGACGTGGACATGAGTTCTTTGAGAGGTACAATCTCACCTGTGTTGTCCTATCTAAAAAAGAAGAAAGAAAAAAAGACGCAAGAAAAAAAGGACGATTGTGAGGCAGTCCATGTCATGAGAATCACAAGAAGTAGGATCACCAGACTTTCCCTGTTGGAAAATGATATATTGCTTCAGCAGAGTGACAATGGCTGTAACAAGTTGGCAAATGGCAAACTTTGGTGGCGTTTTGTGCCTTTTTGACACTTGGCAGTAATATCCTGTGCATACCACGGCTTCAGGTTTTGGCAGTAATATCGTGTGCATACCACGGCTTCAGCTTTTGGCAGTAATATCCTGTGCATACCACGGCTTTAGCTTTTGCTATTTTTGGCTTTCGACCTATTTAAATAAAAAATTTACGTAAAACATGTCAACGTGTAATTTATATTTATTTTAGCTTTTTTACCTTTTCTCTTTTCGCTTATTCCTCTGCATTGTCGTCATGATATAACGGGTTTTTATTTTCTTTTAATTAAATGACTTAGAAAATCTAACAGGTACTATAGTACAATTTCAACAAAAAATCAACAATCAAAGCTAGAAAGTTAAGCTCTTTCGAGCGGGCCGTAATCTACTTCCAAATATGCACATTATCAGCTTGTACACCACCAGTTCCCAAATATTCGTCTATGGTAGTTAGGTTTTTTAATCCTAGCAAACTAAGGTCAGAAAATCAACAACTGATTGCAAGCTTTGATTGAGATATTCACTATTGTGAAAAAGGAGGTATATATTAATATAATTTTCAGAATAAATAAAAAAAATCGAAATACTGCAACATCCCAACAGTAGGGAGTTGAGAGAAGTATGGGATGTACAAGCCACCAATTATGAGAAACAGTGAAAGGAGCAGACAGCCTAATAATAGCAATATAAACAGTACCACATCATTGGGTGTCTAAACCTGAAGTCGGCACGTCAATGTCACCATCCCTAACAGCATACAGTTGAGTGCAACTACTACTATACTCCCAGCACCCACGAGCAGGACTAACCGGGTGTGTGTTATCAGGAGTTCAAGCACAATTGTACAATTCAGGATTACAAAAAGGTACAGATAGATCCATAAAAATGCATCAACCATAACATGCAACGTTGAAGTCAAAGGCGAAAAACATACATAACAGCAGACCAGGCTCAAACATCTCCAAACAAATCTTAACTTGAGCTACCTAACATAATGCCAGATAACATAAACCACCATCTGAAGGAAACCCTGCTGAACTTCTGAAACCCTACAACACAGGCAGCAAGCTGCGGATCTCGGGCTTAAGTACTCATAGCACAGAAATTCTAAATTTCTTATGATGATTACATATCGGGAAACAACTAGTTGCCCCTTCTGTTATCATTCCTCATCTTCTTCCTCACCACCGCCACCACCCCCACTTGCCTTCTTTTGGTTCTTTCTCTTCACCCTACCAGGGGGACCTCCACCGAACGGGCTTGTCAGTGAAAAGTCAATATGCTTCTCAGACTCGACCCTCACCATGAACGAGGGGATGTTGACAATTTGCCTGCCAACCCTGTACAGTGATCTCGAAAGTTAATGGTTGGCCTTTAAAGAATACATCGATTTGACAGTACAAAGGATTGTCAATAGTAGCATCATGTCTGTATTATGGCATCAAATATCATTGGACAAGTCTCTTTTTTTTTTTGAAAGGAAACGGCAGGAGCTCTGCCAATGCATTAAAGTAGTAGTTCAGAAAGAAAACAACAATGCCGCTAAATAATGGCAGGCAAAAGCAGAACAAAAAAAAAACGACGTCATACTAAGCGCTTGGAAAATTGGACAAGTCTTCTAAGCAGATATTTTAGCGGGGTGCATCAGAGAACATTGTTGCATCAATAAATTTTCAGGAGACCATCATGAGACATTGTATGTGTTCTCATCACCTGCCTGGTTGACTGTTAAAGTTCAACCTAACAAAACGCTCAAATATTAGGCTGCAGCCAGTAACTAGACACCGAACTACATCAAATGTACTGAATTGGCTGTTTAAATGTTGAAGTTTAAACTCCGCTAGCTAAACCCCAAACCACAAATAACATGCACGCATGAAAAGTGTAACATCTCCACAGTTCTACTCAAGGAAGGGGCATCAGAGAATACTTGTAGCCAAGGTTCCAAATACCGTTACCGGGATAAATCCCGCCAGGCAGCCGGTACCGGTTACCGGCCGGTAACCGGAAAAACCGGCCGGTAACCGGGAAAAATCCGGCCGAATTTCCCGCGCCAAATTTTGAATTTGAAATCGGTAACCGGAAAAACCGGCCGGTAACCGCCCAAAAAACCGGAGAAAAACCGCTAAAAACCGGAAAAACCGCTAAAACCCGGTTTTTCAAATTTGAAATTGGAAATTCTTAACATATTCATGGCAAAAAGTATAAAGTTAAGCACAAAAGATGCATAGATCTTCCTAATACATCATATTTGTGTTAAACAATGTAAATATCATTCGGGAAACTAACATTTACATTCAAAATTTGAAAATTCCTAATACATTTACGGCAAAAAGTATGAAATCAAGCACGGGAAATATATGCATCTTCCTAATACATTCTATTAGTGTTAAACAATATAAATATCATTAGAGAAACTAATTTTTACATTCAAAAGTTTAAATTTGAATTAAATAAAAAACCGGCGGTTTTTTTCTCCCGGTCGCCACCGGTAAGACCGGTTACCGGCGGTAACCGGCCGGTTACCGCCGGTATTTGGATCCCTGCTTGTAGCATCAAAGATTGTTCCGTTGACTGTCTAATGTTTAATCCAATGTCATCAACTAGACAGTTCCAACACTAACCAAATGACACAATATGAAGCAGCTTGAATAAGTGCTCAAGAAAGGCTAATTTTCCCAATTGAAAAAACATCTACAGTTTTGCACTAAGGGGCAGCCCAACAGGACCAATACTATAACCAACAATTGGTAGATAACACACATTCTGCAGCTCCAACAATAATGTACCAGAAATGGACATTTAACTATGGCGCTACTATATCAAGAAAACTCAAGTCGTAACATAGAGAAGAACTGAGAGGAATACATACACACTGCTAACACACTACAAGAACTCACTGCTAGCACACTACAAGAACTCAGACAGAGCACACTGCTAATACACTACAAGAACTCAGACAGAACACACTGCTAATACACTATAAGAATTCAGAAGCACACATGGGAGTCAACAGAGGACCATACTGAGCTATG
Source organism: Dendrocalamus latiflorus (assembly GCA_017311315.1). NCBI lineage: Eukaryota > Viridiplantae > Streptophyta > Magnoliopsida > Poales > Poaceae > Dendrocalamus > Dendrocalamus latiflorus. Next base: position 28,221,585 of record CM029642.1, read on the forward strand.
AAAATCAACACATTAAATTTAGAGCTAATTAGATTTAACAAAACAAGAGATACACAAATGAGAATTTAAGGAACATACCTGATATGGCGCTGCCTGATCAGGACACGAGCATGGTGGATGGACTTGGCCATACCAGCCTTGAAGACAAGAGTCTGAAGACGCCTTGCAAGGAAGTTCTCCACAGTAAGAGCCAGGACATAATCAAGCTTGTTCTGCCCATCAGCAAGGAGCCCATAGCGGTTCATGCGGCGAAGCAGCGCCTCACCTTCAAAGATGCGGCGAGGGTTCTTCTCATCAAGTGTAAGCAGGTGCCTTGCATTGTTACGAATCCGGCTCAAAGCATACTGAACCCGCCACAGCTCCCTCTTGCACCTCAGCCCATACTCACCCACCAGCTTTAGCTCTGCATCAAGACGCTCCTTCTCATAAGGGCGCCGTGGTTTCTTGAATGTCTTACCATCTGCAATGGAAAGTATTATAAATAAACTTGCTCATTTCCACAGTAATGAGAAAGAAGCCATTATAGATAAAATTGTGTATTCAGAAACCCACAAAATAACAGATAAAGCAGCATTATAGCCCCAGAGATCCCTTGTCCTTGCACCCTCACCCAAGAAAGACAACAAAAACCCCACACAACCAAAAAGGAAAATGAAACGCCTCTGTAAAAAAAAAGATCAAGACCAAAAACCCTAACTAGAAATAATGTTGAGATTAAGGCTCCAGCTCCCAGATTCTCAGAGAGTGGATCTTCCAAGAATCTGGAGCTGTCAGAGAAAATGTTTGGCTGGGAAGTTGGCTCCAGATCCAAGAATAAAAGAATTGTGTGCGAAATGTCCATAGTAGCATTGGTATATTGCTGTTTTAACTGTTAAGTGATTTTTTGTGTATTGCTAGCTTATGGTAAGTGATTTTTTTTGTATGTTGCTATTTCGGACATGGTTTCAATTTGTTGTAAACATTTTCAACCAAAAATATCATGAAGTTATCCGCCTCCACCTCCTCCCGAGTCCATTATCAGATGCAGAAAAGCAGCACCAAGCAACAATCGGAAACAAGATAATTCATGTAGGAAAAAACAGCAGTAACAAGCAAAATGGGTAGCGAACTGAGGCGGAGAGAGGGAGGGGGGTAGTACGGACAAGAATGGTGTTGATGTTGCCCTCCTCGCAGATCTTGCAGGCCTCGCGGTAAGCGCGCTTCTCCTGGGCCTTGACTGTCTTCCACTCTGTCTTCTCCTTCCCCTTCCCTGGCTTTTGCTTCTTCCCCGTCTCATCGCCTTATCTACCCCCTTCTCAAGTCCTGGCTGCTTCACTTCTCTGAGGCGAAGGCAGAGAAGAAAGTCCATGTGGAGAAATGCCACCGCCACCGCTGCTCCATGAAGAGACGTCGGCTGGTAGGGAGTGAGGCCAACCTCGTGCTGCTGGCTTGGGAGGATGACCTCACGCCGCTGGCACGCGCCAGCGAAGGTCTAGGGTTTGCAGGGAAAGGGAGAAGAGGGTATGAGAGACGAGCGAAGGGGACGAGCGAGAGTTGGGTACGGAGGGGTATTTTGCGGGTAAATTCCGCAAACTCCACGGGCATTTTGGTAAGCGTGGTTGCAGCTCCGCACAGGAGTGACCCATCACCCGCTCTGCCGAAATACACTAGCAACAGCTCTGGATTCACCCTTTTGCAGAGCCGAACCGTTTGGCTCAACTCCGATTGCTCCGAACGAGAATCCAGGAGCTAGAGCCATGCCAAATAGGCCCTAAGCCCATGCAAATGTGACGATTTTTCAAGTCAAATGATAATAAGGACCGTGTGTAAATATTAAAAACTCCTAATGTACCATGTCATTCATAATGATTTCTAAAGCAATTTATATCTTTGTGCCGGATTAACTCATACAAACAGCTTAGCAAGCATTCCGGCTTGAGTTCCCTCTCTGTGATCCCCTAGCATACACTCCTACGACGTCCCTAAATTCTTTGCCCTGATACTACAGAAGTTCAGAACTTATCAACTTAAGTACAAAGGTTCAAATATCTCATCTGAAACTATTACACAATGTTTAAGAATACATCAATACTACACCTCTATGGCTAAACACACAAATAATTCATTACATGCTATTAAGAGTTTCTAAAACTTAAAAATTAATAAGCATAGTCCTCCATTTTCAATAAGAATTAATAAGTATAGTAAGTACAACGCATGAATCATTTAATAAGTATAGCGCTCCATTTTCATAAAAAAAGTTCACCTCCATGGATCTAAATGGTTTCATTCCATCAACATGGGTGACATCATAACTATGTAATACTTCAGAAGAACACTCTTAATTAACACCTATCATAGTAATACTATTTTTTTCCTAAACCATGAGGATTGAGGACACCTAATACCATACAATCTTCAGTGCAAAACTTGAACACCATCAGATTTTGTATTGTATCATACAAGAAGAAACATTTCAAACCCCATGGTCCCAATTGGCAATAAATGTACACCCATCCCTAGTACTCAATATCTACTAGCAGTCTAGTACCCAAACATCCGAAACAAATGCTACTTAGAGGTGTTCTGTGTTCAATGTGGCACACCACGAAATACACACAACGGGGATCAGGCTCTTGAATAAACGCATAATTAATGGAGAAAATTGATCATTTGTCACTTTGAAGAGTGGGCTTCGCAAAATTGCCACTTTCAAAATTGGCTTCGCAAAAATGCCATGCAGTACATTTATCTCTTGATTACCATGCCATTTGAGCCATTTAACTCATTTAATATTTTTTTTCTAATTTCAGGGGCTAGAAAAGACTTTTCTACCATTGCTAAGTTTTGCACTCTCTCTCTCTCTTTTTGCCTTGCGTGCTTTCTCTTTCCTTTCTTAGGTGCGCACGTCTTCCTTTCTCTTTGTTTTTTTATTTGCAGTCTTCCCTCCTTTTTTTTTGCTTGCGTGCATATTTTTCTTTCTTTTATTTTGTTTTGCACGGTGTAGGTAGGACTGTGCAATCGGTTTTTTCGGTTTAATCGGTTCGGTATATACGGTAAATACGGTATTTGTAGTTCGGTAATATACGGTATTTTTAGAAGTACGGTTCGGTATCGGTAAATCCCAAATTATTTCGGTACGGTATCGGTAAATACCATATATACCAAAGTTGACGCGAATTGCAAACGATATAGCGACTAGCGAGACGAGTAGGCGATAATACATATACTTGGTGGCTTTGGCTAACCGGAGAACATGCTGGACAGGGGCAAGAATGTCGTCCTAGAACGGCATATGTGCTTTAATTTGACGGAATGGCAAAAGGAGTAATTGAGTGATATCTTGCTAAATGAACTGATTAGCCATTGGTGTCTTTTATTTAGTGGGGAAATTGGTTGAATGGCCAGCATTACGTATTTACATTCATCCGAATAGTGCTGGTTTGGCACTTGGGACCAGTGTTCAAGAAGGCGGCCTGGGCAGCCGCCTAGGCGCCGCTTAGGCGCTGGGCGGCAGCGTGCCGCCCGGCCTTGGCCCCTAGTCGGGTGGCTGGGCGGCGAGGTGGTCCAAGGTGGGACCAAGGCGGTCCAAGGCGGGGGCAGGCGGCCTAGGCGCGGCGAAGGGGTGGCGCGGAGGGAGCGGCGGGGATGGAGAAAAAACTTACCGCACACGAGGTCGTCGACTCGCCGGACTCCCCGCGCCAGATCCCGCCGCCGCCGCCGGATCTGGACTCCCCGCGCCAGATCCCGCCGCCGCCGCTCCCGTGGCCGCCGGTGAGGGAGACATCAGGTGGCGGGGGAGGCGCGCGGAGCGGGGGGCACCGAAGTGGCGGCGGGGATGGGGCGGCGCGGAGGGAGCGGCGGGGGGGATGGGGCGGCGCGGAGGGCGGCGCGGAGGGAGCGGCAGAGGGGATGGGGCGGCGCGGAGGGAGCCGCGCGGAGGGCGCGCGTGTGGGAATGGGATGGGAAGGCCGAAGGGGTTAGGGTTAGGGTTAGGCGGCGGGGTCGTGTTGGGTCGGGGGCAGGCGGCGGGGTCGAGTTGGGTCGGGGTCAGGCGGCGGGGTCGGGTTGTTTTTGTGATTTAGTCCTCACATTGTTAAAAATTACGAATAAATTTTTTGCTTAATAGATTTCTTTCAATCTAGACCTCTTTAAATATATATATTAGGCAAATATATATACACAATTGTTTATTTTCACCTATTATCCTTATTTTTAATTCGCCCGCCTAGGCCCCCTAGGCGCTAGGCCCCACCTCGCCGCCCGCCTAGCGCCTTCTTGAACATTGCTTGGGACGGAAACCGAAGGGACCAAACAAAACGCGTGATGCCCCTGGGCGGAGGGAAATTTCATGGGCCACCGTGCCGGCCTCCATTCCATTGCGCCGCGCGCTCGTTCGGTTCCTCGTTACGCACTAGCCTACGCCCGCACGGCCCACTTAGCGGCACACTGTGCATTACTTTTTTTTCGGTTTTTTCGGTTTTTAGCCGGTTTTTCCCAAAAAACCGAATGCCAAAAAAACACAAAATTTAAAAACCGAACCGAATACCAAAAACCGGCCAAACCGAGTTGACCGGTTCGGTTCAGTTTTTTCGGATCGGTTTTTTCGGTTCGGTTGAAAAATGCACAGCCCTAGGTGTAGGGCTGACTGTCATTGCATGCTTTTATCTCGTGTTTCTTTTGTGCACATGTTTTTTTCTTTATTTTTTTTCACTACGTGGGCTGACGGACACAAGGATCATCTTCTCTTTTTTTTAAATTACTGTATCTTAACTAATAACATGCGAGTTAGCAAGGGTAGAAAGATCTTTTCTAGCCCCTGAAATTAGAAAAAAATATTAAATGAGTTAAATGGCTCAAATGGCATGGTAATCAAGAGGTAAATGTATTGCATGACATTTTTGCGAAACCAATTTTTAAAGTGGCAATTTTGCGAAGCCCACTCTTCAAAGTGGCAAATGATCAATTTTCTCATAATTAATGATAGGACTAGCACACCAATCCATTTCATTCTACGACTAAGACAACCATCACGTAAACACAGAAATCTGAACCAAAACAATAGCGCACTTCTTATGAAAGTTTGTAATACGCTGAACATGATTTGTTGCAGACAGACAAGTAAACCATATAAGCTTGAGTTGCAGATGAACATTTACGCCACAACAACACAAGCTCCACCACCGACAGATGCACACTACAGATACTCCTTGCACGACTACGAGCATCCTGGGCTGAGAGCAAAGATAAAAATTCTAAGCACCCTTCGCACGAACTGACCCACTTACAGCATCGCTGGATCTAACACTAGCGACACTACGAACCACTGCAGGAATAGACCATCGAGGCAACTCTACACGGCAACACGTTGCGCATACTGATTCATCAACAAAAGGAAAGCAAAGAAATCTTCCGCTACGTCACACGCAACATAAAATCGTACTACAGGCAAGGGAACCAATCAAGAACTCGCAAAACTACAGCGCCATCTTTGATCCGTGACTACCACACGAGCAGCATCCACAGGGGAAAAGAGAGGGAGGCACGTACAGTTGCGGTAGAAGCTGACGTGGACCATCGTCGGAGCTCGCCTCTGCCTCGCCGCCGCCGATTGGTGAAGCTCGCTTTTCTTTCCCGAGGAGAGGAGGCGAGGAGTGAGGCGAAGGTTTTATATGGCGGCGGCGCGAGGAAACCCTAGGTAACTTTGATGGGCCGGGGACGAGGCCGCGGGGGTTAGCGGGTCAGGCCGGGTGAGAACGTGAGATTCGCTTACGGGTGCGACTGGTTGCCTGAAGAAATCTGGCCTGAGCCAGGTTGGGAAGAGCCTGTTTCATTCCATGAAACTTAGGCTCTATTTTTTTAGGCTGATAATTTTTTAATTATGTTTGATGATTTTTATTTATATTTTTGAAGATAGTAATAGATAATAAAAATATTATCATAGATTATATATACGGTTTTAGATTCAAAAAATCAATCGGAGAAACCGTTTAAAGGACTCAGAAGCCGAAGCTGAAAGCTCACATAAAGACAAAAGGAACGCGTCGTCAGTGTTGTTTGGTTGCAGATGACATCCTACTCAAGACTGTGAAGAGAAACTGTTTGGCTGTTGGAGTTGAGAAAGGTCCGAATACCTTGCACAGTACATGGTGAGATTACCACCTAACATATTTGAAATCAGACAACGTTAAATTGGAGAGAGAAATATAAATTAAACTAGCGCAAACTATTTGATCCTCCAAACAGCAAATTGACGAATGAAGAAGAGAATATTCAACTGAAAAATCCACTTCTCTGAATTTATTAACGGGCCGTCCTCACTCTTTCCTCCGTCACTCTCATCCCGTCCTCTCTCTCTATCCTTACTGCACACGACCGGATGCAGCGGGTGTTAGGCAGCACGACGGCGGCGGTGGCCTGCGTCGAGCAGCGTGGCGGCTGATAAATGGGAATGGGCAGTGACCGAGGCGGCGCCATTGTATCTACGATCGCCTCCACTGGATCCAGCGTCCTTATCACCGGATCTAGTCTCGATGACGGCAGATCCGACTGTCTGGTGGCCAAATAGATCAGATACGATGGTCCGTTGTCCTCAACCTCAACGGTGGCAATGACATCTGGGCTTTGTTGTCTCTGTTGAGCCGTCCAACCGGCCCCCTCGCTGTGTGGTGTCCTTAAAGAGGAGAAGAAAGGAGCAAGAGGGAGGTTTATGGCTTTAAACTGTTTGTGAGATAGTACGAAATATTGAAACTCACGTGCAGTTTTCACTTATATAAAGTTGTTACAGTGTATACTATAATCAATTTATACATCTTATCTTAAAAAGATACTTCGTTTAAAAAATAATTATTATAGAAAAAAAATTAAAAAATAATTTTAGAAGCTAAAGAAGATGTCCGGTATCCACCACACTTAGCGCCTGTTGCAGGAGCCGAGCTAGGCTCCACAGCTATGCCCGATTCCTGCGTTCCTACCAAGCCAGGTCCACGGGGGCATCAGGCATCGGGCTAGCCTTGCCCAAAGGAGAGAACGGGTAACCGAACACGGTTCCTTCATCACGCCCCACATGCTTCAATAATCATGCGAGTTCGTTATGTCATGTGCTCGGTTACACAACTTTGTTGGTTTAGACCTTCACAGAAAACAACTTAATTTGAGAACCACCTATTGATAGCAGTGAATTTACGGGTGTATGTCTTATACCCACTAATCCACTAAAGTTCAAATCTTGATGACTACCTTTACAAATTACACATGCAAGTGGGATTTCAGATTTATTCCCACATTCCATCTTTTATAGGTGCATGCTAAAGAGGCACACCATTTGTGTTTCTAGACGTGTGCTAAGATGACGTATCTGTAAATGTATGTGTGCATGTGCCTTACTTGTAATGAAAAAACAAAATTAACTTAATTCCCATATGATTTGGAAATTTTCATGTATTTTAAACAAGTCGCGGGCTCTTAGAGGATAAATTAAGCAATTTTTCAGGGGGAAAATCGTCCAATTTTTTCCCCGTGATGTTCTAACTGGATGTGAGGGTCCGTTTGAATTAAGGGATTTCCAAATAAAAAAATCTAGGACTTACGACACCATGTGTTTGGTTGCTAGGATGGAGTGGGATGGGATGGGATGGGGATGGGATGAGATGGTTCCACAAAAAAAGTGGAACCACATGGTCCAGCATCTAAGAAGAATATTCCCTAAATTTGCATAGGCTCATCCCACTTTGGACCATTCCATCCCACCCCATCCCTCAAACCAAACACATGGATGGGCTTGGTCAAAGGAACCATCCCATTCCATCCCACCCCATCCCAGCAACCAAACACACCCTAAAAGTAGCACTACGGACAAACATACCTCGGCGGTTTCTGTCGGCAATTCTCAGGAAGATTTTGTGAACAAGATAACAATGCTTGCTACTAAATCACATCATTCAGGGGCATTGGAGCCTTTGAAGTAGGGTAAGCCTGGGAGGTCAAGATAATGAATATGTAGCAAATAACACAAAGGCAATCCAGATAACCAGATAGGATAGGATGCACTGATAATTGATATCATCTCAATTCTTACTGCTAATAAGGTTCACTACACCAAAACAGCATCACCAGTTCACCACCACCACCTACATAGCGGATTACTACATTGCTCATGTACTGGTATATGAATATTGGACAAATATGCTACACGATGACAAGTCAGAGCGATCGGCAGACGACAAGCTGCAGCAGGTGAGCTCCATTTCCTAGATTGATGATGAAATGGGTCCTTGCCACTTCAAATGAACCAAAAATTCTACGCTGGGCTGCATTTGGTCTGTACAAGAAATGCAATCAGAACACGAACTTTTAGGGCTGCAAAATGCAGCGGTGATGGCATGAGTTTAGGGCTTACCAGCCTAGATGGCTCTAATTCCAGTAATTATTTTCATCCTCAAATATCATAAAGCTGCCATTCCATGAGTTATGCTCTGGATATGTACTATGATAATCGGACGTTGGATGCCAGTCACTGTTGGAGGCCTTGAATTCCTTTTCAGGCTCCACCTCGGCGAATGTCACACGCTTGTTGCTCTTTGGTTTAGGTTCACCTGAATCTTTCAGTGAGTCCAGTTCTTTTGAATCTTTCAGTGCCTTTTTCAGTTCTTTCGTATCTTTCGGTGCCTTCTTCTGTTCTTTCGTATCTTTCAGTGCTTTTGATGGCTTCGACTCATTCGAATCTTTTGGTGACTTGGCCTGTTTTGCATCTTTTGATGGCTTTGGTTCTTTCGACTCCTTTGATGATTTCGATTCTTTCGAATCTTTTGACGATTTCCCAGCCAGTTTAGATGACTTGCCTGCCTGCAATACATAATACAAAACATCATAACAATTATAACGAGCTTGTAATTTTTTAAGAGCAATTTTATGGACTTCAGCACTTTCATAAGCAACAAGTGCACCGTTCAAACCAACTACTCAAATTTCAGCGGAAAAACATTGCTTAACGAGCAAAGCTGAACTAGTATGACATAATGTTACTGAGTTAGCTAAGAGAGTACATCATTTAACCATCAAGCTTTAGCCTCAAGCATACTCAAATATCAAAATGATGTCATCATACACATAGTGATGAACATCATGACCTAAGTCCTGAGGATCACAGCAAATTAGATCTAACATGAACTAGCACGCAGAGCAGCGTGAAATTCAAAGTACACTGTTGTGGCTACAGACCAAACAGAGAGAGAAGGGGACTAGTAGAAGAGGAAGAGGAGAGCCAGATCTGTGAGAGAGTTGGTAAGAATGAGAGGATGTCCCTCCTACCCCTCCTGGGGTTTATATACATGAGTGGGGTAGAATGGGAAATTCTCATTCTACCCCTTAGTACTTACAAAGGATGAGGGTACATTGGTATATTTACACTGGTATATTCTTCTACACTATTGAGCCTATTACACGTTGGACTAGTTGCACGGCCCAGTCGCGGGGGGTTGGGCCACCCCCACAACATACACCATTTTACACAATTGTTTAGTGCACGAAATGGGGATACACACACACATCATTCTACTAAGCTGCATCACTCACTAAAATATCTCGTATTCATTTACCCGAAGCCATTCTCTACCCGACATTGAGTGACCAGATCTCTGAGTCATTGCCTAAGTCAGTCCGTCTTGGTATCAGAGCTACCGGTTGCCTGAGCTCCCCAAGCCATCTTCTCTGTGTTATGAATAGCGCACACCAAAATCCTTAAGCAACCATTGTAGCCAAGCAATCTCTGCAGTTAACAAAGCCATAGCTCACAACTCAGCCTTAGCACTCGAATAAGAAATTGTTGTATGCTTGTTAGGCTTCTAAGCGATGAGAAAACCACTGAGAAAAACACAATAGGCAGAGAGAAACCGATGATCAGAGTGATCACTAACTCAGGTAGCACTAGATATGCCAGCTGTAAAGAGCTGGAGCGAGGGAAAAAGACGCGGCGAGTGATGGTTTCATTAATATATCGTAGAACATGAAGATGACTATAATGGAGTTGAGTGGGAACAGAGACAAACTGACTCAAGATGAGCATAGGGTGCGAAATATCAGGTCAAGTGACACTAAGGTAAACAAGACTCCCAATAAGGTAGCGATAGCAAGTAGAATCAATAAAAAGCTCACCATTGTAAGCCAAAGATGAACATTAAGCTTTATGGGAGTCTCAGCTGTGTTCTGATCAGTAAGAGAAGCATGATCAAGAAGAATCCGGATATATTTTTCTTGGGACAGATAGAAAACCACAAGCGTAGAAATAACCTCAATCCCAAAAAAGTAGCGAAGAGGACCTAGATCAGACATGAGAAACTGCTCACTAAGACGCTTCTTGACAAAAGTGATATACTGAGAATCATCTCTAGTAATGATCATATCATCGATATATAAAAGAATCATCCGACCACAGGATGAAGTGTGAATTAAAAGAGCAAGATCATGAGCACTAGCAGAAAAACCAGATGCAATGATAACAGAAGATAAATGATTAAACCAGGCATGAGCTTGCTTAAGGCCGTAAAGAGATCGGCTAAGGCGAACCATATCCTCAAGAACAGAATATCCCGGTGGTGGCTGCATATAAACATCCTCACGCAACTCACCATTGAGAAATTCATTCTTGACATCAAGGTGAGAGATGGACCATGCCCAAATAGATGCCACAACAAGAAGAGTGCGGACAGTGGTCATATGAGCCATATGAGCAAAAATCTCATCATAATCACGACCATACTCCTGCTGAAAACCACGTGCCATGAGACAAGCCTTATAACGCTCAAGAGAACAATTAGAGCAAGTCTTAACTTTATAGATCCACTTGCACGTGATAGGAGTAACACGCACAGGAAGAGGAACAAGATCCCACGTGCCAGTACGCTCAAGAGTAGCGATCTCCTCTGCCATCGCATGCTACCACTCCGAATGAACAACATCACGATAAGAAGTCAGTTCAGTAAGGGCAGCGATAGCAAAACCAAAATGCTCAGGAGGCCAAATAGACTGATGATCACAAAGAGCATATCAAGAAAGAGAGGTCGAAGAAGATGACCCATAAGAAGGAGATGCCGCATCAGAAGAATACTCAACTCATGGACGACGAGTGTAGTAGAGAGGATAAGAAAGAACAAGGCTAGGAGGAACCTTTGGAGAGGGTGTCAGTGGCAAAAGAGACGCCGACGGTGAAGGAGGCACCTAAGAGACCAAAATCTGTAATGGAGTGGTGATGATAGGGGTGACAGGAAAAGTCAGGAAAGAAAGTGGCTCAACAAGGGATGTTAGAGTTGTGGAAGGAGAAGGACAAGGGTAGAAAAGACAAGACTCATCAAAAGTGACGTCCTAAGAAATCTGCATCCGTCGGTCAACAGGATTCCAACAACAATATCCATTTTGCTCAGCGCTATAGCTCAGAAAAACACACTCCATGGACTGAGCGACCAACTTGGTGCGCTCATGAAGTGCAAGAAGAACATAGCACACAAATCCAAAGAGGCGAAGACTGGAATAATTAGAAGTCTTGCTACAGAAACGCTCAATTGGGATCCCACCCTGAAGAGCAGATGAAGGGTGAATATTAATTAGGAAAGTGGCAGTAGACATAGTCTCAGCCCAGAAGTGTGGTGGGACAGTAGAAACAAGCATAAGAGCACGGGTTGTCTCAAGAAGATGACGATCTTTTCGTTTAGTCACACCATTTTGTGTATGAGCACCAGGACAAGAAAACTAAGACAAAGTGCCCTACTCAGCAAGAAAATCATAAAGGACTCTTGAAAAGTACTCTTCAGCGAAATCAGCATGAAAACACGAATATGAGAGTCAAACTGAGTACGAATCATGATGGAAAATTTTTGTAAATGGAAAGAACCTCACTACGAGATGGCATAAAGTATATATATGTGTGCCGAGAAAAATCATCAATAAAAATTATATAATACCACGACCTTTCAAAACGAAAGGAGCTAGACCCCATACATCAGAATGAACAAAATGAAAAGGACGTTGTGACACTGACTCACTAAAAGGGTAGAGGAATTGAAGCTGTTTACCAAGCTTACAATCCTGACAATTAAGAGAAGTATCACTAGACACAGGCCCTAAAAAACCACAATGAACTAATAAAGACAGACGCGACCCACAAAGACATCCTAAACGATGATGCCACTGAGCAAAAGGCGCGGTAAGAATGCAACAGATGCGGAGGCATTGGTGGAGATGACAAGACCAGCAGAAGCAGCGGAAGGAAGATGAAACCAGTCAAGCTCCCAGAGACGCCGTAGGTCACGACGGCGAGGGCTAGTACCAACCAGAGTCCCTGTGTGACGATCCTGAACACAACAACAATCGGAATCGAGAATAACACAACAATTGTGATCAGTGAACTGACCAGCAGATATAAGCTGCATGGTTAGTTTTGAAACATAAGAAACAACAGGAACATAAAAAGCAGAATTGGAAAGCGTCGAATTTTGGACGCTTTTGGTACTGTTGGTGCCGACAATTCTTGAAATAGCCCCCCCCCCGCGCGAAACAAAATTCCCGATCTGGCCCCCCGCCGATCGCACGACTCACGGGAGGGCGACGCGTGGCAATCGTGCAGCCGGGGAGCGCACGACACCGAGATCGTGCGGTCCCCGACCGCACCATCTAAATCGTGCTGTGGCCCAGCTCATCACTTGAGTGGTGCGGTCGCCGAGCGCACCACTCGGCGAGTCGTGCGGCGGCCGACTGCACCACACGGTTGCTACAGTGCTAGGGTTAGGGTTTGCACCGATCAGCGATTTTGCGCAAAATAATTTATAAGTTTTATTTTTTGTTTTGATTAGATAGTTGGATAAATTTTTTGTAATTATAAATATTATGCATATATACATGTAATATATTTTTTTAGAGTGTGCAGTAAATTTATAATATAGAATAGGAGATGCAAAAAAAAAAAAGAATATATTTTGGAAATTCGTTATGTATTGCAGATGATACATGTAGGAATTGTTTTTGTGGATTGTTTTTTTTTGAAATATTTTGGTACGTTGTTAATGGTGTTTGAAAAAAATATAATTTGATGTCGAGTGCAGTTTACTGCTAGTGTAATTTTTTTGCAATTATGAAAATTAAGAATTTTGGTTGGTCGAGTACGAACGAAATTTGTGTGAAGTAACGATTAGTGTATTTGTGATTTTCGTACATTGCTGACCGTGAAAATATGTTGAACTGGCAATAACAATTTTCGATCATGTTATGTTGTTTTATTGGAAGAAATTTAATGAAATTTTTTTTAGCACAATGTGATAGGAACAATTGGACGAAAGGAAGGAAAGTGATATTGAACACGTGGGAATCATTGAATGCGAAAAGACGAGATAATAAGCTTAGCTGAATAGAAATAAACTTCATAATACAGTTGGGAGTAACATGTCGCGTACATTTTTATTACATGCATGACATATAGCATGATATGCGACTAGCCCACCCAACTGCTCGTACGACCTACTGTGTGGACCAGGGCCACTTTCCCTTCCTTGCCCGCTCGGCGTTGAACTCCTCCGCGGCCTCTTTTGCCTTAGCCGCCATTTCCCTCTTTCTCTCGCGCTCCCTCTCGCGAGCCTCCCGCTCCCTACGCGTGCACGCTTCGAGATGAGCTTGCGTCTCGCGTTGTATACGCAGGGTGTGCTCGTTCTTGCGGCGCTCCTCCTCCAGCAACTCCTTCTCACCTGTGACATTCCACTCCTCGAAGTGTAGGGTCCATTGGTCCGCAGGGTGGATCTCAAGATCGATCCATTTGTGGTAGCCACATAGGGGCTCCGGAGACTGTAAATACAGGGGAGAGATTGTTAGTGCGTGTTGTGAAGGAGAAAAGGTAGGGGAAATGGTGCATGTGGTCGTTATCGGCTGCCGATAGATTGCGGTGTCAAAACGGCGGTTGGGGTAGTCACTGGAGTAGTTTGCGCAACCCCAGTAACACATACCTAGCCTGATGCGGTGCTTAGATTTGAAGAACTTGCACGTGTCCCCGCACCAACAAAGGGGGTGTCTCCCCCTCAGGTGGGAGTTGCGGCGAACGCTCAATGGGGACGTCTGGGATGGGGTTGTTGCTACGCGACCGCTCATTGCGGGGAGCTGACCCTTTAGCACGCTGGGCTTGTTCTACCCGGGCCTGTATAGCCCTTATTTTCTCATCACGGGCGGCAGCTGACCGTGCTAGGTCACGGGTCTCCTCCCATTCCTTCACCATCTTGTCCCATTGCTTCTTCTGGTTTTTTTGTCCATCCCGGTGGGGTGAAGGAAGCGCGGTGTAGTGTGGGGTTTGGAAGTGCAGTGTGGCCTGCGAAATGGAATGCACACCAATTTATAGGGTCCATTTTCTCTCTACTCCAACGTGTAAAGCTGGTCCGCGTGGTCGTAGCACTGAGTAAAGCTGGGCGTGCTACGATATCACTGCAAGAAGGCCCCGTTTTGTCATATCACTGCGCAAAGCTGCACGCTTTTATCATCTCATTGGGCAAAGCTGGCCTCTTTTGCCAGGTCACTGAGCAAAGCTGGCATCTTTTGTCATCTCACTGAGCAAGGCTGCCCCATTTTGTCATGTCACTGTGCAAAGCTGACCTTTTTTGTCATCTCACTGGGCAAAGCTGTCCCGTTTTGTCATGTCACTGCGCAAAGCTGCACTCTTTTGTCATGTCATTGGGCAAAGCTGGCCTTCTTTGCCATGTCACTGAGCAAAGCTGATCCGTTTTGTCATGTCACTGAGCAAAACTGGCATCTTTTGTCATCTTACTGAGCAAAGCTTACCTCTCACCGGAGTAAGTTATCTCGTTTGGTATAAATAGCACGGTTGGGGTCCCATGACGTTGTAGCCAGAGAACCCATTAAATCGAACAAAGAAGTACCTTCTTTTTCGTAGTGGAACATACCATGTCGGAAGCTGAGGGGCCAGTCAGATATGGGTCACCGTAGGAAGACCTTCCCTTGGAAAGGAGAGAGATCTTCGGTCCACAGTACCGCTTGATACCAAGCCGGCGTGCTCAACTAGTGTGACCGAAATGCAGACACAATGAGTACGCGGTCGTGCAGATCCTGGAAAGCCCGTTCGATGGCGGACGCTGTTTCTTCCGATGCCCACGCTTCAGGGTAGAAATTACTAATAGTACATTTTTTTGTTATTACTTATGGACCCTCCTCATAAACGGTATATTGTCCGTTATGTGGATACATTATAGGATCGAATATTGGAGTTGGAGAACCGAATCGAGACTCTCAACGAGGAGAACAACGACCTCCGTCAACAGATGCAACGCGAGAGGGGCAACGAGGAGGTCGTGGACATAGGTAGCTCGTATGATCCCACATGTTGTTGCGTGAATCCGAGCTGCATATGAGCGTGCCATTACCACGACGGCCAGCCACGTCCGAGGCAGCCCCCTCAGCAATTCTCCATGTGGGTGCCAGGAGCCTCGTTGGGCATATAGGCAATGGGTGTACCTTGTACCAGTGCGCTGGACTGTTGTTTTAATTTATTTTGATTCCTGTAGTACTTTTTATATTTTGTGTACGTGCAATGTATGCGTTGTCATTGCGTGAGGCCTTCGTATTCTGTGGTCTCTGTGAGTGAGGCTGCACCTCCCCACACTGATCCTATAAGAGGGAGCCATTCCTCACCTAGTCTCTTGCCTTGTTAGCAGTCACCTCCTGAATTACTTGTTCCCAATCGTGCTCACTCCAGCGAACACCGATATGAGTCAACTCAGCACCTCGTCATCGGCACCCATGGTGATTTGCCCAAATTGCAACACGGTTGTTAGACGTAAGACATCACAGACGGCCGCGAACCCTAGGCGGCACTACAAGTGCCCCTTTCACTCGGTGAGTAAGATTGTTTCGGGTTCATTCAAATCGTGCAGTTATGCTACAAAACGTTCTTCTCATGGAATCGCAGGAAGCCGCCGGCGGTTGCTGATTCTGGGTGTGGGAGGATGAAATGGGCACTAGGACGAACATTGTTTGGCATGAGAGAGTTGTCGTGGGGGGTAGCGACCCCGTTGAGATGCGGCATCGTTTCGATAGACTGGAGTGGAAGATAAATTTAATGTTGTGTGCTATTTTCTTTCTTGTGTTTATTGTTATCGTCAAGTTGTAGTGCTGGAGGCTGTTCTCATCTACGTTGATAATGTTTTATGCTATGTTGTATCTTGCGTTTGTTGTTTTCATGTCTTCTCCCGCTGGAGAGTTAATCTATGTATGTGTAATGCATGCTGTGAGGTACAGTGCCCACATGCGTGCATACTTGTCATATTACAATGAAGCCTTAATTGTAGTTCAAATCATTTCATAAGCCATGCGAAACACAGGAAACCATGCGACGTCACAACAGCACAATTACAAAAATTCATTCATCATCTCGTCGTCGTCGCCTCGGACAGCGTATCTGATCCTCTGAGAAGGTGAACCTGCTAGGCGAGCGCGGTGCATCTCGAAGGTCGTAGTGCGAGGGCTGCGTCCAAGGCGGTGGTGGGTACAACTCTGTGGAGAGTTGCGACGGCTGGCCAAAAATAGAGCACAACCATTCGAAGGAGGGGTCTGCGTCCTGCTTAGATGGTACAACTGAATTAGGCAATGAAAAATACAAAAATGTTTATAATTTGTAGTAATATCATAAGGCATTTACCTGGGAAGTCTAAAACGCAGATGGGCCACCGTGAACTTGCTGGCCCTGTTGCTCTATGACTCCTTGCAATTTTTGAACGGTGAGATTAGATGGCATTGAAATACATGTGTTATGTTTACTACGTGAGTACATACTGGTGCATGCGGCTGTCCGAATGACAATTACGTTGGGAAATCACGCATGTACTCCTGCGCAGTGTAACCTTGGTACGTCTGCCCGAACCACTCGTCCCGCCCCTGCATGTCCACTCGGGTCGACTGACCGCCATGCGCGAATGTCATCGTCGGTTGCTGCTGCGAGTGAGGGTCGCTATCTGCAGAGAATGTTCGCTCGTCTACCGCCCTTCGTGATGACGACGGCTGTAGCAACATGCTATCCTGTCGCAAGTGCTGCAGGAAAAACCTGTGGTTACAAATAACTGGCAATCGAGTGGACGGACAAACTGTTGGCAAATGTCGTACCGGTGGTCCGAATCGCTGGGGGGAGGAGCGAGCGCATCTGGGACGACAGGCGGACTGCAACAGACAACCGGCGGACTGCGACGGACGTGCTGACGGGAGTGGTGCTGCCCGCTGTTCTTTGCAGACGCGTCGTGCATGCACATCATCCCTGTGCCGACTACAGCTCATGCTCCTTATCGCAGACCTGGCCTCACCGAGGATGGTACGCACCGAAGAAAGCAGCCGGGAGCCGCCCGTCCCACGCTGGAGAATCTGAACAACCTCATCCTCGATACGATGCATGCACTTGTACTGCAGGTAAACAAACAATGAGTTAAAACGTACTGCATGTAAACAAAGAATGACTTAAAACGTACCGCCTCGTCCCGACGTGCTGCTCGATGACGGTCCGGCCCTGCCCGTATGGCATCCTCGTGCGCGACCTCTGCAGGACGGTGTGGGGCAGGCCCAGTAAGCCTGCTGTGGGTGGGTGGAACGTACCACTCTAGGTACGCACTGTATGTGTCGAGGTCGTATGGCCTAGTCTCGTCCACAACCTCCGTGCTCGCTGAGTCACGCCACAGGTCTGTCCACGGCCGCTGTGTGCCCCTCCAGTCGTCACCCCGGTGACCCCTTCTTGTTTGCCTGCAAGTTAGTACACACATTAAACAATTAGTACTAACAACACATTACTACATTGCGTACAGTTACCATGCAATGACTTACCGGTGGGCCTTCGGTGGTAGTGGCCGTCCTGGGAGGGGTGGCACGTGCTGGTGGAGGTCAAACTGCCTCAGGACTCTCTGCGGGTTGTATGGCTCGACGAAGTGGGAGAAGACGAGGTGGCAGGTCGTCAACCAGTACGTGTGGTCTTGGTGGCACTGAGATGACAACCCGTGGGGGGCTATGCTCTGAATGAACTGTGCATCCCATGGCCACCAGACTATGTCGCTCTCATGAAGAGCGACATAGTTCATTCAGAGCATAGCCCCCCACGGGTTGTCATCTCAGTGCCACCAAGACCACACGTACTGGTTGACGACCTGCCACCTCGTCTTCTCCCACTTCGTCGAGCCATACAACCCGCAGAGAGTCCTGAGGCAGTTTGACCTCCACCAGCACGTGCCACCCCTCCCAGGACGGCCACTACCACCGAAGGCCCACCGGTAAGTCATTGCACGGTAACTGTACGCAATGTAGTAATGTGTTGTTAGTACTAATTGTTTAATGTGTGTACTAACTTGCAGGCAAACAAGAAGGGGTCACCGGGGTGACGACTGGAGGGGCACACAGCGGCCGTGGACAGACCTGTGGCGTGACTCAGCGAGCACGGAGGTTGTGGACGAGACTAGGCCATACGACCTCGACACATACAGTGCGTACCTAGAGTGGTACGTTCCACCCACCCACAGCAGGCTTACTGGGCCTGCCCCACACCGTCCTGCTGAGGTCGCGCACGAGGATGCCATACGGGCAGGGCCGGATCGTCATCGAGCAGCACGTCGGGACGAGGCGGTACGTTTTAAGTCATTCTTTGTTTACCTGCAGTACGTTTTAACTCATTGTTTGTTTACCTGCAGTACGAGTGCATGCATCGTATCGAGGACGAGGCTGTTCAGATTCTCCAGCGTGGGACGGGCGGCTCCCGGCTGCTTTCTTCGGTGCGTACCATCTTCGGTGAGGCCAGGTCTGCGATAAGGAGCATGAGCTGTAGTCGGCACAGGGATGATGTGCATGCACGATGCGTCCACAGAGAACAGTGGGCAGCACCACTCCCGTCAGCACCGCCTTCAGCACGTCCGTCGCAGTCCGGTGGTCGTCCGTCGCAGTCCGCCGGTCGTCCCAGCTGCGCTCGCTCCTCCCCAAGCGATTTGGACCACCGGTACGACATTTGCCAACAGTTTGTTCGTCCACTCGATTGCCAGTTATTTGTAACCACAGGTTTTTCCTGCAGCACTTGCGACAGGATAGCACGTTGCTACAGCCGTCGTCATCACGAAGGGCGGTAGACGAGCGAACATTCTCTGCAGATAGCGACCCTCACTCGCAGCAGCAACCGACGATGACGTTCCCCACATTCGCGCATGGCGGTCAGTCGACCCGAGTGGACATGCAGGGGCGGGACGAGTGGTTCGGGCAGACGTACCAAGGTTACACCGCGCAGGAGTACATGCGTGATTTCCCAACGTCATTGTCATTCGGACAGCCACATGCACCGGTATGTACTCATGTAGTAAATATAACACATGTATTTCAATGCCATCTAATCTCATCATTCAAAAATTGCAGGAAGTCACGGAGCAACAGGGCCAGCAAGTTCACGGTGGCCCATCTGCGTTTCAGACTTCCCAGGTAAATGCCTTATGATATTACTACTCATTATAAACATTTTTGTATTTTTCATTGCCTAATTCAGTTGTATCATCTAAGCAGGACGTAGACCCCTCCTCCAAATGGCTGAGCTCTATTTTTGGTCAGCCGTCGCAACTCTCCACAGAGTTGTACCCACCACCGCCTTGGACGCAGCCCTCGCACTACGACCTTCGAGATGCACCGCGCTCCCCTAGCAGGTTCACCTTCTCAGAGGATCAGATACGCTGTCCGAGGCGACGACGACGAGATGATGAATGAATTTTTGTAATTGTGCTGTTGTGACATCGCATGGTTTTCTGTGTTTCGCATGGCTTATGAAATGATTTGAACTACAATTAAGGCTTCATTGTAATATGACAAGTATGCACGCATGTGGGCACTGTACCTCACAGCATGCATTACACATACATAGATTAACTCTCCAGCGGGAGAAGACATGATAACAACAAACGCAAGATAGAACATAGCATAAAACATTACCAACGTAGACGAGAACAGCCTCCAGCACTACAACTTGACGATAACAATAAACACAAGAAAGAAAATAGCACACAACATTAAATTTATCTTCCACTCCAGTCTATCGAAACGATGCCGCATCTCAACGGGGTCGCTACCCTCACGACAACTCTCTAATGCTGAACAATGTCCGTCCTAGTGCCCATTTCATCCTCCCACACCCAGAGTCGGCAACCGCCGGCGGCTTCCTGTGGTTCCATGAGAAGAACGTTTTGTAACTTAACTGCACGATTTGAATGAACCCGAAACAATCTTACTCACCGAGTGAAAGGGGCACTTGTAGTAGTGCCGCCCAGGGTTCGCGGCCGTCTGTGAGGTCTTACGTCTAACAACCGTGTTACATTTTGGGCAAATCACCATGGGTGCTGGTGACGAGGTGTTGAGTTGACTCATATCGGTGTTCGGTGGAGTGAGCACGATTGGGAACAAGTAATTCAGGAGGTGACTGCTAACAAGGCAAGGGACTAGGTGAGGAATGACACCCTCTTATAGGCTCAGTGTGGGAAGGGGCAGCCTCACTCATAGAGACCACAGAATACGAAGGCGTCACGCAATGACAACACGAAACAACACATACATTGCACGTACACAAAATATAAAAAGTACTACAGGAATCAAAATAAATCAAAACAACAGTCCAGCGCACTGGTACAAGGTACAACCATTGCCTATATGCCAAACGAGCCTCCTGGCACCCACATGGAGAATTGCTGAGGGGGCTGCCTCGGACGTGGCTGACCGTCGTGGTAATGGCACGCACATATGCAGCTCGGGTTCGCGCAGCAACATGTGGGATCATACGAGCTACCTATGTTCACGACCTCCTCGTTGCCCTTCTCGCGTTGCATCTGTTGGCGGAGGTCGCTGTTCTCCTCATTGAGAGTCTCGATTCGGTCCTCCAACTCCAATATTCGATCCCATAATGTATCCACATAACAGACAATATACCGTTCATGAGGGTCGATCCAACGGGAGAAGTCGCATTTCGCCATCTGCGGGAAACGACGGTAAACATGGAGGGTCCATAAGCAATAAAAAAAAATGTACTATTAGTAATTTCTACCCCGGAGCGTGGGCATCGGAAGAAACGGCGCCCGCCATCGAACGAACCTTCCAGGACCTGCACGACCACGTACTCATTGTGTCTGCATTTCGGCCACACTAGTTGAGCACGCCGGCTTGGTATCAAGCGGTACTGTGGACCGAAGATCTCCCTCCTTTCCAAGGAAAGGTCTTCCTTCGGTGACCCATATCCGACTGGCCCCTCAGCTTCCGACATGGTATGTTCCACCACGAAAGAGAAGGTATTTCTTTGTTCGATTTACTGGGTTCTCTGACTACAACGTCATGGGACCCCAACCGTGCTATTTATACCAAACGAGATAACTTACTCCAGTGAGAGGTAAGCTTTGCTCAGTGAGATGACAAAAGATGCCAGCTTTGCTCAATGACATGACAAAGGAGACCAGCTTTGCCCAGTGACATGACAAAAGAGTGCAGCTTTGCCCAGTGACATGACAAAACGGAACAGTTTTGCTCAGTGAGATGACAAAAGAGGTCAGCTTTGCGCAGTGACATAACAAAACGGGACAGCTTTACTCAGTGAGATGACAAAAGATGCCAGGTTTGCTCAGTGACCTGACAAAACGAGGTAGCTTTGCTCAGTGACATGACAAAAGAGGCTAGTTTTGCCCAGTGAGATGACAAAAGAGTGCAGCTTTGCGCAGTGACATGACAAAACGGAGCAGCCTTGCGCAGTGAGATGACAAAACAGGGCAGCTTTGCTCAGTGACATGACATAAGAGGCCAGTTTTTCTCAGTGAGATGACAAAAGAGGCTGCTTTTGCTCAGTGAGATGACAAAACAGGGCCTTCTTGCAGTGATATCGCAGCACGCCCAGCTTTACTCAATGTTACGACCATGCGGACCAGCTTTACACGTCGGAGTAGAGAGAAAATGGACCCTATAAATTGGTGTGCATTCCATTTCACAGGCCACACTGCACTTCCAAACCCCACACTACACCGCGCTTCCTTCACCCCACCGGGATGGACAAAATAACCAGAAGAAGCAATGGGACAAGATGGTGAAGGAATGGGAGGAGACCCATGACGTAACACGGTCAGCTGCCGCCCGTGATGAGAAAATAAGGGCTATACAGGCCCGGGTAGAACAAGCCCAGCGTGCTAAAGGGTCAGCTCCCCGCAATGAGCGGCTACGTAGCAACAACCCCATCCCAGACATCCCCACCGAGCGTTCGCCGCAACTCCCACCTGAGGGGGAGACACCCCCCTTTGTTGGTGCGGGGACACGTGCAAGTTTTTCAAGTCTAAACACCGCATCAGCCTAGGTATGCGTTACTGAGGTTGCGCAAACTACTCCAGTGACTAACCCAACCGCCATTTTGACACCGCAACCTATCGGCAGCCGGTAACGACCACATGCACCATTTCCCCCTACCTTTTCTCCTTCACAGCACGCACTAACAATCTTTCCCCTGTATTTACAGTCTCCGGAGCCCCTATGTGGCTACCGCAAATGGATCGATCTTGAGATGCACCCTGCGGACCAATGGACCCTTGAATTCGAGGAGTGGAATGTCACACGGGAGGAGTTGCTGGAGGAGAAGCGCCGCAAAAACGAGCACACCCTGCGTATACAACGCGAGACGCAAACTCATCTCGAAGCGTGCACGCGTAGGGAGCGGGAGGCTCGCGAGAGGGAGCGCGAGAGAAAGAGGGAAATGGCGGCTAAGGCAAAAGAGGCCGCGGAGGAGTTCAACGCCGAGCGGGCAAGGAAGGGAAAGTGGCCCCGGTCCACACAGTAGGTCGTACAAGCAATTTGGTGGGTTAGTCGCATATTATGCTATATGTCATGCATGTAATAAAAATGTACGCGGCATGTTACTCCCAACTGTATTATGAAGTTTATTTCTATTCAGCTAAGCTTATTATCTCGTATTTTCGCATTCAATGATTCCCACGTGTTCAATATCACTTTCCTTCCTTTCGTTCAATTGTTCCTATCACATTGTGCTCAAAAAAAATTTCATTAAATTTCTACCAATAAAACAACATAACATGATCGAAAATTGTTATTGCCAGTTCAACATATTTTTCACGATCAGCAATGTACGAAAATCACAAATACACTAATCGTTACTTCACACAAATTTCGTTCGTACTCTACCAACCAAAATTCTTAATTTTCATAATTGCAAAAAAATTATACTAGCAGTAAACTGCACTCGACATCAAATTATATTTTTTCAAACACCATTAACAACGTACCAAAATATTTAAAAAAAACAATCCACAAAAACAATTCCTACATGTATCATCTGCAATACATAACGAATTTTCAAAATATATTCTATATTTTTTTGAATCTTCTATTCTATATTATAGATTTACTGCACACTCCAAAAAAATATATTACATGTATATATGCATAATATTTATAATTACAAAAAATTTATCCAACTATCTAATCTAAACAAAAAATAAAACTTATAAATTATTTTGTGCAAAATCGCTGATCGGTGCAAGCCCTAACCCTAGCACTGTAGCAACCGAGTGGTGTGGTCGGCCGCCGCACGACTCGCCGAGTGGTGCGCTCGGCGACCGCACCACTCGAGTGATGCGCTGGGCCGTCGCACGATTTAGATGGTGCGGTCGGGGACCGCACGATCTCGGTGTCGTGCGCTCCCCGGCCGCACGATTGCCACGCGTCGGCCTCCCGTGAGTCGTGCGGTCGGCAGGGGGCCAGATCGGGAATTTTGTTTCACGGGGGCTATTTCGGGAATTGCCGGCACCAACAGTACTAAAAGCGTCCAAAATTCGAAAGTATCTCGTCCTGTGACAGAAGAGAGGTACCATCTGTTGTCTGAACAGTGATAGGAGCAGCTAGAGGACTAAAAGAAGTGAGACTGATGAAATCAGATGTCATATGAAAAGAAGCACCAAAGTCAAGAATCCAATGTGATATACCTAAGGAAGGAGAAGTAGACGGTGGTCTCTCATTAGAAGACTGTGCAGCAGAACCGATCAGTGCAGAAGCAGCCATGCGACACATCAGTGTGAGAATATCCTGAATGTACGAAACACCAGAGCTCCTATGACAGGAGAAACCTCAAGCTCCCTTCTGAGAACAGCCACATCGACATAAATCCTTCTTTCTGTAGCAAAACTGCTCCACATGGTCATCTTTATTGTAGTAGGTGCAGTGGAGTCCCCTACCAACAGTAGCTGTCACTAATGGAGGTGCCACTGGTGAAGGAGTAACTGGAGGCGTAGTAGATGTGGAAACTAGAGGAGCTACCAAAACCCAAGGAAACAACAGTAACGACAACAGATCTGCACCACGAAGGCGAATCTCCTCAATACAAATAGCTACAAGAGCCTCCAACAGAGTCACATGAGGGTGGCGGGCCAGCAACTGAGCACGAGTCTGCTCATACTCAGCCTGGAGACGTGTAAGAAGTTGTAGATGCAGCCAAGCTTCAGATGAGACTGTTGATGCTGACAAAACTGATAAGTATGGCCAGTGATATCCTAGGCGCTAAGCGGGCAACAGACCGGCGCCTAGCACCTAGGCAGGCTAGGCGGGCCAAATCGGCAAGGCGGGACGACACCGCCTAGCACCTAGGTGGGCTAGGCAGCCGCCTAGGGGAACAGTGAGTGTGGCAAACATCCGGTCCCACATCATCAATCTGACGCCCCACCATGGACAGCTAGACATAGAACTCGTCCACGTGGCATCTCTCTGCTGCAACGACTGCTCTTGACGCATAACAAGGTACAAGGAATCACTAAACGGTTCGTAGCGGTTGTACAAATGCGCCCACATCGCCTGAGGAAGCCAAATCAACCACATCCCTAGTGAGATGCACCTCCATGCTAGCAACTAGAATAGTAAAGGCACGAACATCTTCATTAGTCCATGTCTTGAAGGCAGCATACTGAGTTTGACAAGTTTCCATGGTACCCTCAAAAACATCAGGTGCCTCCTTACAAGCATCTTCGGAAGCATTCTTCGGGAGCACAGGCTAGCAAGGTGGACAAAGCAACTCACTAGTGAGAAACTCCCAAAAGCACTGACCACACATGTGGTGGCAAACGTGCTGAAACTAGTCCCGATAATTGAGACCATCAAAGATTACTGGACAGCGAGGAACAGAAACAATGCCCAAGGATGGCGATATTTTTTTTTCACCAGCTCCCCCGCTTTTTAATATACAATACGATTAGCAAACTGTATCAGATAATGCGTGTCACAGCGACTCACCGTGACTCACAACGACAGAAGCGAAGATGCCGGCGATGACAACGCAAGCTCCCCGGCACTACAGCAACGGCTGGCTCCGACAAGTCAGCACTACAGCAACGGCCGACGGTGAGGATCCACGCGGGTCGATGGCACGCGGCTCCGAATGGCAACCACAACAGACGAGCGGCGGCTCCAGGCGGTGGCTATAGGCGGGATTTGTGCGGCGACTGGATGGAGTCGAATCTGATCTGGACGAGCAGATCCAGGCGGGAGGTAGCCACAAGCGCCGACCAGCCTCATCAGCGGAAGATGACGACGTCGATCCATCTGGTGACCGTAAGCCCATGCGATGACAGGTGACTGGGTGAATGAGCGTGCAGGCGGGCGACAGTCGACAGCGAGCGTAGTGGAGGTGGTGGCGACAGCTAGAGAGATGAACTACTTGTGGCTTAAAAAACCTATGTTAACTCTGATACTATGTTATGAATAGTGCTTGTATTCATCATGAGGCCAATATATATACAGGTACAGGTATGTCATATATGCAGGTAACCCCTTATACAATAGAGAAAATACATAGGCAATACTATCTAACACCCCGACGGGGGGAAGAGGGGTGCGGTAGTAGGCCGAAGTCGTGTGGCCTTGTTCAGCCACAGATAGGGGTTTTATCAACGTAAATCATTGACAGACAACTTGTTAGGGGTAGAGGTTGATCTTAATCGTGGGTTCACCCTGCCGTTGTCTCATACAAATGGTATATAGAAGCCTCATACAAATTTATTGGTAGATTTCATTTTAAATACAAAACTTTATTTGATTTAGGAACAAATTTAAATTGTATTCAATAAGTAATTATTATTTTTAAATATTTTGAAAAATCCACTCATAAAATTATTGGTGTTGATAGAACCTTCTTAAAGTAAATTACAAATTCCTAATGTATACATTTATATTTCTGGTGTTTGCATTAAGATATCTTTTTTGTTGGTTAAAAATATAAAATAAGGAATCATTCTAGGGACACCATTTATATCAATAATTCATCATTTTTCCTATAACAAAAGATAGTATCTAATTTAAAATCAAAGAGAGTTAGAATTGAAATTTTGTTGCAAACTTGAAGAAGCATTACTAAATCAAATTATAGAAATTTTTTCAAGAAAAGAATCTATCAATGAAATATCTATCGAATTAAAAGATTCAAAATTTTTAACAAAAAATCGAAATCCTAGCAACATGAATAATTTGCAACAAGTAATCATAGAGAGTGAGCACCTTTTTAAGGTACTTTGGCATCAAAAGAAGAGACAAACTGAAAGAACAATATGCAATAAGATTGTCTCTAAACGGGAACTGATCCAAACGAAATTATTAGAAACCCATCAAGATCACACCATAAAATTGCTAACCAAGGAACAAGGTCATGCACAAGAACCAACCATATGGTTGTTTCTTCAATTTTATTAAAATGCTGAAAGCTAGCAACTTTTACCACTTTAGATTAATGCATACAACACTTAAGACAGCCATAGCATGCGGCATGCCTATATAAAATTTCTAGGTCAACACTTTAATAGAATATGCATGTACAATGAGTTAGCTTACCATACATTTAGAAAGACATTAGTCAAAACAGTGAAATGCATCAAACATTCATCCACACAAAAGAAAAAAGTTAAGCTGAAATATGTGAAATCCCATGGAAACATCATCCAAAATGGTAAGATGTTGGTTGAGTTGTACACATGAAGCAAATGACCACTTTTCTTGGATAAGAATGCACTATAAACAACCAAAATGGTAAGATATTGGTTGAGTTGTACACATGAAACAAATGACCACTTTTCTTGGATAAGGATGCACTATAGGATATCATATTATATCCTCTTGAAAGTATTGATTGAAGTGGCAGGATCCTTATGAAAAAAACATTCAACATCACATAAAAGTGGCCACATCCTTATTCAAGAAAAGTGGTTATTTGGTCTATGTGTACAGCACAACCAATATCTTACCATTTTGGGTGATGTTTCCATGAGCATGTTACATATTTCAGCATGATCTATTTCTTTTATGTGGATGAATGTTTAATGCATTTCACTGCTTTTGACTAATACCTTTTTAAGGATATGGTAAGATAATTCATTATGCATGTATATCCTACTAAAATATCAACCTAGAAATTTTATATAGGTTTGTCATGGCTGCCTTTATTGAGTGTTGTATATATTAATATAAAGTAACAAAAGTCACTAGCTTTCAGTATTTAATAAAATTGAAGAGACAACCATATGGTTAGTTCCTTTGCATGCACTTTTGTGCAAAAACTGGTTCCATGGTTAGCAATTTTATGGAGTTATCGTGATTACTTTCTAATAATCTCTTTTGGGGACAATCTTATTGCGTATTGTTTTTTAGTTTGCCTCTTCTTTTGATGACAAAGTGCAGGAAAAAGGTGACCATTCTCTGTGAACACTTGCTGCAAACTATTCATGTTGCTAGTGTGTACACACACACACTACATTTAGATCCATGTACCTTGTTTGTCAGTTTGTTCAGAGCTTCAGCTCCATTTTCTTCAATGAACTTATCAAGTGCCGTGAGGAAGTCATCAGATTTGCTAAAAAGGCCCTTTTTCTGAGGGACATACCAAATGTTGACCATCTGGTTCTTTACAAACACAGGTCTCACATAATTTTGGTACACATAGGCTGCACCATTGAAGTATGGCAAGACAAGCCAGCAAATAAAGATCAATTTCATAGAGGACCAGAGGGAAGCCTGTAAAAATCAAAGATGGGAAGTCCATGGAATTTACCTAGTCAGTGTATCATGATAACCAATAGTAAATTTGCACAAGCTAAGACAAAAAAATATTTGGATATTAGAGTAAGAATGAGTTAGTAGGTTCAGTTAAAACAACAGATTTACACCTCTTCCTTAATATTATGTTGAACAATCACCATCTAATAATGCAATGCAATAACAAATATCGTAACTGCGTAGTTCTAAACCATGGAACGTAGATATGAGAGACGGTAAACCTTTCATCACACAGTATGGACGTGGATAGAACCACAATACTATCAAACACTTGGTTTTTTTATTGGGGGTGGGGGGCTTGCAAAGTGAAAATAGATCGCTAGCCAGTTCTATGTAATATGGCACTGAATTATAATCCCTACTGTGACAGTTTGGTTTTGTAATCAATTGATAGTGAATATGTGAAGCCCTGATTTATGGTAAACGCAATCTATCTGCCCTGAACTCGAACTCTCTGTACTGATCGTATCTTACAAATTAAACAAAACACCAAAATCTTCGAGGAACAGCAGAATAATATGGATATTGATTTTTCACACTGTGATTGACCCAATGCTGAAATATAAATTCTACAAAATGACCTAATGCTGATACATGTTACTAGTTCAAAAATGCAGGGATTTATCTCCAACTAATACACTAAAGTTCAACTACTTAAGTGTTTTACATTAAAAAACTATTGAAATTACAATATGACTTACCACTCAATAATTGATGCGAACGTAAGCTCAAACAGCGTTATTAATGAGTACAACACCCAATATGTTAGCCATTGTTGATCATCCACAGGGGATTTGGTTTCTATTGCCTTAACTGAAGCATACCTGTTACAGCACCGAATTACATTGTGTCTGCCATTAACAAATACCTTAAATAACAAATGAACTTGTAGTAATAAAGTAAAAAATGGCAACCAACTTACAAAGGATAAGCTAGTGCAACCAAATGCCTGCAACAAATGTAAAAAAGAGTTAAACTAAAGGCAAAATTTACCCATACAGAATCTATTCAACAATAATAGCATATAAGCCAGGTAGGATTAAAAAGGGACCAATAATAAATTCAGAAATGAACAACTAATATTAGCTGCTAATATCTCTAGTTCTCTACCAAAGTAGCAGGAAAAGCATCCTTCCGACAGGGAACAAATGAATAACAGAACAATTCACTAGAAACATATTCACACCCTAGATTGTATGCATCCGCTTTACGACAAATGTGAGAAATATTTGGTCAATTGCTTTTACAAATTACAGCACAGTAGAATCACGAAATATCTATGTTTTCTGGTCCAACATTGCAAAGTAAAACATGATAACAACACTGAATGTAACATTGGCACCATGAATTAGTGGGAGCCAATGTGCCTTGCTACAACATACATAAGGGCTTGTTCTTTTTTGCTGGAGTTTATGGCTTTTGACTGCGGCTTGTAGCTTTTAGATTGTCTGTGCGAGAGATTACAGAGTAACAGAAACTCACGTGCGGTTTTTGCTGATATAAATGAAGTCAGTACAGTATGTCCTACAATTAACTAGTAGACTCTATCTTGAAAAGATATCTCGTTTAAAAGCTAGTAAGCCTAAAAGTAGCTTTTAGAAACTGAAAAGATAAGGGTGGTCCACACTAAGAATTAAGAAATTCTGGTGCCCAAAACGGCACTACTTTTTATAATGCATCCTGGTCACTCAGTGACGATGCAATCCACGATCTACTAAATTATATAAAAAAAAAACAGCACCAGATTGTGCAGAACCATTGTTCCGCATGTGACCTACTGCATGCAAAAGAATGAGAGGCAAATAACAAAAAGATGTAAACTGGACAACGAAAAACCAAAAACTAATCTTGAAAGTGGAATGGACCAACCAAACTACAATCACACGCACTAGGAAAACTACAAATCCAAAAGCAATCACTTTTGTAAAAGGACTGAAAAGAGGACAGGCTGTAGAAAGATACACGCATTGCCACAACGAGCGACAAAACTCTACAGCTGATCTAATATTCAGAGTTCAGACTTGGTGATCCACATCAAGGACAACACGTGCATCACAGGTAGTCTAACTTTTGGTTTTGGCAAGCATTAGCATTCAGAAAAGTTGCAAATCGCATTAAAAGAAATGTGCTTCTTGCATGATTGGGGTACGCAAAACTGTAGGCCCAAAATAAAAAAAAATAGTTTGTTCTTCCTACCCCCAAAGAAATGCACACTCCCAAGTCCAAGCACACTCAAGAACATAAAAAATCACAAAAAAGGCAAGAAGGTTTTGTGATTTTAGACAATGGGGCCATCTAATCCATGCACACTGCAATACAAGACCGATTCAGTAGCACAAGACTACACAGGTTAACAGTTATTAAAATTATACCAAGTAGGGGTTTTTTTTCTTTCTTTACAAAACAAAAGCAAGATTTTTCCAAACATGATATCAAGTAAAATCCAAAACATTGTGCTCCTCACCAACCAACGGGGCACGATTTCAAGCCTCAACCAATGCAAACCACGGCACGCATCTCACGAGCCAGAAGAACAACTACAACAATGCCAGACAAAAGCAACTAAACCCAAGAACCTAACGAGAACTAAGGCATCGCATTGCTATTTGCCCCCATTTTAGCCGATAAAGAACTGAAAAGCAAAGAAAAGCACGAACGAAAATCAAGGAAATGGCAAGGGAAAAACACTGACCCTGCAAGAACATCGAAGTTCTTGGCGAGAACCTTGAGCAAAGATCCGGACCCCATGCCTCTCCGCCTTCGAATCGCGGCTCCGAGGAACTGGAACTGTGTCCGCAGGAGATAGAGACGGAGGTAGAATCCAATGGTGTTGCCACTCGCTTCTTTTGGGCCTTGGGGGTCTTGAGGGGAGCAAAAACTGGAGATGAAAGCGTGGTGTTGCCACTCCTTTTGGCAGCTTGTGGCTCAAGGCTGAAGCGGATAGTTTTTTTTATTATACTGTGAGTGTTTGTACAGGTCGAATATTAAAAATTGGTTTTAAAATTTTATCTTGATAAATTATTTTAAAATTACTTTAAAATTTTATTTCGATAAACTATTTTGAAATAATAAAGAAGAAATTGTTTTATTTGCTTATTTGAAAAAATATATAAATTAAAAAGAACAGACACCACGGGAACAGAGCATAGGCATGTGTAGAGAAAAGATTTAGCAAGATTTAGCCTTACTCAAAATAGTTTTAGTTTCTAACTTTTAGCTTCTTTTTTTTCTTTTTTGGCTTTTTGAGAATTTTTATTTTTTTTCTTATTTCTTTGTATTCTCTGTGATTATATAACTTTTTATTTTTTAAATTTAATGACGTAGAAAAAGTTAAGAAACCTAGGCAAAAACGCCTGCAGGCGCTGTCAGCTACAGCTACAGCGTGTTGCCTCACGGGCGCTACTGTCCGTCCACCGAACAGTAAAAACACTATTTTTGTCAATACGTTGCATATACGGCTATTTTTATAAATATGATACGAAACAGTGCTAAAAGTGGCTTTGATTCTTGTTGTAGGGGTGGCCCCCCACCTAAGCCCAATCGGCCTGTTAGAAGATTATAAGGCCCAAAATGGGACAGGTGTAAGGACAGAAATACCCCCAAAAGGGATACATGTATGTAAAGGTATAATTGTAAAAGCACTCTCCACATATATATATATATATATATATATATATATATATATATATATATATATATATATATATATATATATATATATATATATATATATATATATATATATATATGATACAGGCCATAGGGAAACCCTAAACATTACTCACCTAACTCTTCACTATGATACCTCTCTCTCTGTTTAGTTTGTAACCACAGTAATTCTTATTTATGCATCTGTACAGGCATCCACCAACGGAACAGAGCATAGGCACGCATACAGAGGAAAGATTTATGCAGATAATCCTTGAAGTAATCTAGATTAATTTAATTTTGTAACGGAAATAATGCCGTAAAATTGAGAATTTGTAAGCTTTATTTATGCATATGTACCATACAATTTTAAATATTTTAAATGTACATTTTGTGCGTCGACCAGATGGCGTTGCTATCGCATTGCCGAAGGAACACTTTACACCTCATAGGTCATAGCATTATTTGCTCTAGTTGCACCTTTTTTTTAGTGAGTAAAACAAAGCACATTTACGGATGAATGCACACACATACACTATACACTCATATATTTATATAGATACGTCTAATGCACACATTTTTTGAGAGAAGACATACTCATATATCCATATAGGTACGTCTAATGCACATATTTTTTGAGACGAGACGGAGACCTAAAGGTACACATACACTACACACTCACACATCTATATGGGTACGTCTATGCACATATTTTTTGAGACGAGATGGAGACCTGAAGGTCTTACAGAGTGTAGACACCAGTCTTAACTACTGAACACACTCATATATACATGTACTCTAAATTGCACTACACGTGCCAAGCCGAGTTGGAACGTAGGCGGGCAACACGAGCGGCCACGCACTCTTGCCAACTGAGCTAGGCTCAGCTCTCTGCTCTAGTTGCACCTTAACAACTTAGGAGCGTAGTAGGAACCTTGAGGCCACCATTCTTCGTGGGCATTAGCTGTTTGCGTTTAGTTGCTGTGACCGTAGGGTCTACTTTCTGAAAAGTGTGCCGGTGAAATATTACCAAAATTAATATGCAGCCTTCAAAAAATAATATGCAATGAAATATGTCATAAACATATGGTAGGAGATTTTTTTGTTTTACAAATAGCTTCAGCTTTTGGCTAAAATAATACTGTAACAACTGCTAACTTTTTCTGAATGATTCAATTAAAGAAAAAATAAAAATAAACACATTAATATCTTCACGGATAATACAAATAAAAAATCACATTAAAAAATCAATACATTCTAAATAGCTTTTTGACTAATTTAAGATGTGAGGTGAGTGAGGGCGGGTATGTATTTACATGGTAGTTTAGGAATGGAAGTGAGAAAGGTAGATACTGTAGTAGAGGCAGGCAATAATTGCACGGCTTCAGTTTCCTTTTGTCCTAGTGCGCTTGCCTCGAGGGGCACAACTCAATAGGTGCTGCTCTATTGAGTTAAAATAAGCTGATTTATGATTAAAGTTGTATTGTAGATGACTAAAATTACACCATAGTTGATGGTGACTTATTTAGTGTAATTAAATTTTTAAAAATAAAAAATAAAAATGTTAGCCTATCACAAATAATGCAAACGAATACAGAAAAAGCCAGCAAAAAATCAAAAAGCCAGAAAAAACGAATGCCCTGAATGCCGATAGATAGTCCTGTTTATTGTGCAAGGTTTTTATCGTATCTCCTGGTCTTATCTTAGCTAGATTTTTTTTGGCATATGTTCCCATTGCGTTGAATTATGGTGTGTTATTATGGCCATAATCACAGTTATGAATCCCCTGGGAAAATGTCACAATTAAGAATTGTAAATTCAAAATTCGATTCTTTTTTCCTTTATGCAACTCCCTTGGTGGATTATGTTTTTTCTCTCTCCATTTTACCATTTAAGAGCTAATGTAGTAAGGTTATCTATAACGTTTGGGTGCACCAACATCGTTATGGAGTCCTGCCTATATTGCTCACCACCCCTCCCTTCCTTTCAAGGTGGGTTCACCTGGTGCGATGCTACTATCAATAGGGAAACCACTCGTCCTTCCATACGTGGGCTTGTAAACGGCCGTAGATGCATTTCTCTTTTCTTTCTGCTCTTAGAGATACTATCACTAGTAGGCATGGCTATTAAGTCGAGCGATTAGGCCTTGTTTCAAATAGGTTTTGGTTTTTGAAGCGAAAACCGTTTAGAACAAATTGACTTCTTAACATATTTTTTTATTTTCTCTTTTTTCCCTTCGCATTACTATAGAGATATGACGGTGTTTTTTATTTTTCCCCTATTTTTTGTCCATTTTCTTTTAATTGAATACATTACAAAAACTAATAGCTGCTATAGTATTATTTCAGCCAAAAAGCACAACACTTTGGAACGGGCCCTAGTTGGGTGACTTGGCTTGTCGACTTGATGCCATAGAGAAGAGGGGAGGGAGAGGAAGAGGCGACGTGCCAGCGACGTGCACAAAGCAGAGGGCAGAGGCAAGGTCACAAACTCTGTGTCTCTACCCTAAGTTGTTTGTAGGCAGCTGATGCACTTGGCTATTGGGGCAAGCCTTTATGGCCAAGCTGTTAGTCACAAAGAAAGGGGCTTTTAGGTTTTTAGTCTTATCTGTACAACAGCTGCTAGACCAAATGTGTTGCTCAACAAGCAACGGAGGCATGGAGCAAGCCCTCCCCAGCTCCCAGCCGACCTCGCTGTTGTAGTGCTGGAGAGGGAGTCCCTGTCGACAATGCACCTCCACCACCTCTCGCAGACTTAGTTTTGTTGCTATGTTCTCTCCTTCCTTCTATCAGGCTTAGTTTTGCTACTTTCTTCTAGATCAACAGATTCAAGACCCAGGTAGTCTTCCTCTCTAATTCTGGGTAATAGTAGGTAGTAATAGAAGCAGCCAGTAGTAGTAGTGGCAGAAGGCAGCTAGTAGTAGTAGCAGCCATCAAGTAATAGTAAACTAGTCGATGACTAGTCACGACTAATCAGCAACTCAGTAGCATGGTGATTTGACTTTATGACTTAATAACTATGCTGGTAGGCAAGATTTCTTGAATTCGAAAATTACAAATGAGAGTTTGTAACAATTTTCACAAAATGAGTAGTGCTTACTTCATATCCACATTGCTAGTTCTATAGATTAGCCCCGATATGATAGCTTAGGTCTATTTTTATTTGAAAAAAAAATCTGACAACCCAAATCTAGAGAACCATTTTAATTTCATAATTAGTATAGTTTTGCATGACAACTTATAAAAATAGGATGCTATCATACAACTACAACATTCTCATGGCTTATTATTGATGTTTAGAAAGAGAAGCATAGTATGGTCCGTTGAACCCCTGTATTATATACGGCTAGGCCGAGTTTAGAGTTTTAGGCCATGTAGTAACTTAGGGCGAAACAAACAAATAGTTTGGTCTTGGATAATATATTAATATACACTTCATCTAGCATGGGCAAGTTATTAGAAACTCAGAGGTATTTGGGTGGCTATATTTTTGCTAGGCATACAAATGTTAAAGAAGTATCATATGTCTCCAATATATTGTGACGCCGTGTTACGGTTGCCTAAGTCAAATATAACAAAAATCGTCACTTAGCATAGTAGCATTAGGATCGGCTAAAGAAATAATGGCATGCATAAGTAGAAACTTTCAAAATTTAGTACACAATGCATTATTCATATGGCAAATATAGTGCTTACTTAGGTCTGGCTACGATGATACTAGACCGCCCCTAATTATTTTAAGTCTTTTAAGACACCCACCTGATGACCATCTACTCCTTGATATCTTGGTTGTTGGCTACCCTGAAATCATATCCCTCCACCGCAACATTAGTATCAACATAAGGTTCCACATGAACATGAGTATCAATTTCTGCCTCATCAGGGTTAGCACGCATCACCGTGTTTGAAAAAAACAAAGAAGCAAGACTGAGTACAGAAGTACTCAACAAGCTGCGAAAAGGTGATGCATGCAATAGTATATATTCTCGACTACCATGTCGTTCTTTCCGAAAATAATTTGATATCCAAAATATCATAAAAATTAGACACCATTACCCATTTGTTGGAAAAAAACCAAAATTTAACTTCAAATCTACTGGCAGCAGAGCAACGTGGGATCTTTGAAGAATTTAGACCCACTATTATGAGTTAATGGTATATTTTGGTACTTAATGATAATCATATTGTGGGACTAACACTTTTATTGAGATGGATGATTTGAGATGGACTCATGTGTTTATGCTTATGGTCAAAAACTCGGA
Source organism: Dendrocalamus latiflorus (assembly GCA_017311315.1). Classification (NCBI taxonomy): domain Eukaryota; kingdom Viridiplantae; phylum Streptophyta; class Magnoliopsida; order Poales; family Poaceae; genus Dendrocalamus; species Dendrocalamus latiflorus. The sequence continues at coordinate 28,257,577 of CM029642.1, forward strand.
CTTGGAGAGGAGATATTTATCATCAAGTTCCAAGTGGATGCACAAGGTAAAGATATAACTACTATATACTAAGGAATTATTTCTAATCTTTTACTAGTCTCAATGTTTGGTTAGGAGACTAGATTGCTAGTATAAGTTGTTGTACTATTAAGAGTAGTCTTAACTAATAGTTTAAGTGTGTCATGTATTAATAGCTTATTTGGTTTGCTCTAGCTTTTCATGGTATGATGCTATCGTTTGTAAATGTGTTTTGCAAATAGTTGAGGCTCATGTACAATCATTGTAACATATGATTAAGTTTACAAATGTGTTTTGCAAACGGTTCGAATCTATGTCCATATTCTTTGTGGCATTATTCTAAAGTGTGTGATGTGTTTTATATCTTGTCGTGAATTATGTTTTGACATTTATTTGCATGGTACTACAATTTACGAATATATTTTGCAAATTGATTAAAGTAATACACTTGACCTATGCTGATCTTGGCACATCAGTCATATTGGCCATGAGATGGCTGTCTGACCAGGGCTGGTAGTTAGACTAGCAATAAGTTAATGGTCTAACCGATGTTGGTGGTCAGACCGACAATGAGTTGGCGGTCTGACCGACGTGCGTTCCCAACCGGGCCAAGTGTCAGTTGTTTTTTTCCAGAGAGCTATTTTCTAGAATTTGGTCTTATGGTCTAATCGACCTTCCTGGCTGTCTGAGCGGTTTGATCGGACTCTGTGTGGGTGGTCTCACCGGCAACAATGGTAATGGCTAGTTTTCTAGTTGTTGTAGAGGAGGTGGTGGTATCAGCCATTAGTTGGCAGTAGTACTGGGTTCATGCTATTTTTTTTTGCTAAATTCTTACTCCAACAGTTAGTTTCTTGATATGGGGTATAAATATCCTCTTGTAGTTGGTCGGCATCTTTTGTGTAAAATTCGGTCTTATAGATCTATATATGATTGTTTAATATTATATGCTACCCTGTTTTATTTAATCATGTATGGATGTGATACAACATTGTTATATGCGTGTGATAGCTACTAATTATGAAACTAGCATGACATACACTTAAGATTTGGGATTATTTTTTCGGGTATCACACTGGATGGCATGTTGATAATGACTAATATGCCAATCCTAGACTTAATACTAATGGTCTAACCGTGAACGCCCAGTGAGTTCCTAACGGTACGGTTGATGGCCAGTTCACGTTTTTTGGTCGGTTTTCACACACACGTTGGATTGTACACACTACAGATTATTACATTGATGGTTTTAGGGTAGACATACAATTTCAACTTTTTAGGAGACCTGTTTGGAACGTATTTGGGAGACATAACGTGTTTCTAGTTATTATTGAAAAAGCCTATCTCTTTCACTTAATAGCTTTAGCTTTGGGTTGTTGCTAGCGTGCTTCAAAGTCGAAGACCAAGCATGAATCTAATGTGTTGAATTGGTCCACCCATCCAGCAAGGAAGGGGCGCAAATTCGTTGGTCCATGAAACAATGAAATAGATAGGTGACAAATATTGATTGAGCTTAACGCTGTTGCGTCTGTACTGTGCTCTACCGGTTGTGATGATCCATAGAACTTGTTATTGTTGGTCGCTAGTGTCGTGTGTGTGTGACGACGACATTAGTGTTATTATAAAGTTAGACATAAAACTAGCCTAACCTATCAAAACAAAACTGTACTTTGCGATGCTACAGTATTAGACCCGTTTGAAATACAATAAATTTATAGAAATATATAGAAAATGATTCAATTTTCACAAAAAGAGGGAGAAACTATAGAAAATGATTCAATTTTCACAAAAAGAGGGAGAAACTCCCTCGTTCCAAACAGGTCTTTTTTGTTGGTTGGAATCTACTCCAGCTTTTCCATGATCAATTCAGAAATCAGAACAATATTCAGAAAAACACAAAGTTCAAATTTTTACACTACCCAATCAGCAGTGAGAGGAACAATATTCCTATCCCATTCCACTGGGAGCTGATCTGATCCTGTGTCTGTATTCATCCCATCTCCGAGCTTTTCTTCGATCAGTGAATTCCCGTGGGTCCGATGGCGACGCCGCGATGGGCATCGCCATGTGTCACCGCGCTGGCGTCTGGATCACACAGGTGTGCGGGTAGGTGGCCGCCACACGCTTGCTGCGTGCTGGCCTCCCTCCCCACCTTCCCATTCTAGTATTCTACTCCCAGTCGTCGTCTCCACCCTCCCTCAGTCCCCACCCGGCGCCGGCCGAGCCCAGCGGATCAAGATCCACCGAAACTGAGGTATCCGGGCGGCAAAGATCGTTTCTTGATGGGAATTCAGGTGGATTTGGGGGGGGGGGGGGGGGGGGGAGCTGGGTTCCTGGTGGGTGGGTTGTGGGATGGCTATGGTGATGGTTCAGTTGCTGCCTAGTAGGAAGAAGAAAGTTGCTTTCTTGATGAGGGTTGATATTGGATGGATTCAGTGGGGGAAGTTTGGGTCTTGATGGATGTTGAATAGGATGAGCAGCTCATCCATGGCTTAGTTGCTGTTGAATAGAGTGAGGGTTTGCTTCTTGATGTTGACTCTAGGGACTGCTCATGGTATTCTGTGTGCTGTTGGAGTGGTAGAGTTGGCCTTTCTTGGTAGGTTATAGGAGCAATTTGATAGCATGCTTTCGGAGTAGGCAATCATATTGAGTTCTTGATGTGGATTCAGATGGACTTGTGTTGTTGATTAATTGATTTGATCTTTCTCCAAATGGAAAGTTGGTTTGTTGATGTGATTATGTTCAGCTCGTGCAATTATTTCTTGCACAAAAAAAACTACCAATTTAGTACATATGGTGTCTCTGTGTTCTAGTGCATTTCTTGTGAAGGTATAAGTGTAGTGCTGGATGGTAGCATGGGCTCTTGATGCTTCCATAGAACCACTTCCCACGAAACTCTGTAGTTTTTAATTGGATTCAATTTGTTGTTCTTGTTCCTATAGTACGAGGTTTATATTAGTTTGCCTTCTTGTTATCCTTGATTTTGAGCTTTGTTCTTTTGGTGCTTTAATAGACATTTGTGTGATGCAGGAATCAGAATCTAGGCATGGTGGCTGACACGGAGAGCTCAGATTCACTGGCCGGCAGTTCAAACGCTGCTGCTGAGAACACTGCTGATGGGTTGGTCTTTAATTGTTTATCTTCTTCTATTCAGTTTTTATTTACTTAGCTTCATAGCATCCATGCCTTCTTGTCGTTATGGCCAATTAGCCTATGCTCATAGCCAATTGTTGTCATGTTAGATTGTCTTCCTGTTCTAATTGTGTCTAACTTTCTGAGATAGTAACTCCCTGTGGTCAAGTCTAAAATATCCAACTATATAGACATAGGGAGTGATCATGAGCTACCGTGCAAATGAACCTGAATGCATTTACTACCACATTTCCTAAAAGTCACTCCTTATCTTGGGTGATTGTTGTAGAACAATACTAACCTCCATCAGCATTGCAGCAATAACAAACGATCAAAGTGAGCATCGTTCCCAAGATGAGACTTACTGTAATTTGTACATAGACATCACAAAAGTTTAAGAAAGTGTGGCTTAGTAGTTTATGGCCTGAGACTTGCCACTTGCCTTCTTTGTGGTCAACCTCCTAGTTTTAGTTCTCTTCTTCATGTTTTGTATTCTTTTACTAACCATAATGCTGCATGCTTGAATAAATTTTGTTGTCATATATAGTTGTTTGATACTCCAGTAAAGGGCCACAACTTACTGCAAATTCATGATCTGCGAG